>BSBK01002571.1:0-1200000 GCA_027943335.1 Chamaecyparis obtusa | reverse complement strand
GATATGCTTTGATAGTTCCAGTTGTAGTTCTCAATAACATTTTTCAACCTCTAATCTCACATCTTCCATAAATCTATCTCGCTATCACTATCTCACATAATCATCACTTCTCTTTACAAAAAGTTCTTCATATAAATATGTATTCTATCATTTAGTCGGCTCCCAAATACAATACAAAATAGAATAATTAATAATGCAAAGAGTAAATACTAACTTAGAGATCTTATATTACCAAAGTGTCGGCAATCCACAATCTTTATCTAACTTAGCACATTACCATTCCATCTTATATTCCCTTAATCATCGCGACTATTCATATGCTCTATTTCATTGTTTCTCTATCTTTGCATGTCTTCAAATCACTGTAACTTACTCAAAACTATACCAAAACAAAAGAGACCTTAACACACATCCCAAAATATCTTCTTCTGAGCTCGCAAGTCATCAACTATCATATACTATCTTTGATATCCAAAACACTATTGTTGTACTCTGCAAATCTGTTTCCATACTTAGTCATTTTCAAGACTATATCTCTAAAGCTATACTTAACTTCATGCGATCATCATATCAGATGTGTTTCCATAAATGAAAACCCTCAAGTGCTTCATATCGCTCTCCAAACATTACTTGCCAACAATGATATCAGTCATGATAGAAAATTGTAAAGTAATTTCTTCAGAAGGCCATAAGTATATAAGTATCTATCATTTGAGATTGTCACCTCTGAATGATATACACAGGGACACATAGTGTCAAAGAAATTATGTTTATATTAAAACATTAATTGGTTAGTAGAATGATAAGAATAAAAATACATTTTCATAAATGTTTTACATTTTAATCATACCATGTTTTCTTCTGAAGTGAGCTATCTTATATCTGGTAAGAGGTTTGGTGAGATTGTTTGTAGTTTGCGCCTCTGTACAAATATACTCTAGCTGAATTTCTTTTCTTTCCACCATGTCTCTAACATAATGGTATAGTATTTCAATATGTTTGGATCTGTTATGAAAGACTAGGTTGATGGAGAAAATGATGCATCTTTGATTATCATAGTGGATGATTGTGGGATCTAAGGTTTGTCAAAAAAACCCTACCAAAATTTTCCTTAACCAAACTACTTCTCGAGCTCCCATTGAGGCTTCTATATGTTTTTCTTATGATGAACTTTGAGAAACTGATTTTTTTTCTTGTTGAACTAGGATATAATGGAAGATCCTAAACTAAAATAACACCCTGATGTGCTTTTACGATCTGTCACACTTCCAACCCAATCTGAGTTTGTAAATCCATGTAGATCTAGTTTTATGTTTTTGTATAGTAAACCATATTCTATAGTTCCTCAAAGGTATCTCAAGATGTGTTTTATTGTGACCTTGTGTATTTTCTTAGGATCAACCATGAACTGATTGAGGGCATTTACAACATTGAATATATTGGGTTTGATATTGACCAAGTACATTAGCAATCCAATCATCCATCGGTAGAGAGTGGGATCTACTGATTCAAAACTTGACATTTCTTCTCTCAACTTGTGAAGGTTTGTTTCCATAGGTGTAGACATTGGCTTGCAGTTCATCATCCCGAACCTTTTCAATACATCAATGGTATATTTTCCTTAATTTAGGGTTATCTCATTTTATTGTTGCAAAACTTCTAGACCAAGAAAATAGTGAAGAAGTTTGAGATCTTTCATATCAAATTTGATGGCTAGCTATTGTTTGCATTTGATTATAAGGTGATCTTCTCTAGTTATTAGAAGATCATCATTATATAGAGCAAGGGTCAACATTTCTCCATCCATTATTTTGAAGTAGATGTTAGGATCTGGATTGTTCTTTGAGAAACCAATTTCTAGTAGGTAACGATCTATCCTTTCATACCAAGCTCGTGGAGCCTGTTTGATCCCATATAGTGCTTTCTTCAATTTACAAACATGAGATTGTTGATCATAAATTATGAATCCTTTAGGTTGTTCTAGATAGACTTCTTCATCGATTATACCATTCAAGAATGTTGTTTTCACATTCATTTGATGAATCTTCCATCCCTTAGATGATGCAATGACAATTATGATTCTAACAGATGTGTAGCATGAAATAGGTGCACATGTTTCCTCATAATCAATCCCTTCCTTTTGTGAGAATCCCTTGGCCACAACTATTGCTTTATGTTTTTCTATTCTTTTGTCTATTGCATGTTTGATTTTAAACTACCATTTTGAAGATACTACATATTCATCTTTAGGCTTGGGTACAATGTCTCAAACATCATTCTTTAAGATTGATTTATATTCTTCAGTCGTTGCTTCTTTCCAAGTCTGATGTTGTAGTGCTTCCTCAACATTGGAGGGTTCTAAATTTATGATTTCACTCATTAATACAACATAGTTTGAATACATGTTTGGTTGTTTAATCTCTTGGAATGTTCCCTCAAGTGTTGTATAGTTATTGGATTCCTCTATCATTTTTCTAGCCCATAGTGGTCTTTTCTTATTTATGGTAGAGATTCTTGTTTCATTTGTAATATACATAGGTTCAGTGTGATTGTTGTTTTCAACGATGTCATGATTCTCTCTCTAAACCTTAGAGTGGTGATCTTTTTCACTATTTTGACGAGAGTCATTATCTACATCATTTATGTTTTTATATCTTTTGAATGCAAGATCTTCCTCAAATATTACATCTCTACTTAGTTCTATTTGTCTTTGACTAGGAATGTAGATTGTATAGGCTTTGGATGTTTCACTATATCCCAAAAATATTTCTTTCCTTCCTGAGGGTTCTAATTTGGATCTCCTCTCCTTAGGAACATGGGTAGATAGGACAACCAAAGATTTTCATGTGACTTATATCTAGTTTAATTCTCGTGAATGCTTCTTCATGAGTTTTGTTGGATATTGCTAATGCATTGGGGAAATGGTTGATACATTTAATATGTTTAATCACTACGTTGAGTGATGTTGGAGCTGTTGTTGTTTTCATTAGTGTTTTTCACTGATGTCAACATATATTTTTGTGAAGAGAACATGCTAGTTATTATAATGTATGAATGTTTCAAGACATGCAAAGATAGATGAGAGTACATGAAGATGTTGTCATCTTATATCCAAGATCAGATCATGTAATGTTGCAAATTGGATGAGTTATAAATATTTTGGTGACAATTGGTTACTAGACTGTGACAGTGGAAGTTGACAGAGTGAGTCTCTGTATTTCTAGTATATCTTATAGAAGGTATGGATTCAGTATATGCGAGCTTAAGGGATGACAAACAAGGTACTGAAGAATTTTTGATCATCAACATAAGGTATAGAATTTTGGATAATGTCAGGTGTGGCATGTGTCTTGAAGAAGACTTCTTTGGGAGCCGACTTCAGAGATGTAGTGTGCATTTTGGTTGGGGAATGTAAATTAAGGATGTTGGTCCTTAATTGTTGTAATGTAATCATTGCATGCTTATTTTAGATATCATGTGTATCTTAGCGAGGGTTTATGTAATTATTTGTATATTAGGAAAGCCTAATTGGCCGACCTGATCATGTATAATGTAATAGGGTATATATGTAAGTTCTTTTCTTTGGAAAAGATATGGATGATAATGTATGTGATATAAAGGAGATTGTGAAAGTTGCGAGCTTATGTATGTTGGATGTAGAGTAGAGGATTACTTGTGTACTTCATTGGAACTGATCAAGAAAAGATAGTTTCTATCAGACAGTTCAAAAGATTGTGTATTTCTTCATATACACTTGTGTTGTGAATAGTGAGTTCTGAAGGTGGATTTAACCTTCTTTGGGAAATGAGCCCACCCTTCTTTCTTGATTCCTAATAGGGTCTGTCCTCTAACAAGGACTATATACTGTAATGTTTCAATAAGCTCCTAACAGGGCTAGATCTTCTAACAAGGAACTATACTATCATTAAATCATTTGTGGGTGCTAATTCCCATCAAGGTTTTTACCTTTAACAGGGTTTCCCCAACACCAAAATATTGTGTTATTGTGTTGGCATTCATTGTGTTCATTGGATTTGATATTGTTGCTATTCAAAGTTTAAAGTTTAATATTCTATCATACAACTGATTCACCCCCCCTCTCAGATGTATTATGGAATGTTATTCCTAACAATTGGTATCATAACTATGGGTCCTTAGAGAGAAATCTTAACAGCTTGAGGTGATCTTGGAGATGGTGTTCTATAGGTAGGATAGTCTGAAATTTGATCCTAAAAACCTTGATAGTTGGAAGAACAAAATGCGAACTCATTTTCTATGTTTGGGCATCGACTACTAGTTGATTACAAAGAATAAGGTAGCTATGAAGACTGAGAATGATTTTCCATCAACTACTGATGATGAAAAGAAGGTATTCTCATACAACATGGTCATAAGGGAAGCACTGATCAATGCACTCTCTGAAGGAGAATTTACTAAAGTTAAAGATTTGGATTCCGCATACCAGATTTGAAAAAGATTAGAAGCACTATATGAAGGAGACAAGTATACCAAGAAAGAGAAGTTACAGAACTGGAAAACAAAGATGGAGAAGCTACAAATGAAGGAAGATGAAAGCATTAGGGCTTATGTTCAAATGGTTACAAAGGTTATGGTTGGAATTAGAAACTATGGAGGCACTTATGATTAAGAAGAAGTCATTGTGAAGATCCTTAGGTCTTAGACACCTATTTATAAGACTAAGGCTATATCTATACAAGAAACTATACCTTTGACTCCGAACTTTAGCAGAGAGATGTTGATTACAAAGCTAACTACCTTAGAAGCTGTTGAAATGGGAGCTTCTGTACCTAAAGTTGAATCTGCATTCAAAGCATCTGCACACAAGAAGATAATGTATGCACTTTCGAGCACAAGCACTGAAAGCCTAAAGGAAGAGCTTGGTGAATATGATGAGGAACGGGAACATATACAAGCAGAGAAAAGAAAGATGGATAAAATTGTTGCACTGATTGCTAGAAGAGAAAAGAGAGGTAAGGGTAAATTTGAAGGAAAGTTACCTTTGAAATGTTTTTCATGCAATGAGGTAAGTCATTTTGCATCTATATGTCCTACAAGAGTTCCTACGTACAAGTCTAAGTTTTTCAAGTCTAAGTATTCAAAGGATAAGGAATGTTATTATGCTAGTGAAGGTATTTCTGATGATGATGATTTAGATTATGAGGAGATTGGATTTGTTTCTATTAGAGATGAACCAGTATATGAGGAAAAAGATTTAGTATCACATGTTGATAAGAAATCTAAATGGATTATAGATAGTGGTTGTTTACATCATATGACATGAGACAAAAACAAGTTTATTAAATTAGTGAAGTATGATGGTGGTGTTGTAAGATTCAGAGACAATTTTCTTAAACCTATCATAGGAGTAGGATCTATTACTTTGGATGTAAAAACTAATACTGATAATGTACTACTTGTTGATGGACTTAAGCATAACTTGTTGAGTGTTGGATAGTTGATGGACAAAGAGTTTCAATTACAATTCAATGATGGTAAATGTTTTATCTGAAGTAAGGCAGGAAAGATGATTGCAACCGGTACTAAATCTAGAGGTAATGTGTTTGAATTAAATACATCTAGAGCCTCTTGTTTTGTTGCAAAGGTAGATGATAGTTGGCTATGGCACATAATATTTTGTCATGTTAATTTTGATAACATTGTGAAGGAAAGTTTGATTAATGTAGTAAGAGATCTACCAAAGATTGTGAAACCATCTAACACTATATGCAGAGAATGTGTTATGGGAAAATAGACTAGAAGCAGTTACAAAAGCAAAGAATATACATCAAAAGGAAAGTTGGATCTGGTGCATACAGACCTATGTGGAGCTACAAGGACAAGATCATAATATGGTGAAAGGTATTTCATACTTTTTGTTGACGAATTTTCTAGAATGATGTGGGTTACTTACTTGAAAGAGAAATCAAAAGCATTTGATAAATTCAAGTTATTCAAAGTAAAAGTAGAGAATGAATCAGGTTTAAAGATAAAATGTTTAAGGTCAGAAAAAGGTGGAGAGTTTACTTCAGACTTATTCAATTCATATTACGAAGAGCATGGTATACACAGACAAACATATGCTCCTAGGACTCCACAACAAAATAGGATAGTAGAGCGAAGAAACAGGACTATACTTGATGCTGCTAGGACAATGTTGCTTGAAGGAAATGTATCACATATGCATTGGAGAGAGGCTATTGGAATAATGGTGTACACATTGAACATAATTCAAATTAGAGAAGGTACAAGTAAGACTCCTTATGAATTATGGTTTGATCATACTCCTACTGTAAAACATTTTTGAATATTTGGTAGTAAGTTCTATATCAAGAGAGATGATGAAATAGGGAAGTTTGATGCTAGAAGTGATGAATGAATTTTCCTTGGTTCTTCTACTAAGAGAAAGGCTTACAAATGTTTCAATCTGACATTAAGGAAGATGATTGAAAGTAACAATGTGAAGATATATGAAAGGTTTTAGATACATGAGAGAATGTATGACTGTAATCTAAATATAAAGATCAAAGAGGTTGTTGCTGCAAAAGAAGAACTTGTTGAGGTTGTATGCAAAAATGAGACTGATGATGATGACACAAATGAGGCTACTGAAATTCCTAAGACTCTGAGGTATATAAAGAACAATCATCCTAAAAATCAAATTATTGGTAATACAAATCAAGGAGTAATGACTAGATCAAAGGCTAGAGAAGAAATTTGTTTGATTTCTCAAGCTGAACCAAATACTACAGATGAAGCTTGCAGAGATGAATCTTGGATAAATGCTATGAAGGAAGATTTAGATCAGATAAAGAATAATAACACTTGGGAATTGGTTCCTAAACCTAAGAACAAAAATGTAATAGGAACTAAATGAGTTTTCAGAAACAAAATGAATGAAGTTGTAGTAAGAAACAAAGCAAGATTGGTATGTAAAGGCTATTCACAACAAGAAGGCATAGAGTTTGAAGAGACATTTTCTCTTGTTGCTAGAATATAAGCTGTGAGATTATTCTTGGCTTATGTTGCACATAAGAATTTCAAGGTATATCAGATGGATGTGAAATCTGCATTCTTGAATGGGGATCTTGAAGAGGAAGTGTATATAGAACAACCTGATGGATTTCCTTTATGCGAAGATGGAGACATGGTATGCAAGTTGAAGAAAGAACTATATGGACTGAAGCAAGCTCCAAGGGCTTGGTATGCAAGGTTAGAAAAATACTAACTTTGGCTTGGATTCAGAAAAGGTAAAGTTGATAGTAATTTATATTTGAGAACTAGTGAAGATGGAGTTTTGATAATAGAAGTCTTTGTTGATGATATTATCTTTGGAGGAAATGATGAAGCATGTGAGAAATTTTCTAAACAGAGATGGAAAATGAATTTGAGATGTCCATGATAGGCGAAATGAAATTCTTTCTTGGACTGCAAATATATTAGAGTAATAATGGCATTTTTATTTCTCAGACTAAATATCTTAAAGAAATGTTAAAAAAGTTTGGAATGGAATACTATAAACTAGTTGGTACACCCATAGTGACCAGTAAAAAGATGACAACTGATCATGAATCAAAGTGTGTTTTCAGACCAAGTACATATCAATGGTTGGAGGATTACAATATTTGACTCACACTAGACCAAATATTGCTAATGTTGTTGGGATTGTGGCTAGATATCAAGCATCACCTAAAGAGACACACCTAGCTGCTATGAAAAGGATATTGATATATCTAAAAAGAACAATAGACTATGGCTTATGGTATTATATAAATGATAACGTTGAACTTCATGCTTATATTGATATTGATTGAGAAAGAAATATTGATGATAGGAAGAGTACTAGTGGTGGTGCATTTTTTCTTGGGAAAAAGTTGGTTTCATGGCTAAGTAAGAAGCAAGATTGTATAGCTCAATCTACTGCATAATCATAGTATGTTTCTACTGCTATTAATTGCACTCAAATTTTTTCAATGAAACAAATGCTGAAAGACATTGGAATAACTTTTGATGAACCAGTGGTTATCCATTGTGATAACACCAATACAGTGAATATGTTAAAGAATCTAGTGATGCATTCTAAAACTAAACATATTTCTATCAAGTATCACTTTTTGAGAGACAAGATGGCAGGGAAGGAAATAAAGTTGGAGTATATTAGCACAAAGGAACATATTGCAGACATCTTTACAAAGTCATTGCCAAAAGAAACCTTTGAATATCTCAGAGGTATACTTGGGGTCCAGGCCCCTCCTATTCATAATTAAATGATGCAAGGATGCATCAGTCCTGAGGTTTTTAGAGCCTTATCATATTTTGGACTTGATGTAGGGATCTACTCCTTAGGGGGAGTGATCGTTGAAGAAGGTTGTGAAGAATAGTTGATGACTTATGGCACCCTTTTCCATTTCTGTCAAAGGGGGAGTGTTGCTATGAGAAAATGCCTACTGTATGGGGAGATTGTATGGAGGTGTACTATGAGAGTACTATTTCATTGTAGAATTTTGAATTCATAAAATTTTGGGCTAATGGATCTTCCCATATGTTGACATCAATGCCAAAGGGGGAGATTGTTGGATATTGCTAATGCATTGGGGAAATGGTTGATACATTTAATATGTTTAATCACTACATTGAGTGATGTTGGAGTTGTTGCTATTGTCATTAGTGTTTTGTCACTGATGTCAACATATGTTTCTGTGAAGAGAATAGACTTGTTATTATAGTGTATGGACACTGTACGGATGTTTCAGGATGTGCAAAGACAGATGAGAGTACAGGAAGATGTTGTGATATTATATCCAAGATCGCATCATGTAATGTTGTATATTGGATGAGTTACATATGTTTTAGTGAAGACTGGTTATTGGACTGTGATAGTGGAAGTTGACAAAGTGAGTCTCTGTGTTTTTGGTATATCTTACAGAAGGTATGGATTTAGTATATGTGAGCTTAAGGGATGATAGAAAAGGTACTAAAGAATTTTTGATGTTTAGCACAAGGTACGGAATGCTAGATGATGTTAGTTGTGGTGTGTGTTATGAAGAAGACTTGTTTGGGAGATGAATTTAGAGATGTAGTGTGCATTTTGATTGGAAATGTAAATTAGGGATGTCAGTCCTTAATTGTTGTAATGTAATCATTGTATGCTTGTTTTAGATACCATGTGTATCTTAGCAAAGGTTTATGTAATTTTTTATATATTAGGAAAGCCTAATTGGTCGACCTGATCATGTAGAATGTAATAGGGTATATATATGTAAGTTCTTTTCTTTGGAAAATATATGGATGAGAATGTATGTGATATAAAAGAGATTGTGAAAGTTGTGAGCTTGTGTTTTTTGTATGTAGAGAAAAGGATTACTTGTGTACTTCATTGGAATTGATCAAGAAAAGATAGTTGTTGTCAGATAGTTCAAATTTTTTTTTATTTTTTCATATACACTTGTGTTGCGCACAGTGAGTTCTAAAGGTGGATTTATCCTTCTTTGGGTAGTGAGCCTAGGCAGTGAGCCCACCCTTCTTTCTTGACTCCTAACAAGGTCTGTCCTCTAACAAGGACTATGTACTATAATGTTTCAATAAGTTCCTAATAGGGCTAGATCTTCTAACAAGGATACTATACTATCAGTACATCATTTGTGGGTGCTAATTTCCACCGGGTTTTTACCTTTAACAGGGTTTCCCCGACACCAAAATATTATGTTATTGTGTTGGCATTCATTGTGTTCATTGGATTTGATATTTCTTGTTTTTAAAGTTTAAAGTTTAATATTCTATCATACAATTGATTCACCCCCCCCTCTCAATTGTATTGTGGACTGTTATTCCTAACAAGTTTTACTATCTAGAGATGAATGTAGACATTTGTTCTGAGTGTATACTACAATACTAGAGGCCTCTACCCAAATGGATGTATGAATGTTTTGATAATGTAGCATATTTTGTTTCTTCTACAATGGTTATGTTTTTCCTTTCTGCCACACCATTTTGTTGAGGATTATAAGGGACAGTAAACTCCCTCTTAATTCTTACATTTTTACAAAAGGTACTAAAGGTTTAAAAAATGTATTCTCCTCCATTATCTGATCTAAGAATCTTTATGTTTTTATTTGTTAGGTTTTCCACTATGGTTTTGAATTCTCTGAAATTTTTAAGAACATCTTTTGTCACCTTTCTTTTTAGAAAGTATATTTAGGTATTTATTGAATAGTCATCTATGAAAATGATATAGTATAGAAAACCTCCAATAGAGGGTACAGTCATAGTTCCACACAAATCAATATGAATTAGTTCCAAGATATCTTTAGATTTGTTTTCACCACTATGAAATGTGTTTTAGATATTCTTTCCTCGCACATCCCTTGCATATTCCTTCATGTAATTGAGATAGTTTGTGAATTCTTGTTACCATTTTATCTATGGATGTTAGTGCATGGAAATGGAGATGTCCTAATCTTCTATGCCATAATTCACGCGTTTGAGGACTCATGAATGAGGGCCTGAGATGATATGGTGTTGAGTTTATATAAACACCCATGTTGCATTTTGATGGTGTATGCTTGTTTGATATTTGAATTTTTAGGCCATGATAAGACTCTTCCTTTCATAAAGGTGATCTTGTATCCTTTATCCTCGAGCGCTAAAATATACAATAGGTTCCTTTTAATGCTAGGTACATTTAGTACTCCTATTAATTGTAAGGATACATCAAATTTTAGTTGGATATTGTAGGTCCCAATTCCCTTTACTGGGTAGTTTGAGTCATCCTCAATTGTGACTTCTTCATCACAATTTTCTAACATTGTAGCTAAAGACTCTTTGAATCCTATAATGTGTTGGGAGGCCTTGTTGTTGGAAATTGCAATTAAAGCAATTATTGTATTGTCATTGATGTCAAACCTTAATTGGTAAGACTGTTGCTATTTAAGAAAGTACTATATCTATTTGATTGTTGCTAAGGGCATAGGAAAGGTTGGTAACAATACCACCTAAAGAAAGGTTGAGTTATCTTGATACTTCAATGAGTACTTGATTATGTGGCACAATGATAAGGCAATGTATTGTTTATGTAAGTAAGAATGAAGACTAAATTGGTAGGCTTAACTAAGAAAAAGTGAAGAAATCTAGTGTAAGCCGAGTGTTGTTGTCGACCAAGCTAGTATATGCCAAGTGAATTCAGTGTTGACCAAACACTAGTTAATTTCCAAGGAAGACAATATTAACCAAGGAAATAATTTATGTGGTCACAGAGCTTTCTAGTGAAGACCGATAAGTTGAACATAGTATTGACCGAGCATCAGTATTTTGCATTTGAGGAAGAATTCAGATTTCCATTCGACATCATTGAATTCTTGGATTATATAAAACATGTTGACTTTATTTATTGATTGTATGAAAGCATTTAATGCACTATAAAATGTTTTATTGTAAATCTATTAAGAGATTCAAGATATTTCTAGAAGGATAGATGAAGAACATAATGTAGGATGGATTCAATGAATCTGACCTAACCCTAAGATCTACGAAGGAGATTAAGTGGAAAAAGATGTATTGACCTAATAGAGGAAGTATTAAGGAAACCTAAGCTAGAGGTTGAAGAGAAGTGGATGCTAGAAGTATTGTTGATGTTATTGATTGTCTAAGTAGAGAAGGTTGAAGGAGAAGTGTTGTGATTGCTTGAAGAGAGTTTTGAGTAGATCAGTGATGGAGATGATAAAGGTTCACAGTCAGTAAGCCAACATATGTGTATGGGATTGGATCTAAAATTTACAAAGTGAGTTGTATGTTTAATAGATCAATACTACTGCTACTTTCTAACTATTGTAATAGTCAAAATCCTTTTAACAGAGGTTGACCTAACAGTCATAGTTATAAATCCTTTGAACAAGGTTGCATTCTAATGGAGTGTATGTAAGTCCTATAACAAGGCACACTTTTAATAGAGTGGTTTAAATCTTTTAACTGGGTCACACTTGACAGTGTGTTTGTAACCTTTTACAGGGTTGGCTTTTCATTGAGCTCACTTTAGAAGAGTGAACATAATAGTAACATGTTACAAAGTGGTTTTTTCCTAATTGGGTTTCCACTATAAATCTTGGTGGTGATACTTGTGTGAATATTTTGGTTTGAACATTTCTGTGTTTTACAAGTTAGATGCTATTGGATAAGTGGACTGCACTGTTATATGTTTCTGTTATGCAATCAGTAATGACCGAGTAGTTGTTGGTTATTAGATCTAATTTGTTGAAGAGTTTAAAGTTTGTTTTATACATCTGGACTTGAGAACAATTGATTCACCCCCCCTCTCTATTGTTCTAAATCATATTAACAATTGGTATTAGAGCTTTTGGTGGTTATAGAGAACAAGTTTGAAGGTACTTGAAGCAAATGATCAAGATGTATAAGAAGGAGGTACCAAAACTATATTAGGAAAAGTATTGACAACTATGCATCCTATCTATGCAATCAAAATTTTTGCAATTCAAGAATCTACCTATAACTCTACTAATGCTCTTACTTTAGAAATTTTGGTTGGTAAGCTTACTGCTTTTGAACTTTCTAACTATGATAACTTCACTGTTAGTAATATTGAATTTGCTTTTAAGTCACAAATGGTTCTGATTAAGTCAAAGAAGGAAAAAGAAAGATGCATCAGTGAAAGTGATAGTGACACATCTGATGAAGAACTTGAGGATCTAGAAGCTCTTAAGGCTAGAAGACTAAAAAGGGGAAAAGGAAGGTACAAAGGTAAACTCCCTATTATATATTTTTCATGTAATAAAGTTGGTCATATAGCTACTAGATGTTCTGCTAGGGATAATAAGGATGAAGAAAGGGACAACAAGCATAAAAAAAAGAGAAGATAGAGGTTACCGAAGATACAAGGACTACAAAGGAAAAGGTAAGAAATCCTATTATATTGTCAAAGAAGAGACTGACACTGATAGTGATGATTTTGAAATTGAGGTTGTCTATGTTGCAATGAAAGATGAATCTGATGAGGATGCGAAAATTGCATTAATATCTTATGTGAAAAAAAATGATAAATGGATTATTGATAGTGGTTGTTCACATCATATGACTGGAGATAAGAGTAAGTTTGACACATTAGATCAATATAAAAGGAGTGTGAAATTTGGTAATGATGCACCATGTCTTATTAGAGGCAAATGATTGATTAAGCTGACTGATAAGATCACTTGTGAAAATTCTTATTGGGTTGAGGGTCTTAACTATAATCTACTGAGTGTTGCACAGCTTAATAGCACTGGCTACCGAGTGGAATTTCATCATAGAAAGGCCAAAATATTTGATGCCACTGGTGAACTGATTGGAAGTGGAGAACAAACAAGAGTTAATTTGTTCTATCTAGACCTGTCTGAAGAAACATGTATGATTGCACAACTTGATGATATTTGGTTATGGCATAAGCGGCTATGTCATGTTAACTTTGATAATCTGGTAGAAATTAGCAAGAAAAAGAAAGTGAGAGGTCTACCTAGATTGAAGAAACCTGAGAATGTAATGTGCAAAGAATGTCAGTTGGGTAAGATGACGAAGTCTAGTTTCAAGAGAAAAACTTTTACTTCTGAGAATATCTTCGATTTGGTTCATACTGATCTTTGTGGACCAATGGGTGTACAAAGCTATTGTGGTGCTAGATATTTTATCCTATTTGTTGATGATTATACCAGAATGATGCATGTAATGTTCTTAAAAGAAAAATCTGATGCTTTTTAATTTTTTAAGTGGTATGTGGCTAAGGTTGAAAAAGAGATAGGTAAGAACCTGAAGTGTCTGAGATCTTATCAAGGTGGAGAATTTACATCAAATGAATTTAATTTGTTTTGCAATGATAGAGGGATAAAAAGATAGATATTTGCACCTAGAACTCCTCCACATAAGGGTATAGTAGAGAGAAGGAACATATCTATTTTGGACTGTGCAAGGACATGAATGATTGAAAAAAATGTTGCATAGAAGTATTGGAAGGAATCTATAAGTACAACTATTTATACTCTTAATCAAGTACAGATTAAAAAAGGTACAAATTTGACACCTTATGAATTATGGCATGGGTATGCACCGAATGTAAAGTACTTTAGAATTTTTGGAAGTAAGTGCTACATATTAAAGGATAGTAGAAATGAAAAATTTGATGCTAAAAGCGATGAGGGTATATTCCTAGGCTATTCCACAAAAAGTAAAGCTTATAAGTGTTTGAACTCTAACACTAACAAAATTGTGGAAAGTGTGAATGTCAAAGTTGATGACTATGCAGAGAAAAATGAAGCTGACAGTAATAGAGAACCAAAAGATTATAGATCTTTTGTGTATATAGAGGAAGAAGAGACAAGTGACAAACTTGCAGCTAATGTTGAGTCTCAGGTAAGAAATGTTGAGCATCAGGATAACAATGTTGAGAGAGAAGAAGAACATGTCGAGTGATAGGAAGAAGCTGCTGAGTATCAGGAAAAGGTTGCCAAGCATTTAGAAGTTGAATTTGACAATCTTGTTGGTGAACCTGATGAGCAAAATTGAAGGAGAGAAGAACCTGTTCTAGCACAATAACTAAGGAGACATCACAAGCCTAAACAGATTATTGCAGATAAAGATACTGGAATTTAGACCAGAAGCAAGGTAAGAGATCCAACATGTTTACTATGTGAATTTGAGCCTAAGACAACAAAGGAGGCATTAGAAAATGAAGACTGGATAGAAGCAATGAATGAAGAGATAGAACAAATAGAGAAGAATGATACCTGGACTCTGGTGCCAAGACCAGAAAATAAAAATGTCATTGGGACAAAGTGGGTATTTCGTAATAAGCTGAATGAGCACAGTCATATCACAAGAAACAAAGCTAGGCTAGTATGTAAAGGCTATGCACAAGAAGAAGGAATAAATTATGGGGAGACATTTTCCCCTATAGCAAGATTGGAAGGAGTAAGAACTCTACTTGCATATGCTGCCTATAAAGATTTAAAGGTATACCAAATGGATGTTAAATCTGCATTTTTAAATGGTATATTGGAAGAAGTGTACATTGAATAGCCATAAGGATTTGTTGATCCAAACATAAGACACATGGTTTACAAACTGAATAAAGCACTGGATGGACTGAAGCAAGCTCCTAGAACATGGTATGAGAGATTGCACAACTACCTAATATAGATTGGATTATCAAGGACAAATGACACAAGCAATCTGTACATGAAAAATGAAGAAGGTAAAGGAATCTTGTTAGCTAAGATTTTTGTAGATGATATTATATTTGGTGGACAAGATGCCTTGTGTAAGAAATTTTTAAATGAAATGCAAACTAAATTTAAAATGAGTACGTTTGGGGAGATCAAATTTTTTCTTGGTTTGCAAGTATATCGGATAGAGAAAGGAATTTTCATCACCCAGTCTAAATATGTTCATGAGATATTGAAAACCTTTGGTATGGAAGATTCAAGGCCAATAATTACTCCCATGGCTACTGGACATAAGTTGTCTAAAAATGATGATGATGTAGAAGTTAACCAGACTTTGTATAGATCTATGATCGGAAAGCTACAGTATGTTGTACATAGCAAACCTAATATTACATTAGATGTTGGGATTGTGGCAAGATTATCTGCCAATACAAAGGAAACTCACATGATGGCATTTAAAAGAATCTTGAGATATTTGAAGGGAATTGCTGACTATGGATTGTACTACAAGAAGCATGACAAGTTTGAATTGAGAGTGTATACAAATGCTGATTGGAAAGGAAATGTAGATGACAAAAAAAGTACTAGTGGTGGAGCTTTCTTTCTTGGACAGAGATTAGTTTCCTAGACAAGCAAGAAATAGAATTGCATTTCCCAATCTACTGCTGAAGTTGAGTATGTGGCTGCAACTATGAACTGTTCAAATTTGATATGGATAAAACAATTATTGGTAGGCATGAAAGAAGCAATCACTGAACCAGTTGTCATTTTATGTGACAACACAAGTGCTATTAAGATCTCTAAGAATCCAGTGATGCACACAAAGACCAAACACATTGCCATCAAGTATCATTACTTGAGAGAACTGGTACAAGATAAAAAGGTCCGCATGTAATATGTGAATACAAAGGAACAACTAGCAGACATATTCACTAAGGCTTTACATAAAGAAGCTCATGAATACCTGAGAAGTCAATTAGGGGTCCTTCCCCTAATTGAGGCTACCTAGTCAAGCTAGGAGCATTGCATCAAATGTACTGCAAAGAAAATATAACAAATTGATGCAGAGAAAGGTCACACTTTAGGAGCAGCCTAGGATTGTGAAAAGCATAGCAAAGTCAAGAATCAGTCATAAGAAAAGATGACAGAGGGAGAAATATTGTTACTGAACTGAAAGGATGATATCTACATTTGCAGGATGTATGTTTTTGTTGCTTCTTTGGCATTTTTGTCAAAGAGGGAGATGATCACAGATGAATACACAGAATGAGAAGAGCAAGACAGAGGGAGAAATTCAGTGGATGGTCAAGCATGGCTAATTGATTCTATATCAGAATGAAGCTAAGGATATTATAAATATTTCTGATGGACATATAAGTTTTAAATTGGTTGGTAATTCATGTGATATTCATATGGTGTTGCCATCAATGCCAAAGAGGGAGATTGTTGGAAACTACAATTGAAGCAATTGTTGTATTGTCATTGATATCAAACCTTAACTGGTAAGACTATTGCTATTTAAGAAAGTACTATATCTATTTGATTTTTGCTAAGGGGATATGCAAGGTTGGTAACAATAGCACCTAAGGAAAGGTTGAGTTATTTTGATACTTCAATGAGTACTTGATTATGTGGCACAATGATAAGACAATGTATTGTTTATCTAAGTAAGAATGAAGACTAAACTAGTAGGCTTAACCAAGCAAAAGTGAAGAATCTAGTGTAAGCTAAGTGTTGTTAGTGTTGACGAAGCTAGTATATGCCGAGTGAATTCAGTGTTGACCAAACACTAGTTAATTTCCGATCAAGACAGTATTAGCCGAGGAAACAATTTATGTGGTAACTGAACTTTCTAGTGAAGACCGAGAAGGTGAACACAATATTGATTGAGCGTCAGTATTTTGCATTTGAGGAAGAATTCAGATTTCTAGCTGACATCATTGAATTCTTGGATTATGTGAAATGTGTTGACTTTATTTATTGATTGTTTGAAAACATTTATTGTACTATAAAATGTTTTAGTGTAAATCTATTAAGAGATTCGAGATATTTCTAGAAGGATAGATGAAGAACATAATGTAGGACAGATTCAATGAATCTAACCTAACCCTAAGATCTATGAAGGAGATTAAGCAGCAAATGATGTATTGACCTAATAGAGGAAGTATTAAGGAAACCTAAGCTAGAGGTTGAAGAGAAGTGGATGCTGGAAGTATTGTTCATGTTATTGACTGTCTAAGCAAAGAAGGCTGAAGGAGAATTGTTGTGATTGCTTGAAGAGAGTTTTGAACAGATCAGTGATGGAGATGGTAAAGGTTCACAGTCAGTAAGCCAGCATATGTGTACGGAATTGGATCTGATATTTGCAAAGTGAGTTGTATGTTTTTCAGATCAATACTATTGCTACTTTCTAACTATTGTAATAGTCAAAATCCTTTTAACAGAGGTTGACCTAACAGTCATAGTTATAAATCCTTTGAACAAGGTTGCATTCTAATGGAGTGTATGTAAGTCTTATAACAAGGTGGAAGTTTAATAGAGTGGTTTAAATCCTTTAATCGGGTCATACTTGACAGTGTGTTTGTAACTTTTAATAGGGTTGGCTTTTCACCGAGCTCACTTTAGAAGAGTGAACATAATAGTAACATGTTACAAAGTGGTTTTTCCCTAATTGGGTTTCCACTATAAATCCTGGTGTTGATACTCGTGTGAATGTTTTGGTTTGAACATTTCTGTGTTTTACAAGTTAGATGTTATTGGATAAGTGGACTGCACTGTTATATGTTTCTGTTATGCAATCAGTAATGACTGAGTAGTTATTGGTTATTAGATCTAATTTGTTGAAGAGTTTAAAGTTTGTTTTATACATCTGGACCTGAGGACAACTGATTCACCCCCCCTCTCTGTTGTTCTAAATCATATTAACACTTGTTGTCTATTACCCAAGTGTTTCTACTAGTAGATATTTAAATTAAGAGTGTTGAATAGAGACCTGGTCTTTTAGATTTGGTACAAGACTTAAATTCAATGTTTTTCTCTAATATGGTTTCTCCAGTATAACCATTCATCATTTTGAATTTTGAAGATTTACTAAAAGATTGATGTAGTATGATAAAATTTGATTTCCTTTTAAACCTGATTTGATCTATGCCTCACCTAGGCTCTGATACCATGTTAAAGTAATCAAATTATTTAGTGTGAAGTTTAATTTTATTTTTTCACTCTTTATATGTAGGAATATCAAATGAATCAACTATAATGAAGCAAAGATATGATTTATACTGATCTCTATTTTCCAAGAAAATTTGTATGTTACAAAGATAAGGATAGAGTGTACCAATTAATCTTGATGGAGATGTCAATACCAATATGTTGCTATGATCTTGAACTATTAATGATTTTTTTATATAGATAAGTGTCTCTTCTTCAATTAGCAACCCATAGTTTTATTCGATGGAAGATTATAAAAATGAAAAATATATCAATATTGTTTAGTGAGTATGGAGATCCATGATCTTGTACTTGCATTGTATTGTTTCTGTGTGTTCTTAGACCATGCATCTCAAGAGCATATATAGAATGATGAGGAGGCATGTTGCCTCACAATGGGTCACAACTTTTCATCACCGATAACCAATGTGTCAAGGCCTGATAGCTATTGTTATCATTAATATAAGACAACATGATTATGATGGAAGTTAATCATGGTATAATGGTTACAATATAAGTCAACACCAATAGTCGATAGAAATCGACACCAATAGTGGTACAGAGACTTTCGACAGTCATAACTTTTGACTCGGTTGTCTTTTTCTCTTGAAATTTTACAGGTAGATTCTTTAGGAGAAGCCATTTGGATTGTCCATTGAGCTCAGCTTGATAGGTCGCCATTTTGATATCTTTTTAGGAGCCATAAAGTTCATTTGGGCCTCTAAAATTGGATTTTAGTGTTTTTTGGAGATTTTAGAAAGTTGTGTTTTTTAATAACTTCAAAATCATGTTTCTAATTTCAAAGATTAGTTGGAAATTCTTCTTATCTTAGTTTAGGGAAGCTTTAGGAGAAAAATCAATTTTTTAGGAGTTGTTTTTAAAATTACCAAAAATGGCAAAAAATGGATTTTATGAAATTTGTCAAAAATGGTAATTTCAAATTTGGTTAAATTAGTGTTTTCTTGTTATTGTAAGTCAATGAGAATAGTTGGATGAATAATGAAGAGTTGTGAATTCTGAAGTAATTTATTGTGTATTAATATTTTCTTTATGATAGTTGTGCATGGTTAAAATTGGGCTGCATCATCTGGTATCAGAGCAAGAAGATGGCTAAGAGAGGACGAGGAAGAGGTAATAAGAAGATGTAGAGGGACATGCAAATTCTCCAGAGAACAATTGGAACACTTACAGAAAGGCTTGTCGATCAAGAGCTTAGATGAAGAGAAGATAATTCAAATGACAAAGCAAACAATAGAAGATGAGCTGAACAACATGTAGAAGTTGAAGAAGAGGAGGAGCAGGAAGATGAATTATCTTTTGAATAAAGGATGCTTAGGGAATTAGAGGGAAGAAATTATGTCATCAAATTTGAAGTATCTAACTATGCATGCAGTAGTCTTAAACCAGACGAGCTGATAGATGGTTAAACAACATGGGAGTTTTTTTTGAATGGAAACATGTGAAAGAGGAAAAGAAGGTAAAATTTGCTTGCACAAAGTTAAAATGGCATGCAATGATTTGGTGGGATCACTTGCAGAAGGAAAGAACCCAAAAGGGAAAGGAGAAAATAAGGACATGGGATAAGATGTAGAAAAAACTAAGAGAAATTCCTACCTATAGATTATACACAAATCCTATTTTAAAATTTTCAGAATTTGAAGCAAAATCTATCTACTCTAGAAGACTATGCAAATGAGTTCTACAAACTATCCATTCAAGTGGACCCCCATGAAACTAATCAGTAGATGGCTGCGAGGTATGTTAATGGATTAAAATTATCTATTCAAGATGAGTTGAGCATGCATCGAATCACTAGCATGAAAGAGACATATCAACTTGCCTTGAAAGAAGAACAAAAGAAGAGTCGACAATACTTCCAAAGAAATAGAGGAGCAAGGAGAGGCATATCATCCCCATCCCGTGTTGGTTCAAATTATGGTCAAGGAGAATTGTCCCATAGAATATAAAAACAAGAAGAAACCTGTCAAGCTCAATCAAATCAATAAAGAGGAAGAGGGTTTCAACAATGTAGAGGTTATGGTAGTGGTAGAGTTTGGGAAGGTCAAAGAAGACCATTTACTTGTTTCAGATGTAGAGAAGAAGGCCAAAGAGCCTTTGATTGTTATAATTATAACATGCAAGATGGGAATCAAAGGGGGCCCCCTAGGTTGAACCTAGTTCAAGCTGAGAATGAAGGAGCAGAACAAGAGGTAGCTCCAGCTGTAAGAGAAAGTCTGATGGTAAAGAGGACAATGACAATTCCAGCAAAAGAAAAAGCAGAGGAAAAATCCCTTGATGATTCATGGCTCAAAACTGACATATTTTGTACAAGGTCTACTTCAGGTGGAAAGGTATGTCAAGTGATCTTTGATGGAGGTAGTTGTGAGAATATGGTTTCTAAAGAAATGGTAGACAAATTAAATTTGCAGTGTGAAAGGCATCCTTGTCTCTACCGTATTGCATGGTTTAAGAAGGGAAATGAAGTTACCATAGATAAGAGGTGTCTTGTTACATTTTTCATAGGAAATATCTATAAGGATGAGGTATGGGGTGATGTCATCCCAATGGATGCATGTCATATCCTATTAGGAAGGCCTTGGCAGTTTGATAGGAAAGTCATTCATGATGGAGATTTTAGAAAGTTGTGTTGTTTAATAACTTCAAAATCATGTTTTCTAATTTTAAAGATTAGTTGACAATTCTTCTTATCTTAGTTTAGGGAATCTTTAGGAGAAAAATTAGTTTTTTGGGAGTTGTTTTGAAAATTACCTAAATGGCAAAAAAATGGATTTTTTGAAATCTGTCAAAAATGGTAACTTTGAATTTGTCTAAATTAGTGCTTTCTTGTTATTGTACGACAGAGAGGATAGTTGGATGAATAATGAAGAGTTGTGAATTTTGAAGTAATTTATTGTGTTCATATTTTCTTTATGATACTTGTGCATGGTTAAAATTGGGCTGCATCAAATAGTCAATAGAAATAACACCAAATAATGAATATAAGTCGACACTAATAGTCAATTCATTTGGTGTTCAATTATTATCAGTTTTAATCAATTGCAATGTTTATTCAACCTTAATACCATTTAATAATATTATTATAATAATAACAATATTATTTACATGAAATAATACTATATATAAATTGATTAGTAATAATATAAGATATATGTGAATATAAAATATAATTATTAATTAATATGTGTATAATTAATCATTTTATCATTCGACTTAGGCTACAAAAATTAACAAGACTAACCCTCTAAGAAATAATGCAAGAGAAAAAATAAGAAGAAAATGAGGAAGTAACTCCCTCAAAAGACAAAATAATGAAAGGTTGTGACACTTGTAAAAGACAAAAATGATGAAGGGTTGTGAATCTTTCAAAAGATGAAAATTGTGAAAGGTTATGATGTTTGCAAAAGGGAGATATGATGAAGAGATGTGACTATTCCCCACATTAGAAGATACAAATGAGAGAAGTATTCATTTTAAGAAGACATTCAAGTGAATCAATGTGTGGTATAATATATTATACACAAAGGCAATAATGAAAAGCGGTGACTCAATTTATTTTCTCTTTGTTAACTCAAAAGTATCTTTGTGACTCAGCTCAATGCCCAACTTGTCTTACATATTTTCAAGTTGGGTTTCATGAAGGGGTGATTTCAAGCAAGTCTAACCATGTAAAAATTAATAGAAGACAAAAAAATAAGAAACAAAATGACTCATTCAAAAGATAAAGTTATGAAAGGTTGTGACATTCGCAAAAGACACAAGTGGTGAAGGGTTGTGACTCTTTTGAAGGGTAGAAATTGTCAAAATTTATGACAATTGCAAAGGACATACATGAAGAAGAGATGTGACTCTCCCCCACACTAGAAGATACGAAGGGGAGAAGGTTTCAATTTAAGAGAAAATTTAAGTGATATCAATGTGGTGTATAATATATTATTAAAAAGACAACAATGAAAATTGGTTACTCAATTCTTTTTTCTTGTTAACTCGGATATATCCATCTGATGCAGCCTAGTGCCCAATTTGCATTACCTTGGTCTTATATATTGCCAAGTTGGGATTCAAGAAGGGGTGACCTGAGGCAAAAATAAGCCTCTATGGATTAATGGAAAAGAAAAATGAATAAAAATAAATAAAAAGTGACTCTTTCAAAAGAAAAAAATTATGAAAAGTTGTGACACTTGCAAATGACAAAAATGGTGAAGGGTTGTGACTCTTTCGAAGAGTGACAATTGTGAAAAATTTTAATGATTGCAAAGAGTGGATATGATGAAGAGATGTGACTCTCCCCCACTTTGAAATATACAAAGTGGAGAAGGTTTAATTTTAGGACATTTAAATGAAATTAATGTGGGGTTTATATATTATTCACAAAGACAAAAATAAAAAATGGTGACTCAATTCATTTCTTTATTTGTTAACTTAGAGGTATGCTGATTACTAAGTCTAGTGTCAAACCTGCTTTACCTTGATTTTACATATCAAATTGAGGTCGAGGAAGGGGTGAGTTGAGACAAGACTAGCTCTATAAAAATTAATGGAAGAGAAAATGTAATAAGAAGAAAATAAAGAAGTGACTCTTTCAAAAGACAAAATTATGAAAGGTTGTGACACTCACAATGGACAAAAATGGTGAAAGGTTGTGAATCCTTCGAATGGTGGTAATTGTGAAAGGTTGTAATGATTACAAAAGGAAAACATGATGAAGAGATGTGACTCTCCCCCACATTGAAAGATATAAAGGGGAGAAGGTTTCAATTTAGGAGGACATTTAAGTGAAATCAATGTGAGGTATAATATATTATTCACAAAAATAACAATGAAATATGGTGACTCAATTCTTTTTTTTGCTAATTCGGACGCATCCCTGTGACTCAGCTCAGTGCCCAACCTATTGTACATTATTCTTACATAATATATTTTTTGTGAATAATATATTATACCCCACATTGATATGATGAAGAGATGTAACTCTCCCTTACATCAGAATATACAAAGAGGAGAAAGTTTCATTTTAGGACATTCAATTGAAATCAATGTGGAGTATAATATATTATTCAAAAAAGAAACAATGAAAAGTGGTCTCAATTCTTTTTTTGTTAACTCAAAGATATTATTGAGACTCAGGCCAATGCCCAACCTATCTTACCTTGGTTTTATGCATTGTCAAGTTTGAGTTTATGAAGGGGAGAGTTGAGACAAGACTATCCCTCCAAGAATTAATGGAAAAGAAAAAACAATAAGAAAAAAATAAGTGACCGCTCAAAAGGAAAATATATAAAATGTTGTGATACTCGCAAAAAATAGAAATGGTGAAGGGTTTTCTATTTTGAAAAGTGGTAATTGTAAAAGGTTATGATGATTGCAAAGGGTGGACATGATGAAGAGATGTAACTCTCCCCCACATTATAAGATACAAAAGGGAAACAATTTCAATTTAAGACATTCCAATGAAATTAGTGTGGAGTATAATATATTATTAAAGAAAGAAACAATGAAAAGTAGTGACTCAATTGTTTTATTTTCTTAACTTAGAGTTATCATCATGACTTAGCATAGTGGCCAACCTGTCTTATCTTTTTCATACATATTGTAAATTTCAAGTTTAAGAAGAGGTGAGATGAGGAAAGATCAGTCATCTAAGGATTAATGTAAGATAAAAAGTAATAAGAAGAAACTAAGGAAGTCACTACTTCAAAAGGTAAAGTTATGAAGGTTGTGGCACTCGCAAAAGAAAAAAATAGTGAAAGGTTGTCACTCTTTCGAAAAGTGACAATTGTAAAAGGTTTTGACGACTGCAAAAGGAGATATGATGAAGAGATATGACTCTTTGCCACATTGGAAGATACAAAGGGGGGAATGTTTCATTTTAGAAGTAAATTCAAATGAAATCAATTGTTAATCTCTATTGAGCATTTAAGGTTGTCATTAGTATCAAAGGATACTAAAAAGGTTGGTCGGTTACTTATATTGGGTTGGTCAGTAACCTGAAGTAAGACAGAGCAGTCAGTAAAGTCTTTACACCAAGCATCACACAATTTACTGAGCACCAGCAACACTGACACCGACAGTCAGTAAACACCGAGCAATCACCGTATACACCGAGCAAATTATACAGTGTTTACCGATGATCATAGAAAACAACATAGTAATCTGAAATGGCACATTATTCTATGCAAATGGTTACAATAGATCATAAAATGGTTTACCAAGATCAAGGAGCATTTATTGTAAAAGATACTCATTAAATGTAATGTTTATCTTATTGTAATAGTTGATCTAGGTTATTTTGCACCGTAGATCTTAGGGTTATGATTATTTTTGTAACCTAATTTTTGCTAAGGCGGCAAAAACAAAACACTATATATTTTGTATGTTCACACCATTTTATGAGGTTGGTGAACTAATATATGAATCACGGAGCACTTGAAGAAATTGCCTAACTTCAAGACAATCAGTTTACCGAGCAGAATAGAGTACAGAGGATATTAGATTGAGCAGAATCAAAGAAGGCTACCGAGTAGAACAGAGTAAAGAACCATCATAGATAAGGTGATATTTTGATGAGCACTTATAGATCTGTTTCAGACAATTGAGTTGTCAACTAGTAATTAATTGCCTATTACTTTCTAACAATTGTGATAGAGTGTTTTTGATAAAATCTCTTAACAGAGTAGACTTAACAGTCTTATGTAAATCTCTTAACCGAGTACACACTTCATTAGTGTTGTTTAAATCCTATAACTAGGTAGATCTAGCTAATCTAACATGTTACTCCTAATAGGATAAGATCACCAGAAGTGATCAAAACTTGTAGCCTTAACAGGCAAACCTTTTCTATCTGCAGTAGTGAAGAATTTGTGGGTGTCATCCCCACCACAGTTTTTACCTTCTAACAAGGGTTTCTGCATTACCAAAATACTTGTGTTATGTGATTGTCATATTGATTTCATGTTGTTTACTTTCTGAAGTTAACTAGATGATTGATTTATGCAATTATGTTCAAATTATTTTGATCGGTTATCATATTATAGAGTTATAGATCTGAAAGGTTTTACAAGTAAAGTTTTGAAGGCACTAATTCACCCCTCCCCTCTTAGTACCTATCTCTCATAATTCCAACAATTGGTATCTGAGCCTAGTTCTCTTGTTGAATAGTCTAACCACTGAAGGGTAAAGATCTAAGTCATGGAGAGATACAAGCTTGACAAAACTATTGAGAGTCAGAAGATACAAATATAGATGTTTGTGGAATAGTATAAACAAGTCAAGGAAGAACTGAAGAAATTACTGGTTGAAAGGAAGAACCTTGCAATTCAGCTGAATGAAATCAGTTATCATGAAGGACCTATTGATGAAATATTTGATCATATTGGATCAAGCTCTGGAAGCATCTCTGAAGGATCTGAAAGCATAATCTCTAACTTGTTTGAAAAGAATCATTATTTATTTGAGCAAGTGAAAGCACTTCAAATTGGTCATGAATCTCAAATGGTGAGAATGGTGGAAATCATGAACAATGCTAGACAAGCTGAACAAGATCGGAATCTAGCTATTGAAGACCGAAGACTGATGACTGAACAACTTCAAGCAAAAGAAAGTGAAATATAGAGACTCACTGATTGTCACTTTCAAGTATCAAATTAGATGATGATAGTTAATCAAGAAATGAACCAAGTAAATGGAGAATTATCAAGAAGACTTGAAGATGTTGCAATACTTAGAGAAGATAATGAAAAATTGAGAAATGAAATGAAGACACAAAAGAAACACAATGAAATGATGAAGATAGCTGAGGACAGTTCTAAAAAGATTGATGATTTCTTGACTAATCAGAGGAGATTCGGAAGCAGAGCCAGTATAGGCTACACCGGTGAAGGAGAATCATCACAACAAGCTGAACAAGCCAACAACAATCAAAGTCAGAAACTAAAGTGTTGACATGTTATCACTATGGAAAACCAAGACATACATCTAATGTGTGTAGAAGCAAAGCACAAGGTAAACCTCCTGTCATTCCAAAATTCAATGGATATTGCTATTACTATGTTAAGTTTGGACAACCAGCTTATGAATGCAGAGCTAAGCAGAATGAATTTGCTAATAATACTACTGAGGAGAAAATATGCTATACTTGTAATAAGCATGGACACACTGCAAGGCGAAAATGAAACAAGTCTAGACACCTAAAGAGAAACTACAATGAAAGCCATATCAACCAAAGAGACAAGGTAACTCATATGTTTGGGATTATAATACATGGACTAATTGTGCTATATGTGGTCGGTATGGACATATTGTAGCAAAATGCTACAGAAAGAGTTGGATAGGACAATCAAGAAACTAGACAATTGCATGAATGGCATGTATGCACTATCACAAGGTCGGTCATGTAAGAAAGAACTGTAGAGACCGAGTACCTAATGAAAACCATATATTTGAGAGTGGATATAACATTGTAGAAATTATGAAGTTAAGGAACACAATGTGGAAGAAGGCATCTAATGAGATTGCTGAGTCAATAACATTGTCGGTGAAACCTCATCCACTGGATTGGATGACATTAGTACCTCCACTCAAGATGACAAAGGTATGTATGGAACTGACATTTTAAAACAATCACATTTTACATATAGTTCCTTATATATGATGTACAAATACCAAATCTGCATGAATAAAGATGCACTATGGTTTATGTGTTATAAGTTTACAAATGTCACATAGTTGGTAAAAGAAGAAACATGAGTTGGTTACCCGTTGGTAATCACTATACAAGGTTAACCGACAATAGTGCAAACCGATGAAGAAATTCTATGTTAACCGAGCAAAGGGAATTGTAGACATTACCGAGCTAACAATTGTTTTGTACTGAAAGTTAGGTCACACATTTATTGCACCAAAGTTTGACCGGGAATATCACAAAGTCTATAAATACGTGGAAACAAAGTTCATTGTTACATTACGATTTTGAAGAATAGAGATTTTATAGAGAAGAGTTCGAGCTAAAGATTTTTAGAAAAGATTTAAAGCTACTGTAGATTGAACCGACAATAATTCTTCGATGATATCAAGTAAGTTCATTTGCCTACTGAACACTAGTTATCTATTGCTTGCCGAAACCCTAGAAATAATTTATGGCATCAACATTGACTGTAAGCAAATCGCAGAACATGGAGGAGGAAGTAGAATTAATTGTCAGGGCACATTTCATCGAGGACAAATTTAAACCACATCCCAAGGTCGTAGCACAAATAGATGATATGGGTGCATTTTTGAGCATTCCAGATAGGGTTTTGTTAATAGAAGATGTTAGGGTCTATATTCACTGCAAAATCGGAGAAGTATGTGATTTTGAGACTATTGTTTCTTATCAACAAGTCTATGGACCAGATGGAAAGATTAAATCTGAATACAAGAAGATTGAGGAGTCGGGGTTATTGTGTTTTACATACTTCCCACAATCCTTCCAAAATGATTGAATAAGAATCATGCTAAGCAAATTTCATGATGGAAAATTTTGGTTGGATAAACCTATTGAGGTCACAAAGAAGATTATTAGTAGGGTTACTGGGTACCCTACAACTGACAAAGCCAAAGCCTTTCAAAGTTCATCTTGTCCTGATGTAAAAAAGAACACTGGAGCTCAATAGGACGGTAGGGTACTAAAAATTTCAACCATCAAAGACCCAGTGGTAAAATTCATAGCACATGTCATTAAGCACAAGATATTTCAATCTAGCATACCAAATAGTGTACCCTGCAACACCGTGGACATGGCATATAAAATTGTGAAGAGGGATCACCAGGTTGATCTTACCAAATTGCTACTACACCAACTGCATGATAATATGAAGACAATAAAAGAAAAGAAGTCCAATACATGTAAGTATGGATCACTGCTTGTCTGTACACTTTTCTATCTGCAAAAACATGTACCAGGTATCGGCAAAGTAAACTAGCAATCTGACAAACTGATAACTGCACAAATTGGTGAAATGATGACAAGTCTAGGAGATAATTTGAATAAGGAATTTAATGCATATTTCAAGGAATTTCAGGCAAAAATGCAACAAAGGAGTAGAATTCCAAGAGAATTAGTGAGTAAATTTGAAGATGACATATGTTTTGTAGTCAGCATAGACCACTCAATGATAAAGGTAGTAGAACTGAGAACAAAATGGTTAGCAACGATGGGATACAAAATGAATCATGATTTCACTTTGAAATCTATCAATGCATTGCTAGCATTACTGATAGACATCACTGCCAGTAGGTTTTGTGTATATGAGGAAGCTAAGTCATGAATCACTACAGACATAGAGATTGAAAAAATGTCTAGAAGAGTGAAGAAAATGAGAAAAGATCTCATAGCCAAATATGGAAATGCATTTGACTCACCTAAGGAGTCATCGGTTAAAGAAGCAACCGAAGGTCAGTTACAGTTGGATGACAAACCCTATGATAGTGAGGAAACCGAGTCAGACAAAGAAAAGGATCACACACTGGTCCCTCCCACCAATGTTGAATAGGAAATGCAGTTACCAGAACCTGAAGGAATGAGGACACATTCGTCAACTGTAGCACAATATACTGAGCAAGTAGAAGCAGTAAAAGTAGCAAAAAGGAGATTAGCTACACTGACATGGAAATATGTTAAGAGAAAGACCAAGAAAGTAGCTGAGACACTGAAGAAAAAGAGGAAATACATAAGAAGTAAAGAAGATATAGAGGAGACTGACACTGAAAATGATCCTGATCAATTCAAGTTATTTCATAATAGGGAAAGTACAATAGAAGAAATAATTGAGAATGGAAATCTTATAGATGCCGGCATAGGCAAATTTGACAAAATGTCAATTGAGGACAAAACAAAGCTAGAACATGTTGTCATCCAGATGATGATTAAATTCAAGAGAGTACCAATGGAATTCACATGTCAATTGTCGAAGGAACTTGATGACAAAATATTTGAGAGATGGGCTATTGCACTAGATACAAAGAAAAGGAAAAGAGAATGATCATTAAGTCGTGCAGCCTCAAACTTTAGCTATGTTGTTGTAAGTGAATAAATGACAAAGTATCAGGCTAGATTTCTAGTCAAGAATAGAGCTATGCAAATCATGGATGAGAATGTGGGTGATATGGATGTCACATGTGATTCTCTATGGACATCAATTTTGAAAGCAGAAGAGAAAGTTGAACAGGAAGCATTCCTGAAACTGTCTAAGAAGAGACACAGTTCAAAAGGTAAAAGTATTTTTATTGATGATAATAAAGGAAAGAAAATAGAGGACACCGGTATATCAGTTACCGAGGTAATTGATATCACCGAACAAAAGGATGAAATCAGAATTTCATAGGATGCACCGGATCAAGTTAAGATCCACTTGCAGAAGAAAACCAATGACGATGCACTCATTGAGGACATCACTAACGGTGATCCTGATGATGAGGATGATGAAGATGTGACAATTGCACCAAACAAAGATGAAGCATTAGACACTTATAGTGTGCTCACATCTCTACCGGGTGAACTACCTGTACTTATAGAGGTAGTTGAAATAATTTCACAAGTACAACCCGATGCTTCTCATCCTGAGCAAACTAAAGATACAATAGGGATACAATCACCTGAGCAACCTACATATACAAATGAGCCTAACAAAATAGAGGCATAGTCGACAAAAACAAAGGAACCAGAAGAAACAAAGTTGACCGAGGTGAACCCACCTGACACTACAACTGAGACTCCTAAACCATCTACCAAGGAGTAGAAGAAGGATGATACGGTGTCAATTGGGACAGATACTCCGAAGAGTGGAGAAAAAGCTATTGTTATAAGTGAGAAGAAGTCACCTCTTGCACTAAAGAAGAAGAAGAAGAAAGCCAAAGGGCCGGTCACCATCGATGAAGTTATAATTATACCAGAATGTGACCCAAGATCCCTAAGCCTCGAGGAACTAAGTAGATATGGGGAGCTATGTTCAAGGAAAGTGGCACAAGAGAAGTTAAGGCAAGAACACAAACGTAAAGAAGTGTTAAATGATGTGAGGGATATTCTACAATAGATAGTACCAGAGACAAATATTGATGAGAATACTCCCATTTTAGATCAACTTGCTACACTCGCCGACAAAATCAATGCCTCTGATATAGACACAGACAAAAGAATAGAAGAACTGGTAGAATCAAAGATTCGAAAAAAATTGGCAAAAAGGATTAGCACAGAAGTGGCAATGAACAAGGTAAAATTATCCAAGGTCATTACCGAGGTAAAATATATTACCTACATAATTTGTGAATTTCTAATTAAGCTTTGTACTTCATACACCTTCATTGTAGAAGTCAGTAAAAAGACAAAAGGTTTAGAAGCAGTGATAAAGTTGAGTACACACGCAACTATCATTGAGCCAACTGCTTTCTTAAAGCATATTCACCAAATTTAGGAACTCTGACAATTGATAGCAGAATTAAGAAAACAAGAAGCACACATCATCGATCAGGTTATAGAGTTACAAATAGAACTCATCCCTTACTTGAAATTTTTTGAAGCACATATTGTCAAAGCTGAACAACTTGTAGCAACACCTGAGATTTCGGTGTTGGATAATATCTTTGACATGCATGCACAAGTTGGTCTTGAGCATATTGCTCTTACCAACTTGAAAGAGGAGTGGGCCAACCTCTTGGAGTCTGTTAAGAAAACCCATCAAAACATTTTTGATAAGATGTAAGTATACATTATATATATTTTTTGCATTTGGCATTATTATCAAAAAGGGGGAAAACATGTATATTGCAAATATGTATACTTTGATATGTATATTACATACTATCTAGAGCATGCACCGAGGGGGAGTACTTTGTACTTAGAAATTTTTTGTTGTGGATATGTATATGGCGGAGACATAAGGAATATATAGAAACATTTTGTCTATATACATTCGAAGTTTTGATACTAATGCCAAAGGGGGAGATTGATAATCTCTATTGAGCATTTAAGGTTGTCATTAGTATCAAAATATAGTAAAAAGGTCGGTCGGTTACTTATATTGGGTTGGTTGGTAACCTAAAGTAAGACAGAGCAGTCGGTAAAGTCTTTACACTGAGCATCACATAGTTTACCGAGCACTAGCGACATTGACATTGACGGTCAGTAAACACTGAGCAATCACAGTATACACTGAGCAGATTATACAGTGTTTATTGATGATCATAGAAAATGGCATAGTAATCTGAAATGGCACATTATTCTATGCAAACGGTTACAACAAATCATAAAATGGTTTACCAAGATCGAGGAGCATTTATTGTAAAAGATACTCATTAAATGTAATGTTTATCTTATTGTAATAGTTGATCTAGGTTATTTTGCACCGTAGATCTTAGGGTTATGATTATTTTTGTAACCTAATTTTTGCTAAGGTGGCAAAAAAAGAACACTATATATTTTGTATGTTCGCACCATTTTATGAGGTTGGTGAACTAATATATGAATTACAGAGCACTTGAAGAGATTGCCTAACTTCAAGACAATCAGTTTACCGAGCATAACAGAGTACAAAGGATATCAGATTGAGCAGAATCAGAGAAGGCTACCAAGCAGAACAGAGTAGAGAACCATCATAGATAAGGTGATATTTTGATGAGCACTTATAGATCTGTTTCAGACAATTGAGTTGTCAACTAGCAGATAATTGCCTATTACTTTCTAACAATTGTGATAGAGTGTTTTTGATAAAATCTCTTAATAGAGTAGACTTAATAGTCTTATGTAAATCTCTTAACCGAGTACACACTTCATTAGTGTTGTTTAAATCCTATAACTAGGTAGATCTAGCTAATCTAACATGTTACTCCTAACAGGGTAAGATCACCAGAAGTGATCAAAACTTGTAGCCTTAACAGGCAAACCTTTTCTATTTGCCTTAGTAAAGAATTTGTGGGTGTCATCCCCACCGCAGTTTTTACCTTCTAACAAGGGTTTCTGCGTTACCAAAATACTTGTGTTATGTGATTGTCATATTGATTTCATATTGTTTACTTTCTGAAGTTAACTAGATGATTGATTTATGCAATTATGTTCAAGTTATTTTGATCGGTTATCATAGTATAGAGTTATAGATCTGAAAGGTTTTACAAGTAAAGTTTTGAAGGCACTGATTCACCCCTCCCCTCTCAGTACCTATCTCTCCTAATTCCAACATCAATGTGGGGGTATAATATATTATTCACAAATGCAAAAATGAAAAGTGGTGACTCAATTTATTTTTTTTGTTGACTCAAAGATATCCCCGTAACTAAGCTTAGTACCCAACCTACCTTATCTTGGTTTTACATATTGCCAAATTAAGGTCCAACATGGGGTGAGATGAATCAAAACTAACCCTCAAAGAATTTAAAGAAGAGTAAAAAGGAATGTACGAAAAATAAGATGACTCCTTTTAAAGGAAAATTTTTGAAAGGTTGTGACACTCCCAAAAGATAAAAATTGTGAAGGGTTTTGACTCTTTTGAAAGGTAGCAATTGTGAAAAGTTATAATTATTGCAAAAAAAAAAAACATGATGAACATGTGTGACTCTCCCCCACATTTGAAGATATAAAGAGTAGAAAATTTTAATTTAGAAGAGCATTCAAGTAATTAATGTGGAATATAATATATTATTCATAGAGGCAACAATAAAAAATGGTGACTCAATTCTTATTTTTTGCTAATTCAAAGGTATTCTCATGACTCAATCCAATAGCCAACATATCTTACCTTAATGTTACATATTTTCAAGTTGGAGTTTAGGTAAGGGTGAGCTAAGGAAAGACTAGCTCTTTAAATATTAATGGAAGACAAAAATGGATAAGGAGAAAAAAAGGAAGTGACTCTTTCAAAAAATAAAGTTATGAAATGTTGTGACACTTGGAAATGACAAAAAGTATGAAGAGTTGTAAATCTTTTGAAAAATGACAATTGTGACAGGTTATGACCATAACAAAAGACATATATTGTGAAGAGATGTGACTCTTCCCCGTATTGGAAGATATAAAAGAGACATTTAAGAAGGACATTTAAGTGAATCAATGTGGGGTATAATATATTATTTACATAGGCAACAAGAAAAAATGGTGACTTAATTCATTTTCTTTTTGTTAACTCAAATGTATCTTCATGAATCATCTTAGTGCCCAACCTACCTTACCTTAATTTTACATATTGCAAAGTTGAAGTTTAGGAAGTAGTGAGTTGAGGCAAGACTAGATTTCTAAGAACTAATGAAAGAGAAAAAAGAAATAAAAAAATAACAAAGTGACTCTTAAAAGAAAATTTATGAAGGTTGCAACACTCACAAAGGAAAAATATGGTGAAGGGTTGTGACTATTTTGAATGGTGGAAATTATAAAATATTGTAATGATTAAAAAAGGCAAACATCGTGAAGATGTGTCTTGTTGGAAACTACAATTGAAGCAATTGTTGTATTGTCATTGATGTCAAACCTTAACTGGTAAGACTGTTGCTATCTAAGAAAGTACTATATCTATTTGATTATTGAGAAGGATTAGGGAAAGTGTAGTGCCCCCTCCAATGGTGATTCAGTAAGAAACTATTTTGGTATGTGAACCCTCCATCTTTTCAAGTAAATTGTTAGTTGAGATCTATGTTAGACCTATGATAGTCTGAACATAGATGTATGCTTAAGTTGATACGAATTAGAATCTAATTAGTCATTCATATAATTGCATTAGCCTTAACATCATTGCATGGTTTATGAAGTGAAGACTAAGTCGATAAAGGTATTATAGTGAACTCTCTTAAATGGTGTAGATTCATGTGCTTTTAGCGTTTGATCATGATGCCCTTCGACCATTTACATTTAATGATTTTATTATGAACTATTGTGTTTATTAGAAGATTTAACTAATCCTTATGAGTATTGTTATTAAAAAATCACTTAATATAATATAATTAAAGTATAATTAAGGTGAGACAAGATAGTTTGTCGATATTAACATTATTCATGTGTATTTAAATTATGGTTCAAAGTATGGTGTGATAAATTTAACGTCAATGATAATTTTATGTGTTTTTCGATATAAAGATATTAATATCATTGCTACTCCAAATTTTAGATAACATTAGTTATTGATTAGTTAATACTAATATTATTGGTGGCATTAATGACATTACAGAAAACATGAAAGTATTATATAAATATCGATTATTATTAATAATGTTAGTATTGCAAGATTCAGTCATATTTTAAGGTAAGATGATTATTGTTGAATGAGTGGTGGACATATTTTCAGTCGTGGGGCAAACCAATTAGATTAAAATGATTAATAAATTGATTTTATTGTTAACAATATGGGAACATGCATGAAATTAAATAAGTTCTGAATTGATTAGTAAATTATTGCTAAATTTAATGAAAATATTAAGTATCGCTAAATTAACATGCCCAATCATTACTTACTATAAGATAACGATAACTTTTATACAAATGTCTTGTTCTCATAAAGAGAGTGAACTGCCAATCTTATATTGGTGGGTGGATGAGATTGAATGCAGGAGGTGACATACAGTTGTGGCATTCATATATTATAATGCACTTCACCAGAATGGACCATATTCAGATCGGGGTTGATGTCTTGGGAGATGGAAAAAGAAAAAAATCTTTTCGCTCAAAAGAAAATTAATGGCGGTCAAATAGACGTTTGGAATTGGTGTGAGTAAGAAGAGATCTAGAGCCATAACATTATTACCAATGCTCTAGTATTTAATAGGACTCTGATCATTAGTACCTCTCCATTTCTCACGGCATTGGAAAAATAAAATAAATAAAACGATCAGGATTTTTGGAACCACTTTCAAGAAAGTAGAGCATGAGTACATCTACCTTATTCATTTGAGGGGGGCGTCTATCAACTAGTTTAGTGGAGTCTATTAATGCTATCACAAAATTTTGAAAAGATTGTCAGTCGATCATTACTGTCAGTCTTCAGAGCCAACCATGACTGTTAACTCTAGAGAGCTAATGATAGCCCATTTTTCTTTTGGGGGGCAACAAAAAAAAATTATGGGGGGGGGGGGGGGGTGGGGTTCTCGGAGGGCATTCCTCTATGATTTGGGGAAGGAGAAATGGAATGGGGGGGGGATGCTAAGTTAGGTCACCAGGTATTCACCCGGTCATAGAACAGTATGTCTGTTATAGCAGTTGAATCCAAACAGAAGGAGAAGAGCGCATGGCAAGAAGATGGAAAGTGAGAATATGGTGGAAGCCTCATTGGCAACATCGACAGTGCTCATGGCTACTTCAAGGCATATATCCACAAATTGTCAAGCCGAGAATAAGGCATTTTCAGCATTGCAAGAGAATAGACTCTAATCCCTAAAGAAAAATATTTTTCATACAACCACGGGGTTACCAGATGCATCTTTCTTTGTAAGTGCACATGTACAACTCATTTCTACTACCATAAATCTCCTTGTGCCCTCTTTCATGCTTTATGGTAAATTTCTGTAATCGAATCTATTGGCATGTGTGCTCATTGTTAATGAATTATGGTTCTCTAGTGGGATTGATCCAGTAATGGGACGTTAGAGATATATTTTCGGGAGATTGGTGAGATTTTTTTTACACTTGTGGGTAATGTCGTTCATATCCATTAGGGTTTTTTTGAGTTTTGAATCGAGCATTAACATTTTATCAAGTCTTGTGTGTTTGACCTATCACTCCTCCCTGAAGTTTTTATTTATTTTTATTTGTTTTGAAATTCTATCACCTTATGCGACTAGTTACTACCTTAATTATATTCTTTATTTTTATCATATTTGAGCTATGCATTTAGTCTTTTTAAGATATTCTTCATGTGTAACCAGTATAATAGTCTTCATAAATGTAAGTTGGGGATTGATTTAGCACACAACACCTGTAAGCATTTGTAATTAGGAGTTCTCCATGTGTGCTTGCAATTGTTAGCAGCAGATTCTTTTTTTAACTAGTGTGAGATGCTTGACCATTGCATATGGCATGTTCAATTTTTAAATAAAGATTTGAATGGTGAAATTGGGTTCATGGTTTTAACTTTTGTTTTGAAAATCATCGATGGTTTCTAGTTCCATTTTGCTGCATAATGGAGGCATGTAACAAAGGTGACATCTTGATCTTCAGACAATCTCCCATAGTCTGTAAAATGTTAGGGAAGTGTTCTTTTATTAGTGTAAAAAAATGATAAACTGCTTAAGATATTAGAATGTACTTCCAAAATATATTGTTCCAGAGATTTAATAGTCACTTATATTACTTATTGATTACTATAGTATTTGATGTCTTTAAATCATCAAATATCTCTGGTTATATATGTCAGTAAGCAGTCACGATCTTGATGAGACGTGACTCATGAATGAGTCACGACTCATCAAGTCATGACTGTCAGTCAAATACCAAGTCTCTGATACCGTTTCACTTACATTGCAATATGAAATGTTTGTTAACTATCGGTTTCATATTGCACAAGATCAAAAGGTAATGGATGTGATTAATATGGTCAACTTGACTGTTTATGGCTGATATTAACCGATATCGATAGTAATGCATTTGTATATAAACCGATGTTTATAACAATGCGTAATTTTATATAAACCGATAATTATCGGTATTCAATATTAATATTGTTGTGTTAAATAAAGCCGTATATCGGTATTAAATCATACCAAATATATAAATAGTAATATATATTTATATATTAATCTATATGCAATATTAATTTCATATACATTAATATATATGTATGTATTAATGTATATATATATGATGATAGATTATTTCTAATTTATATTGATAGATTTTTTCAAAAGGTAATATATATATATATATATGTGTGTGTGTGTGTGTGTGTGTGTTAATAAATACATATACATTAATATGAACTTATATGTATTCATATGTTAATTATCTGAATGATGCTATCAATTTCAACACTCCCTCTTAACTAGGGAAGATAATTTTCCATATACTACCACACTTATGATATCATGTAATATAAGGACTCATTATGTCAATGATAACGGTTTTGCACATCACCTTAACTTGAGATACTAGATTTTCAAATATTACCTTAGATTGTAATGTGAGAAATCATCTAAGATTGTGATACCTGATTTTCATATCACCTCAGATGGTGATACAAGGATATAGTAATATGTGAACATTACATTCCCACTACACATAACCCTACTATGTTATGTGTACTAGCATATCAATAGTCTACCATAGTGAAACTCTATTACAAGATCGTCACCTTGTAATATCTAATACAAGTAATCGTTATAGTCTTAGGAAGTCTTACTCCCATAATATGATTATTAGATGTTAATTTATCATTTAGAAAGAGAATGTAATAAAAGAAGGATCTCTATACCTCAATTTTATACTGCCTTAACAGATATTTAGAATGAGAAGTTTCAGAATGCAACATGGTTAGACTAAGCCTATTAATCTAAAGAGTTGAATAAACCTTATAGAAAACATTAACATATAGATGATTTGGATTGACCTTTAATGGAAAGACCTATCTATTCAGTTGTGACTGTGAAATCAAACTCACTATTGATCATAATGGTGCAAAAGTGTTCACTTGCTCGGGGGTTGGCTAGGACCTTAGAGATCTCATGATGCCATTTGGATGGGTGGAGAGCATGTGCATTGTTATTATTTTCCTTTGGTACTCCTTTGATGATAAGCATACTTTGAATTAGGAAATTTGTTAGAGTGGAACTTTAGAATTATGAGTAAGAAGCTTTTGGGGAACTACTTAGTAAACTTACTAAATGGGAATGTATCTATTGGGGATCTATTTAATAGATTCCTCGTTAAGAATCAGATAACTTGTCCTTGAAAGATTAAATTAATAATAGTTTACTCTTCTTCATAGCTCATTTATTTCTTTCATCTGTCATTAATTGATGTGAATTACTTCTTTGTTTATTTATGTAACATATCGATGAAAGAGCTATCTTCAGGATCTTATATCTAACCTCTAACGGATTTTATATTATGCACCTAGTTGGTAGTCATGTATGCAGGAACAGGTAATTAGGATGAGAGTCAAGTATATAGAACATTAAGAGAGTTCTCAGGTATGCAATTGCTAGTCTTGATCATTCTTTGAGCATTGTTATATAGTTTATTGTTCTAGTTAGATGTGTTATCTTGTTGAATTCTTTATTGCTGATATATGTAGCATGTCTTGTATTGGATACAAAAAAAAAACTTGTCATGTTTTTCCTATGTTTGAGTAGATTAAATAGGTTTTGTGATGTTCATTCTAGTGTGTAAAAGTTGGGCATTATAGCAAGGTTGATAAAAATAGCACCTAAGGAAAGGTTGAGTTATATTGATACTTAAATGGGTACTTGATTATGTGGCACAATGATAAGATAATGTATTGTTTATCTAAGTAAGAAGTAAGACTAACAAGTAGGCTTAACCGAGCAAAAATGAAGAAATCTAGTTTAAGTCGAGTGATGTTAGTGTCGACCGAGCCAGTATATGCCGAGTAAATTTAGTGTTGATTGAACATTAGTTAATTGCTAAGGAAGATAGTATTAGCTGAGGAAATAGTTTCAGTGGTGACGAGGCTACCTAGTGATGACCGAGAAGTTGAACACAATATTGATTGAGCGTCAGTAATTTACATTTGAGGAAGAATTCAAATTCCTAGCAAACATAGTTGAATTCTTGGATTATGTAAATCATGTTGACTTTATTTATTGATTGTATGGAAGCATTTAATGCATTGTAACCCATTTTATTGTAATTCCATAAAGAGATTTTAGATGTTTCTAGAAGGATGGATGAAGAACATAAAGTTGTAAGGATTCAATGAATCTGACCTAATCCTAAGATCTACAGAGGAGATTAAGTGGCAAAGCTGGATCGACCTAAATGAAGAGGTATTAAGGAAACCTAAGTGTGAGGTTGAATGAAGGATGCTGGAGTTGTTGTTATTGACTGTATAAGAAGAAAAGGTTGAAGGAGAAGGAGTTATGATTGCTTGAAGGGATTTTTGAGAAGACCAGTGATGAAGATGGAAATGGATCATAGTCAGTAAGTCAACATATGTGTATAGAATTGGATATGTTATTTGTAAAGTGAGTTGTATGTTTTCAAATCAAACACTGCTGTTACTTTCTAACCATTGTATCAGTTTTAAATCTTTTAATCAAGATTAACCTAATAGTCATTTGTATAAATCCTTTGAACAAGGTTGCATTCTAATGGAATGTATGTAATTCCTTTAACAAGGTGCACTTCTAACAGGGTGGTTGAAATCCTTTAACCGGGTCACACTTGACAGTGTGTTTGTAAACCTTTGAAAAAGTTGGCTTTTCACAGAGCTCACTTCAGAAGAGTGAAAATATTAGTAACATGTTACAAAGTAGTTTTTCCCAAATTGGGTTTCCATTATAAATCTTGTTGTTAATGCTTGTGTGAATGTTTTTGTTTGAACATTTTTGTGTTTTGCAAGTTAAATACTATTGGATAGTGGACTCCATTGTTATATGTTTTTGATATGTATTCAGTAATGACCGAGTAGCTTTTGGTTATTAGATCTAACTTGTTGAAGAGTTTTGAAAGTTTAATTATACATCTAGACCTGAGAACAACTAATTCACCCCCCCTCTCTGTTGTTCTAAATCATATTAACAATTGGTAGTAGAGCTATTGGTGCTTACAGAGAACAAGTTTAAAGGTACTTGAAGTAAATGATCAGAATGTATAAGAAGCAGGTACCAAAGCTAAATAAGGAAAACTTCCCTACATGGAAGAGTATGATGAAACTACATCTAGTTGTTATTGGTGACTCAACAAAGTATTATATTGAGCATGACTATTTTATACCTCTTGCACCTCTGACTGCCAAGGAGATGAGAGCTAAACAAGAACACAATCAAGCAATGTTGGAGATTGCATCTTCCTTAAGCTATCCTAAATTTGAAGACATCAAAGATTGCACAAATGCAAAGAAAATGTGGGACACTCTTGCAAACATCTATGGTGGTGACATAAATGTACTAAGGGAAAAAGATGAAAGCTTGAGAGGTAAATTTGATGAAATGAGAATGCAAAAAGGTGAGAATATTGCTCAATATTGTGGTAGAATAAAAGAGCTTGTAAATGCTATTAGAGGATCTAATGGAACTATTGAAGATGAGACTGTTATTGGAAAAGTATTGAGAACTTTGAGTCTTATCTATGCCATCAAAATTTTAGCAATTTAAGAATCTAGATGTAACCCTGGCAATGCTCTTACTTTGGAAAGTCTTGTTGTAAGCTTACTGCTTTTGAGCTTTCTAATTTTGATAACTTCACTGTTGCTAATGTTGAATCTACATTCAAGTCACAAATGGTTCTGAATAAGTCTAAGAAAGAAAAATAAAGATGCATTAGTGAGAGTGAAAGTGAAAGTGACACTTCTGATGAAGAACTAGAGGATCTTGAAGCTCTAATGGCTAGAAGATTGAAAAGGGGAAAATGAAAGTATAAAGGTAAACTCCCTATCATATGTTTCTCATGTAATAAAGTTGGTCATATAGCTGCAAGATGTCTTGACAGGGATGATAAGGATGAGGAAATAGATAGAAAGAACAAAAACAAAAGAGAAGACAGAGGTTACTGAAGGTACAAGAACTACAAAGAAAAAGGTAAGAAATCCTGCTATATTGCTGAAGAAGAAATTGACATTGATAGTGATGATTTTGAAATTGAAGTAGTTTATGTTTCTATGAAAGATGAGTAAAATGAAGATGAGAAAACTGCACTAATATCCTATGTGAGAAAAAATAATAAGTGAATTATTGATAGTGGTTGCTCATACCACATGACTGGTGATAAAAGTAAGTTTGATACCCTAGATCATTACAAAGGTAGAAGTGTTAAATTTGGTAATGATGCACCATGTCCTGTTAGGAGTAAATGATTGATTAAGTTGACTAATAAGATCTCTTGTGAAAGTGCTTATTGGGTTAAAGGCCTTAACTATAATCTGCTAAGTGTTGCATAGCTTAATAGCACTGGCTACTGAGTGTAATTTCATCACAGGAAGGCTAAAATATTTGATGCCACTGGTGAACTAATTGGAAGTGGAGACCATAAAAGGGGTAATTTGTTCTATCTAGACCTATCTGTAGAGACATGTATGATTGCACAATTTGATGATATATGGTTATGGCATAAGAAACTATGTCATGTTAACTTTGATAATATGGTAGAAATTAGTAAAAGGAAGAAAGTGAGAGGACTATCGAGATTGAAGAAACCTAATAATGTAATGTGCAAATAATGTCAGTTGGGTAAGATGACAAAGTCTAGTTTCAAGAGCAAGACTTTTACTTTTGAAAACGCTTTAGATTTGGTTCATACTAACCTTTGTGGACCTATGGGTGTACAAAGCTATTGTGGTGCTAGATATTTTATTCTATTTATTGATAATTACACCAGAATGATGATTGCAATGTTTCTAAAATAAAAATCTGATGCTTTTCAAAATTTTAAGTGGTATTTGGCTAAGGTTGAAAAGGAGACAGGTAGGAACCTAGAGTGTCTGAGATATGATTGAGGTGGAGAATTCATATCAAATGAGTTCAATCTATTCTGCAATGATAGAGGAATCAAGATATAGATGTATGCACCTAGAACACCTCCATAGAATGGTATAGTAGAGATAAGGAACATATCTATCATGGATTGTACAAGAACACTAATGATCGAGAAGAATGTTGCATAAAAGTACTAGAGAGAAGTTGTAAGTACAGTTGTTTATACTCTAAACTGAGTACAGATAAAAAAAAGTAAAAATATTACACCTTATGAGTTATGGCACGGGTATGCACCTAATGTAAAGTACTTTAGAATTTTTGGGAGCAAATGCTATATACTAAAAGACAATAGGAATGGAAAATTTGATGCTAAAATTGATGAGGGCATATTCCTAGGTTATTCCACAAAAAGAAAAGCTTACAAGTGTTTGAAATCTAACACTAACAAAATTGTGGAAAGTGTAAATGTCAAGGTTGATGAATATGGAAAGAAAAATGAACAAGAAAGAAAGAGGGAACCAGAAGATTATAGATCTTTTGTATATATAGAAGAAGGAGAGGAAAGTGAAAAACTTACACCCGATGCAGAGTATTGGGTAAGCAATGCCGAGCATCAGGGAAACAATGCCGAGTGATAAGAAGAACATGCCAAGTAGTAGGAGGATGTTGCCGAGTATCAGGAAGAGGTTGCTGAGCTTTCAGAAGCTAAATCTAGCAATCTTATTGGTGAACCTGAAGAGAAAGAAGAAAAGAGAGAAGAACCTATTTTGGCACAATATGTAAGGAGACATCACAAGTTTGAACAAATCATTGGAGACAGAAACTAGAGTTCTAACCAGAAGAAATTTAAGAGACCCTACATGTTTACTATGTGAATTTGAGCTTAAGACAACAAGGGGGGCATTAGAAAAGGAAGACTAGATTCAAGCCATGAATGAGGAGATAGACCAAATAGAGAAGAATGATACTTGGAATCTGGTGCCGAGGCCAGAAAATAAAAATGTCATTGCAACAAAATGGGTGTATAGGAATAAGATGAATGAACATGGATAAATCACAAGGAACAAAGAAAGGTTGGTATGCAAAAGATACACACAAGAAGAAGGAATAGACTATGGGGAGACATTTTCCCCTGTAGCAAGATTGGAAGGAGTAAGAACTCTACTTGCATATGTTGCCTACAAATATTTCAACCTATACCAAATGGATGTCAAGTCTACATTTTTAAATGGTATATTAGAAGTGTACATTGAATAACTTGAAGGATTTGTTGATCCAACCAAGAGACACATGGTTTGCAAACTGAATAAGGCATTGTATGGACTAAAGCAAGCCCCCAGAGCATGGTATGAGAGGCTACACAACTACTTGATACAGATTGGATTCTCAAGGATAAATGACACTAGCAATCTGTACATGAAAGATGAAGAAGGTAAAGGAATCTTGTTAGCTAAGATTTTTGTAGATGATATCATATTTGGTGGACAAGATGCCCTGTGTAAGAAATTTTCAAATAAAATGCAAACTGAATTTGAAATGAGTATGTTTGGGGAGATAAAATTATTTGTTGATTTACAAGTATATCAGATGGAGAAAGGTATTTTCATCACCCAGTCTAAATATGTTCATGAGATACTGAAAACCTTTAGTATGGAGGATTCAAGGCTAGTAAGTACTCCCATGACTACTGGACAAAAATTGTCTAAAAATGATGATGTTGCTGAAGTAAACTAGACTTTGTATAGGTCCATAATTAAAAAACTACAGTATGTTGTTCACAACAGACCAGATATTGCTCTAGCAGTTGGGATTGTGGTAAGATTCTCTGCCAATCCTAAGGAAACTCACATGATGGCTGTAAAAAGGATAATGAGATATTTGAAAGGGACTGAAGATTATGGACTGTACTATAAGAAGCATGAAAGATTTAAACTGAGAGTCTATATTGATGCAGATTGGGTAGGAAATGTGGATGATAGAAAAAGTACTAGTGGTGGAGCTTTCTTTCTTGGATAGAGATTAGTTTCTTGGACAAGCAAGAAACAAAATTGCATTTCCCAATCTATAGCTGAAGCTGAGCATGTAGCTGCAACAAACTATTCAAACTTGGTATGGATAAAGAAATTGTTGGTAGGCATGAAAGAAGAGATCACTGAACCAGTTGCCATCTACTGTGACAACACAAGTGCTATCAACACATCTAAGAATCCACTGATGCACAAAAAGACCAAACACATTGCCATGAAGTATCATTACTTGAGGGAATTGGTACAAGATAAAGAGGTCAGAATGGAATATGTGAATACAAAGGAACAACTAACAAACATATTCACTAAAGCTTTACCTAAAGAAGCTCATGAATATGTGAGAGGAAAATTAAGGGTTCTTCCCCTAACTAAGGCTACCTAGTCAAGCTAGGAGCACTGCATCAAATGTGTTACAAAGAGTATTTGACAAATTGATGCAGAGAAAGGTCACACTTTAGGAGTAGCCTAGAGTTGTGAAAAGTACAGCAAAGCTGATAATCAGTCATAAGCAAAGATGACAGAGGGATAAATATTGTTACTGAACTGACAAGATGACATCTACATCTGAAAGATGTATGTTTTAGTTGTTGCTTTGGCATTATTGTCACAGAGGGAGATGAATAAGATGAAAACACATGGTGAGATTTCATGGAAGATCAAGTAAGAGGGAGAGATTCAGAGGAAAGGAACAAGAAGAGATCAAGTGGAAGTTATTGTGTGGATGGTCATGTAAGCAAGGCTAATTGATTCTAAATCAAAATGAATCTAAGGATATTATAAATATTTCTGATGTACAGACAAGTTTTGGATTGGTTGGTGATTCATGTGTTATTCATATGGTGTTGCCATCAATGCCAAAGTGGGAGATTGTTGGAAACTACAATTGAAGTAATTGTTGTATTGTCATTGATGTCAAAGCTTAACTAGTAAGACTATTGCTATCCAAGAAAGTACTATATCTATTTGATTTTTGAGAAGGATTAGGGAAATGTTAAGTTATCTTGATACTTCAATGGGTACTTGATTATGTGGCACAATGATAAGATAATGTATTGCTTATCTAAGTAAGAAGTAAGACTAAACAAGTAGGCTTAACCAAACAAAAGTGAAGAAATCTAGTTTAAGCTGAGTGATGTTAGTGTCGACCGAGTCAGTATATGCTGAGTAAATTCAGTGTTGACCGAACATCAGTTAATTACCGAGGAAGATAGTATTAGCTGAGGAAACAGTTTCAGTGGTGATCGGGCTACCCAGTGATGAGAGAGAAGTTGAACACAATATTGACCAAGTGTCAGTAATTTACATTTGAGGAAGAATTTAGATTCCTAGCCGACATAGTTGAATTCTTGGATTATGTAAATCGTGTTGAATTTATTTATTGATTGTATGGAAGCATTTAATGCACTGTAAACTATTTTATTGTAATTCCATAAAGATATTTGAGATGTTTCTAGTAGGATGGATGAAGAACATAGAGTTGGAAGGATTCGATGAATTTGACCTAACTCTAAGATCTATGGAGGAGATTAAGTGGTAAAAGTTAGATCAACCTAAATGAAGAGGTATTAAGGAAACCTAAGTGTGAGGTTGAATGAAGGATGTTGGAGTTGTTAATGATTGTATAAGCAGAAAAGGATGAGGAGAAAGGGTTGTGATTGCTTGAAGGGATTTTCGAGCAGATCAGTGATGAAGATGGAAATGGATCATAGTCAGTAAGCCAACATGTGTGTATGGAATTGGATCTGTTATTTACAAAGTGAGTTGTATATTTTCAGATCAAACATTGTTGTTACTTTCTAACCATTGTATCAGTTTTAAATCCTTTAATCAAGGTTGACCTAATAGTCATTTGTATAAATCCTTTGAACAAGGTTGCATTCTAATAGAATGTATGTAATTCCTTTAACGAGGTGCACTCCTAATAGGGTGGTTGAAATATTTTAATTGGGTCACACCTGACAATGTGTTTGTAAACCTTTGACAGGGTTGGCTTTTCATAGAGCTCTCTTCAGAAAAGTGAAAATATAAGTAACATGTTACAAAGTGGTTTTTCCCAAATTGGGTTTCCACTATAAATCCTCATGTTAATGCTTGTGTGAATATTTTGGTTTGAACATTTCTATTTTTTGCAAGTTAAATACTATTGGATAGTGGATTGCATTGTTATATGTTTCTGATATGCATTCAGTAATGACCGAGTAGCTGTTAGTTGTTAGATCTAAGTTGTTGAAGAGTTTTGAAAGTTTAATTATACATTTGGACCTGAGAACAACTAATTCACCCCCCCGCCCACCCCCCTCTCTATTGTTCTAAATCATATTAACAGTGTCTCTCCCCACATTGAAAGATATAAATGGGAGAAGGTTTCAATTTAGGACATTGAAGTGAAATCAATATGGGATATGATATATTATTCATAAAGGAAATAATAAAAAGTAGTGACTCAATTTTTTTTTTTTAACTCAATGTATCTTTGCGACTCGGTCCAATGTCCAACCTACCTTACCTTGGTCTTACATATTATCAAGTTGAGATTCATAAATGAATGAGTTGAGGCAAGAATAACCCTCTAAGAATTAACGAAAGAGAATAAAGATAAAAAAATAAGTGACTCCTTAAAATGAAAATTTATAAAAGGCCGTGATGCTCACAAATGATAAAAATGTTGAAAGGTGGTGACTCTTTTGAACAATGACAATTGTGAAATGTTTTGACGATTGTAAAAGACAAACATGATAAAGAGATATGACTCTGCCCCCCAAAAGGAGAATGTTTCAATTTAAGAGGGCATTTAAGTGAAATCAATGTGGGGTATAATATATTATTAAAAAATGCAACAATAAAAATTGGTGACTTAATTATTATTTTTTTACTAACTCAGAGATATCAATGTGACTCGGTCCACTACCCAACCTATCTTACCTTGGTCTTACTTATTTTCAAGTTGGGGTTCAGGAAGGGGTGAGTTAAGGCAACACTAACCCTTTAAGGATTAAAGGAAAAAAAAAAGTGACTCCTTCAAAAGGTAAAGTTATGAAAGGTTGGGACACTCGCAAAAGAAAACAATGATGAAAGGTTGTGACTATTTCAAAGAGTGACAATTGTGCAAGGTTATGATGATTTCAAAAGACATATATGATGAAGAGATGTCACGCTCTTCCACATTGGAAGATACAAAGGTGAAAAAGTTATATTTTATGAAGATATTCAAATGAAATTAATATGGGGTATAATATATTATTCACTAAGTCAACAATGAAAAGTGGTGACTCAATTTATTTCATTTTTGTTAATTCAAAGATATTCTCATGACTAAAATTAGTGGCCATTTTGCATTAAATTGGTTTTACATATTACCAAGTTGGGGCATAAGAAGGCGTGAGCTTAGACAAGACTAGCTTTCTAAGAACTAACGAAAGAGAAAAATGAATAAGAAAATAACAAAGTGACTCTTTCAAAAGGAAAAGTTAAGAAGGTTGTAACACTCGCAATGAAAAAAAATGGTGAAAGGTTATGACTCTTTCAAATGGTGAAAATTATGAAAGATTATAATGATTACAAAAAGAAAACATCATGAAGATGTATGACTCTCCCAACATTGAAAGATATAAAGCGGAGAAGGTTCCAATTTAGGACATTTAAGTGAAATCAATGTGGGGTATTATTTGACAATAAAAAGTGGTGACTCAATTTTTTTTTTGTTAACTCAAATTATCTTTGCAACTCAACCTAGTGTCCCACCTACCTTATATTAGTCTTACATATTGTCAAGTTGGGGCTCATAAATGAATGAATTGAGGTAAGACTAACCCTATAAGAATTAACATAAATGAAATAAAAATTAAGAAAAAAAAAAGTGACTCATTCAAAATGAAAAATTATAAAAGGTTGTGAAATTAAAAAAGGAGAAAAATGGGTAAAAGTGATGACTCTTTTGAAGAGTGACAATTGTGAAAGATTTTGATGATTGCAAATGATGAAAATGATGAAGAGACACGAATCTCTCCCATATTGGAAAATATAAAATGAAAAGGTTTCAATTTAGAAGAACATTCAAGTGAAATCAATGTGGGGTAAAATATATTATTTTAAAAGGCAACAATGAAAAGTGGTGACTCAATAATTATTTTTTTATTAACTTAGAGATATACATGTGACTCGGTCCACTACCCAACCTATCTTACCTTGGTCTTACATATTGTCAAGTTGGGATTTAGGAAGGGGTGAGTTGAGATAACACTAACTCTAAAAGGATTAATTGAAAAACAAATTGACTATTTCAAAAGGTAAAGTTATGAAAGGTTGTGACAATCGCAAATTACACAAATGATGAAGGGTTGTGACTATTTCAAAAAGTGACAATTGTGAAAGGTTGTAACGATTGAAAATTGTAGATATGATGAAGAGATGTCACACTCTCCCCACATTGGAAAACACAAAAGTGAAAATATTTTATTTTAATAAAAAATATTCAAATAAAATCAATGTAGGTTATAATATATTATTCACTAAGGAAACAATAAAAAGTGGTGACTCAATCCATTAATTTTTTTTTAACTCGGAGGTATTATCATGATTAAGTCTAGTGTCCATCTTGTCTTACCTTGGTCTTACATATTGTCAAGTTGGGGTATAAGATAAGACTAAATCTTTAAGAACTAATGAAAGAGAAAAATGAATAAGAAAATAACAAAATGACTCCTTCAAAAAGAAAAAAAATTATGAAAGTTGTGACACTTGCAAAAGAAAAAAATGGTGAAGGGTGTGACTCTTTCGAATGGTGAAAATTATGAAATATTGTAATGATTACAAAAGGAAACCATCATTAAGATGTGTGACTCTCCCAATATTAGAAATTATAAATGGGAGAAGGTTTCAAGTTAAGAGAACATTGTAGAAAAATCAATGTGGAGTATGATATATTATTCACAAAATCAATAATGAAAAGTGGTGACTCAATTCTCTTTTTTTTTTAACTCAATGTAACTTTGCAACTCAGCTCAGTATCCAACCTACCTTACCTTAGTCTTACATATTATCAATTTGGAGTTCATCAATGAATGAGTTGAGGCAAGACTAAACCTATAAGAATTAATAGAAGAGAATCAAGATTAAGGAAAAATAAGTGGCTCCTTCAAAAAGGAAAAGGTATAAAAGGTAGTGACATCCACAAAGGAAAGAAATGGTGAAAGGTGGTGTCTCTTTTGAAGAGTGACAATTGTGAAAGGTTTTGACTATTGCAAATGATGGACATGATGAAGAGATATAACTCTCCCCATATTGAAAGATACAAAATGAGAAATTTCAATTTAAGAGAACATTCAAGTGAAATCAATGTGGGGTATAATATATTATTTCAAAACACAATAATGAAAAGTTTTGATTCAATAATTATTTTTTTATTAACTCAGAGATATCCATGTGACTTAGCCCACTACCCAACCTACCTTATCTTTGTCTTACATATTGTCAAGTTGCGGTTCAGGAATGGGTGAGCTAAGATAACAATAACCCTCTAAAGATTAATTGGAAAAAAAAAAGAAGAAAAAAAAAAAAGTGATTCTTTCAAAAGGTAAAGTTATGAAAGGTTGTGACACTCACAAGTGAAAAAAATGGTGAAAGATGTGACTATTTCGAAGAGTCACAATTGTGAAAGGTTGTGACAATTGAAAATTGTAGATATGATGAAGAGATGTCACTATCTACCCACATTAAAAAATACAAAACTGAAAATATTTTATTTTGGTAAAACATTCAAATGAAATCAATGTGGGGTATAATATATTATTCACTAAGAAAACAATGAAAATGATGACTCAATTCATTTATTTTTTGTTAACTCAGAGGTATTCTCGTGACTAAGCCTATTATCCATCTTTCCTTACCTTGGCCTTACATATTGTCAAATTGGGGTACAAAAAAAGGTGAACTAAGACAAGACTAGCACTTTAAGAAGTAATGAAAGAGAAAAATAAGTAAAAAAATAACAAAGTGACTCTTTCAAAAAGAAAAAAAATTATGAAGTTTGAGAAGCTCGCAAAAGAAAAAATGAATGGTTTTGACTCTTTCAAATAGTAAAAATTATGAGAGATTGTAATAATTACAAAAGACAAACATCACGAAGATTGTGTGACTCTCCCAACATGAAAATTATAACTTGGAGAAGGTTTTAAGTTAAGAGAACATTGTAGTAAAATCAATGTGGAGTATGATATATTATTCACAAAAGCAATAATGAAAAGTGGTGACTCAATTCTTTTTTTTGTTAACTCAATGTAACTTTGCAACTTAGCTCAGTGTACAACCTACCTTACCTTAGTCTTACATATTGTCAAGTTCAGATTCATGAATGAATAAGTTGAGGCAAGAATAACCCTATAAGAATTAACATAAGAGAATAAAAATTAAGAAAAAATAAGTGACTCCTTCAAAATGAAAAGGTAGTGACACCTGCAAGGACGAAAATGGTAAAAGGTGGTGTCTTTTTTTAAGAGTGACAATTGTGAAAGGTTTTGACAATTACAAAGGACCAACATGATGAATAGATACGATTCATGTCATATTCGAAGATACAAAAGGAGAAGGTTTCAATTTAGGATATTCAAATGAAATAAATGTGGGGGTATAATATATTGTTCCAAAATGAAACAATTAAAAGTGGTGACTCAATTATTATTTTTTTATCAACTTAGAGATGTCTATGTGACTCGGCCCACGTTCCAATCTAACTTAACTTGGCCTTACATATTTCTAAGTTGGGGTTCAGGAAGGGGTGAGCTAAGGCAACACTAACCCTCTAAGAATTAATGAAAAAAAAAAGAAATAAGAAGAAAATAAAGAAGTGACTCCTTCAAAAGGTAAAGTTATGAAATATTGTGACACTCACAAAGGATAAAAATAATGAAGTGTTTTGACTCTTTTGAAAGGTAGAAATTGTGAAAAGTTATAATTATTACATAAGACAAATATAATGAGCATGTGTGACTTTCCTTCACATTTGAATATATAAAGGGTGGAAAGTTTTAATTTACAAGGACATTCAAGTAATCAATGTGGAATATAATATATGTATATACTTAAAAATGGCTTCATTAATTAATTAAATATTTATTATTTAATTGATATTGACTTGATAAATTAATTAAATATTTATTATTTAATTAATAATTATTTCCTCTATTTATTAAATAGATTATTCAATTTATTTAGTAAATTCACTATAGTCTATTCCTTTATCCTAAGTCTTTTAATTAGTCTTATTAAAGTGATTTAATTAAATATACAATCACCTAAATATGACTAAGTGCCCTAATCCACCTCATTTACCTAGTCACTTGACACATCACTTTGGCTAAAATAAATAATAATTATTAATTATTTATTGGTAATTATCCTCACCTACACATGTCCTATTCTTAAGGGTTATGTGGCCTCATAGGACTTGGTCTCATGACCACATGTCCTCTCTTAAACCAAGTCAAGATACATTCCCTATTCCTAAGGGGTTCCTCAAGCCACCTCTAAGGGTCAAAGGTGCCTCACGGGACACTTGTGCCAAGAGTCCCCATGAGGAAAAAGTCCTTCCCTCTTCCTCTCTTTGGTCTTTGTGAGACACTTTACACGTGTCTTTCCCTTCCACCTTGTTCTCCTCCATGTCAATGTGAGAGGAACATCATCCCTATTCTTCCTCTCACATTCTAACTACATCTCCCTTTCTCTCAACTCCTTCAACCAAGTCAATTCTAGCCCTAGGATCTTCCACCTTTCATTCTCCATTGTAGGATTGTGCCATCTAGGCTGAGATCCTCCAAAACTCTATAAAAGGAGCCTCATTTCCCCTTTGTGAGCTAATAGTGAATAAGCAATCAAGCATTCAAGCAATCAAGCAATCAAGCATTCTAAGAGCATTTCAAGAGCATTCAAGCATAATCAAGCCATTTTCATATCACTTGCATCTCATTCACCATATTTGCATAATTAAGCTTTAGTTTTGCATACATTCATCATCAATCTCCACACTTTGGTGTCATCTTGGGCAATAGGCTTCATTTGGAAATCTGAGAGTTCAACATCCTCAAGAAATCAAGGCTAGGAGGGAAATGGAGACAAGCTACATGGTAGATGAAGGTAAAACCTTGGTTTAGCTTCATTTTTAGTCTATTCTTCATTGTTGTTTGCTAATTAGTTTGATTTATTAATTTTAGAATAGTTAATTTATCATTTAGAGTAGTTAGACATCTAATTTGCATATATTTTTTAAGCCTACCGTGTGGCCTATCCATGTTTTTAACATTTTATTTGAAGTTTTCCATGTATAGATATTTCCAGATTCTTCCTGTGCATATATGCATGATTCCTGGGCACATTTCCAGATTCTTCTTGCACATATATGCATGATTCCTATGCATTCATCACTTTGTGCTGCGCATTCATTTCTGTTAAACTTTCATCATTCGCTTTCTGTTCTTTTAGCTTCCTAGCACAAAACTGCACATTCACCTCACTATTTTGTGCTTCCATTACTTCCTACTACACATTCCTAATTTTTGTGCATTTATACCATCACACTGCGCATTCATTTCTACCTATTGCACATCCATCATTTATGTGCATCCATTCATCCTTACTATGCATTTGTTCACTATTTTTGCACATTTGTTTTCTATAGTAGTTGCATTTAGTTTTATATTTGTTTTGATTTTTAGCTAATCTTTTAACAAGTTTCTATTCATTCTGGTAGTCTTTTAGGCTGTTTTGTAGGATGTTGTTTTTGAAGACCCCATTGCCAAAATTTCTAACAAGTTTATTTGCATATTTCTAAGGGGTTTGCAAAATAAATAATAATCTCGTTTGGGCTTTAAAATAAGACATGTTTTTCAATTTTATGTGTCTTCTTTATAATAGATTTTGTGTCTTTTGTGTTTTGCTTCATAAGCTATATGTAATCCCAAAATTATAACAACATATCCTCTCCCCTTACCATTTGTGGACCTTAGGTGTAAGAGAAACTGTTATAATTTTTAAAGGGCGGTCTTTGGTGGGAAAAGAGGTACTCACCCCAAGGAATGATCCAACCGGTAACAGGCTAAAGCCAAGCCCTTCCAAACTAGTATATAAATAATGCTAGTGTGATTAGTCTCACATTAGACAGGTGTGAATTCATTGTGGCAACCAAAATCTCCTCTAGTACCCCTGTGGTGCGTTAAATTCCTAATTAGTAGAGGTGAAAGCCTTTCTTTGAAAGGATTGGGAGAGCCCCCTTAATTGGGAAGATGACTTAATCACAACCACTTGAACGGATGTCCTTATTAAATAATTTTGTATAGTGGCCAAAAACCTTCTATTTGCTGGCTCAAGGGGTCACCCAAGCCCGTGAAGACACCCCACATTACAAATGGTTCATAGTAGAGATAGTAGTTCTTTGGGAAGTAATGACCCATTGAATTTGGAAGTTGGTGTCCCTGAGAAGTGAGTGCACTGTAAGGAGGAGCCTGTGCCTCCAAGTTCCTAGGCTATCCACTGTGGATTTGCGTGGCTGGATTTTATTATCCTAGTGGGGATTCAACAGATACTGTCTTTTCCAACCTTAGGATTGTAAGCATGTTTGTGCATTCATACTAGAACAATTAGATTAAAATCATTTCTATCTTGCATGTGTGTGTTTATGTATTTTACCTTTGCCAAAAACCAAAACATCAGAAAATAAAAAAAATTCCAAATCTTGAAGTTGTAATTAATCAAAAAACAAAAACCTATGCATTTATCCATTGTTGCTACACATTCATACAATTTTCCTGTGCATCCGTTACACTATTCTATGCATCTGTTAATGTTACCACGCATCAATTCATAATAGCTACACATTTGATTCATTTGGCTACGCATTCATTAAACTATCCTATGCATTTGTCGCTATGCATATACAACAACGAGCATTTCCACAAGCTTTGAAAATTCCACAATCACTTATTTAGATACCCATTTTCATCCTTAGATTCTGGAAAAACATTCGAGTTACATAGGTCTCTGATTTTAAATTTGACCATTTCCATCAATTTTCATCATCCTTCCTTCACCAAAGGTCATCAAATCATTTCTTCCAACCTTTTAAAATTTCAAATTTAGTGTTGAAACATCACCTTATCTATCAGATTTTGATATTTGTGAGTTTATCCTATTAGGATCTATCATCCTCAATCAAACTTACTTAGGTTACTATCTCTTGATTTTTCTTTGTCATATCATAGTGAAATCTATACCTCCTATTGACTTAGATTTTATCAATTTGTCTCATCACTTTTTAACACTTCCATAGCTTTTCTATCAAACACTCTTTCCATATCTTTTCATCAAAGATCTTTCATCCCACAAATTAATTTTCACATTTTTATGGTTCAAACTCGATCTCAGAAACTTAAACAAACCATTGATTTAGAATATGTAGAAAAGATGGAAGGAAACAAAAGCAATGAAGAAAATCCTTGGTTTGGAATTCCTAAGAAAACTTCGCTTTTTACATCAGAAGAGGAACCCACAAATCAAGAACTTAGGGATGCTACACAAGATCTTGGATTTTATAATGTCATGGAAAGACTCCTAGACATGGATAGAGAGATGTATTTCCTCATGCTTGCTCAACAAGGAGCCAAACTACCAACTGATTTTGATGTTTCCCATCTTAGAGAACCACCTAACACAAACAATCAAGAAATCCCTAGTGGTTCTCAAGATACTCATGGAGCAAAAGAAACCAATCAGCAATCCAATGCTTCTCAAAACAACCAACAAAACAATACTTCTCAAAACAACCAATGCCTCAAAATAATCAGCAATCCAATGCTTCTCACGATACTCAACAATAAAATGTTTCCCAAAACACTCAAGGCAACACATTATCTTTAGATCCCATTCTACAACAAATCCAAATGCTTCAACAAAAAATTCATGACATCCAAACTGGATCATCAACTAAGAAGTATTCCTTGGATGATATATGTCCTTATCCTTTTGATAAGAATTTAGCAATGATTCAATTCCCTCCTCATTTTGAGGTACCAAAATTTGACAAATACAAAGGTAATTCGGATCCACAAGACCACATTCATGAGTTTTGTGTTGCTTGTGTTGAAGTCACTCACAATGACACTTATCTTATGTGACTATTTCCATGAATTTTAGGAGGACAAGCCATGGAATTGCTCTCCAAACTACCCCTAGGCATCAAAGCTTTCAATGAGCTTCTTGACAAATTTGTGACTCATTATTCATATAACATCAAAATAATGGAGAACCCTTCCTTACTTTTTTGCAAAGATGGCATCAATTGTTTGCCAAATATCCATGAATGATTCTTGAACAAGAAAATATGGATATCTTTGTGCATAATGTTACACCAGAAATGAGTTATAGGTTACAATTGCAATGTCCACCAAACTTCAATAAGCTCAAAGAAAATGGTATCAAGATTGAGGAAGCCATGGTCCAAAAAGGTGATATAAAACTTTATTCCAAAGACAATGCTGCGTCCTCAAATTCCAATCCCAACAACTATAACAATGACAAATCCAAATTCTGGAATAAAAACAAAAACATTGTCAATGATGGGATTGTTGATAATCGTAATGTCAAACCAACATAACCCCTTCTAAATCTCACAAGTAAGGCCAACGCTACTCAAGCTACCTACATCAATCAATTGACAAATCCAAACACCAACAAATATTCATCTAAACCAAGATTGCCTTTTGTGTCACCTCAAAGAAATTTTACACCTTTAGGGGAATCTCTCGAATTAGCATTACAGACGTTAATCACAAAGAAACTCATTATGCTTCCTAAAACGAAAGATTTTGAACCTAGAGTGAAACCTTCTTGGTGGAATGGGAATGATTATTGCAAATTTCACAGAGGAAAAGGACATAAAACCAATGACTGCCAAAGGCTCAAAAATGTAATTCAAGACTTAATTGAAAGTGATGAAATTGGTGTTGACAGACATAAATCGAATAAATCACATATGACTTTCAAAGATCCACTTCCTAAGCATGAAAAAGGAGGTTCTTCCAACACTAAGGGTGACAATCAAGCCAATTATAATACTACGCCCTATAGATATGTTTGTAACATTTCTAAATGTCATCCTTCTAAGTACTATGCCAATGTCATTACCATAAAGGACAAATCAGAGAGTCAACCAGTCCATGTTACTACTTGTGCACAATACAAAGTTACTCTCCAAGGAGTCCCATCTAAACCAGGCACCTCTCAAAACAAGTTTGTTTATGTCCCAAAGTCTACACCAAATATTTCCAACCAGTACAATCTTTTGGAACAACTCAAGAAAAAACCTACCTAGATATCCATCTTAGAGATTTTGCATCTATCCCCATCTCACAAAGATATCCTCAAAAAAGCTCTCTTAGAGACCCAGGTCTCCACAAATCTAGATCATGATCAATTTCAAGCTATGGTGGGACATTTAACAACCCCACATTACCTATCCTTCACTGAAAATGATGATTTAGCTATTACCCAACCTCATAATGCTCCCCTACATATTGAAGTCCTTGTACAAAGTCACAAAATCAAGAGAGTACTAATAGATGGAGGAGTTGGCTTGAATATATGCACATTAAAACTAGTCCTTGCATTGGGATTTTCTGAAAATGATGTAGATCCAAAGAAGAAAATCACAATAAAAGCTTATGATGAAGAAGAGAGGTCATCCAAGGGATCTATTGTTCTTCCTATCAGAGTAGGTCCTATAATCAAAGATGTACCTTGCCAAGTTCTTGACATGGATCTTGCTTATAACATTCTTTTGGGAAGACCATGGATTCATTCCATGCAAGCTGTGCCATCAACTTATCATCAGTGCTTGAAATTCCCTCATAATGGTTAGGAGATCACTATCAAAGGAGATACTAATCCTTTCTAGTATTGTAACATTGTGAAGACATTTGATTCTTTGGTACCTTATAATCATACTGGATCTTCTACAACTACACCCAGTGATCCTAGTAATATAGCATTAACTTCTAAATCAAATGGGATCAAGATAGACATAAAAGAAAGAAGTATGGGAGAGTACATTTTAGGTCAAGCTCTTTGCATCATAGAGTTACCTTTATCTCCTAGATCATATGGTAGATCTTTGATCACTAAACAACAATCAGAACCCCCTTCAACAATTGTTTATGACACATTTATAAGTGGGGGCACAATATCCAAAGAGGCAACTGAGCGTAATGATAATCATTTGCTTAAGTCACAGAAGAATGAAGAGGATATCAAACATGAATATATATCACCCGATGTCTATGGTAAAGGGTATACTTTGCTACAAAAGATGGGATACCAAGGTGCTGGACCTATAGGGTTACAAAGAGAGGGTGTTATAAAGCCAATTTTGCAAAATCCAAATTATCAAAGGGATACCACAGGATTAGGGTATCAAGGAGAAGGACCAAAAGAACCAAAAGGAAAAGAAAAGATCACACCTTTTCATTAGACATCTAAAGCTCCTGCCTTACAGTTCCGAAAATATGGTATGTATGTAGATCCAGAGAAACAAAGGATAGCACAAAGAATCATTGATAGACTTGGGGATAATGATGATTTTGACTCAAATGATTATGAATGGGATTCATTATCTGATTGTACTGAAGAGATAGGAGTTGATGTTGTCCATCACTATAGTAATGATTACCATGAGGGAGAGAGTTCAAGGACTAACTCACTTGGATTACTCCCACGTGATACTACTTTTTTCGATTATGAGGAAAGTGACCTTTATCTTGTGATAGACAAATTAGATGAGAGTATGGAAATAGACCTCGCTAATACCATCATAAACCTTGAAAAATTTTCCATCAATACCATCTCTGCCTTTGACTCGAATGATCCAATGCCCCTTGTACATCCTGAGCTTATCGATTGGGATTCTCTTGATTATCCAGAACTTGATGTCTTCCATAATGATGATGCCATCATTGACTATCTTGGAATTAGGGACATTTACCACCAAGGGATCACAAGTCAGGATTTCCAATAGAACTCAATGACATGGCCTACTTTGGAGAGAGTGCCAATCCTTTTAGTCATAAAAATATAAAAATAATCAATAGATCTAATGGTGAAAACCACTCAGTGGCAATGTTAGATCCAAAAATAGTAGAAAGAAAAGATGCATTTGATGGTGAAAACCTCTTTGAGGCACCTAACGATGGAAGGATTGACACTCTTCCCAATTATCTATATTGAGAGCAATCTTCCATCGTTATTGAACCAACAGTACCTCTTAATATTGGAACAGAGGATTCTCCGCGCATCCTCAAAGTAGCAGCATCCTTGACAGAATCAGAGAAAGAAGCTTTTGCAAAAATTTTCAAAGAGAGACAAATCAACTTTGCTTGGTCCTATGTAGATATGCCTAGGCTGGACCCTAATCTCATTATGCATCATCTATCTATTACACCAGGTGTAAAACCAATTAAGTAGAAGCTCCGCAAGATACACCCGCACATTTCACTAATGGTTAAAGCAGAATTGAAGAAGCTCTTAGATGTTGGATTCATTTGTGCTATTGATTATGCTAAGTGGATTTCAAATATTGTCCCCGTCTCAAAACCAGACAAGTCTATCCAAATTTGTATTGATTTTCAAGCTCTTAATAAAGCTTGTCCAAAAGATGACTTTCCTCTGCCAAATATTGACATTATTGTTGATTTGACAGTTGGGTATGAGATGTTATCATTAATGGATGGTTTTTTTGGCTATATCCAGATCAAGATTGCATCGAAAGACCAGGAAATAACTGCTTTTACTTGTCCGTGTGGTACATATTGCTGGAATGTGATGCCATTTGGCCTCAAAAATGCTGGAGCAAATTACCAAAGAGCTATGACCACAATCTTTCATGACATGATGCATACCATTATGGAAGATTATGTTGATGACATTTTAGCAAAATCCAAAGACAGAGCTAGTCATTTGAGAGTGTTGGATAGAATATTCACTCGGATGGAAAAGCATCAAATTCGACTCAATCCAAAGAAATGTGCATTCGGGGTCACCTCCGGTAAACTGTTAGGGTACATTGTCTCAGCAAAAGGAATCGAAGTAGATCTAGAAAAAGTTAAAGCAATAATGGAGATGGCTTCCCCCACTAACATCAGTCAATTAAGATCTTTGCAAGGACGTCTCCAATCCATTTGAAGATTTATTTCTCAACTAGCAGATCAAAGTCATCTCTTTCAACATTTGTTGCATAAAAATATCTTATTCCAATGGGATGATAAGTGTGAGGAAGATTTCAAAAAAATCAAGCAATATCTGGCAAATCCTTGAACTTTGATGTCACCAATTCTAGGCAAGCCACTCTTGCTCTACATTTCAGCTACGATAGTCTCACTAGGTGCTCTTTTGGCTTAGCAAGATCATGAAGGGAAAGAAAAAGCCATATACTATATTAGTCGCACCATAGTGGGATATGAGCTAAACTATTTTCCAATAGAAAGAACATGTCTGGCTGTTGTTTTTGCTTCACAGAAGTGGTGACATTACATGTTGTCACATTTGATCAAGCTCATTGCAAAGATTGATTCTTTAAAGTATCTATTAAGCAAGATAACATTGACAGGAAGATTGGCTAAGTGGATCATGCTACTTAGTGAATTTGATATTGAATATGTGGATAGGAAGGCTATCAAAGGCCAAGTGATAGAAGATCAACTAGTTGATGCTCCGTTAAGGGATGACCAACCTATACACACAGAGTTTCCTGATGCACACATCTTGGCTTTATCTACACAAACATGGAAACTATACTTTGATGGATCATGTACTCAATAGAGTTCAGGAGGTAGTATTCTCTTTATCACGCCACAAGGATACATAATTCTGAAATCTTACAAGCCGCTCTTTCTTTGCACCAATAATGTAGCAAAATATGAAGCTTTGCTGATTGGGCTAAAGATGGCTTTACAATGGAAAGTAGCTGAAATGAATGTCTATGGGGATTCTCAGTTAATTATAAACTAGGTTAATGATGATTATCAAACTAAAGATAATAAGTTTTTACCATATAAACGTATGGTTGATGACTTCAAACAATATTTCTCAATCATCACTTTTGAGCAGATTCCTTAGCATGATAATAAGGCTGCTAATGTAATGGAAACAATTGCTTCTTTGTTTGATATAGAGGATACCAAGGCCCATTTTGAGTTCTTGGTGGAATCCTTGACTTGTCCTACATATGATGACCCTGATATGAGTATTATATGTCATATAATTGGACATGACTCCCCAATTTATGGAAAAATCTATTCTTATCTAAAAAATGACATCCTACCCCCTGACCTATCTCAAAATAAAAAATGAACTTTTCTCCGCCAAGCCTCCCGCTATGTCCAAATATTCGACACCCTTTATCGGTGAGGTCTTGACGGTACTCCCCTACGATGTCTCAAGCATGATGAAGCTCAAACTACCTTGCGAGACGTACATGAGGGTATTTGTGGGACACATTTGAGTGGTCCCTCTTTGGCTAAGAAACTCATGCATATGGGTTATTATTGGCCTACCATGGAAACAAATTCCTTTCATTTTGCTAGGGCATGCAAGAAATGTCAGATACATGGAAATCTTATTCATACTCTAGCACAAGAGTTACATCCTTTTACAACTACCTTGCCATTCAGTCGGTGGGGACTCGACCTCATGGGCACCATCAACCCTCTATCTTCCAACAACCACAAATGGATTATCACTGCAATAGAGTATTTTACTAAATGGATTGAGGCGGGTCCATTGATTACCGCCACAGGGAAACAAATATCCATATTTATCCTAAATTATATCATTTGCAGATATGGTATACTTATGTATCTCATAACTAATCATGGGAAACAATTCCAAAATTAGGACATGGATGAACTGTGCACAAAATTCCATATCACCCATAACTATTCCTCCATATACTATTCCCAAGGAAACGGCCAAGCTGAGGTGTCAAACAAAACAATTGTTAAAATCCTACAAAAGACTATCAATGACGCTGGCGGTTACTAGCATATCCAACTGAATCCAGCCTTATGGGCTTACCACACCTCCATCCGTACTCCCACTAGAGCCACCCCATATTCCCTTGTCTATGGATCCGAAGCAGTCCTGCCCCTCGAGGTTGAGTTGCCTTCACTTCGTCTCACTCTCAAAGATTTGATTTCTAATGAAGAGTATAGAGTTGCATGACTAACTGAACTAGAACTCTTGGATGAATGCCGTTAGAGAGCTTATGATCATTTGAAAGTCTATCAGCAGCGTATGTCTCATCAGTAAAATCAAAGACTTTCAGCTGGGTGATTTAGTCCTTTGAGAAAATTCAAAGAATCAACAGCATCGTGAGAAGAAGGGCAAGTTCAAACCCAATTGGTTAGGTACTTTTGTAATTACAACAGTTTATGGTTTTGGGGCTTATCAATTGTCTACACCTGAGGGAGATCCCTTGGATGAACCTCTTAACAACATACACCTCAAGAAATTCTATCCTTGAAATCCCAAAGCAAGGGCTATGTATATATTCTGTAAATAAAAAAATAAAAAATAAAATAAAAAAACATCAAAAAAAAAAAATCATCAAAAGAAAATTGCAATAAAAGCATGTGGTGAAAACCTGGCAATAGGCACCATGTGTATCAAGTTAGCTCCTCTATCTATTATCCACAATAAAATAGCTAGTTAGTCCCCGTTCCCACCATGTATATATCATAATAAAATGGCTAGTTCATACACCATCCATTGTATCTACCCATAATAAAATCCCATCATAGCTTGATCTTTTGTCATGGTCTTCATCCTAGTCTTGTTGCATCCTTCTTCATCCATAATAAGTCAGTCCATCACCTAGCTAGGGGCATGTCCTTGACCTAGTTCAGGAAGTGGATCTATGATAGTCATGACTCTTAGAGGATAGAATGGAGTATTTTCACTAGACAAGAAAACACAATCAAACATTCTTCCACGATGGTATCTTCATGATGAATCGCAATCTGTGATCTTTCTTTCGAAACATGGCCGCTTATCTATCATTCTTGACTATACATCATCAATTGAACTGATCACTGTACCTTACACTATCTTTTGGCAAAATAAATGTATATTCATGACAGACATGTTAGAATGGTTTGTTGTAGATTATGCATTCATATCTGGATTTCATTGTTATCATGTTTCCTATGCTATTCCGGGATATCTTTGACATGAGTTTGAAACTCCCATATGTCATTGATTAGAATAGCCAGGATGGGGCATGGTATTTTCTTTGCTTGCTATTTGTGGGGTATTTTCTGATGAAATCAAAGGACCAAATAATTGGGGTGTCTATGCGTAAGTGCCTTCATCAGTTTAATAGTATTGACAACATACAAATCATGTTGTTCTACAAATGCTATTAATGGTGATATAGCAACACATACCTCAACTCGAAATATTTGTTCCCTAATGGAGGGGGGGGATATTTCTTGTCTGTTATGCAAACAAAACTTAGGTCATCTCAGTTCAATTATACCTAGATGCTTGTCAAGTTTGCAATATTAAACTCCATGCAAGAAGTGCTCAGGTCATCCTGGTTTAATTATACCATGATGTTTGCATTTTATTGCAACATAACGAGCTCAATGATGAAAATCAAATTCCAGTTATTATGAAGTTCTAAGATGTTACATGAAGTTGTGGAGATATACTCATTTCATATTTCATTTTCCATTACATTTAAATAGTTCACAACTTGCATATCAGTGCTCCTTTTATAGGGATTTGTAGGTTATCTTTCTTATTAGGTCATCTGTTCTCCTAGTCCATTCTTCTTGTGTCAGATACATTGTTATTTAAGTTGAGGACATTTGGACAACAAAAACAATAATTTTTCACCTCGCATCTTACAACATTTAATCAATTCATTTAGGCCATGCATTATCTTCATTAGGTATGTTCATTTGTATATTACCCATCTATGTTGACATGTATATTTCACGTGTTTTGTTATAATTATCATAAAATCTCATTATGTTTTTATTATGGTGTAAGTTGTTATATTTAGTCATCTTATGAACATTTTTATTTATTACATATCATCTGCATTATATCATCATTTATTATCCATTATATTCTTTTTACACCATCATTTATTATCTATTCCGTGTATTTATTATCATTCATTTATTATCCATTCATTATCCATTATCTACATTGTTCTTTACATCATTGCATTAGTAATCACATAGCATTGCATAGAGTAAAATCATTTAGGATGTGCATTTATATCAACATCATATGTTCGATCATTAACAATTATGCATCAAATAGAAAATAAACCATTTTGCATTCTAGGACATACATTCTATGCATATCATAGTCAAACATCACATCCTACATATGTCAGTACACACATGTGTATATCATAATAAAAGAAAATCATCATAGAACTGCATCATCATATATATAGAGTCCATAAAACAAATAAAATGTCCAAGTGTCCAATGATATATCATCAATAACAATGTCCAACAGTGTCCATCAAGTCTATAACATAATGAAACATAATGATACAATGCTACAAAGAGTGTATACAATGATATCCAAAATCTGTGATCTGCTGCCTGCAGACTCCATCTGTCACTGCCTGCGAGATGCAATGAGACCCTGTGCTACTGAACCACCTGACCCTAAGGCTCCTGCCAGATCCACTGAACTTGTGGGTGCTCTCAGAGGGTGTGCTGATACACCTCCACTACCAACTGGAACCTGTCTGTCATACACTGCAGTCCTGATGGAAACTAAGCTCTCTCTGAAGCTCCCAATCCACTAATCTCTAGGAACTACCTGTTTGTAGGCCTCTCGCTAGTAGGGTATCTCCTTCTTGGCCTGTATCATAGCTCTCAGACTGTCTCCATGAGGATCCAAAGCCTCTGTCTGCTGCAGCTCATCCAGTAACATCTCTGACTCTCCAAGTCTCTCTATCACAACATCTCACTCAACCTAAGGTCTCCCATCTATCTCTCCATCCTCTCTATCCATCTCTCTAGTCTAGGGACATAGTCTGTCTGTACCTATGTCATTGCTAGTCGAACTAGCAATGAATCAATATCTGGATCCTCCTCCCCTATGAAATCTCTCTGTAAATAGGGGTCCTATCCCCGAATATCCATCTCAGCCTACTCATCCTATGCCTCAACATCTGACATTTGTGCATCCTACCCTACTATATTGAGCATTTTCTCATCCTATATATCATCGTGGACCTATCCACCCTGTACCACTCTGACTTGGGCTAATGGTACATCCACCTCATCCTATCCCTATCCTACCTATATCAGCACCTATACTTGTACTACTGGTACCTATACTGGGGTGATTGGTATCTGTGGTGGAGCTCCTACTGCTGGCTGTGTTGGAGGCTATCTCCATCCCTGTCTAGCTGGAGGTGGCATCAAACCCCTCTGTCTCACACCACCACCTCTCATCCGAGGTCCAGCTCTATCTCCTCTCCCACCATCTCCTCCATCTCCTCTCCCTCCATCTCCTCCATCTCCTCCATCATCGTCTCCGCCATCACCTCTGCCTCCTCTCCCTTGACCTCTCCTATCTCGGCCTTGACATCTCCCATGATGTCTCTCTGTCAGATCTCTCTTTGGTGGTCTTGCTTCCAGATCAGTCAAGCGAGGTATTGGATAATCTGTAAGGTACTGCTCTAGATCAGCCATCATCCCTGGGTCCACAACCCCCTGTATCATCATCCATGCCTAAAATGGCATGTCAAGAAACTCCTATCTAGCTAGCTCAAACAAGACCATGGGCCCCCAGTCGCATCTCTCCTGATGTGTACGTGCAAACTCTGTGAATCCCTATGGCATGCCTTGGATCTTGCCAAACTGTCGCATAATCTGGCTAACCAACTATCTCTCAATAATATAGGGTGTCCACCCTATCAACCATCATGAATCAAAACAAAAATTGAGCTATCTCTCATAATCCCAGGGTTCACACCCTAGGTAAGGTCTCCATGTGACTATATCCAGAGTGTCAAAAGTATACCGACATAACTCTAAGTGTCCCAGCTTCGCTTGAGACAAAACTGATGAATACAAATGAATGTATAGTTGTCTTGCATCATGAAATCTGATCACCACTGGCTGTGTAATTGCAATATGCTCCCATGCCCATACATGGAGCAATGTGACACCTGTTGATAACAAGACACTCCTATGGTACACCACCTGATGAAGATCATGGTATAAATGAGCTAATAGACATACACCCCATCCAAATTGGGTCCCGTCATCCATCATCCACTGCAATGTGTGGCCCCAACCAACTACAAACCTGTGTGACCTATAATTAGGGCATATGAATCCCACAATAGCTCTTGCTAAAACCACTGGCAGAGGCTCGTAATAGTTGACCATATCCTCCCAGCTAATCTCTCCCTCATCAATCTCATCATCACCAAAAATTGCTCTGCACTCCGTCACTCCACCGTGCCGATCATAGTGCACTAGCTCACCTATGATAGGAAGCCAGAGGATGCGATATGCATCCTTGAGTGTAACTGTCATCTCTCCTATTTGGAGATGAAAATTACTCATCTCCGACTGCCATTGCTCTGTTAACGTAGTTATCATGCTCAAATTCACCTGAATCTCAGGTGTGTAGATAACTTGGTATAAACCATATACTCTGATCAAGAGTCTATCAGTCTTTGACAACGTCAGTCTCTGACAGCATTAGTCTCAAGTTCTATGTAACGGGATATCTCTCCCATGACATCAGAACATCGGTAATATCCTCCTATCAAAGTCAACAAAATCAATCTATCACATTTCGATTAACTGATCTATCAATCTATCTATCCTATAATATCAATTACAAACATGTTTATCATGTGTTTCAACAAATGATTCTATCAATTATCTAATACCAAGACTGGTTTACTAGCGACCATGCTACGACGTTGCCTATCTTGATCAAATTAATCCAAATCAACAACCGATAGATTAAATCAGACTATTGACATCAAATTTTGACATAATTGACTTGCTAATTTGACTAAATCCTATCAACTAACACAAGTGCGCAACATTGAAAAATGCATGCGTAGTTTCCCTAAATGTTTGTGCAGTTTTTAATATATGTGCAGATTTGTTCAACATATGTGCATAAATACTTGACAAAAGCGTAGAAGTTATGTATGCATGCATTTATGGTATATTTGCATAGCCTCATCCACATTTTTCAATGCATGCACAGTTCTACAACATGTATGTGCAGAAACATAAATTTTTTGCGCAAATGTTGCGAATCGCTATGCATTCATGCACTGCAACTACGCATATATTTTTTGACCAAGAACATGAAAATTTTCAAACATTCCTAAGATTCAATCTAGCCTAAAACATGCTAAAAATCTTAATATAACATGTTAGAAATCATGAAATCACAAAGAGGATCGAGTCACCTACCGGCTCTCCTGAATTAGGTGGTCTTTGGAAGCATCTGGCCCTCTCGAAGCGATGATTTGATAGTGGGAACGACATCCTAGCAGCTCTACTCTTCTCTTTCTCAAGCTCTGATCTCCAAATGACAAGTGTACACAATGCGCCTATTATGGACCCCTTAGCCCTATTCATAGCCTATGGACCCGATGTGCTTAGTGTGTGGACCCTAACTCCCATTTTTATTCCGTTTCACCCCATTCTCATCCATATTTTTTACTATTTCTTTTGCGAGATTGATTGTCCCACTCGACAAAATAAATTTAAAAAAAAAAAACAATCAATTAAAATAATCTTTTTTGTCAATCAATCTCTCGAGGGGGCATGCATAGGTCATTTAGACATTGTCTAGGGCAGGGGCAAAAATGCATGAAATTTTCTTTGAAACAATGTGACATGCACATTATTTCAAAAAGGGGCAAAATGTATACACTTAAAAATTGCTTCATTAATTAATTAAATATTTATTATTTAATTGATATTGACTTGATAAATTAATTAAATATTTATTATTTAATTGATAATTATTTCCTTTATTTATTAAATAGATTATTCAATTTATTTAGTAAATTCACTATAGTCTATTCCTCTATCCTAAGTCTTCTAACTAGTCTTATTAAAGTGATTTAATTAAATATACAATCACCTAAATATGGCTAAGTTCCCTAGTCCACCTCATTTACCTAGTCACCTGACACATCACTTTGGCTAAAATAAATAATAATTATTAATTATTTATTGGTAATTATCCTCACCCACATATGTCCTATTTTTAAGGGTCATGTAGCCTCATAGGACTTGGTCCCATGACCACATGTTCTCTCTTAAACCAAGTCAAGAGACATTCCCTATTCCTAAGGGGTTCTTCAAGCCACCTTTAAGGGTAAAAGGTGACTCATGGGACACTTGTGCAAAGAGTCCTCATGAGGAAAAAGTCCTTCCCTCTTCCTCTCTCTAGTCTTTGTGAGACACTTGACGTGTGTCTTTCCCTTCCACCTTGTTCTCCTCCATGTCAATGTGAGAGGAACATCATCCCTATTCTTCCTCTCACATTCCAACTACATCCCCCTTTCTCTCAACTCCTTCAACCAAGTCAATCCTAGCCCTAGGATCTTACACTTTTAATTCTCCATCGTAGGATTGTGCCACTTAGGCTTAGATCCTCCAAAACTCTGTAAAAGGAGCCTCATTTCCCCTTTGTGAGCTAATAGTGAATAAGAAATCAAGCATTCAAACAATCAAGCATTCTAAGAGAATTTCAAGAGCATTCAAGCATAATCAAGCCATTTTCATATCACTTGCATCTCATTCACCATATTTTCATAATTAAGCTTTAGTTTTTCATACATTCATCATCAATCTCCACACTTTGGTGTCATCTTGGGCAAGAAGCTTCATTTGGAAATCTGAGAGCTCAACATCCTCAAGAAATCAAGGCTAGGAGTGCAATGGAGACAAGCTACATGGTAGGTGAAGGTAAAACCTTGTTTTAGCTTCATTTTTGGTGTATTTTTCATTGTTGTTTGCTAATTAGTTTGATTTATTAGTTTTAGAATAGTTAATTTATCATTTAGAGTAGTTAGACATCTAATTTGTATACAATATATTATTCATAGATGCAACAATGAAAAGTGGTGACTCAATTTTTTTTTTGTTAATTCGAATGTATTCTCATGACTCAGTCCAGTGACCAACATGTCTTACCTTAATGTTATATATTGTCAAGTTGGGGTTTAGGAAAGGGTGAACTAAAGAAAGACTAGCACTTTAAATATTAATGAAAAATAAAAATGAATAAGGATAAAATAAGGAATTAACTCTTTCAAAAAGAAAAGTTATAAAATGTTGTGACACTTTGAAATGAAAAAAATTGTGAAGGGTTGTGAATCTTTTGAAAAGTGACAATTGTGAAACGTTATGATGATTATAAAGGGAAGATATGATGAATAGATGTGACTCTTCCCCAAATTGGAAGATACAAAAGAGAGAAAACATTTCATTTTAAGGACATTCAAATGAATCAATGTGGGGTATAATATATTATTCACAAAGATGTATCATCTTAAAATGGAAGTAATTTCATGTTAAGAGTGTTTAGCCCTCCGAGTAAGTGGTTTGGGGTCATATTGGATGCCTTGAATTGATCTTTTCTTTGATCTAGCTTTCTCCCCACTTTCCACTTCTTTTCTGCTTCATCCTAGGTGAAATTAGGGATAGGATCTTAAGGATTCTACTGAATTTAACTCTTCCATAGCTCTATTTTATAGGTAGGATTTAGAAATGGATCCTCTTGGGCTTCATCTAAGTAATCATAGGATTTTATGTCTATTCTTAACATTCTATCTTGTTTTGGCATCAATTCTAGGTTTTTGGACATCCCTGAGACCTCTTGACTTGGTTCTGGGTCAACCTGGGAAAAAGGTCAATGTCTTAGGTTGACCCTGACTAGGTCAAGGTCTTAGGTCGACCTTGAATAGGTCAGAGTCGACCTCAACATTGACCCCTTTCTCCAAATTTTCAAGATCCTTAATTTCCAGGCTTCGGGCTTTCGAGAAATTTATTTTTCTGCCTCCGAGTTCACCATTTCGGGTTTCGGGATGGTAAATCATTTAATTGCATTTAATCTAGGTATATTTTTTAAAGGTGAGGAGCTAATTGAGATTTAATTGTCCAAGGTGGCCCATCTAGAGGAGTGTGCCGTAAATCACTATAAAAGGAAGCCTTCCTCTCTCATTTTCACATCAAGTTTTCTCAATCAAGTTCTCAAGCTCTCAAGGTGATCATGAAAGCATTCCATTCAAGAAAGAATTCAAGTCTTCTTCTCCATCCAAGTTCTCTATTGAAGATCAAGGATTCAAGCATTCAAGCTATTGAAGGGATTTGGTTCAAGCATTCAAGATTTATCATTCAAGCCCTAGATCTAGCCATCATGATGGTGTGATCTTCCTTCAAGATCCTTTGTTCATCTTCAAGATCCATTTCATTCTCTTACCAAGGTAAATTCCAAGCATACAACCATGGAGGTTTGATTTACATTTATTGTTGTGTTCAAGCTTTCATATCAATATACTTGTTTACATTTCAAATACAATTGCATATCTATTAAATTGCATAGCTTCATTGTTAGATCCTTTTCTACTACTTGCTAGCATTCTCCATTTCAATTTCAATATTAAAGTTGATTCCAAACTAGGGTTTGAACAAGGCAAACCCACCATACAACAAAAACCTCCATTTTCTTGTAGGTATAGGTGTGGAGTTTTAGATCTGAGAGTGAATTTGGATACCCTTTTCGGCAAACTTTCAGGATCTGTGAACATAATTAGAATCAGACTTCAAATAAAAAATGTAGTATTTGACCTTTTATGAGGGTCAAACCCGACCTAAGCTCATTTTGGAAAAGATTTCTGAGTTTTGTAGATCTCATAGTTTTGGTTCAAAATCATAAAAATTGACAGTTTTTGAGATCGTTTGACATGGTTTTCAGCCGATTTTTTTGGTGATAAGTACCTTTATTTTTTTATTTCAATATTAGTCATCTACATTTTCTTTCCATAACAATACAATTCAAATGTAAGTATAAAATATTGGTTTTGGGGTCTCTTTTGTGTGCAAACCATTGTTCTAGGACCCCATCCATATTTTATCTTCTATATTTTGGTGAACCCGACATACTTACTCTCCTTTCTTTTGTGGATTTAGATGCCCTATGGTGTTAGATTTATTGTTAATCTTTTCTTGCATTAAGATTAGGTTTATACCCTTGCATTTATATTTCAAAAATCCAAAAAAATTGTAAAATTTCTTTAAAAATACAAAAACATTTACATTTTCATGCTTTTAGTATTCAACATGTATGATTCTTGTTTTGAGTACTTTGATGAGGCTTTTGTTGTTCAAGATGATAGATACCTTAATGAGGTACATGGAGGTGAGGATGAAAATTGTGTTAATGAGATCTCCATTGATCTTATTCTTATTTCACCCTCCTCTACAACCTCTTCAATTGACCTTTACAAAGATGAGTTAGGGATTGATGTTAATTCTTCTCCTAATATATTTCTTTTCTATGAGCCTACTTTAGAGTATAATTTTCCTTCTTTCCCCGGATCAAGATTTAATGACTTATGACACTCCTACAATGTGCTTTATGGATAGGGATGATAGTCCTCCTATTTGGGATGAACCTTTGGATTTGGATGTTGCTTACTCTCTTCCTCATGAAACCATTATGGATGATCCTCCTATTTGGGATGAACCTTTGGATTTGGATGTTGATTACTCTCTTCCTCATGAAACCATTGTGGGTAATCCTTCTATTTGGGATGAAACTTTGGATTTGGATGTTGATTACTCTCTTCCTCAGGAAGCCATTGTAGATAATTCTACTTTTTGGGATGAAACCTTGGATAAATACATTGATTTATCCTCTCCTTGTGAAGAATTTTTGATACAAAAGGATGACATATTCTCTAGAACACACCCCCCTTATGTGAAAGAAGATGACATTATAGATGCTTTACCTCCATTTGGGATTCCTTCTAGTGACAAGACATTAGCAGAGAAAGATAAGAATTCCCTTAATTCTCTTCCTCCTAGTGGTGATCTTGTGGAAATCAAGATCCTACCCTTTTCCAACTATGGCTCCAAGTGTTCCTTTGGTTGTATTTCCCATTCATATCACTTCCTACACTTACTAGTATTCCTAATCTTCCTAATCCTAATCCTATCTTTCCTAATCTGATTCCTAATTCTCCATCTGCTATTCCTAGTTCTTTCCACACTTATGTTGAGGTGCAAACTATGGTTCATGATGTAGATGTGCAAAGATTCTTCAAAATACCTTCTCCATATTATCCAATCCATAAAGATAAGAGAAAAGATGCTTCTCCTTTGAGATTTATTCATAATTTTACCCCTCACTCTCTTTTTTCCTCTAGACTGGGGGGCAAGAGATATATTTCTTCTTGCCTTTTAGAATCCATTATGTTCCTGCTTTGAGCTTAATTGGTTATTCTTTCATTTATCTCAATGGTTTTTATTATGATAGTTTTTCATCTATTGCTTTCTTCTATTATTCAAGATATCTTTTCTAGGACATGTGTTTTGGAAAGGTATCCCTTTCCTTTCATCCCTGAGGGGCAAGGTTCTTTCTTCTCTCTCTTTGTCTAGGGAACCACTTTCCTTAGCTTAGTGGTATTTGTTTATATTGCAATATTATTTCATCATATTGACAGATGTTTTGACTATGGATAACCTTCTTATATGAGAAGTTGTTGTCCTAGGTCGACACTTCTTCTCTATGTTGCAAATTATTTTCTTTATAAACTCTTACCCTTGCTTGCTGTTAGAGTTGTTTTCATTCATTCCAAAGATTCCTCTTCCTCTTCCTCGTAGGGCATTTGATGATTGAATCTTTGTTCCTGCCTTTTGAAAGATGATGTTTTATCTAAAGGACTCCTCTTTTGTGGGGGTCTTGTTGATAAGATCTCTTTCTTTGAGGATCCTTTTCCATGAGTGACATATCCTTTTTCATAATTATCTCTACTCTTGGATGTAGGGGTCAATATCCCTCGCTAAGAATATGGTGTACATTATTATCAACAAGATATCTCCTTGCATTGTGAAGTAGGTATCCTCTTCCATCTTTGTTCCTACACTTGGGGGGCAAGGATGTCATTTCCTTCTGTCTTTCCCGAATGTACCTCTTTCCTTGGGTAAGCAGTATTTATCTATTATGTGATATCCAATCATACATGAAAATTTTGGTTTCCATTGAGGATCTATGTCCTTGATCACAACCTCTTTTGTTGTTTGACATTGGGTTTCCATGGTTGATATATCTCTCACCTTGGAAACTGAATAGTGTGCTATCCCTCATAAAGATTACTTTCTTTTCACTTCTTGCATGATATCTATTTGCATAAGTCCCTTCCATGGCCTCATAGGAGCTGTGACCTTCTTGGCTTGGACTGGGTGTTGATTGAGGATATTGTCTTGACGCTGAGGAAGGCTTTATCCTTGTTTTTTCTTTTCCTTAACATGTCAAAATAGTATGTTTTTTCCATATTAAGGAGGGGGGCATATATAGGGCCTCCCTTGTACTATAGTTTTTTATTTTTATATGCTAAATCTTGGAAGGTAATGCACATAACTTGCTAAATCATGAAAAGACATGCATCCATATGCTAAATCTTCCGAAGGTAACGCACATAAGTTGCTAAATCCTAAGGAGACACATTTTAAAATTTTTTTAATATGCTAAATCCTCTGAAGGTAACGCACATAAGTTGCTAAATCTTGAAGGGACACACATTTCTAGTTTCAAACATGCTAAATCTTGGAAGGTAACGCACATAAGTTGCTAAATCCTGAAAAGACATGCATTTATAAGCTAAATCTTCCGATGGTAATGCACATAAGTTGCTAAATCCTAAGGAGACACATATTTTTCAATATGCTAAATCCTTTGAAGGTAACACACATAAGTTGCTAAATCCTGAAGGGACACACATTTCTAGTTTCAAATATGCTAAAACTTAGAAGGTAATGCACATACATTACTAAATCTTGAAAAGACACATATTTATATACTAAATCTTTCGATGGTAATGCACATAAGTTGCTAAATCCTGATGAGACATGCATTTCATATTCATAGTGATACAAGAAGGTGGATCTATGAATATTCCAGAAGCTGTCAGAAGATGCATTACAATTGCAAGCACAGTTTATGGGTGAACCTATTGGGCTCTCCCTCTAGGGTGATTCACGATAAGGTGGACATTTTACTGGGTGAGGTTATCACTTTCTCCTTTCTCTCTTTTCTGCTTTCATGCTATTAGGACAGGATCATGAAGCTATATTATTTATAGTGTTGCTGGTGTCTTTCCTATGTAATCATTTATGCTTTTATGATAGCTTTCCAAATATGATCTTAACATGAGGAATATTTCTTAGTGAGGTTTCTTATGTTAATTGATTTGGGTTATTTAGTGCTAACCATTGCTCTTTTGGTTTTATTGTTTCACACCCTTGTGTGTGTATGTTGAGTTAGAATATTTAGTCTGGGGACTCGTGCCCTTACCTAAGTGTTATTTTATCTCTTTGTGAATCCACTTGGATCTCCTCTTTCTTCTCCTTTACCAAGAGTTTGCATTGAATCCATACTCTTGCTAAAGTGGGGGCTTAATGTATCATCGTAAAATGGAAGAACTTCCATGTTAAGAGCATTTAGCCCTTTGAGTAAGTGGTTTGGGGTCATATTGGATGCCTTGAATTGATCTGGCTTTCTCCCCACTTTTCACTTCTTTTCTGCTTCATCCTAGGTGAAATTAGGGATAGGATCTTAAGGATTCTCCTGAATTTCACTCTTCCATAGCTCTATTTTATAGGTAGGATTTAGAAATGGATCCTCTTGGGCTTCATCTCAGTAATCATAGGATTTTATGTCTATTCTTGACATTCTGTCCTATTTTGGCATCAATTCTAGGTTTCTGGACATCCCTGGGACCTCCTGACTTGGTTCTGGGTCAACCTGAGAAAAAGGTCAATGTCTTAGGTCAACCCTCACTAGGTCAAGGTCATAGGTTGACCCTGACTAGGTCAGGGTCAACCTTGACATTGACCCCTTTCTCCAAATTTTCAAGATCCTTAATTTCTGGGCTTCAGGCTTTCGGGAAATTTATTTTCCCACCTCTAGATTCGCCATTTCGGGTTTTGAGATAGTAAATCATTTAATTGCATTTAATCTAGGTATATTTTCTAAAGGTGAGGACCTAATTGAGATTTAATTCTCCAAGGTGGCCCATCTAGAGGAGTGTGCCCTAGATCACTATAAAAGGAGACCTTTTCTCTCATTTTCACATCAAGTTTTCTCAATCAAGTGCTCAAGCTCTCAAGGTGATCAAGAAAGCATTCCATTCAAGAAAGCATTAAAGTCTTCTTCTCCATCCAAGTTCTCTATTGAGGATCAAATATTCAAGCATTCAATCTATTGAAGGGATTTTGTTCAAGCATTCAAGATTTATCATTCAAGCCCTAGATCTAGGCATCATGATGGTGTGATCTTCTTTCAAGATCCTTTGTTCATCTTCAAGATCCATTTCATTCTCTTACCAAGGTGAATTCCAAGCATATAACCATGGAGGTTTGATTTACATTTATTGTTGTGCTCAAGCTTTCATATCAATATACTTGTTTACATTTCAAATACAATTGCATATCTATTGAATTGCATAGCTTCATTGTTAGATCCTTTTTTACTACTTGCTATCATTCTCCATTTCAATTTCAATATTAAGGTTGATTCCAAACTGGGGTTTGACCAAGGCAAACCCCCCATAAAACAAAAATCCCCATTTTCTTGTAGGTACAGGTGCAAAGTTTCGGATCTGAGAGCGAATTTGGATACCCTTTTCAGCAAACTTTCAGGATCTGTGAATAGAATCAGAATCAAAATTTAAATAAAAAATGTAGTATTTGACTTTTTATGAGGGTCAAACCCAACCTGAGCTCATTTTGGAAAAGATTTCTGGATTTTTTAGATCTTGTAGTTTCAGTTTAGACTCGCAAAAATCGACAATTTTTGAGATCATTTGACAGGGTTTTTAGCCGATTTTTTTTCAAAGGTAAGTACCTTTATTTCTTCATTTCAATATTAGTCATCTACATTTGCTTTCCATATGAATACAATTTCATGTAAGTGTAAACTATTGGTTTTGGAGTCTCTTTTATGTGCAAACCATTGTTCTAGGACCCCATACACTATTTTATCCTTTACAAAAGATAACAAGAAAAAGTGATGACATAAATCATTTTCTTTTTGATTAACTAGGAGGTATCTTCGTGAATCATCATAGTGCCCAACCTACCTTATCTTAATTTTAAATATTACAAAGTTGGCATTCAGGAAGTAGTGAGTCGAGGAATGACTAGCTCTCTAAGAACTAATGGAAGAGTAAAGGGAAATTAAAAAAGAACAAAGTGACTCTTAAAAGAAAAGTTATGGAGGTTGTGACACTTGCAAAAGAAAAAAATGTTGATAGGTTCTGACTCTTTCGAATGGTGAAAATTATGAAATATTATAATGATTAAAAAATGAAAACATCATGAAGATTGTAATGATTACAAAAAGAAAACATTATGAAGATGTGAGACTCTCCTGACATTGAAAGATATAAAGGGAAGAAGGTTTCGATTTAAGACATTCAAGTGAAATCAATGCTGGTTATATGACAATGAAAAGTGGTGACTCAATTCTTTTTTTTGTTAACTCAAATTATCTTTGCAACTTAACTCAGTGCACAATCTACCTTACATTGGTCTTACATATTGTCAAGATGGGGTTTATTAATAAAATCATTGAAGCAAGATTAACCTTATAAGAATTAACAAAAAAGAATAAAACTTAAAGAAAAATAAATATCTCATTCAAAAGGAAAAGAAAGTTATAAAAGGTTGTGACACTAGAAAAGAACAAAAATGGAGAAAGGTGATGACTCTTTTGAAGAGTGGCAATTGTGAAAGGTTTTGACAATTGCAAAGGGTAGACATGATAATAGATATGTCTCTCCTCCATATTGGAAAATATAAAATGAAAAGGTTTCAATTTAGGAGAACATTCAAATGAAATCAATGTGGGGTATACTATATTATTTTAAAATGCAACAATGAAAAGTGGTGACTCAATAATTATTTTTTTATTAATTCAGAGATATCTATGTGACTCGGCCCACTATCTAGCCTACCTTACCTTGGTCTTACATATTGCCAAGTTGGAGTTCAGGAAGAGGTGAGTTGAGGCAACACTAACCCTCTAAGGATTAATAAAAAATAAATAAACAAGGAGAAAAATAAAGAAGTGACTCATTCAAAAGGTAAGTTATGAAAGGTTGTGAAACTCGCAAAGGACAAAAATAGTGAAGGGTTTTGACTCTTTTGAAAGGTAGAAATTGTGAAAGGTTATAATTATTGCAAAAGACAAATATGATGAATAGGTGTGACTCTTATTCACATTTGAAGATATAAAGGGTAGAAAGCTTTAATTTATGACATTCGAGTAATCAATGTGGAGTATAATATATTATTCATAGAGGCAACAATGAAAGTGGTGACTCAATTCTTATTTTTTGTTAATTTGAAGGTATTCTCATAGCTTGGTCTAGTGGCCAACATGTCTTACCTTAATGTTACATATTGTTAAGTTGAGATTTAGGAAATGGCGAGCTAAGAAAAAACTTACTTTTTAAAGATTAATGGAAGGAAAAAAATGATTAAGAATAAAATAAGTAACTCATTCAAAAAGAAAAGTTATGAAATGTTGTGACACTTGGAAATGAAATTTTTTTTGAAAGGTTGTGAATCTTTCAAAAAGTGGCAATTGTGAAAGCTTGTGATGATTACAAAGAGCGGATATGATGAAGACATGTGAGTTCTCCCCACATTGGAAGATACAAAAGAGAAAAGGTTTCATTTTAAGGACGTTCAAGTGAGTCAATGTGAGGTATAATATATTATTTAAAAAGGAAGAAAGGAAAAGTGGTGACTCAATTCATTTTATTTTTGTTAATCGAGAGGTATCCCCGTTACTCAACTTTCCTTACCTTGGTCTTACATATTGTCAAGTTGAGGTTCAACAAGAGCTCAGTTGAGGCAATACTAGCTACCTTTTTGTGATTTAAAGATGTGTCTCTCCCCACATTGGAAGATATAAATGAGAGAAGGTTTCAATTTATAACATTGAAGTGAAATTAATTTGGATATAATATATTATTCACAAAGACAACAATAAAAAGTGGTGACTCGATTCTTTATTTTGTTAACTCAATGTATCTTTGTAACTTAGTCCAATGCCCAACCTACCTTAATTTGTTCTTGCATATTGCTAAGTTGAGGTTCATGAATGAATAAGTTGAGGCAAGAATAACCCTCTAATAATTGATGAAAGAGAATATAGATTAAGAAAAAATAAGTGACTTTTTAAAATGGAAAGTTAAAAATATTTGTGACACTCATAAATGACATAGATGGTGAAAGGTGGTGACTTTTTTGAACAGTGACAATTGTGAAAGGTTTTAAGGATTGCAAAGGGAAGAAATTATGAAGAGATATGATTCTTGCTCGTATTAGAAGATGCAAAAGAAGAAGGTTTCAATTTATAAGGACATTCAAGTGAAATTGATGTGGGGTATACTATATTATTATAAAATGCAATAATGAAAAGTGGTGATTGAATTATTAGTTTTTATTAACTCAAAGATATCAATGTGACTTGGTCTACTACCCAACCTACCTTACCTTGGTCTTACATATTGCCAAGTTGAGGTTCAGAAAGGGGTGAGCTGAGGTAACACTAATTCTCTAAAGATTTATGGAAAAAAAATTGAATCAGTAACAATTCAATTATTTTTTTGTTAACTCAATGTATTTTTGCAACTCATCCTAGTGTCTAACCTACCTTACATTGGTTTTACATATTGTCAAGATTGGTTTCGTAAATAAATGAGTTAAGAAAAACACTAATCTTATTAGAATTAAGAGAAGAGAATAAAGATTAAGAAAAAATAAGGGACTTTTTCAAAAAGAAAAAAGTATAAAAGGTTGTGACACTCGCAAATGATAGAAATGGTAAAAGGTGGTGACTATTTTAAAAAGTGGCAATTGTGAAAGATTTTAACGATTGCAAAGGATGAACATGATGAAGAGATATGAATCTCCCCTATATTGGAAGATACAAAAGGAGAAGGTTTCAATTTAATACATTAAAGTGAAGTCAATGTGGGGTATAATATATTATTTCAAAATAAAACAATGAAAAGTGGTGACTCAAATTTTTTTTTTTATCAACTCAGATATCTATGTGACTCTGTCCACTACCCAACTTACCTTACCTTGGTCTTACATATTGCCAAGTTGGGGTTTAGGAAGAGGTGAGCTGTGACAACATTAACCCTCTAAGAATTAATTGAAAAAAAAAGAAATAAGAAGAAAATAAAGAATGACTCATTCAAAAGGTAAAGTTATGAAATTTTATGACATTCACAAAAGAAAAAAAATATTGAAGGGTTGTGACTATTTCAAAAAGTGACAATTGTGAAAGGTTGTGACAATTGAAAATGGTAGATATGATAAAGAGATGTCACTCTCTCTTACATTGGAAGATACAAAGGTGAGATACTTTTTTTATGAAGACATTCAAATGAAATCAATGTGAAATATAGTATATTATTCACTAAAGAAACAATGAAAAATAGTGACTCGATTCATTTCTTTTTTATTAACTCAAAGGTATTTTTATGATTAAACTTAGTACCCATCATGTATTCCCTTGGTCTTACATATTTCCAAATTGGGGTATAAGAAGAGGTGAGTTGAGGAAAAACTAGCTCTTTAAGAACTAATGGAAGAGAAAGAAAGAATTAAAAAATAACAAAGTGACTTTTTCAAAGGAAAAAGTTATGAAGGTTGTGACACTTGTAAAGAAAAAAATGGTAAAGGGTTCCGACTCTTGCAAATGGTGAAAATTATGAAATATTGTAATGATTACAAAAAGAAAATATCATGAAGATGTTTGACTCTCTCGACATTGAAAGATATAAGGGGGAGAAGGTTTCAATTTAGGAGGACACCCAAGTGAAATCAATGTGGAGTATGATATATTATTCGCAAAAGAAAAAATGAAAAGTGGTGACTCAATTCTTTTTTTTGTTAACTCAAAATATTTTTGCAACTCAACCAAGTGTCTAACCATCTTACATTGGTCTTACATATTGTCAATGTTAGAGTAAAATATTAATTATGTTAATTAATCTTTACTCCTTAATATGTCAACTCTTTTACTTTAGTTATTTATATTTAAACAGTTATGCACGAGTTGTTTTAAACTTATGCACTAGTTGTTTTAAATATAAACTTGCATGCATTAGTCTTGTAATAATTTAACTAATTATTATATGCACTAGAGTTTTCCTTTCAAGACTTTTGATCTCCTTTATAAGGATGATCCATTGTACATTTAATTCATTCATTATTTGAGGATATTTTATTTTTCATTTTTTGAGTCAAACCCTTGCCCTCTTCTTGTCTTTACTTCTTTGTAATAGGTTTTCGTATGCAGGTGATCTTTGAATTTTGTAGATTTGTATTGCTCAAATCCTACATGGTATCAGAGCCTAATCTGCTATAGCTTGTTTGTGTTTGAAGGATTTAGATTAGGGCTTTTTTGGTTATTTTTTATTAAAATTAGGAGGTCTATAAATTTTGGTGCACTTTGAGCTTGAATGGACCTCACCGTTGAGCTCGCAGTGCCCAAAAACCCCTGTTTCAATATAAGGCACATCTAATTTGGACAACTTTGCATTTTGGGGATTTTTTTGGGTACCATAAAATTGACACGCTTCATGAGGCAAAAATTGTATGGATTGACACGCTTCTTGAGGTGAAATTTGTACAAATTGGCATGCAAAAAGAGACAAAAAATTTGTTGTTTAACACACAAATCAAGATATAAAAATTTGGCATGCAAATCAAGATAAAAAATTGAATGGCTTGAGACGAATCCCGAGGCACAAATGTGATTTTGCAAAAAAAATAAATTTTAAATTTTTTTTTTTTCATTTTGGCCGCCGACGACTATTTGGCAGTCAAATGTAAGCCAGTGCATTCAGTTTTAGCCCGTAGTCATATGGTGACCAGGGGCTTAGAATTTTAGCCCTAGGGGGCTTGTATGTTGCGACGACCATTTGGCCGTCAATTTTAAGCCCGTGAAGTGCTGACATCAGCACATCTAGACACCATTTTGGGCCCTTTGGAGCACTTGGTTTTTTGCTCATAACTTGAGCATACGGTGTCAAAATTGGGCAAACGAGATATCATCGGAAAGCTAGTTTCGAGATCTATCTAGATCTAGAGGTTTGCATTTTTTATTTTTCTTTTTTGATAGTGATTTTTACTATCAAAGCCATATGTTTAGTTTTGCACTCTGGAAGCTGTATCTTGCGCATTCGGAGTCTATTTTGGAAAACAAAAATATTGTTTGAAAACTGTTCTGAGAGCTTTCTAGTTTTATGAGTCATTTTTTTAGATTCTACTCCAGGTATATTTTATTTAGTTTTTTGCATTTCTGCACTCTGGTGGATATCTTGGATGTTACAGGTCTTGGGATCTCTTCTCTTTAGGGGATGACTCTTTTTAGGTTGTTCTTTTGTTTCAGCAACCTTCACTCTTCTTTGAGGATTGTATACTTCACTTTTGTAGCATTTTTTTATGCACATGCACTGAGATAAAGTGTCATTTTATTGCATACTTGGAATCTTGGACATGTTTGTGCTATTTTTACTTGCACTCCATTATAAAGTGTCATGGGGGGTTTGATGTTTGCCCTTGTTTTCCATCTAACTTTGTTAAGTGAGTGTTCCTTCTATGACATTAGCCTCAGGGTATCTTTATTTGTGTTCATACTAGTTTTTCATGATCCAGTTCTTATTGACACTATTTTCAGGGTACTTGCCACCTCTCCCTTGTCAGCACATAAATTTTGGATGGACTATTTCAAAGTTACAATTGTTTTCCTTGCCATCAGAACCGCATTTTCCTATAGTTTTGGTGCTGATTGTTCATAGTGGCGATCTTGATCCATAAGGAATCAGTCTTTGCACTCTTAAAGAATTTTAGAGGACCTAAAGTACTATCATTTCCCAAGAGCGTAAGCTATAATTCATTATAAGTAAAAACTTATGCCCATTTTTCTCGGGGACCTATTTTTTGCCAGTTTTAAGGTGAAACGTGTGGTGTTTCCTCTTACGCAGTTACATATGATCTAATGGGACCTTGCACCCTTAAAGACATTTTTTGGGTCATGTGAGGACCTAAATCCAAAGGTGCATCAATTTATATTCATTCTAGCATTAGTTTTGGTTTAAATCTTCCAGATTGGACCTATAATGTAATTAAATGCCTGACTTGCCGACCTGTGGCTTAGCTGGCTCTATAAGGAGTCTAGATTGATTTAGTAGGGTAGGAGGAGTGAGATATAAGAAGGATTATCAAGATATATCATTGGAGAAAAAGATAGGATGCAAGATGTAATTCTAATTTCATAATTCTCATTGTATAAGGCCGAAACCCGGAAAGTCTCACAGCCGGGCATGTTGAAAGAAATAATATAATTCTCTGTTGTTGCTACCAGTTGATTGTCTCATATCCATTGTGATTTTATTTCTTTTATGTGATTTCATATTTCTTCCATTGTGTAACTCTGAGCAAGGGCTTGTTGTTGATTCAAGTGGAGTCAATTCTGCTTGATTCTTCTTGTATCTACCCTGCCCCTATGTCAAGTGGTATCAGAGCAAGTTCTCTCTTATTGATTGGATCATGGAGAACCTTATTAGATTGGTTGTAGGGTGGCAGATATGAGATCTGACCTATAACTTGTAGAAGGTTACGATCTTGCTGGAACCTGATTGTCAAGATGGTTCATGGTAGAGGAAATGATAATGCTATTATGGATATGTTGAGACAGATTGCAACTAGGCTTGAAGCTGTAGAGACAACCCAGAGAAGAGGAGCACATCTTGAAGATGTTAGTGATGAAGAAGAAGAAGCAACACCTAATGTTGAACTTGAAGTTGAACAAGATGAGGAAAGAATTTTGAGAGTTTTGTCTAAGGCTAACTCTAGACCTACAGTTGAAGTTGCTTACTATGATGGAAGACTTGAGACTGATATGCTTTTGGATTGGATCTCTAAGATGGATAAATACTTTGAGTATGAAGGTACTCCTGATAATAAGAAGGTTAAGATAGTAGTCACAAAGTTGAAAGGGCATGCATCTCTTTGGTGGGATCATTTGCAAACTAAGAGACAGAAGAGAGGAAAATAAAAGATCAAGACATGGATGAAGATGATTGAAAAGATGAAGAAGAAGTTTCTTCTAGCTGAATACCAAGTTAGTCTAATAAGAAAGATGAAAAATCTAAGACAAAAGGACATGAGTGTGAAAGAATATACTGAGGAATTTTACAAGTTGGATATCAGATCTAGACATGTGGATGATGAAGTTGAGAAAGTGGCTAGATATCTGAATGGCCTGAGGACATCAATTCAAGATGAGATCAATTATGTGAAGATTGATAGTGTGGAAGAAGAATACCAATTTTCTTTGAAGGCTGAAGAGAGATTGACAAAGAAACATGATCAAAGACAAAGAGGAAGAGGTGGCAGATTTCAGAGAAGTAGAGGCAAATCTTATGGAGAAAGCAATAGATCTGACAATGCAGTGCAAGATAAAGGATGGAAAGATGAACCTTCTAAAAGAGGTAATTACTCTAGAGGTAGCTATACTGGTTACTTTAGGAATAACAATAATGGTAAAAGAGAAGAGAAATCTTGGTTTAGAGGTACTTGTTACAAATGTGGTGAAGAAGGACATAGAGCTTTTGAATGTACTAACTCTGGAAAGAAGACTGAAGGTAATGGTAGAAATAATTTGGCTTGTGAAGAAGTTGAGGAAATGTCTAACGAACTTGAACATGGTGAGAACTTGATGCTAAGAAGGATCTTGTGGAATGAAGAAATTGATGAGGAACTTGTTTTGAGGAAAAGTTTGTTTAGAACCAGATGTAAGATTGCTGACAAATGTTTCAAGGTAATCATTGATAGTGGAAGTTTTGATAATTTGGCATCTAAAGAGTTGGTTAACAAATTGCGGTTGTAGAGATTGAAACATCCAAAGCCTTACCATATTTCTTGGATCCAGAAGGAGCATAAAGTACTTGCAAGTGAACAATGCCTTGTTAAATTCAAAATTGAGAATTATCATGATGAAGTCTTGTGTGATATTATGCCTATGGATTGTTGTCTTATTCTTTTGGGTAGACCTTGGCAGTATGATAGGAAAGATTTGCATGATGGTAGATTGAATCAATATAATATTTGGATGGATGGGAAGAAGCAAGTATTATTGCCTTTAGTAGAGAAGTTTGATGAAAGTCACTGTACTACAGTCAGAGTATGTTTGGTTGATGGTAAAAAGTTTGCAAGAGAGATGAAAGAACAAAATGTTTTCTTTGCTTTAATTCCAAGAAAGATTGAGAAACAAGATGAGTTAGAACATGCACCTAAGGTTAAGCCTTTGTTGAATGAATTTTATGACATCATTTCTGATAATGTATTTGATGGTTTACCACCTATGAAAAGTATAAGTCACTGTATGGATTTGATACCTGGAGCTAGTTTGCCTAATAAAGCACCACATAGGTTGACACCTAATGAAAAGATTGAATTGAATAGACAAGTGAAAGAATTGCTTGATAGAGGTTTGATTAGAGAAATTTTGAGTTCTTGTGTAGTACCTACTGTATTAGCACCTAAAAAGAATGGAGAATGGAGAATGTGCATTGATTCTAGAGCTAGAATCAAGATAACAGTAAAGTACAGATTTCCTTTGCCTAGGATGGATGACATAATGGATAGTTTGAGTGGAGCAAAGTATTTCACAAAGATTGATTTGAAAAGTGGGTATCATCAAATTAGGATCAGAGAAGGGGATGAATGGAAAACTACTTTTAAGACTAATGAAGGTTTGTATGAATGGTTGGTTATGCCTTTTGGTTTGACTAATGGACCTAGTACTTTCATGAGGCTGATGAATGAAGTTCTCAAAAGATTCTTGGGTAAGTTTTTCATTGTATATCTTGATGAAATTTTGATATTCAGTAAGAGTAAGGAAGAACATCTGGAACATATCAGACAAGTATTGCCGAGATTGAAAGAAGCAAAGTTGCTGATTAATTTGAAGAAATGCTCATTTATGAAAGAGGAGATTGTGTACCTTGGTTTTGTAATTTTAGCTGATGGATTGAAGATGGATCCTGAGAAAGTAAGAGCTATACTTGATTGGCCTACACCAGAGAATGTTGGAGAGGTAAGATCATTTCATGGATTGGCAAGTTTTTAAAGGAAGTTCATAAGAAAATTCACTTATATTTGTAATGCTATGACTGAAACTATGAGAGGAGATAAAAAGGATTTCAAATGGACACATGGAGCACAAAAGAGTTTTGAAACATTGAAACAAAGAATTGTAGAGTTGCCTACACTTGCTTTGCCTGCTTTTAGTAAAGTTTTTCAAGTTGAATGTGATGCTAGTGGTAGTGCAATTGGAGCTATTTTGAGTCAAGAAGGAAAACCTATAGCTTTCTTTAGTGAAAAGTTGAATGATGCTAAGAGAAAATATTCAGTTTATGACTAGGAATTCTATGCTATTGTTCAAGCTTTGAAGAAATGGAGACATAATTTGATGCCTAAAGATTTTGTGTTGTATACTGACCGTAAAGCTTTGCAGTATTTGGGAAGTCAGAATAATTTGAATCAAAGACATATGAAGTGGGTTGAGTTAGCACCTATTAAAGTTTTCATGGATATATAATTTCTTCTCTAGTCCCTACATTTCTTTCCATGTTCTTGGCTTGAAACTCTAGGTCTAAATTCATAATTATAGCCGTTGGAAGGAAAAAATCCTAGTTTGTCCAGGCCCTGTTCTAATTCTTCATTACCTTTTTCAGGCCACTTAAGTGATTATAAAGCATGTGCACATTTTATCTTCTCAGTAGTCACTTGATCTCCTTACTAAAACTGAATATTCTTTTCCTTCCTGCGACTACTAGAAATGCTTTGGTCACGTAATCTTGTGTTCCTGACAATTAAGTCTTTAACCTTTAGTGATTCAATGATTGAATCTTTGTCACCAGGTCTCTAGATTTTATTCCAAGATTTGGCAACCACTATGTCAATATTTTCAAGATGACCTCAATCGCTAGATCTCCTGAGAAAAGTCAAAGTCAGCATAAGATTCAAAGATCCAGCGACTACCGTCATATCAGGATCGTGTGATGGAGGTTTAGTCACTGAATCTTGTAATACAGACCCATGTTAGATAAAGATTATACAAGTGGACCTGATGTCAGATTGTGCTGAGGTGATTGATGGTTATTGGTTGTAGAATAGTGAGTTGGATATGTTGTCATAGATACCTGGCATTCATTTCAGTTATCTTTTACTCCTATAGTGGGCGCATGAGCGTATGGAATCTTTTGAGCTTTTGAGATCATGTGCCAGCCGTCTGATCTTCCAGGTGTTCAGATAGACTGTAAGTGGGCCCAAGGTCTTCAATTTATGGAGTAAATTAAAGTTTAGTCTGGATCTGTGGTTGTTGTATATTCTCAAGAAGAAGATGCACGATGTTTATTCTACGCGGTCTTGTGAAAACCGTTGATCTCAGCAGATTCAGAGGTTAAAGGTATTCAGTGATCTAGCGACTGAGGGTTGTCTCATAGTCTCTTGATTCTAGCAGTTAAGTGCAAAACATTCAGTGACCTAGTGGATGGTTATAAATCTCTTCACTCACTCAATCTCATGATTTAACAGTTAAGTCATCTTACATCTTGAGATTGAGTGAGGATCATCGATGGCCATAAGACAGAGTTGAAGATCAATGGCTAGTATTTAATCTCAAGATCCAACTCAAGGTAAATAAATCTTTCTGCGACTTGGAGATTTGTCTCAGTCGTGTGTTCTCAGGACTTAACCCTAATCAATAAAAAGGTTATGAGATTCAACGAAGCTCTTTTTCACCAAGTCTCCAGATAGTATTGGGTTAAGAAAAGGTTAACATCATGTTTGCCCCAGTAGTTAAGTATTTGATTCTATGATCTAGTGACCGTATAGTCTCGGAGTCTCAGGTTCATGAAAATTAAGTAGAAAACTTCTGGCGATTCAACAACACGATTAGTCTCGTGGTCACTGAATCAAATAGTTAGGTCATGGTAGCTCTTGTGATTTAATATGGATCATAGGATGAAGTAATGAAGGAGATCGACGGTGGTTGCAAGATCTCAGAAGAAATTTGAAAAGTCAAAGTGATTCAGCGATTGGGAGATTCCTTGTTAGTCGCTAGATCTCATAATGAAAAGTATATATCTCAGATAGACTTTAGCCGCTGGGTCACGTCATGAGAAAATATTAAAGGTTTCCTATAGTCGCCAGATCGGGGAATGAAGAAATTCAATTTAGTGATAAAGAATTTTCCTTAGTCGCACGATCTCTAGATAAAGTCGAAGGGTATAAAGATAGTTAGTTTCCTTGCAGTCATGTGATCTCGTGATGATAATGTAGTTAGCAATTTTGTTCAACAACTTGGAATCTCCTCAGTCACTAAATCTTTGAAAAGTGTGGTAGTTAAAGAGATGACTATGAGATCATGAGACTGTTTAGTTGCTAAATCACTGAGATAACTAAGTTTAATGAGATGACTGCGCTATCTCGTGAGTAAAGAAAAAATGAAGCCCGTGAAAAGTGAAGAGATCTGACGGTGATGATATAAAGTAGATCTAAGTTTGAATGTTGATCATCAATATGTTATCTGGCACCATAAAGGAGCCATTATTGTTCAAATTCAAATCTTTTCAGGGTTTTCTCTACAGGGTTTGTAACAGTAAGCCGTATAAGACAAAGAGTTGTTTAGAATTGATTTCTCTGGGATAGTTGCAGTTAGAGAAATGATGAAGAAGATCTAGGTCGCCATCTCGATCTGATCTTAGCGCTTGGAGTGCCATGCTATTTTAATGCAAAGGAATATTATTTGACACAGGCGGCTAGGGTTTTGATTGATGTTAGAGGTCTCCATGTTATGTACACGCAAGATCTGCAGGCTTACTCTGGCATTAATTTTTGTTTTGTTTGTAACAAGAAATTAGTTAAATTTGTAAATGTAGTATGCTTAGAATATGAAACTAAATATCTGTACATCAGATTTGATTTGATTCTTCTGAGTTTCTAGGGTTTTCTATATTCTTTCATTTCTTGTTGTACGTGGTGGTTGTAGACATAATTTGGCTCTAAATGATCCATGGCTTGTTGCAATCCTTGTTCCTATAAAAGGATTTTCAAGATCATTTAGAGGGGTTTGAGTTCTCTGGCTAGTTCCATGAAGGGTCCTTTTCCTGTAGATATTTTCCTTCTTCTCTGCATATAAGGTGCTCCCTCTTTCCTTTTTGGTTATGAGAATATAAAGAAGTTGTAATATTTTTCTCTATGTATGAGAATTCAATATATTTGTATTGTTATTAGACTGTCTCCATTTGAATCCTAAACTTGTTGATTATAGCATCAAGGATGTTTAATCTTTCTATTTGCATTTCCTATGTGTTTGCAATAGAGTTGTCTTCATAGAGATAACTAAGTTCAAGATTAGTTTTTAGATGTGTATGAGTTGGGGTATCAAGGGTATCTCATGCTTGTCTTTCAGTAGATGTTGATTAATGTATTGCTTGTTTATAGGTCTCTTCTAAGGGGAGGGTTAAAATCCTTTGAATAGGTGATAGCATATTTGGGTACATAGGTGAATTGTTGAAGTGAGGTCTAACTAATGGTGTATGTTTGATGTAAGGCATCAACATATTAGGATGTATTGTCTTCTTGTTTCATAGCTTTGTTGCAGTGATGTATTTGACTCTGTTGCCCATTGGATAAGGCACTAGTCTATGAGAGACTTAGGGTATCTTAAGGGTCCTTTCAACCCAACATCAAATCATTCAAATGAACTACCTTTTTATTTCATGTTGGTTGTAGTAATAGGAGGTCCTTTCTAGGTTTCAGACTCATTCTATGCTAATAGGTTATTGCATAAGGCTTGATTTCATTAGGGTACAAGATACCTAAAGGAGTCTGAAAACTATTCCACAATAATCTATCTGTAGGCCTTTTGTGTATCAAGAAGAGTCATGAGTGTGCAGATAAGGCAATACCCACCTGAGTGATGTGGAGCTCAAAGCAGAAGGAGAATACTTTTTGTCCTCATCAGTTGGCCCTTTTTCCCTGTCAAACTTTAGAGTGGAGACTAACCAATTTGTCAATCATACTATAAACCTGACACTATGTTGGAACAAGTTTAAAAGCCAAGAAAATGATGAATCTACTGGGGAAGAAGTAAAAGATAGCAAGCTTCCTTGCTTGGCTGGATTATCCTAGAGTCTTCGTTGAAATATTACAGAGTCAAATAAACAAAAAACATTTGTAAATTCTTCTCACTAAGTGTTGAGTGGCAACTCTGATTTCTCTGTTTGATCAATGTAGTCCCTAATAAATAGTGTATAAATCCTAGTGAATTTGTGGTTGATTGGAAGAAGACACAAAGAAAAAGTACAAGATTTTCCTCTTCAAGAAGGTGGCAACTCTACATAGCAAAGAACCTGATGGAGCTACATGGTGAGCTCTAGATCTGCCTTGCCTTCTAGTTAACAAGTTCCTAAAGCAGAAAATTCTAGGTGTTTTGATTTTCATATGTCTTCTCTTTATGAAAATCAATTGTAATAGAATGTGTCCCTATCAAGTGTTAAGCACTACTGTGTAGAGGGATGGTTGTTAGTGGGCAGTTCCTTATGGAGGAATATAGGCCCTTTTGTTTTGATGGCATTGAAGGTGCCCCTAATGAGTTCTCTACTGTGGATAGCGAGTGCTTGCCTAGATTCATGGCTGATGGATCTATTTTGGTGAGCCAGCATATACATGATGTCATGGGTCTTTTTGGTGAAATGGATGTTGAGCATGAAGATGTTGCTATGAGGTTGTTTGTGAAAACTCTATCACATAGTGCAAGAAATTTCTTTCTGTCCTTTCCTTCATGTTCAATCCCTTCTTGGGATGTATTGAGAGCAATGTTTATAGAATATTTTGATGAGATTGCTACTCTCAAGAAGAAAATTGCAGAGGAAAAAGCTGAGATCTGGCAGTTAGAGGAGGACAAGAGGTTGCGAAGACTAGTGGTTCCTTATGTTGATCATGAAGAGGCTAGTGTTTTTTATGTTGATTTTCATTATGTAGAGTATTGACTATCAAGCTGATGTTGAGGTCAGTGCATATGAGAGTGCTAAAGATGAATCTAAGGTTGGCAATATTTCCTTTTTATTTGCAGATTTTTCTTCTATCCAGCATGAGGAGGCAACTTTATTGTCTTGGTGTGATGATGTTTTGTGTGAAGGAAAGAAAATTGAATATGATGCAGATGATGATTCTTGTAGTGATTGCTTCACACAAGATGATCTAAGGCCAGAGTTGTCCATTCTTGTCTTGGATAGGGATGATGTTTGCAACAATAAGGGTGAAGCTGAGGAAGATGAAGACAAGACCCAAAGTCCATTGAGTAGTGAAAAGATTTCAGCACTCTTGGCTGAAGAGTTCCAAAGGTATGCACTTGTTATGGAATTTGATCTCCAGCTCCCCTTTGACATAATCTTTGACACTGATAATGAGGCCAGTGTTCAAAGTGATCAATATGACCCATGTGTACCAGAAGTCCCCCCCTATAGTGACTCTACAGAAGAAGAGGTAGAAGGTCATGATAGTGTGTTTTCCTGTCATAAAGATAATATTGATGAACAAAATTCTTGTTCACATCCTTTTTCTTCTTCTGCTAGATATGATAGTGACAGTGACAGTATTGAGGATTTTGTCTTCAATGATTGGGATAGAAACTCTTTTGATGAAAATAATGATGCAGATCAGTTGTCCCACTGTCACAATATTTGTGAAAGAGACCTTCACTTGTTTCATGATCCAGTTCATGAATACATCATAGAGGAACCAAGTTGCTCAGTGGCTAAGGCAATGCATGAAGGTAAATTAGAGGATCCAAGTCCTTCTCAGCCAGGTATTTTTGTAGTAATGCATGATGATCAACATGCTTCAATTTCTGATGCATTACTAGATAAGTTTTTTATTTTTTCCAGTCATCAAGGAGTAAATGATGTTCCTTACTTCTTGGAATGTGAGTATGAATGTAATGGTTGTGACTGGAAGAACATGGGTAGTGATCAGTACAATTTCATTTTTTAGCCCATGGTTATTCACCTATGTTGGCCGCTGAATGGTCAAGATAATTTCAGGTGTTTGGTCACATATGTGGATGAGAATCAGATATTTGACTCTAGAGGGTCACTAATTTTCTTTTGGTGGCTTGGGGTCACCAAGTAAAAATTCATTATTGTAAATATTTGTAAAAATTTTCCCTTTTTGTTGTGTGTTTCCCTTCCTATTTTCCTAGCTTAGTTGCTAGTTTTTGAGAGGGTTCCCTGTCAGATTTTTGTCTAGTAGGTGGTCTGCTTCTCCCAGAAATTTTGAATTCTTGCATGGGCACAAGTTACCCATCATCCCCAGACAGAGCCACTGTTAGCACCTGTTAAAGTTTTCATGGATATATAATTTCTTTTTTGGTCCCTGCATTTCTTTCCATGTTCCTAGCTTGAAACCCTAGGTCTCAATTCATAATTATAGCCATTGGAAGGGAAAAACCCTAGTTTGTCCAGGCCCTATTCTAATTCTTCATTACCTTTTTTGGGCCACTTAAGTGATTAGAAAGCATGTGCGCATTTTATATTCTTAGTAGTGGCTTGATCTCCTTACCGAAACCGAATATTCTTTTCCTTCCTACGACTACCAGAAATGCTTTGGTCGCGTAATCTTATGTTCCTGATAGTTAAGTCCTTAACCTTCAGCGATGCAGCGATTGACTCTTTGTCGCCAGGTCTCCAAATTTTATTCTGAGATTTGGTGACCACTATGTCAATATTTTCAAGATAGCCTTAGTCACCAGATCTCCTGAGAATAGTCAAAGTCAGCATAAGATTCAGAGATCCAGTGACTACTATCAAATCAGGATCATGTGATGGAGGTTTAGTCACTGAATCTCATAATATAGACCCATGTCAGATAAAGAATATACAGGTGGACCTAATGTCAGATTGTGCTGAGGTGTCCGATGGTTATTGGTTGTAGAACAGTGAGTTGGATATGTTGTCATAGGTGCCCGACATTCATTTCAGTTATCTTTTAATCCTACGGCGGTCGCATGAGCATATGGAATCTTTTGAGCTTTTGAGATCATGCGCAAGTCATCTGATCTTCCAGTTGTTCAGATAGACTGTAAGTGGGCCTGAGGTCTTTAGTTTATGGAGTAAATTAAAGTTTAGTCTGGATCTATGGTTGTCGTATATTCTCAAGAAGAAGATGCACAATGTTTATCCTATGCGGTCTTGTGACAACCATTGATCTCAGTAGATTCAAAGGTTAAAGGTATTCAACGATCTAGCGACTGAGGGTTGTCTCACAGTCTCTTGATTCTAGTGATTAAGTGCAAAACATTCAGCGACTTGGTGGATGGTTATAAATCTCTTCAGTCGCTCAATCTTATGATTTAACAGTTAAGTCATCTTGCATCTTGAGATTGAGCAAGGACTATCGATGGCCACAAGACAGAGTTGAAGATCAACGACTAGTATTTAATCTCAAGATCTAACTCAAGGTAAAGAAATCTTTCCGCGACTTGGAGATTTGTCTCAGTCGTGTGTTCTCAGGACTTAACCCCAGTCAATAAAAAGGTTATGAGATTCAACAAATCTCTTTGTCGCCAAGTCTCTAGATAGTGTTGGGTTAAGAAAGGGTTAACATCATATTTTCCTGAATGGTTAAGTATTTGATTTTGTGATCTAGGGACTGTATAGTCTCGGAGTCTCAGGTTCATGACAATTAAGTAGAAAACCTCTGGTGATTTAGCAACACAGTTAGTCTCATGGTCACTGAATCAAACAGTTATGTCATGCTAGGTCTTGCGATTTAATATGGACCGTAGGATGAAGGAATGAAGGAGATTGATGGTGGTCATGAGATCTCAGAAGAAATTTGAAAAGTCAAAGTGATTCAGCGATTGGGAGACTCCTTGTTAGTCGCTAGATCTCATAATGAAAAGTATATATCTCAGATAGACTTTAGTCACTGGGTCGCGTGATGAGAAAATATTAAAGGTTTCCTATAGTCACCAAATCGGGGAATGAAGAAAGTCAATTCAGTGACTAAGAGGATTTTCCTTAGTCGCGCAATCTCTAGATAAAGTCAAAGGGTATAAAGACAGTTAGTGTCCCTGTAGTCATGTGATCTCGTGATGATAATGCAGTTAGCAATTTTTTTCAGCGACTTGGAATCTCCTCAGTCATGTAATCTCTAAAAAGTGTGGTGATTAAAGAGATGATCGTGAGATCATGAGACTGTTTAGTCATTGAATCGCTAAGATAACTAAGGGTAATGAGATGACTGCGTGATTTCTCAACTAAAGACAAAATGAAGCTTGAGAAAAGTGAAGAGATCTGACGGTGATGATATAAAGTAGATCTATGTTTGAATTCTGACTGTCGATATGTTGTCTGGCACCATAAAGTAGCCATTATTGTTCAAATTCAAATCTTTTCAGGGTTTTCTCTATAGGGTTTGTAACAGTAAGTCGTATAAGACAAAGAGTTGTTTAGAATTGATTTCTCCGGGATAGTTGTAGTTAGAGAAATGATGAAGAAGATCTGGGTAGCCATCTCAATCTAATCTTGGTGCTTGGAGTGCCATGCTATTTTAATACAAAGGACTATTATTTGACATAGGTGGCTAGGGTTTTGATTGATGTTAGAGGTCTCCATGTTATGTACACACAAGATCTGCAGGCTGGCTTTGGCATTAATTTTTATTTTTCTTGTAATAAGAAATTGGTTGAATTTGTAAATGTAGTAAGCTTAGAATATGAAACTAAATATTTGTACATCAAATTTGATCTGATTCTTTTGGGTTTCTAGGCTTTTCTATAGTCTTTCATTTCTTGCTGTACCTGGTGGTTGTAGACATAATTTGGCTCTAAATGATCCGTAGCTTATTGCAATCCTTGTTCCTATAAAATGATTTTCAAGATCATTTAGAGGGGTTCGAGTTCTATTTGAGTTCTCTGGTAGAGCTAGTTCAATGAAGGGTCCTTTTCCTGTAGATATTTTCCTTCTTCTCTGCATATAGGGTGTTCCCTCTTTCTTTTCTGGTTATGAGAATATAAAGAAGTTGTAACAGTTTGCTCTATATATGAGAATTCAATATATTTGTACTATTATTAGACTGTCTCCATTTGAATTCTGAACTTGTTGATTATAGCATCAAGGATGTTTAATCTTTCTATTTGCATTTACTATGTGTCTGCAATAGAGTTGTCTTCGTAGAGATAATTAAGTTCAAGATTAGTTTTTAGATGTGTATGAGCTGGGGTATCAAGGGTATCTCATGCTTGTCTTTCAATGCATACTGATTAATGTATTGCTTGTTTATAGGTCTCTTCTAAGGGGAGGGTTAAAATCCTTTGAATAGGTGATAGCATATCTGGGTACACAGGTGGATTGTTGAAGTGAGGTCTAATTAATGGTGTATGTTTGATGTAAGGCGTCAACATATTAGGATGTATTGTCTTCTTGTTTCATAGCTCTGTTGCAGTGATGTATTTGACTTTGTTGCCCATTGGATAAGGCACTAGTCTATGAGAGACTTAGGGTATCGCAGGGGTCCTTTCAACCTAGCATCAAATTATTCAAATGAACTTCCTTTTCCTTTCATGTTGGTTGTAGTAATAGGAGGTCCATTCTAGGTTTTAGACTCATTCTATGCTAATAGGTTATTGCATAATGCTTGATTTCATTGGGGTATAGGATACGTAATGGAGTCTGAAAACTATTCCACAATAATCTATCTGCAGACCTTTTGTGTATCAAGAAGAGTCATGAGTGTGCAGATAAGGCAATACCCGCCTGAGTGATGTGGAGCTCAAAGAAGAAGGAGGATGCTCTTTGTCCTCATCAATTGACCCTTTTTCCCTGTTAGACTTTGGAGTGGAGACTAACTAGTTTGTCAATCATAGTGTAAACTTGACACTGTGTGGGAACAAGTTTAAAAGCCAACAGGTTGAGTTCTTGGAGAATTTTTCCTTTTCATTGAAGCATAAGAGTGGACAGTCAAATAAGGTTTCTGATGGCTTGAGCAAAAGAAGAAGTTTGTTGACAGAGATGAGAGTTGAGGTACTTGGTTTTGATTATTTGAAGTGTCTATATGAAACTGACATTGATTTTGCAGAACCTTGGAAAGCTTGTAAGGAACACATAGTGAGTGACAAGTGGACTGATTATTGCATTCAAGAAGACGTGTTGTTTAAAGGAGTTCAGTTGTGCATACCTAGAGGATCTATACGAGAGAACATAATGAAGGAGAAACATAGTGGTGGACTTGCTGGACATTTTGGGATTAATAAGACTCTGAATCTGATTTCAGAGAGATAATTTTGGCCATAGATTTACAGAGATGTACAGAGAATGGTTAGAGGTTGCAGAATTTTCCAAACAACAAAAGGAACTAGTCAGAATGTGGGATTGTATACACCTTTGCCTATACCTGATAGACCTTGGGAAGATGTGAGTATGGAATTTGTTCTTGGATTGTCTAGAACTCAGAGATGTAATGATTCTATTTTGGTAGTGGTTGACAGATTTTCTAAGATGGCTCATTTCATACCTTGTAAGAAGACATCTGATGCATTGCATGTAGCTGAATTAGTCTTCAAGGAAGTGGTAAGATTACATGGTTTGCCTAAATCTATTGTTTCAGATAGAGATACTAAGTTTACTGGTTATTTTTGGAGAACACTTTGGAAAAAGATGAATACAAAATTGAAGTTTAGTTCTACATTTCACCCTTAGATAGATCGACAGACTGAAGTTGTGAATAGAAGTTTGGGAAACTTGTTGAGATGTTTAGTTGGAGATAAGCCTGCTAATTGGGATTTAGTTTTGGCACAAGCAGAGTTTGCATATAATAATTCTGTGAATAGAAGTACTAAGAGGACACCATTTGAGATGGTTACTAGATTACATCCTAAGGGAACCATAGGGCTAAGAGATTTACCTATTGAGACAAGAAGAAGTGGTGAAGCTGATCATTTTGCAGAATACATGAGAACTTTGCTTGATGAAGTTAAAAAGAATTTGGAGGACAGTAATCTAAAATATAAATAAAGAGTAGATAAAAGAAGAAGACATAAATCTTTTGAAGTTGGAGATGAGGTTATGATTCATTTGAAAAAGAATAGATTTCCAGTTGGTACCTATAACAAGCTGAAAATGAAGAAATTTGGACCTTGTAAGATTCTGAAGAAGTTTGACAGTGGAAATGCTTATGAAGTAGAATTACTAAAGGACATGGATATATCACCTATATTCAATATTGCTGATATATTTGAGTACTTTGAATCAAATGATGAGATTGAAGATGATCTGGACTATCCAAAGAAAAACATAGACAACATTGAGAAGATTTTGAATAGTAGAGTGAGCAAGAGTACAAGAGGAAAAGACTACATGGAATATCTAGTTCAGTGGAAAGACAAGCCAGTTGAAGACAGTTCATGGATTACACAAGATGAGTTGGATCTTTATGATTCAGGTTAGAATATAAGGAGTGTCTGATGTGGACATTAGTTCTTTATTTACCCCAGGTGTTTGATGTAGGAGCATCTTGGGTCTTTAAGCAATCTTGCATCAACCAAAAATATTTTTTGATTTTTGTACCTATTTTTTGTTGTTTTCTTTATAATCTTTGTATTTGATGGTTTCATGTTGTGAGAATCTTACATTATGTTGAGGACCTATTTTGGAACCTTCTCCTATGAGCACATAAATTTTGGATGGACTGTTTCAAAGTTACAATTGTTTTCCTTGCCGTTGGAACCGCATTTTCCTGCATTTTTGGTGCTAATTGTTCATAGTGGTGATCTTGATCCATAAGGAATCAGCCTTTTCACTCTTAAAAATTTTTAGAGTACCTAAAGTACTATCATTTCCCAAGAGCGTAAGCCCTAATTCATTATGAGTAAAATGTTATGCCCATTTTTCTCGGGGACCTATTTTTTGCATTTTTCGGGTGAAACATGTGGTGTTTTTTCTTGCGCAATTATGTATGATCAAATAGAACATTTCACCCTTAAAGGAATGTTTTTGGTTCATGTGAGGACCTAAATCCAAAGGCACATCAATTTATATTCATTCTAGCCTTAGTTTTGGTTTAAATCTTCCAGACTGGACCTATAATGTAATTAAATGCCTGACTGGCCGACCTGTGGCTTAGCTAGCTATATAAGGAGTCTAGATTGATTTAGTAGGGCAGGAGGAGTGAGATATAGGAATAATTATCAAGATATATAATTGGAGAAAAAGATAGGATGCAAGTTGTAATTCTGATTTCATAATTCTCATTGTATAAGGCTGAAACCCGGAAGGCCTCATAGCCGGGCATGTTGAAAGAAATAATATAATTCTCTATTGTTGCTGCCAGTTGATTGTCTCATATCCATTGTGATTTCATTGCTTTCATGTGATTTCATATTGCTTCCTTTGTGTAACTCTGAGCAAGGGCTTGTTGTTGATTCAAGTGGAGTCAATTCTGCTTGATTCTTCTTGTATCTACCCTGCCCCTGCATCATAGTCTTCTCTACCTGGTCATATTTCTATGGAGGATCTTTAGATTAGAAGTTACTTCTTGACAGAGTTTGCATCTTCTTTCTTCAGTGATGTTCTAAATGTTCATTCTTGTTCCTATTTTCTAGAATATTCCTAGTTTTGGAGGCTTCTTCAGTCCTTCAGATTAGTTTTTGTCTTTTTTTGGAGTAGAGTTTTTCCCATGTGGTTTTCTCTATTTCTCGACTTTATACAAAATCTCTTTTGTACATGGGTACCTCATTAGGCCATGTTTCTGAGACCCATTTTTATTCTTTTAGCACTATAGTTTCCTTTGCTTTCTTCTTGCATTGTTTGTGGCTGCATTGTTTCTCATCTTAAAGGGGGGGTGTTAGAGTAAAGTATTAATTATGTTAATTAATCTTTACTCCCTTCTTAAGATGTCAACTCTTTTACTTTAGTTGTTTATATTTAAACACACATGCACGAGTTGTTTTAAACTCATGCACTAGTTGTTTTAAATATAAACTTGGATGCATTAGTATTGTAATAATTTAATTAATTATTACATGCACTAGGGTTTGCCTTTCAAGGCTTTTGATCTCCTTTATAAGGATGATCCATTCTACATTTAATTGATTCATTATTTGAGGATATTTTCTTCTTCATTTTTTGAGTCAAACCCTTGCCCTCTTCTTGTCTTTACTTCCTTGTAACAGGTTTTCATATGCAAGTGATCTTTGAGTTTTGTGGATTTGTATTGCTGAAATCCTATAGTCAAGTTAGGGTTCATTAATGAATGAGTTGAAGAAAAACTAACCCTATAAAAATTAACATAATATAATAAAGATTAAGAAAAATAAATGACCCCTTCAAAATGAAAGTTATAAAAGGTTGTGATATTGGAAAAGGACATAAATGAGGGAAGGTGATGATTCTTTTCAAGAGTGGAAATTATGAAAGGTTTTAACAATTGCAAAGAACAAAAATGATGAAGAGATTTGACTCTCCCCCATATTGGAAGATATAAAATGAGAAGATTTCAATTTAAGAGAATATTCAATTGAAATGAATGTGGAGTATAATATATTATTCCAAAATACAATAATGAAAAGTGGTGACTCAATAATTATTTTTTATTAACTTAGAGATATCTATGTGACTCAGCCCACTACCCAACCTACCTTACCTTGGTCTTACATATTGTCAAGTTGGGATTCAGGAAGATGTGAGTTGAGACAACACTAACTATCTAATGATTAATTAAAAAAAATAAAAGAAAACAAAAAAGTGACTCTTTCAAAAGGTAAAGTTATGGAAGGTTGTGACACTCACAAATGACACAAATGGTGAAGGGTTGTGATTATTTCTAAGAGTGACAATTGTGAAAGGTTGTGACGATTGCAAAGGGTGGATACAATGAAGAGGTATCACTCTCTCCCCACATTAGAAAATACAAAGGTGAAAATATTTATTTTATGAAGACATTCAAATAAAATCAATGTGGAGTATAATATATTATTCATTAACGAAACAACGAAAAGTGGTGACTCAATTCATTTATTTTTTGTTCAAATATATTCTCATGACTAAGTCCAGTGTCCATCTTGCGTTACTTAGGTCTTACATATTGCCAAGTTGAGGTATAAGAAGGGGTGAGTTAAAGAACCACCATGTCTTTAAGAATTAATTGAAGAGAAAAATTAATAAGAAAATAACAAACTGAGTCCTTCAAAAAGAAAAAGTTATGAAGGTTTTGACACTCGCAAAGAAAAAAAATGGTGAAGGGTTGTGACTCTTTTGAATGATGTAATTATAAAAGATTGTAATGATTACTGTCATGCTCGAAAATTGAGCAAAACACAACTAAATTTTTTTTTACAATCTACTAATTTAACTAAAAGTACACATACTTATGTAACTGAGTTTGCTAAAGTCTTATACATTTCAGCACTAGCATTCAATGGACACACAAAACAATGTAGAAGAATATGGTTTACCAAATTCATCATGTGTTTTCAAATATGTCACTAGGGTCCAACCAGAAGAAGGTTGACCAAGTTTGACCAAATTTGACTAAAAGTCAACTTCACAGAATCACTTCCAAACTATCCTATAGGGTTCCATCAGTTGCTAGCTTCGATCGACATGATAAACAAGGCAATTGACTAAAGTCAACCCAAGTTGACCAAAAAGTCAACCATGCATAGATATACGTGAATCTAGGTTATATAGGTACTAAACTCATAAGGGAAGGTCTTGGTATGCAAATCGAGACATTTTACTTAGGTTGGACTAACAGTTGACTAAAGTCAACCGTGCCTGAATAGGTCAACGAGTCCAAAATGGCATAAAAATTCTAAATGTATCACTAAGAAAGTTAATTATGATCCTAATGATAAAATTACATTCAATTAATAAACGTAAGATTAATTTATTATTTTTCTTTATAATCTCCTATTTAAATAAGTTTAATAAATAGCTTCAAGCTAATCTAAATTAAACTATTAAATTAATTAAGTCTCACAAATTAAATCAAATCTCTAAATTTTAAATTGTCGATCTAAAACTTAATAATACAACTACTTACTTAGCTAAATTGAATCTATATAAAATTATATCATATCAAATTCAATTTAAAACTATGTAAATAGTTTTAAATAAAATACTAATCAAAGATTGAATAAACTAAGTTTATTTCCATTAAAAAAAAGTCTCTTGATTAATATTTAATTACCCAATTATTCACAAATTCAACTAAATCAAATATTAGCTAAAGTAATATCCAACTTACATTTAAATACTTTAAAAAAAAATAAATTCTAGAGAGTTCTTTCTAGAAGGAAAATTAATATCTAGATATTTATCCATATGATCAAAATAATACACTATGGTAAACAATTTACCAATTTTGAAATCCATTAGTAAAATAGCCTCTAGCTAAATTAACTAAACTTTAAATCAATTACGTTTGTCAAATAATCTAAGCTTCAAGTTTAGGTTTTAATGAGCTTTTAAGTTAAATTAATCAACACTTTAATCAATTCAATAGTTTAACAAATTCATTTGGATTAATTTTATTTCTAACTATTAATCCAAAAATCATTAAATTTTTAATCAACTTGACAATTGAATACTTTTAAGTTTTCAAATTTGATTTTCATATCACAAGATATTTTCTTCTACAATTTCCTTGAAGAATAATATCTTCCTTACAATTCATTTAAATAACTTTCTAGAAGTTTCCTAAGCAAAAGTAAATATGACAAACAATACTAATAATCATTAATTAATAATTTAACTAAATATACTAGAAAATAATTGCCTTTCATAAATTCACCCTATAATTTAAATTGATTTTTACTTACTTTTAGAAAGCCATAACAAAAGCTAGGATAAATATCTTCTAGATGTTTCTATCTATAAAGTCCACATAAGGCTCTAAAATATCTTCCTAATATCATTATTTAAATACACTTTCTATTTTTTTTAGATAACCATGCAAAGCTATTAATACCATTAAAAAAAACTAATGTACATTTATTTTGAAATCCATTTAATATTAAAACAATATAATTTTTTTATCTCTAATCCTATAAATACCTCTCAGAATGAGAGTGTAAAATTGGGATAAAACCCATAGTGATTTCATAGTTTGTTATTTAGATTTAAATTATATTTAATTTAAATATATTGCTAACCTTCTTCAAATTTTATTAAATCTGCAATTAAAAAATAGATTTATCTCTGTCTTAAAACTAATTTTTCTATGTAGGGCGGAAGCTGAGTTGCACGCGAGGGAGGAGTTTGAAGGCACGAAGGGCGGAGGAGGGCTGAGCAAGGGTGGCCATCGTCGGCAAAATTTCTATTGTGAAATTCGGACTCACAACCACCCTCTCACAAGTTTCCTTCTGCACCGCTACACCACATGGAGGAAGCAGATTCGGGTAGGTTTTTGGCTGCCCCCTTCTCCAAACCGCCGAACAAAACATGGTGACCCTTTTTTTTAATTTAAATATATTTTATTTTTTTAAATTTTGATTATTAAAAAAATATTTATATATTAAGGGTAAATATCTACAAGATATTTTTAATCAGAATATCTCTAAAATAATATAATGAAATACAATTTAAGTTGTAAAATATATATCTAGGTATATTTTTACATAAATACTTTTATATCATTTAATCTATTTATATAGACAATTTATAAATTTAAATTTCAGTACTCATCAAACACTTTTACTTTCTTGTTTAATTTTATTTAAAAGTTTCAAGTCTATCAACAATAGATAACTAGATTTTAATGTCTAATTATTTCAAAACATGAATATTACTAAATTGAAAATTTAAGAATAGTAGAAAACTCAACTTTGAAATATAAGTATTAACTCTTTTGAGAAAAAGAACAATTTAGATTCTACATCTACTTAGCTAAGACTAAATTTAATAATTAGATTTAGCAAAGGAATAATTAAATAACATTTAAGAGATTTTTTTTAAAAAAATTACTGCTTAGAGATTTAATTACATTACAAATGAACTTTTCATACAAGAGGGAAATTATCGATTAATTTCTTGATAACTATATCAAGGCAAGCTTTAAATAAACCAACTGACTAATAAGAAAATATGCATTTAATTTCTTTCCCAAACTTTATATAAAATTCAGTTTTGCAAGTTTTACAACTTTGAATAAATTAAAAATTTCTTCTTTCATAACATAAAAGGATTTTACATCATAAATACAACTTGAAATAACTTATTTTCTTTTCACATAACAAAGGAAATACAACTTTATTCACAAGGTACTTACAAAAATACAATATCATAATCCTTTTGATACAAAACCTCCAAGACAAACTTGTTCCTTCCAAGAGTATCATATAACCTGCAAATAAACCTGTAGGTTGACCATGGAGGCTCACCTCCCAAACTAGACCTTTTAGGCCACCCCTGAGCTAGGGGTTACAAAACACTAACGGGTATGATCATTCAATCAAAAAGCCAACAATGAACACATAACAATAAAATTCCCATCCAAGGCTTACTAGGTCACTAATATAAGGACCTGAACACTAGGGGTGATAATGAACCGAAATCCCAAGAGGAGCTAGCCAAGAGTATACTAAGATCACTTGCCACAAAACATTATTTTTATTTGAACAAGAATAGATTCCATAATTAGGATAAACGTGGCATCATGGAGCCCATAACATCCATGCTAGCCTCTCCCATTTGGACATCTATCTTTTCACAAGAACAATTGCCCCACATAGGCTAATCAAGTCATATCTCTTTCATTTTTACAAGTACTGGTCCATATGTAGGATAAGCTTAGCATTATGGAACCTATAACATCCATGCTAGTCTATCCTACTATGGACATCCTTCCTTTTACAACAACAATTTCTCACATAGACTACTCTTGGCATCGCATGGGAAGTCACTAAACCTTCACCCCCTTCAAGGATACTCATCCCTCCCAAGGGTGAGTATGCCTTGAGAGAACCCTCAAAAAAATAAATAAATAAACATCACATTGTAAAAGAAAGATTTACACACCTCCATGGAAACCCATGGAGTTCAAATACAATAACATAAAACACCATGAATATGCCTTGAGCTTTTACATGCATGGAAAAATAAGTAAGACTACAAATTTCTAAGGAAATCCAACCTTGAAGCCCAAGATGAAGAGATGAATTGTGGAGCTTTCTCCCCTTTAAGCTTTTCCTTCCTTCTCCAATTCTAGTGATCTCTAAGAGTAGAGAGTGGGTGAACAACCTTCTTTCCTCTCCTCTTCACCCTAAATAGGCTCTAGCCAAGAAATATCAAGTCCAAACACTATTAGGAAAACTCTAGAGTCTTTCTCCCTTATCCTTCCAACTCAAGTCCCTCTTAATGGAGTCTGACTCACTAGATAAGATAAGATACATATCCCAAAATTTTCAAACTCTTCCATTTTCGCCACTTTGAAGATGAGATATTTTTGAGGTGTCATAATGAGTATTCTAGGCTCTTAGTAGGTTGAAAATGACCCCTAACCCTTAAGGTATCAAGTGGGGTGGTCAAAACTAATCCTAATCACCTTTTAGAAGGCTATTATGTCCTCCTAAACTCCACTAGAAGTTTGCATCCGAAAATCAACTAATGAACAGGTCTTCCTAGATACATTTACTAGTCATGCCAACACATAAGGACACAGGTGTCAAGTGACACACATAAATTACATTAGGCATGACTTATTTAACATTTCACAAAACTAATTTAAATACAACCATACAATTTTACTTTCACGAATTAAACACATTACAACGAGGTCTATGTCTCTTCATAGACATGATCTTAGCATCACAGAGGATATAGATAGGTTAGTGTTTGAAACCCCAAATTTATTACCATGGTCAACTACCTGCACACTTAATGCACACATCAGTAGGTTCAATAAAATCCACATATAAACATAATATAGTATGTAATATAACACACACACCCCTTACTACTGCATTCATTTACACATTGGTAAAACAATATCTACATTTTGATATATCCTAACTTGTATATCTCACACAATGCATCATAAACTAAACCATAAAGATTAGCTGCATAATTATCCATAGGATATTACCTGAATAGGTTCACATCAACATAATGCTTAGTAACTTGGTACAGAATCTTACAGATCTACAAAAGTAACTTATGTTTCAAAGTATTTAAGAAACTCAAATAGTAACAACTAAGAACATAAATAGTAAACAACTGTGCTAATCTATGACGGGTTGGGGTAGGCCCTACAATTACAAAATGCAAACATCATGAAGATGTGTGACTCTCCTGACTTTAGAAGATATAAAGGGGAGAAGGTTTGAAGTTAGGAAGACATTGTAGTGAAATAAATGTGAAGTATGATATATTATTCATAAAAGCAACAATGAAAAGTGGCGATTCAAATATTATTTTTTTAACAAAAAGGAGAAGGTTTCAATTTAGAAGGACATTCAAGTGAAATCAATGTGGGGTATAATATATTATTTCAAAATTTAATAATGAAAAGTGGTGACTCAATTATTATTATTTTACTAACTCAGAGGTATCAATGTGACTCAGCCCACTAACCAACCTAACTTACCTTGGTCTTACATATTGCCAAGTTGGGGTTTAGGAAGGTATGAGCTGAGGCAACACTTACCCTCTAAAGATTAATAGAAAAAAAAATGACTTTTTCAAAAGGTAAAGTTATAAAATATTGTGACACTTGCAAATGATAAAAATGGTAAAGAGTTGTGATTATTTCAAAAAGTGACAATTGTAAAAGGTTGTGATGATTCCAAAAGGAAGATTTGATGAAGAGATGTCACTCTCTCCCACATTGGAAGATACAAATTAAAGTGAGAAAGTTTTATTTTAAGAAGACATTCAAATGAAATCAATGTGAAGTATAATATATTATTGATTAAGGCAACAATAAAAAGTGATGACTCAATTCATGTCATTTTTTTATCTCAAAGGTATTCTCATGACTAAACTTAGTACCCATCCTAACTTACCTTGGTCTTACATATTTCCAAGTTGGGGTATAAGATATGGTGAGATGAGGCAAGACTAGCTCTCTAAGAGTTAATAGAAAATAAAAATAAATAAGGAAATAATAAAGTGAGTCCTTCAAAAGGAAAAATTATGAAGGTTGTGACACTTGCAAAAGAAAAAAATGGTGAAGGGTTGTGACTTTCTCAAATAGTGAAAATTATGAAAGATTTTAATAATTACAAAAGACAAACATCATGAAAAAAGTGTCTCTCCCGACATTGAAAAAAATAAAGGGGAGAATGTTTCAATTTAGGAGGACATTCAAGTGAAATTAATGAGGGGTATGATATATTATTGACAAAAACAACAATGAAAAGTGGTGACTCAATTCTTTTTTTTGTTAACTCAATATATCTTACCAACTCAACCTAGTGCCTAACCTACCTTACCCTAGTCTTACATATTGCCAAGTTGGGGTTCATGAATGAATGAGTCGAGACAAGACTAATTCTATAAGAATTAATAGAAAATAAATAAAAATTAAGAAAAATAAGTGACTCCTTCAAAATGAAAAGTTATAAAAGGTTATGACACTGACAAAGGACATAAATGGGGAAATGTGATTACTCTTTTGAAGAGTGGCAATTGTGAAAGATTTTGATGATTACAAAAGATGAACATGATGAAAAGATATGACTCTCCCCCGTATTGGAAGATATAAAAGGAGAAAGTTTCAATTTAGGAGAACATTCAAGTGAAATCAATGTGGGGTATAATATATTATTTTAAAATGCAACAATAAAAAGTGGTGACTAGATAATTATTTTTTTATTAACTCTGATTTATTCATGTGACTTAACCCACTACCCAACCTACCTACATTGGTCTTACATATTACTAAGTTGGGGTTCAAGAAGGCGTAAGCTGAGACAGCACTAACCCTATAAGGATTAATGAAAAAAAGTGAAATAAGAAGAAAATAAAAAAGTGACTCTTTCAAAAGATAAAGTTATAAAATGTTCTGACACTCACAAATGACAAAAATGGTAAAGGGTTATGACTATTTCGTAGAATGACTTGATTGTAAAAAGTTGTGATGATTGAGGCATTGTCTTGTAGTGCAATGGTTGATGCTTCTCTTTGTAATAGCAAGATATTGTGTTTGATTATTGAAACGGGAGCTTAAAAAAACTTAATATATACAAAAATTTGTGACAATTGAAATGCGTAGATATGATTAAGAGATGTCACTCTGTCAAAATACAAAGGTGCGAAGGTTTTATTTTAAGAAGACATTCAAATAAAATCAATGTGGGGTATAATATATTATTCACTAAAGAAACAATGAAAACTGGTGACTCAATTCATTTTTTTAGTTAACTCGGAGGTATTTGCATGACTAAGTTTAGTGTTCATCATATCTTACCTTGGTCTTACAAATTGTCAAGTTGGGGTATAAGAAGGGGTGACTTGAGGCAAGATTATCTCTTTAAGAACTAATAGAAGATAAAAAGGAACAAGAAAACAATAAAATGACTCATTCAAAAAGAAAATTTATGAAGGTTGTGACACTCACAAAAGAAAAAATTGTGAAGATTTGTGACTCTTTCGAAAGGTGGAAATTTTGAAAGATTATAATGATTACAAAAGACAAATATCAAGAAGATGTGTGACTCTCCCAACATTGGATGATATAAAGGGGAGGTTTCAAATTAAAAGGGCATTGTAGTGAAATCAATGTGGAGTATGATATTTTATTCACAAAAGCAATAATGAAAAGTGGTGACTCAATTTTGTTTTTTGTTAACTCAAAGTATCTTTGCAACTCAGCCTAGTGTCTAGCTTACCTTACCTTGGTCTTATATATTGTCAAATTGGGGTTCATGAATGAATGAGTTGAGACAAGACTAATGCTATAATAATTAATAGAAGATAATAAAGATTAAGAAAAAATAAGTGACTCTTTCAAAAGGAAAATGTATAAAAGGTTGTAACACTTGCAAATGATAGAAATGGTGAAAGGTGACGACTCTTTTGAATAGTGACAATTGTGAAAGATTTGGATGGTTGCAAAGAAAAGACATGATGAAGAGATGTGACTCTCTCCCATATTAGAAGCTATTAAATGAGAAGGTTTCAATTTAGGAGAGAATTCAAGTGAAATCAATGTGGGGTATCATATATTATTCCAAAATGCAACAATGGTGACTCGATTTTTTCTTTTATTAACTCAAAGATATCCATGTGACTCATCCTACTACCCAACCTACCTTACTCTGGTCTTACATATTGCCAAGAAGGGGTTTAAGAAGGGATGAGTTGAGGAACCACTAACCCTCTAAGGATTAATGAAATAAAAAATAAAATAAAATAAAATAACTCTTTCAAAAGGTAAAGTTATGAAAGATTATAATAATTGCAAAGGGAAGATATGATGACTCTCTTCCACATTGGAAAATACAAAGGTGGGAAGGTTTTATTTCAAGAAGATATTCAAATGAAATCAATGTGGGATATAATATATTATTCACTAAGGAAACAATGAAAAGTGATAACTCAATTTATTTCTTTTTTGCTAACTCAGATGTATTCTCATGACTAAGCTTGGTGCCCATCTTACCTTACCTTAGTATTACATATTTCGAAGTTGGGGTATAAGAAGGGTGAGCTTAGGCAAGACTAACTCTCTAATAATGAATGGAAGAGAAAATAGAATAAGAATAAAATAAAAAAGTGACTCCTTGAAAAGGAAAAGTTATTAAAGGTTGTGACTTGCAAAAAATAAAAATGTTGAAGGGTTGTGAATCTTTCGAAGAGTGACAATAGTGAAATATTGTAATGATTGCAAAAGATAAACATGATAAAGAGGTGTGACTCTCCCCCATATTGGAAGATACAAAGGGTAGAAGATTTTAATTTAAGAGGGCATTCAAGTGAAATCAATGTGGGGTATAATATATTATTCACAAAGACAACAATGAAAAGTGGTGACTTAATTCTTTTTTTTGTTAACTTAGAGGCATTTCCATGACTTAACCCACTATCCAACCTGTCTTACTTTGATCTTCCATATTTCCAAATTGGGGTTTACAAATTGGTGAGTTAAGGGAAGAGTATTACTGTAAGGATTAACAGAATAGAAAAATAAACTAAAGGAAAATAAGAAAATGACTCTTGCAAAAAGAAAGATTATGAAAGGTTGTGACACTCACAAAGGAAAAATATGGTGAAGGGTTGTGATTCTTTCAAAAGGTGAAAATTGTTAAAGGTTATGACAATTTCAAAGGGTAGATATTATGAAGAGATGTGATTTTTCCCACATTAGAATATAAAATGGAGAGAAGGTTTCATTTTAAGAGGACATTCAAGTGAAATCAATATGAGGTATAATATATTAATAAAAAATGCAACAATGAAAAATGGTGACTCAATTTTTTTTTGTTAACTCAAAGATATATCCCAATGACTCAGTCCATTGGCCAACCTACCTTACCTTGATTTTACATATTGTCAAGTTGGGGTTCATGAAGGCGTAAGTTGAGATAATAATAGCATGATAAGAATTAATAGAAAAGAAAAAATAATAAGAAAAAAATAAGTGAGTCTTTTAAAATGAAGAGTTATGAAACTTTTTGACAATCACAAATGACAAAAATGGTGAATTGTTGTGACTTTTGAAGGGTGACAATTGTGAAAGGTTGTGATGATTGAAAAAGGTGAACATGATGAAGAAATGTGACTCTCCCCCACACTAGAAGAATAAAAGTGGAGAAGGTTTCAATTTAGGAAGACATTCAAGTGATATCCCCATGACTCATCTCAGTGCCCAACCCGCCCTACCTTGGTCTTACATATTGTCAAGTTAGGGTTCAGAAAGAGGCATGTTGAGACAAGACCATCTTTTTAAGAATTAATTGAATAGGAAAATGAAAAAGAAGAAAATAAGAAAGTTAATCTTTCAAAAGATAAAGTTATGAAAGATTGTGACACTCACAAAGAACAAAAATGATGAAGGGTTTTGACTCTTTCAAAGAGTGACAATTGTGAAAAGTTGTAAAAATTGCATAGGGCATATATGATGAATAGATGTGACTTTCCCCTACATTGGAAGGTACAAAGGGGAAAAGATTTTATTTTAGGACATTTAAATAAAATCAGTGTGAGGTGTAATATATTATTTACAAAAGTAACAATGAAAAGTGTTGACTCAATTCATTTTTTTTTTTTAACTCAAAGGCATGTCTATGACTTAGCTCAGTGCCCAACTTGTCTTACCTTGGTCTTACATATTATCAAATTTGGGTCTAGAAAGGGGTGAGATGAGGCAAGACTAGCTCTCTTAGAATTAATGGAAGAAAAAATAAATAAATAAATAAAGAAAAATTATGACAGGTTGTAATAATCGCAAATGAAAAAAATGGTAAAGGGTTGTGACTCTTTAGAAGGGTGAAAATTGTGAAAGGTTGTAATGATTACAAATGGAAAACATGATGAGTAGGTGTGACTCTCCCACACAATGGTAGATATAAATGAGAGAAAGTTTCAATTTAGAAGGACATTCAAGAAATCAATGTAGGGTATAATATATGGTTGACAAAGTTAACAATGAAAAGTGGTGACTCAATTCTTTTTTTTTTTAACTTAAAGGTATCCCCATGGCTCAACACACTACCCAACCTATCTTACCTTGGCCTTACTGATCAGGATTAAAGTGGGAAAATACTAAAATATAATTTTTCCAAAATTTCATATGTTTTAGTAAATTGCAATTTACTAAAACATATGAAATTTTGGAAAAATTATATTTCAGTATTTTCCCACTTTAATCCTGATCATTATGTTAGTCCATTTTCCTGTTAGTGCAAAATCCTATGAAAATGACCTTTTGCCTACAAATTTTGAAGTTATCCCACCTTGTTGCACAGTTTCATCTTGCATTGAAAATCCATAGTGTTTCATGGTTTGAGCTCTTAGCCCTGTGTTCTTCAATGTGTCACTTTGCTCCAGTCCAAATTGCACGTGCTGAATTGCAAAACCCAGGGAGTTATTCAAGGTTTAAGGTCTCCAGGAAATAAATTTTAAATTTTGCCTAAGTGTCGAAAACTCACAATGTTTTTGAAAATCCATGATGTTTTCGGTCTGTGTGAAAACCCTCATTGTTTTCAACCTTATGCCTTCTAGCTTTTGTGCGCTTTTCTTTTGGCGTCAGAAACCCTGGATGTTTTTGACTTTTCATCAAAAACCCTGTGTGTTTTCGACCTTGCACTCTTTCCTCTTTGACATTGTTTCCTATGTGTGCAAGTGTGATTGGTTGGTGGGACCCACCTCTTTTCATTGCCTGGTGTGGTTAAAGTTTGGACAGGATCGGTGGTTGTCGCATGTTCGCATGGTAAAGATGCACGATGTTTAACCTTTACGCTTTTGTGATAGCCGTTTGATTTTCTTGTATGGGCGTGAGGTGGGTCCAGGTCTGTAAGCTCTTCCTGATTGGTTGTCACATGGCTGCATGTCAAACTTTTCTGACATGTGATCATGCGACTGCTTGCCACCTGTCCACGTGTGTCCCAGTTCTTAGTGATGTTCAGCTACCTAGCGGTTAAGTTTTTCTTTCCGTGATCTGGCAACTCGTGGTTATCTCTTGGTCTCCTGATTCTGGCGGTTAAGCCCTTAACATCTAGTGACCTAGCTGGCGGTTTACTTTGCCTTTGTCACGCAATTGCGTAATGGTGGGCCTAGGTCTTCATGCTTTTAGGGGTAAGGCCTCTTCGGGTGTGGTCCTACTGGCAGTCATGTGGCGGCCTTTGGTTGGCTGTCGCATGATCGCATAGCCCAATTTTTGGCTATCCGATCATGCGACTAGTTGACACGTTTCTGTAGGGGATGAGCTGGAGCCATCGGTGGGACCTAATTTTTTGATGTGTCAGGGGCCCTGAGATGTTAGAGGATCGATGAATGGGGTAGGATCTCATAGCTTTTGTCAGAGCTATCCGAATTTAAGACAACCGTCGATCCTTCCTTGCGGGCCCAGATTATTTTCTTCAGTCTTTTTAGCGGATGGATAAGTGTTTAGCGGCGGAGTTAAAAAGATTTCTTTGGTCGTGGGATCTCCAGATAGATTTAGCAAAGAAGGATAGTGTAGTTGTGGGGTCACTGAGAAAATTTGGCGAAAATGATTTTCTTGCTATGACAGAGAGACAAACTATAGTTGCCAGTTTGCCGAATGATTAAGTGGGGCTACTAGGTTTCTAAAGTGATTAAAGGCCGATAGATCTTGTGGCCATCATATCACCATTGGGATAAGGTGCGAGGAAGTTAACTTGGCGGTCTAGCAATAGCCATCGATGTTGTCTAAGGTGAAGTGAAGATCTTAAAGCCTGTGAAAGTTATAATATCGACGACCGCAACTTAATGTTAATCTGATTTCAAATGTGGGCCGCCGATTCAAGGGTAAAACCATAAAGTAACCATTCAGGTTTAAATTCAAATCTTTGAGACATTTCTAGCGACCAGAAAGGACTGAAATTGATGACAAAAAGGGCCAGAGTTGGTGAAACTGATCTTCTCCGCCGTTCCAATGTGCTCCAAGGTGTGAGATGATTGCAGAAGGGATGTTTCAAAACGGAGAAATGAATGGAAAACTACTTGGAGCAGTTGTAGGGTCACTTCCAGTTGAGTTTTGTAGATTTTTGTTGATCTTTGATGCACTTTCAGAGATTCTTTCATGATTGAAGATCAAGTGTTGATTGCTTGCAGGGTTCAGTGTTTTTCCCTCTGAATCGTGATAAATTGTTTTGAATTCTAATTTGATTGTTTTGGTGGGTGAAACCCTAACCCTAACCCTAGCTGTCCCAAGCTTGTTGCATTCTCCTAGAGAATTCCAAGAAAGCTGGTGGTATAAGTGGGATGTTTTTGATAGTTTAAGGGTTCTGAATTTCATCAGTTCTAGTGGTTCCAATTTCCTTGATGGTTTTGGCTCCATGCTGAAGGATCCTTTTCCTATAGATTTTTCTCTTCTTCTTTTCATTTAGAGTGTTCCTCTTTCTCTTGTTGGTTCTGAGAACATAATACATATTGTAAGTGACTTGTCTTATGTATGAGAAGTTAATATACTCTTACTATTGTCAAGCTATCTCCATTTGAATTCTGAACTCATTAGTCATGCATCAAGGATGTCTAGTTTTTCTACTTTGCATTACCTAAGAGCTTGTGGGTGGAGTTGTCTTCACAGAGATAACTGGTTCAGGGTTAGTATTCATGTATGTATGAGTTGAAATATCAAGGATAGGTCATGCTTGTCTTCTAGTGGATGCTGGTTAATGTATTGTCTATTCATAGGTCTCTTCTAAGGGGAGGGTCAAAATACTTTGATGGGTAATAACATATTTGAATACACAGGTGGGAACTAAGTTGAGGTTTGGTCATGGTGTGTGATTGATGTCAAGCATCGACACATTGAATATATGTTGTTTCTTATTTCATAGCTGTCATTTGCAATAGGGTATTTGACTTTGTGACCCAATGGATAAGACACTAGTCTATGAAAGACTTAGGGTATCTCAGGGGTCCCTTCAAACTCATTTTAAAATCATTTTCCTTCAGCTCCACCCTTTCCCTTTCTTGTTGTTAGGATAGGTCTCTAGCTTTCAGTCTCATTCCATGCAAATAGGGCTATTGCATGAGATTTTCTATCATTAGGGTACATGATACCTATAAGAGATTGATTGCTATTCCACATTAATCTGTCTATAGGCCTTTGGTTTGTCATAAGGTGTCTTGAATGTGCAAATAAGGCAATATCCGCCTGAGTGATGTGGAGCTCAAAGAAGAAGGAGGATGTCTCTTGTCATTGGACTATTTTCTTATCAAACTTGATGTGCCCCTTTTGAGAGTCAAGCCCATCTTATGATTCAAGTTTGGTCCTACAAGAAAAAGATCCAACACATTAAACATATGAAATTTTGGAAAAATTATATTTTAGTATTTTCCCACTTTAATCCTGATCACTTGCATATTGTTATGTTGGGGTTTAAGAAGTGATGAGATGAGGTAAGAATAGCTCTCTAAAGACTAATAGAAGATATAAAAGGGAAAATGATTCTTTTTAGGAGGGACAATCAAGTGGATCAATATGAGATATAATATATTATTTACAAAAGCAACAATGAAAAGTGGTGACTCAATTTATTTTATTTTTGTTAACTGAGAGGTATCCCCGTGACTCAACTTACATTATCTTGGTCTTATATATTTCCAAGTTGAGGTTTAGCAAGGGGCGAGTTGAGGAAAAACTAGTTCTCTAAGAACTAATGGAAGAGAAAAATGAATAAGAATAAAATAAGCAAGTGGCTCCTTCAAAAGATAAAGTTTTGGAAGGTTGTGATAATTACAAAGGATAAAAATGGTGAAAGGTTGTGACAATTTTGAAGGGTGGCAATTGTAAAAGGTTGTAATGATTGCAATAAGAAAATTTGATTAAAATATGTGATTCTCCCCCACATTGGAAGATATAAAGGGGATATAGTTTCAATTTAGGATATTCAAGTGAAATCAATGTGGGGTATAATATATTATTCACAAAGGAAATAATGAAAAGTGGTGACTCAATTATTTTTTGTGTTAACTTAGATGTATACATGTGACTCAATCTAGTGCTCAACATGTCTTACATTGATCTTACATATTGCCAAGTTGGGGTTTAGGAAATGGTGAGCTAATGAAAGGTTGACCCTCTAAGGATGCATGCAATAGCCTACAAACCATGTGAATTGGGTAATATTAGGCCTCAAAGTCAAAACTAATACCAATGGGAACCAAACCCATGGCCCAAGCTAACTTTTCTACTCGTGCAAGCTGTAGTGACTCAATTATTATCAATGGTGGTGACCCTTTCACCAATAAAGTATAAAGAAGATTTCATTCCAAGTATTGAAGGATTTATCAATCATTAGCCTTCATCCATAATCTCTCAAGAAATCAAGCAATCAATCAATTAGAAAGATCAAGCAAACAATAATCAAGTTCACATCAATCATCACTTCAATTTGGGATCAAGAAACATACAATCAAGAATCACTTTATAAAATCAACATTCATCAACATTTCAAACTAGCATTTATTATAGCATCAGTTCTCAATCATCTAATCAATAATTACTTAAGCATAACTCACCAATACCTCAAATCATCAAACGAATCAGATCTATCTTATTATAAATTAGTATCATAACTAGCATAGAGAATCTGAATATTATTATAAATTGGTATGAAGTATTATTTTTATAATAAAAAACATAGTGAGTCTTATTTATGATTTTCTTCTTATGAATAATGGCTCTATTTATGATTTCCTTTTTCTAAATAACATGTATGTATATGATATTATTATGCCACCCTTTATTTGGAGAATACATACAATAATGTGTCACTTTTATATGTTTACCATATTCAATCATGGTAGGGATAATAAAGGAATACAAGGAGGGAGAAATTGTTGTGAGGTCTTCTTTTGAGCACAACACCTCATGGTGGTGAGGGATAGTCCCATGAGGCCAAGGGGGCACAAGGATACCCCGCCCTTGGGCTTAGAAAGGAGGGACCCTCCAAACACCCTATTGTAGTTTCCTCAAACTCTTACCTTGGTTGTCCATTTTGTTAAGGAGCTCTAATCATAGGAAGAAAGATAAGTGTGATGTTTTTGGAACCCTAACAATGGTACTGACATGTCAGATGCATTACTTTAGTGGGATCATGACGAGTTACTTCTCAACTTTGAGCATAATATTTTTTATATTAGAGTGGAGCAATGGAAGCTTGATAGAGATTTGCATAACATTGGAAATTTAACCAGCTACATTCAAAGGCTCTAACAACCCACATCTAAGAAATTTAAGGAGGTAGTAGAGGTAGTACTTGTAGTCATCGTACAACATAGAGCTTTTAGCAGGTGTTAATTTTGGCCTCCACAATTGGCTTGCAATCATGGTCCTTACTTTCAAAAGATAATTGATTTTGATGGTAGATTTCTTGAGGGCAAGCAATCTTTGAACTGAGAGAATTGTAATGCCCCCAAGTTTTCAAAAGTGACTTAAATTAATTAATTAAGTTGTCCAAAAATTAATTTTATATCCTAAGAATGACTTCATTTAATTAATTTAATTATAAAACACAATGAAAATAATAAATTAATAAATAAGTCACTTTATTTATTCATCCTAACCTTCTAGATGTTTCTTGGAGCTCTTTATAAGGTGGTTGGTTGGGTGAAGTAGTTCACCATCAAATGTTTGGAATTTCATTATTTCTTTTATCGGAGGCATGGAAGCAGAAGGAGTGTGTTGTTCTGGTGGTGAGATTATCTACCCTGGTCTGCAACTGGAAATATTATTTTAGATGTTCCACTTGTACCTACTAGAGATTATACAAACTCATGAAGCATTTATTCAAAGATAAATTTGAAGAAATAAGATATTCACACATCTGTAGTCATTTATATCTTGAGATTCTTGACTTGGGAAAATATAATTTTATTTTAAAATATAATATTACGATCATTGGTCTTTGTTGCTCATGTTATCTTTGGATATTTTGATATATATCATATTCCTTATATGTTGTGATTTGCTAGATGACTCTTTTGAAGAGTGACAATTGTGAAAGGTTTTGATGATTGCAAATGATGAAATTGATGAAGAGACATGACTCTCTCCCATATTGGAAAATATAAAATGAAAAGGTTTTAATTTAGGAGAACATTCAAGTGAAATCAATGTAGGGTATAATATATTATTTTAAAACGCAACAATGAAAAATGGTGACTCAATAATTATTCTTTTATTAACTTAGATATATCCATGTGACTCATCCCACTACCCAACCTACCTTACCTTGATCTTACATATTGTCAAGTTTGGGTTCAGGATGGGGCAAGTTGAGATAAAACTAACTCTATAAGGATTAATTAAATTTTTTTTTGACTATTTTAAAAGGTAAAGTTATGAAAGGTTGTGACAATCGCAAATGACACAAATGATGAAAGGTTGTGACTATTTCAAAGAGTGACAATTGTGAATGGTTGTGACGATTGAAAATTGTAGATATCATGAAGAGATGTCACTCTCTCCCCAAATTGGAAAATATAAAGGTGAAAATATTTTATTTTAATAAAAACCATTCAAATAAAAGCAATGTAGGGTATAATATATTATTCGCCAAGGAAACAATAAAAAGTGGTGACTCAATTCATTAATTTTTTGTTAACTTGGAGGTATTCTGATGATTAAGTCTAGTGTCCATCTTGTCTTACCTTAGCCATACATATTGTCAAGTTGGGGTATAAGAAGAGCTGAACTAAGACAAGACTAGCTCTTTAAGAACTAATAAAAAAGAAAAATGAATAAAAAAATAACAAAATGAATCCTTCAAAAAAAAAAAAAGTTATGAAGGTAGTGACACTCGCAAAAGATAAAAATGGTAAAGGGTTCTGACTCTTTTGAATGGTGAAAATTATGAAAGATTGTAATGATTAAAAAAATAAAACATAATGAAGATGTGTGACTCTCCCAATATTAGAAATTATAAAGGGGAGAAGGTTTCAAGTTAAGAAAACATTGTAGTAAAATCAATGCGGAGTATGATATATTATTCACAAAATCAATAATGAAAAGTAGGGACTCAATTTTTTTTTTTTAACTCAATGTAACTTTGAAACTCAGCTTAGTGTCTAAGCTACCTTACCTTAGTCTTACATATTATCAAGTTGGGATTCATGAATGAATGAGTTGAGGCAAGACTAAACCTATAAGAATTAACAAAAGAGAATCAAGATTAAGAAAAAATAAGCAAATCCTTCAAAAAGGAAAAGGTATAAAAGGTAGTGACATTAACAAAGGAAAGAAATGGTGAAAGGTGGTGTCTCTATTGAAGAGTGGCAATTGTGAAAGGTTTTGATGATTGCAAATGATGGACATGATGAAGAGATATAACTCTCCCCCATATTGGAAAATACAAAATGAGAAAATTTCAATTTAGGAGAACATTCAAGTGAAATAATTATGGGGTATAATATATTATTTCAAAACACAAAATGAAAAGTTGTGATTCAATAATTATTTTTTTATTAACTCAGAGATATCTATATGACTCAGCCCACTACCCAACCTACCTTATCTTTGTCTTACATATTGTCATGTTGATGTTTAGGAATGGGTGAGATAAGATAACAATAACCCTCTAAAGATTAATTGAAAAAAGAAAAAGAAGAAAAAAAAAAGTGATTCTTTCAAAAGGTAAAGTTATGAAAGGTTGTGACACTTACAAGTGACCAAAATGGTGAGAGATATAACTATTTCGAAGAGTGACAATTGTGAAAGGTTGTGACGATTGCAAATTGTAGATATGATGAAGAGATGTCACTCTCTACCCACATTAAAAAATACAAAGCTGAAAATATTTTATTTTAGTAAAATATTCAAATGAAATCAATGTGGGATATAATATATTATTCACTAAGAAAACAATTAAAAGTGGTGACTCCATTTATTTTTTGTTAACTTAGAGGTATTCTCGTGACTAAGCCTAGTATCCATCTTTCCTTACCTTGGCCTTACATATTGTCAAATTGGGGTATAAAAAAAGGTGAACTAAGGCAAGAGTACCACTTTAAGAAGTAATGAAAGAGAAAAATGAATAAAAAAATAACAAAGTGTCTCTTTCAAAAATAAAAAAAGTTATGAAAGTTGTGACACTTGCAAAAGAAAAAATGAAGGGTTGTGACTCTTTCAAATAATAAAAATTATGATAGATTATAATGATTACAAAAGAAAAACATCATGAAGATTGTGTGACTCTCCCAACATTGAAAATTATAAAGAGGAGAAGGTTTTAAATTAAGGAAATATTGTAGTAAAATCAATGTGGAGTATGATATATTATTCACAAAAGCAATAACTAAAAGTGGTGACTCAATTATTATTTTTGTTAACTCAATATAACTTTGCAACTAAGCTCAATGTACAACCTACCTTATCTTAGTCTTACATATTTTCAAGTTTAGATTCATGAATGAGTAAGTTGAGGAAAGACTAACCCTATAAGAATTAACAAAAGAGAAAAAAGATTAAGAAAGAATAAGTGACTCCTTTAAAACGAAAATATATAAAAGGTAGTGACACCCGCAAGGACAAAATTGGTGAAAGGTGGTGGCTTTTTTTAAGAGTGGCAACTGTGAAAGGTTTTGACAATTGCAAAGGATGGACATGATGAATAGATATGACTCTTGCCATATTCAAAGATACAAAAGGAGAAGGTTTCAATTTCGGATATTCAAATGAAATCAATTTGGGGGTATAATATATTATTTCAAAATGCAACAATTAAAAGTGGTGACTCAATTATTTTTTTCTTATCAACTCAGAGATATCTATGTGACTCGGCCCACTTTCCAATCTACCTTACCTTGGTCTTACATATTTCCAAGTTGGTGTTTAGGAAGGTGTAAGCTGAGGCAACAGTAACCATCTAAGAATTAATGGAAAAAAAAAAAATAAGAAGAAAATAAAGAAGTGACTCCTTCAAAAGGTAAAGTTATGAAAGATTTTGACACTCGCAAAGGATAAAAATAGTGAAGTGTTTTGACTCTTTTCAAAGGTAGCAATTGTGAAAAGTTATAATTATTGCATAAGACAAATATGATGAACAGGTGTGTCTTTCCTTCACATTTGAATATATAAAGGGTAGAAAATTTTAATTTACGAGGACATTCAAGTAATCAATGTGGAATATAATAAATTATTCATAGAGGGAACAATGAAAAGTGGTTACTCAACTTTTGTATTTTGTTAATTCGAATGTATTCTCATGACTCAGTCCAGTGACAAACATGTCTTACCTTAATGTTATATATTGTCAAGTTGGGGTTTAGGAAAGGGTGAGCTAAGGAAAGACTAGCAATTTTAAGATTAATTGAAAAAATAATTAATAATGAGAAAATAAAGAATTGACTCTTTCAAAAAGCAAAGTTATAAAATGTTGTAACACTTGAAAATGAAAAAAATTGTGAAGGGTTGTGAATCTTTTGAAAGGTTATGATGATTAGAAAGGGAAAATATGATGAATAGATGTGACTCTTCCCCAAATTGGAAGATACAAAAGAGAGAAAAAATTTCACTTTAAGGACATTCAAGTGAATCAATGTGGGGTATAATATATTATTCACAAAAACAACAATAAAAAGTGATGACTTAAATCATTTTCTTTTTGTTAACTGGAAGGTATCTTCGTGAATCATCGTACTGCCCAACTTACCTTACCTTAATTTTACATATTTCAAAGTTGGGGTTCAGGAAGCAATGAGTCAAGGAAAGGCTAGCTCTCAAAGAACTAATGGAAGAGTAAAAGGAAATTAAAAAAACAACAAAGTTACTCTTAAAAGAAAAGTTATGAAGGTTGTGATACTTGAAAAATAAAAAAAAATGTTGATAGGTTGTGACTCTTTCGAATGGTGAAAATTATGAAATATTATAATGATTAAAAAATGAAAACATCATGAAGATTGTAATGATTACAAAAATCAAATATCATGAAGAGGTGCGAATCTCCCGATATTGAAAGATATCAAGGGGAGAAGGTTTCAATTTAAGACATTCAAGTGAAATCAATGTGAGCTATATGACAATGAAAAGTGCTGACTCAATTCTTTTTTTTGTTAACTCAAATTATTTTTGTAACTTAACTCAGTGCACAATCTACCTTACATTGGTCTTACACATTGTCAAGTTGAGGTTTATTAATAAATGAGTTGAAGAAAGACTAACCCTATAAGAATTAGCAAAAAAGAATAAAACTTAAGGAAAAATAAGTATCTCATTCAAAAGGAAAAAAAAGTTGTAAAAGGTTGACACTAGTAAAGGACAAAAATGGAGAAAGGTGATGACTCTTTTGAAGAGTGGAAATTGTGAAAAGTTTTGATGATTGCAAAGGGAAAACATGACAAGAGATATGACTCTCCTCCATATTGAAAAATATAATATAGGAAAATATTTAAATGAAATCAATGTGGGGTATAATATATTATTTTAAAATGCAACAATGAAAAGTGGTGACTCAATAATTATTTTTTTTATTAACTCAGAGATATCCATGTGACTCGGCCCACTACCCAACCTACCTTACCTTGGTCTTACATATTTCCAAGTTAAGGTTTAGGAAGGGGTGAGTTGAGATAACACTAACTCTATAAATATTAATTGGAAAAAAAAAATAACTTTTTCAAAAGGTAAAGTTACAAAAAGTTGTGACACTCACAAATGACAAAAATGGTGAAGAGTTGTGACTATTTCAAAGAGTAACAATTGTTAAAGGTTGCACTGACTGAAAATTGTAGATATGATGAAGAGATGTCACTCTATCTCCACCTTGAAAAATACAAAGGTGAAATTTTTTAATTTTAGTAAACATTCAAATGAAATTAATGTGTGGTATAATATATTATTCTCTAAAACAACAATGAAAAGTATGACTCAATTCATTTTTTTTGTTAACTCAAAGGTATTCTGATGACTAAATGTAGTGTCCATCTTGTCTTACCTTGGTTTTACATATTGCCAAGTTGAGGTATAAGAAGAGGTGAGCTAAGGTAAAACTAGCTCTTTAAAAACTATTGAAAAAAAAAGGAATAAGAATATAACAAAGTGACTAATTCAAAAAAAAAAGTTATAAAGGTTGTGACATTCACAAAAGAAAAAAATGGTGAAGGGTTGTGACTCTTTTGAATGATGGAAATTATGAAAAATTGTAATGATTACAAAAGGAAAACATCGTAAAGATGTGTGACTCTCCCAACATTGGAAGATATAAATGGGAAAATATTTCAAATAAGGACAACATTGTGGTAAAATCAATGTGGATTATGATATATTATTCACAAAACCACAAAAGCAATAATGAAAAGTGGTTACTGAATTTTTTTTTGTTAACACAATGTATCTTTGCAATATACCCTAGTGTCCAACCTACTTATCTTAGTCTTACATATTGCGAAGTTGGGGTTCATGAATGAATGAGTTGATGCAAGACTAACATTATAAGAATTAATAGAAGAGAATAAAGATTAAGAAAAAATAAGTGATTCCTTCAAAATGAAAAAGAATAAAAGGTTATGACAGTTGCAAAAGACAGAAATGGTGAAAGGTGGTGACTCTTTTGAAGAGTGGAAATTGTGAAATTTTTTTACGATTGCAAAGGACGAACAAAATGAAAAAATATGACTCTCCCCCATATTGGAAGATAAAAAAGGAGAAAGTTTCAATTTAGAACATTCAAGTCGAATCAATGTGGGATATAATATATTATTCTAAAACACAACAATGAAAATTGGTGACTCAATTTTTTTTATCAACTCAGAGATATCTATGTGACTCATCCCACTACCTAACCTACCTTACCTTGGTCTTACATATTGCCAGGTTAGGGTTCAGGAAGGGGTGAGCTGAGGCAACACTAACCCTCTAAGGATTAATGAAAAAAATATAAATAAATAAATAAATAAAGAAGTGACTCATTCAAAAGGTAAGTTATGAAAGGTTGTGACACTCACAAAGGACAAAAATAGTGAAGGGTTTTGACTTTTTTAAAAGGTAGCAATTGTGAAAGGTTATAATTATTGCAAAAGATAAACATGATGAATAGGTGTGACTCTCATTCACATTTGAAGATATAAAGGGTAGAAAGTTTTAATTTATGATATTCAAGTAATCAATGTGGAGTATAATATATTATTCATAGAGGAAACAATGAAAAGTGGTGACTCAATTCTTATTTTTTGTTAATTTGAATGTATTCTCATGACTCAGTCTAGTGGCTAACATGTTTTACCTTAATGTTACATATTGTTAAGTTGAGATTTAGGAAAGGGTGAGCTAAGAAAAAACTAACTTTTTAAAGATTAATGGAAGAAAAAAAAATGAATAAGAAAAAAAAAGCAAGTGATGTTAGGAATGAATGCTAAATGTTTGGAAGACATTCTGTAGCAGTTGTTGTTGCATTCATGACTATGATTGTCATTGATGTCAACAGAGTGATTTACCAAAGACTTGCAGAGAAGCAGATAGAGTTTGGATTAGCGCACGCGAGTTATTGCAGTTGGAGCTATATGTGATGTTGAGGTTATACTCTTTGATATGTCATATGTCTATGGTTAAGAGCACAGATAGTAATTCATTGATTCATGGAAGTTATGATCATTTTGATGGAAGCAGTATTCAAGCAGTGTTCTTGAGTAGCAGTTTGTGAAAATCAAATGATATCTCCTAATCGAGATAAAATCTAGTTTTTCATAGTTAAAGGGAAGTTGGAGACACATTTATAGTGACATGGTTAACAACATAGACTTCAAGGTCACACGAGTGAAGATTTATTATATTTGGAAGTTGACAATTTTGTGTAATTTTGGTGTAGCGTGTGGAAACTTTTATTTTGTAATTGTATGATGACTCATTTGTAATTATTTGAGTGTGGTATAAAGGAAGAAATGTATTTCCTTATTATGATGTTGTTGTATGTAGTTATGATGTGAAAGCATGTAATTATGATATAGTAGCAGCGGTTGTGATGCTGTATGCATGAAGTGAAGAAAAGAGCTAAGTATGAAAGCGAATTTGTGAAGGAAGACATGCGAAGTACATAGATCTAAAATTGAGATCTAATGTAATAGTGAGTGTAGTTTGACATAGTCAGAGAAGAGGTAACATATTATTTTGTTGAGTAATGCAAAGATTATTTGGACAGTGTGTTTAGTGATCTTACTCTGAAGCTATTTGGGTAGTGGGTCCTTCTGTCTTCCATAACTCTTAACCGGGTTAGAATCTTTTAACAGGGATTCCAAATCTCCTAACAAGGATTCATATGTACTGAATGTATTTCATAAGAGTCCTAACAAAGTCCATCCTCTCACAAGGAATATTTATATTAGTACATCTTTTGTGGGCATCATTCCCACCGGGGTTTACTCTTTGATCAAGAGGTTCCCTAGTCAACATATCTTGTGTTATTGTGTTATTGTGTATGAATATCTTTCTATGGTTGGTAATTATATTGCTTATATGGTTTAATGCTATTGAAGATGATAAAAGTTATAATTATCTAATAACTGATTCACCCCCCCTCTCAGTTATTTTGGTGGACTTTACTTTCTAACAATTAGTATCAGAGCGGTAGGTACTTGAAAAAGAAGTTTAACAGCTTAAGGAGATCCATGGGAAATTTCAAGAAGAAAGCCCTAAGTTTGATGGAGTAAATTTTGACAACTAGAAAGAAAAGATGAAGACACACCTATTATGTTTAGGACCAGGTTATTGGTTGATTACAAAGAATAATAAGACTATCATTAAAGAGGACAATCTTTAAACATGTACTGTAGAAGAGAGATATCTATTCATGTGTAACATACTTGCAAGAGAAGCACTTTTGACAACACTTTCGGAGAATGAGTATAGTCAGGTAAAATATTAGAAAAAATCTCATGAAATTTGGAATGCTTTACACTCTACTTTTGAAGGTGATGAACATGCAAAAAGAGTTAGATTACATAATTGGATATGTGCATTTGAAGATATAAGAATGTTGGAAGATGAATCTAATAGAAGTTATATTGGTAGAATGTTAGAGATCATTACAGGTGTAAAATCTTATGAAGGAACAAAGACAGAGAATGAAGTGATATGAAAAATTTTGAAGATATTAACTCCTGTATTTAAGCAGACAGCATAGATGATTAAACAAGTGACACCTTGTACAACAAACTTTACAAGAGATACTCTTCTTGGAAGATTGGAAGCAACAGAAATGAACCTAAGATTATCAAGAGACTTACCTAGAATGGAGACAACATTCAGTGCTCTTAGTGTTCACCCTACTTTGTCAAGAAGCATAAGTGTGAGCGGAGATTATGCTGGCAGCAATAGATCTAAAAATGAAGAAAACAAGAATATTGAAGAAGGTATTGCCTTGCTTGTAAAAAGAGAACCAGATGGTAAGAAAATATTTAAATGTTAGACTTGTCAAGAATATGGTCATTTTGCATCTAAATGCCCTAAGAGAGTTAAAAAGTATAGAAGCAATTTAAAACCTAGAAGATCTAAGGAATGTTATTATGCTAATGATGAAGATCTTGAAGCTAGTATAGAAAGAACTTTAAGTGAAAGTGATACTGAAAATAATGATGACATAAGATTTGTAGCAATTAAAGAAGAAAATCTTGAAATTGATGTTAAGGAAGAAAAAACATTAGTTTCTCAAGTTGAAAAGAAAGCTAATTGGATTATAGATAGTGGTTGTTCACATCATATGACTGGAGATATGAAAAAGTTCATAAAGTTGAATGAATATGATGGAGGAGTTGTTAGAGTTGGAAACAATGCACCTTGATTGATTAAAGGTATAGGATCTATTACTCTTGATGGAAAGACTAATACTAATGATGTTTATTTTGTGGATGGATTGAAACATAATCTTTTGAGTATTGGACAGTTAGTTAATAAAGGATATCAAGTTTGGTTTACTGAGAAAACTTGTGTGATAAAAGATAAAGATGAAAATCTGATTGGAACTGGATCTAGAACAAGAGGTAATGCATTTCAATTGAATCCTACTAAGATGACATGTTTGATAACTAAAATTGATGATAGTTGGTTGTGGCATAGAAGGTTTTGTCATATAAACTTTGATAACATTGTGAAAGTAAGTACTACACTTGCAGTAAGAGATTTACCTAAAATTATGAAGCCTACTAACATGATTTGCAAAGAATGTGTAATGGCTAAACATAAGAGAATTTTTTTTTCTAGTAAGAAGTTTACATTTACAGAGAAGCTGGAGATTGTTCATACAGATTTGAGCGGTCCTACCAAGACTAGAGGATTCTATGGAGAAAGGTATTTTATGATTCTTGTTGATGATTTTACAAGAATGATGTGGATTGCATTTCTTAAATAAAAATCTGAAGCATTTGATAAGTTTAAGATTGTTAAGAATAAAGTTGAGAATGAATCTGAAATGAAGATTAAATGTTTAAAATCTGATAGAGGTGGAGAATTTACTTCTAGAGAGTTTAACAACTTTTGTGAAGAAAATGACATTAAAAGACAATATTCAGCCCCTAGAACACCTGAACAAAATGACATTGTAGAAAGAATGAACAGATCAGTGACTAAAGCAGCAAGAGCTATGTTGTTTGAAAATGATTTGGCAAAGATATTCTGGAGAGAAGTAGTGAGCACAATAGTGTATACAATGAATATAGTACAAATCAGAGTAGACACAGACAAGACACCTTATAAATTATGGTTTGGACATGCACCCTCAGTTAAGTATTTTAAAATTTTTGGAAGCAAATGTTATATAAAGAGAGATGATGATATTGGAAAGTTTGATCTTAGAAGTGATGAAAGTATATTTCTTAGATATTCTTTGAAAAGAAAAGCATATAGATGTTTCAATAAAATAATTAAGACTATTGTTGAAAGCGCAAATATTAAAGTTGATGAAAAGTTTAAAATTTAGGAAAGAATGCTTAATTATGAATCTGATGAAGAAGCTCATCCTAAACCTAACACTGGAACTGCTGAATTATTTTATGAAATTGACAGTGATTTGTTGAATGAAAGCTACAGTGAAGTTATTAAAGAACCTACATCTGAAGAGAGATCTGAGATAGTGACACTTAACAAGAGTTTGTTAAGGAATCATCCTTTTGAACAGATTATTGGGAGCATCAAAAAAAGAGTTCTTACTCAAAATAAGGCACAAGAACAGCTATGTTTGATTTCTTAAATTGAACCTAAGACTACTAATGAAGCTTGTGAAGATGAAAGTTGGACTAATGCTATGAAAGAACTAGATCAGATTGAAAAGAACAAGACATGAGAGTTGGTCCCTAGACCTAAAGACAAGAATGTTATTGGAACTAAATGGGTATTCAGAAACAAGATGAATGAACAAGGAGAAGTAGTAAGAAAAAAAACAAGATTGGTATGTAAGGGTTACTCACAACAAGAAAGAATTGACTATGAAGAAACCTTTGCACCTATTGCAAGAATTGAAGCAGTAAGAATATTTTTGGCATATGTAGCTTACAAAAAATTCAAAGTGTATCAGATGGATGTGAAGTCAACATTTCTAAATGGAGAATTGGAAGAAGTCTACATTGAGCAGCCTGAAGATTTTCCTTTAACTCAAGAAGGAGACATGGTATGTAAATTGAAGAAAACTTTATATGGACTTAAACAATCACCTAGAACTTGGTATGCAAGACTGGATAAGTATTTGCTAAAATTGGGATTTATAAAAGGAACAACTGATAGAAATCTGTACACAAAAGAAATTGAAAATGGTTTGTTAGTTATAGTTATTTTTATTAATGACATTATCTTTGGAGGAGAAGATGAAGCTAGTGATAAATTTTTTGATGAAATGAAGACTAAATTTGAAATGAGTATGATTGGTGAAATAAAATACTTTTTGGTATTATAGATAATGCAAAACAATGATGGTATCTTTGTAAGTCAGACAAAGTACTTGAATGACTTGTTGAAAAGATTTGGAATGGAGGATTTTAAACCAATTGGAACACCTATGGTGACTAGACATAAGTTATCTAGTATAGATGAGACTCTTGTAGTAGAACAGAAGAAATACAAATCTATGATTGGAGGATTATAGTATTTCACTCATACAAGACCTAATATAGCACATTCAGTTGGAATTGTAGCAAGATTTCAAGCTAAACCTAGAGAATCACATTGTGCAGTAGTAAAGAGGATACTGAGATATTTAAAAGACACAATGGACTATGGACTATGGTATGAAAAATCTGATGATTTTACCCTATGTGCATATACATATGCTGATTGGGGAGGTAGTGTTGATGATAAGAAAAACACCAGTGGTGGAGCATTTTTCCTTGGAGGAAGATTAGTTTCTTGGCTAAGAAAGAAGAAAAATTGTATCTCACAAAGCACAACAAAAATAGAATATGTAGCAACAACAAACAATTGTAACTAGATAATTTAGATGAAGCATATGCTGAAGGATATTGGAATAAAATTTGTTGAACCTATTATTATACATTGTGACAACACTAGTACAATTAGTATGTCTAAGAATCCTATATTACATTCTAAGACAAAGCATATAGAGATTAAGTATCATGTTGTAAGAGATAAAGTTGCTGAGAAAGAAGTCAGACTTGAGTACATAAGTACAAAGGAGCAAATAGCAGATATATTCACAAAGCCTTTGCCTAAGGATACATTTGAGTATTTGAGAGGTATGCTTGGGGTTATGCCCCAACCTACATTTGAGAAATGATGTAGCTGGTTGCATCCATCCAATAGTATATGAGCCTTATCTTTCTTTTGGACTAGATGTTGGTACATCCTCTATGGCAGAGTATGTGTATCTGAGCTGAGTCATGAGGACTCTAGTACATCTATTTTCTGAAAAGTGTCTTTTGACATTGAGTTGTTGACATAGTGATGAAATTTCTATCATTGATGTCAATGGGGGAGAAGTATGCATGAAAAAAAATTTGAGACATCTGTTGAAGAGAATTGAATAGGATAACGAAGCAAGATTTGATTAATGAAGAAGATTTGAAGTAGTGTTGCGGTATTGGATTTTTGGAACATTGGATATTTTTCATCTATGTTGCCATTAATGCCAATGGGGAGATTGTTAGGAATGAATGCTAAATATTTGATAGACATTTGGTAGCAGTTGTTGTTGCATTTATGACTATGATCATCATTGATGTCAACACAGTGATTTATCAAAGACTTGTAGAGAAACAAATAGAGTTTGGATTAACACACATGGGTTATTGTAGTTGGAGCTATGCGATGTTGAGGTTATACTCATTAATATGTCATATGTCTATGGTTAAGAGCACAAATAGTAATTCATTGATTCATGGAAGTTATGATTATTTTGGTGAAAGCAGTATTTAGGTAGTGTTCCTGAGTAGCGGTTTGTGGAAATTGGATGATATCTCCTAGTCAAGATGGAATTTGATTTTGCATAGTTAAAGGAAAGTTGGAGACACATTGATAGTGACATGGTTGACAATGCAGACTTCGAGGTCACACGAGTGAAGATTTAATGTATTTGGAAGCTGATAGTTTTGTATAATTTTGGTGTAGCCTGTGGAACCTTTTATTTTGTAATTGTATGCTGACTCATTTGTAATTATTTGAGTGTGGTATAAAGGAAGGAATGTATTTCCTTGTTATGATGTTGTATGTATTTGTAATGTGAAAGCATGTAATTATGATATAGCAGCAGCGGTTGTGATGTTGTATGCATGAAGTGAAGAAAAGAGCTAAGTATGAAAGCGAATTTGTGGAGGAAGACATGCGAAGTACAAAGATTTGAAATTGAGATATGATGTAACAGTGAGTGTGGTTTGGCATAGTCAGAGAAGAGGTAACATATTATTCTATTGAGTAATGCAAAGATTATTTGGACAGTGTGTTTAGTGATCTTACCTTGACGCTATTTGGGCAATGGGTCCTTCTGTCTTCCATAACTCTTTACTAGGTTAGAATCTTTTAACAGGGATTCAATATCTTTTAATAGGGATTCATATGTACTGAATGTATTTAATAAGACTCATAACAAAGTCCATCCTCTCACAAGAAATATTCATATTAGTACATCTTTTGTGGGCATCATTCCCACCGAGGTTTACTCTTTGATCAAGAAGTTCCCTAGTCAACATATCTTGTGTTATTGTGTATGAATATCTTTTTATGATTGGTAATTATATTGCTTATATGGTTTAATGGCATTGAAGATGATAAAATTTATAATTATCTGAACTGATTCACCCCCCCTCTCAGTTATATTGGTGGACTTTACTTTCTAACAAGTGACTCATTCAAAAAGAAAAGTTATGAAATGTTGTGACACTTGGAAATGAAAAAAATTGTGAAAGGTTTTGAATCTTTCAAAAAGTGGCAACTATGAAAGCATGTGATGATTACAAAGGGTTGATATGATGAAGAGATGTGACTCTTCCCCACATTGGAAGATACAAAAGAGAAAATGTTTCATTTTAAGGACATTCGAATGAGTCAATGTGAGGTATAATATATTATTTACAAAGGCAACAAGGAAAAGTTGTGACTCAATTCATTTTCTTTTTGTAAACTAAGAGGTATCCCCATTACTCAACTTACCTTACCTTAGTCTTATATATTGCCAAGTTAAGGTTCAGCAAGGGGTGAGTTGAGGCAAGACTAGCTACTTTTTTGTGATTTAAAGATGTCTCTCTCCCCACATTAAAAGATATAAAGGGAAGAAGGTTTCAATTTAGAACATTGAAGTGAAATTAATTTGGATATAATATATTATTAAAAAAGGCAACAATAAAAAGTGGCGACTCAAATCTTTTTTTTTGTTAACTTAATGTATCTTTGCGACTCAGTCTAGTACCCAACCTACCTTAATTTGGTCTTACATATTGCTAAGTTTGGGTTCATGAATGAATAAGTTAAGGCGAGAATAACCCTCTAATAATTAATGAAAGAGAATAAAGATTAAGAGAAAATAAGTGACTCTTCAAAATAAAAAGTTATAAAAAGTTGTGACACTCATAAATGACAAAAATGGTGAATGGTAGTATTTTTTTTGAAAAGTGACAATTATGAAAGGTTTTGAGGATTGCAAAGGACATACATTATGAAGAGATATGATTCTCACTCATATTAGAAGATACAAAAGGAGAAGGTTTCAATTTACAAGGACATTCAAGTGAAATCAATGTGAGGTATACTATATTATTCTAAAATGTAATAATGAAAAGTGGTGATTTAATTATTAGTTTTTATTAACTCAAAGATATCAATGTGACTCAATCTACTACCCAACCTACCTTACCTTGGTCTTACATATTTCCAAGTTAGGGTTCAGAAAGGGGTAAGCTGAGGTAACACTAACCCTCTAAAGATTTATGGAAAAAAGAAAGTAACTCTATCAAAAGGTAAAATAATGAAAGGTTGTGCCACTCGCAAAATATAGAAATGGTGAAAGGGTTATGACTATTTCAAATAGTGATAATTGTGAAAGGGTGTGATGATTAAAAAGACATATATGATAAAGAGATGTCTATCTCTCCCACATTGGAAGATACATAGGTGAGAAGGTTTTATTTTATGAAGACATTCAAATGAAATCAATGTGGGTTATAATATATTATTCACCAAGTCAACAATGAAAAGTGGTGACTCAATTTTATTTTATTTTGTTAACTCAAAGGTATTATCATGGCTAAACTCAGTTCCCATCCTACCTTACCTTGATCTTACATATTGTCAAGTTGGAGTATAAGAAGAGATGAGTTGCGACAAGATTAGCTCTCTAAGAACTAATGGAAGAGAAAGAAAAAATAAGAAAATAACAAAGTGACTCTTTCAAAAGGAAAAGTTATGAAGGCTGTGACACTTGCAAAGAAAAAAAATTGTTAAAAGTTGTGACTCTTTTGAATGGTAGAAATTATGAAAGATTTTAATGATTACAAAAGGTAAACATTATGAAAAATTTAACTTTCCCACCATTGAAAAATATAAAGGGGAGAAGGTTTGGACAATTACAAATGACAGACATGATGAAGATATATGACTCTCCCCCATATTGGAAAATTCAAAATGAGAAGGCTTCAATTTAGGAGAACATTCAAGTGAAATCAATGTGGGGTATAATATATTATTTCAAAATGCAACAATGAAAAGTGGTGATTCGATAATTATTTTTTAATTAATTCAGAGATATCCATGTGACTCAGCCCTCGACCCAACCTACCTTACCTTGGTCTTACATATTTCCAAGTTAAGGTTCAAAAAAAGGTGAATTGAGATAAGACTAACCCTCTAAGGATTAATTGAAAAATAAAAATAAAAAAATGACTATTTCAAAAAGTAAAGTTATGAAAAATTGTGACATTCACAAAAGACAAAAATGGTGAAGGGTTGTGACTATTTCGAAGAATTACTATTGTGAAAGGTTGTGACAATTGAAAATTGTAGATATGATAAAGAGATGTCATTCTCTCCCCACATTGAAAAATACAAAGGTGAAAATATTTTAATTTAGTAAAAGATCAAATGAAATCAATGTGAGTTATAATATATTATTCACTAAGGCAACAATGAAAAAATGTGACTCAATTCATTTTTTTGTTAACTCAAAGGTATTCTCATGGCTAAGCCTAGTCTCCATCCTATCTTACCTTAGTCTTATATATTGTCAATTTGGGGTAAAAGAAGACGTGAGCTAAGACAAGACTAGCTCTTTAAGAAATAATGGAAGAGAAAAAGAAAAAAGAAAAAAAAAAAGTGAATCTTTCAAAGACAAAAAAGTTATGAAGGTTGTGACACTCACAAAAGAAAAGAATGGTGAAAGATTGTGACTCTTTCGAATAGTAAAAATTATGAAAGATTGTAATGATTACAAAAGGCAAATATCATGAAGATGTGTGACTTTCCTGACATTAGAAAATATAAAGGGGATAAGGTTTCAAGTTAGAAGAATATTGTAGTAAAATCAATGTGGAGTATGATACATTATTCCAAAAAGTAATAATGAAAAGTGGTGATTCAATTTTTTTTTTGTTAACTCAATGTATCTTTGCAACTCATCCTAGTGTCTAACCTACCTTACATTGATTTTATATATTGTCAAGTTGGGGCTCATAAATAAATGAGTTGAAACAAATACTAATCTTATAAGAATTAACAAAAGAGAATAAAGATTAAAAAAAAGTGACTCTTTCAAAAAGAAAAAGTATAAAAGGTTGTGACATTCGCAAATGATAGAAATGGTGAAAGGTGGTGACTATTTTAAAAAGTGGCAATTGTGAAAGATTTTGATGATTGTAAAGGATGAACATGATAAAGAGATATGAATCTCCCCTATATTGGAAGATACAAAAGGAGAAGGTTTCAATTTAATACATTAAAGTAAAGTCAATGTGGGGTATAATATATTATTCCAAAACAAAACAATGAAAAGTGGTGACTCAATTTTTTTTTATCAACTCAAACATATCTGTGTGACTGGGTCCACTACCTAACCTACCTTACCTTGGTCTTACATATTACCAAGTTGGGGTTTAGGAAGGCGTGAGCTGAGGCAACATTAACCCTCTAAGGATTAATGGAAAAAAAAAGAAATAAGAAGAAAATAAAGAAGTGACTCATTCAAAAGGTAAAGTTATGAAATGTTATGACATTTACAAAGGAAAAAAATAGTGAAAGGTTGTGACTATTTTAAAAAGTGACAATTGTGAAAGATTGTGACAATTGCAAAGGACAGATATGATGAAGAGATGTCACTCTCTCTCACATTGGAAGATACAAAGGTGAGATACTTTTATTTTATGAAGACATTCAAATGAAATTAATGTGAGGTATAATATATTATTCACTAAGGCAACAATGAAAAATAGTGACTCAATTCATTTCTTTTTTATTAACTCAGAGGTATTTTCATGACTAAACTTAGTACCCATCATGTATTCCCTTGGTCTTACATATTACCAAATTGGGGTATAAGAAGAGGTGAGCTGAGAAAAAAATAGCTCTTTAAAAACTAATGGAAAATAAAAAAAGACTTAAAAAATAAGAAAGTGACTTTTTCAAATAAAAAAGTTATGAAGGTTGTAACACTCGTAAACAAAAAATGGTAAATGGTTGTGACTCTTTCAAATGGTGGAAATTATGAAATATTGTAATGATTATAAAAGGCAAATATCATGAAGATGCCTGACTCTCCTGACATTGAAAGATATTAGGGGAGAAGGTTTCAATTTAGGAGGACACCCAAGTGAAATCAATGTGGACTATGATATATTATTCGCAAAAGAAATAATGAAAAGTGGTGACCCAATTCTTTTTTTTGTTAACTCAAAATATTTTTGCAACTCAACCAAGTGTCTAACCACCTTACATTGGTCTTACATATTGTCAAGTTAGGGCTCATTAATGAACGAGTTGAAGAAAAACTAACCCTATAAAAATTAACATAATATAATAAAGATTAAGAAAAAATAAATGACCCCTTTAAAATGAAAGTTATAAAAGGTTGTGATACTGACAAATGACATAGATGAGGAAAGGTGATGACTCTTTTCAAGAGTGAAAATTACGAAAGGTTTTAACAATTGCAAAGAAAGGAAATGATGAAGAGATTTGACCCTCCCCCATATTGGAAGATACAAAATGAGAAGATTTCAATTTAAGAGAACATTCAATTGAAATAAATGTGGAGTATAATATATTATTCCAAAATGCAATAATGAAAAGTGGTGACTCAATAATTATTTTTTATTAACTTAGAGATATCTATGTGACTCAGCCCATTACCCAACCTATCTTACCTTGGTCTTACATATTGTCAAGTTGGGATTCAGGAAGAGGTGAGTTGAGGCAACACTAACTCTTTAAAAATTAATTAAAAAAAATTAGAAGAAAATGAAAAAGTGACTCTTTCAAAAGGTAAAGTTATGAAAGGTTGTGACATTCACAAATGATGAAGGGTTGTGATTATTTCAAAGAGTGACAATTGTGAAAGGTTGTGTCGATTGAAAAAGGTAGATACAATGAAGAGGTATCAATTTCTCTCCACATTAGAAAATACAAAGGTGAAAATATTTTATTTTATGAAAACATTCAAATAAAATCAATGTGGAGTATAATATATTATTAATTAAAGAAACAATGAAAAGTGGTGACTCATTTCATTTATTTTTCGTTAAACTCATATATATTCTCATAACTAAGTCCAGTGTCCATCTTGCCTTACATAGGTCTTACATATTGCCAAGTTGAGGTATAAGAAGGGGTGAGTTAAAGAACCACCATGTTTTTAATAACTAATGGAAGATAAAAATTAATAAGAAAATAACAAAGTGACTCCTTAAAAAAGAAAAAGTTATGAAGGTTTTAACACTCGCAAAGAAAAAAAATGAAGGGTTGTGACTCTTTTGAATGATGTAATTATAAAATATTGTAATGGTTACAAAATGCAAACATCATGAAGATGTGTGACTCTCTTGACATTAGAAGATATAAAGGGGAGAAGGTTTGAAGTTAGGAGGACATTGTAGTGAAATCAATGTGAAGTATGATATATTATTCATAAAAGTAACAATGAAAAGTGGCGATTCAAATATTATTTTTTAACTCAAATGATCTCTGTAACTTAGCCCACTACCGAAACTACTTTACCTTAGTCTTGCATATTGCCAAGTTGGGGTTCATTAATAAATGAGTTGAGAGAAGACTAATCATATAAAAATTAATAGAGGAGAATTAAGATTAAGAAAAAATAATTGACTCCTTCAAAAGGAAAATATATAAAAGGTTGTGACAATCACAAAAAATAGAAATGGTGAAAGGTTTTGACGATTACAAAGAATAGATATGATAAAGACATATGACTCTCCCGGTATTGGAATATAAAAAAGGAGAATGTTTCAATTTAGAAGGACATTCAAGTGAAATCAATGTGGGGTATAATATAGTATTCCAAAATGCAATAATGAAAAGTGGTGACTCAATTTTTATTTTTTATTAAATCAGAGATATCAATGTGACTTTGCCCACTACCCAACCTACCTTACCTTGGTCTTACATATTACCAAGTTGGGTTTAGGAAGGTGTGAGCTGAGGCAACACTAACCCTCTAAAGATTAATAGATTTTTTTTTTCTTTTTTAAAAGCTAAAGTTATAAAATGTTGTGACACTCGCAAATGATAAAAATGGTGAAGAGTTATGATTATTTCAAAAAGTGACAATTGTGAAAGGTTGTGATGATTCCAAAAGGAAGATATGATGAAGAGATGTCACTCTCTCCCACATTGGAAGATACAAATTAAGGTGATAAGGTTTTATTTTAGGAAGACATTCAAATAAAATCAATGTGAAGTATAATATATTATTCATTAAGGCAACAATGAAAAGTGGTGACTCAATTCATTTCATTTTTGTTAACTTCAAGGTATTCTCATGACTAAACTCAATGCCCATCATACCTTACCTCGGTCTTACATATTTCCAAGTTGGGGTATAAGATATGGTGAGATGAGGCAAGACAAGCTCTCTATGAGTTAATAGAAAATAAAAAGAAATAAGGAAATAATAAAGTGAGTCCTTCAAAAGGAAAAGTTATGAATGTTGTGACACTCGCAAAAGAAAAAAATGGTGAAGGGTTGTGACTTTCTCGAATGGTAAAAATTATGAAAGATTTTAATAATTACAAAAGACAAACATCATGAAAAAGGTGTCTCTCCTGACATTGAAAGATATAAAGGAGAGAATGTTTCAATTTAGGAGGACATTAAAATGAAATTAATGAGGGGTATGATATATTATTGACAAAAGCAATGATGAAAAGTTGTGACTCAATTTTTTTTTTTGTTAACTCAATATATCTTAGCAACTCAACCCAGTGCCCAACCTACCTTACCTTGGTCTTACATATTGCCAAGTTGGGGTTCATGAATGAATAAGTTGAGACAAGACTAATTCTATAAGAATTAACAGAAAATAAATAAAAATTTAAGAAAAATAAGTGACTCATTCAAAATGAAAAGTTATAAAAGTTTATGACACTAACAAAGGACATAAATGGGGAAATGTGATAAATCTTTTGAAGAGTGACAATTGTGAAAGATTTTGATAATTAAAAAAGATGAACATGATGAAAAGATATGACTCTCCCCCATATTGAAAGATATAAAAGGAGAAGGTTTCAATTTAGGAGAACAATCAAGTGAAATCAATGTGGGATATAATATATTATTTTAAAATGCAACAATAAAAAGTGGTGACTAGATAATTATTTTTTTATTAACTCCAATTTATCCATGTGACTCAGCCCACTACCCAACCTACCTACATTGACCTTACATATTACTAAGTTTGGGTTCAAGAAGGGGTAAGCTAAGGCAACACTAACCCTATAAGGATTAATGAAAAAAAAGTGAAATAAGAAGAAAATAAAAAAGTGACTCTTTCAAAAGATAAAGTTATAAAATGTTCTAACACTCACAAATGACAAAAATTATGAAGGGTTGTGACTCTTTTTTAGAATGACAATTGTAAAAAGTTGTGACGATTGAGACATTGTCTTGTAGTGTAGCGGTTGTTGCTTCTCTTTGTAATAGCAAGATCTTGCGTTGGATTCCTGAAATGGGAGCTGAAATAAACTTAATATATATAAAAAGTTGTGACAATTACAAATGGTAGATATGATGAAAAGATGTCACTCTCTCCTCATATTAAAAAATAAAAAGGTGATAAGGTTTTATTTTAGGAAGACATTCAAATAAGATCAATGTGGGGTATAATATATTATTCACTAAGAAAATAATAAAAACTAGTGACTCAATTTAATTTTTTTTGTTAACTCAGAGGTATTTGCATGAATAAGTTCAGTGCTCATCATATCTTACCTTGATCTTACATATTGTCAAGTTGGGGTATAAGAAGGGGTGACCTAAGGCAAGACTAGCTCTTTAAGAACTAATGGAAGATAAAAAAGAACAAGAAAATAATAAAGTGACTCATTCAAAAAGGAAAGTTATGAAGGTTGTGACACTCACAAAAGAAAAAATTATGAAGAGTTGTGACTCTTTCGGATGGTGGAAATTATGAAAGATTATAATGATTAGAAAAGGAAAATATCAAGTAGATATGTGACTCTCCTGATATTGGAAGATATAAAGGGGAGGTTTCAAATTAAAAGGACATTGTAGTGAAATCAATGTGGAGTATGATATATTATTCACAAAAGCAACAATGAAAAGTGGCGACTTCATTTTTTTTTTTGTTAACTCAAAGCATCTTTGCAACTCAGCTCAGTGTCCAACCTACCTTACCTTGGTCTTATATATTTTCAAATTGGGGTTCATGAATGAATGAGTTGAGACAAGACTAACTCTATAATAATTAACAAAAGATAATAAAGATTAAGAAAAAACAAGTGAATTTTTCAAAAGGAAAATGTATAAAAGGTTATAACACTCGCAAATAATAGAAATGGTGAAAAGTGATGACTCTTTTGAATAATGACAATTGTGAAAGGTTTTGATGATTGCAAAGAAAACACATGATAAAGAGATATGACTCTCCCCCATATTAGAAGATACAAAAAGAGAAAGTTTCAATTTAGGACAGCATTCAAGTGAAATCAATGTGGGGTATCATATATTATTCCAATACGCAACAATGAAAAGTGGTTACTCAATTTTATTATTTATTAACTCAGAGATGTCCATGTGACTCAGCCCACTACCTAACCTACTTTACCTTGGTCTTACATATTGTCAAGTTGGGGTTCAAGAAGGGGTGAGTTGAGGAAACACTAACCCTCTAAGGATTAATGGAAGGAAAAAAAAGAAACTAAGTAACTCTTTTAAAAGGTAAAGGTATGAAAGGTTGTGATGATTGCAAAGGGAAGATATGATGAAGAGATGTCACTTTCTTCCACATTGGAAGATACAAAGTTGAGAAGGTTTTATTTTAGGAAGATATTCAAATGAAATCAATGTGGGGTATAATATATTATTCACTAAGGAAATAATGAAAAGTGATAACTCAATTCATTTCTTTTTTGTTAACTTAGATGTACTCTCATGACTAAACTCAGTGCCTATCTTACCTTACCTTGGTCTTACATATTGCAAAGTTGGGTAATAAGAAGGGGTGAGCTTAGGAAATAATAACTCACTAAGATTGAATGGAAGATAAAATATAATAAGAAAAAAATAAAGAAGTGACTTCTTGAAAAGCAAAAGTTATGAAAGGTTGTGACTCACAAAAAACAAAAATGTTGAAGGGTTGTGAATCTTTTGAAGAGTGACAATAGTGAAATATTGTAATGATTGCAAAAGAGAAACGTGATAAAGAGGTGTGAATCTCCCCCATATTGGAAGATAGAAAGGGTAGAAGATTTCAATTTAAGAGTGCATTCAAGTGAAATCAATGTGGAGTATAATATATTATTCACAAAGACAATTATGAAAAGTGGTGACTTAATTTTTTTTTGTTAACTTAGAGGTATTTCCATGACTTAAACCATTGTCCAACTTGTCTTACTTTGATCTTACATATTTCCAAATTGGGGTTTACAAATTGGTGAGTTAAGGGAAGACTATCACTCTAAGGATTAACAGAAGAGAAAAATGAACTAAAAGAAAATAAGAAATGACTTCTTCAAAGGGAAAAATTATGAAAGGTTGTCACACTCACAAATGAAATATATGGTGAAGGGTTGTGAATCTTTCAAAAGGTGACAATTGTTAAAGGTTATGACAATTTCAAAGGGTAGATATTATGAAGAGATATGATTTTCCCCACATTAGAATATAAAATGGAGAGAAGGTTTCATTTTAAGAGGACATTCAAGTGAAATCAATATGAGGTATAATATATTAATAAAAAATGAAACAATGAAAAATGGTAACTCAATTCTTTTTTTTGTTAACTCAAAGATATATCCCAATGACTCAGTCAATTGGCCAACCTACATTACCTTGGTTTTACATATTGTCAAGTTGGGGTTCATGAAGGGGTAAGTTGAGATAAGAATAACATGATAAGAATTAATAGAAAAGAAAAAATAATAAAAAATAATAATAAGAAAAAAATAAGTGACTCTTTTGAAAGGAAAAGTTATGAAACTTTGTGACAATCGCAAATGACAAAAATGGTGAATTGTTGTGACTTTTGAAGGGCAATAATTGTGAAAGGTTTTGATGATTGAAAAAGGTGAACATGATGAAGAAATGTGACTCTCCCCCACATTGGAAGATTACAAGTGGAGAAGGTTTCAATTTAGGAGGACATTCAAGTGATATCCCCATGACTCATCTCAGTGCCCAACTTGCCCTACCTTGGTCTTACATATTGTCAAGTTAGGGTTCAGAAAGGGGTATGTTGAGACAAGATGATCCCTTAAAGGATTAATGGAATAGAAAAATGAAAAAGAATAAAATAAGTAAGTTAATCTTTCAAAAGACAAAGTTATGAAAGATTGTGACACTGATTGTGACACTCACAATGAACAAAAATGATGAAGGGTTGTGACTCTTTCAAAGAGTGACAATTGTGAAAGGTTGTAAAAATTGCATAGGGCATATATGATGAATAGATGTGACTATCCCCTACATTGGAAGATACAAAGGGGAAAATATTTTATTTTAGGACATTCAAATAAAATTAGTGTGAGGTATAATATATTATTTTAAAAAGTAACAATGAAAAGTGGTGACTCAATTCATTTTTTTTTGTTAACTCAAAGGCATGTCTACGACTTAGCTCAGTGCCCAACCTGTCTTACCTTGGTCTTACATATTATCAAATTAGGGTCTAGAAAGTGGTGAGATGAGGCATGACTAGCTCTCTTAGAATTAATGGAAGAGAAAAAAATAAGAAGAAAATAAAGAAAAGTTATGAAAAGTTGTAATAATCGCAAATGAAAAAAATGGTAAAAGGTTGTGATTATTTAGAAGGGTGGAAATTGTGAAAGTTTGTAATGATTACAAAAGGAAACCATGATGAGTAGGTGTGACTCTCCCCCACAATGGTAGATATAAAGGGGATAAAGTTTCAATTTAGGACATTCAAGTAATCAATGTATGATATAATATATGGTTGACAAAGCCAACAATGAAAAGTGGCGACTCAATTATGTTTTTTGTTAACTTAGAGGTATCCCCATGGCTCAACACAGTGCCCAACCTACCTTGCCTTGGTCTTACGTATTTTCATGTTGGGGTTTAAGAAGTGGTGATTTGAGGTAAGACTAGCTCTCTAAGAACTAATAGAAGATAAAAATGAAAAAGAAAAAAATAAGGAAATGAATCCTTCAAAAGAAAATGTTATGAAAGATTGTGACACTTACAAAGGACAAAAATGGTGAAAGGTTGTGACTCTTTCTAAGGATGGAAATTGTGAAAGGTTATGATGATTGCAAAGGGAAAATATGATGAAGAGATGTGACTCTCCCGCACATTGGAAGATATAAAGGGGATAAGAATTCATTTTAGGAGGGACAATCAAGTGGATCAATATGGGGTATAATTTTTTATTCACAAAGGCAACAATGAAAAGTGGTGACTCAATTCATTTTCTTTTTGTTAACTGAGAGGTATCCCCATGACTCAACTTACCTTACCTTGGTCTTATATATTTCCAAGTTGAGGTTTAGCAAGGGGTAAGTTGAGGAAAGACTAGCTCTCTAAGAACTAATGGAAGAGAAAAATGAATAACATGAAAATAAGTAAGTGACTCCTTCAAAAGACAAAGTTTTCAAAGGTTGTGATACTCACAAAGGACAAAAATGGTGAAAAGTTGTGACTATTTTGAAGGGTGACAATTGTAAAAGTTTGTGATGATTTCAATAAGAAAATTTAATGAAGAGATGACTCGCCCCCACATTGGAAGATATAAAGGGGAGAAAGTTTCAATTTAGGATATTCAAGTGAAATCAATGTGGGGTATAATTTATTATTCACAAAGAAAAAAATGAAAAGTGGTGACTCAATTCTTTTTTGTGTTAACTCAGATGTATACATGTGACTCAACCCAGTGCTCAACATGTCTTACATTGGTCTTACATATTGTCAAGTTGGGGTTTAGGAAAGGGTGAGCTAATGAAAGGTTGACCCTCCAAGGATGCTTGAAATAGCCTACAAACCATGTGCATTGGATAATCTTAGGCCTCAAAGTTAAACCTAATACCAATGGAGACCAAACCCATGGCCCAAGCTAACTATGTTATCCGTGCAAGCTATAGTGACTCAATTCTTATCAATGGTGGTGATCCTTTTCACCAATAAAGTATAAAAAGGATTTCATTCCAAGTATTGAAGGATCTATCAACAATTATCCTTCATCCATCATCTCTCAAGAAATCAAGCAATCAATCAATTAGAAAGATCAAATAAACAATAATCAAGTTCACATCAATCATCACTTCAAATTGGGATCAAGAATACATACAATACAACAATCAAGCATCACTCTATAAAATCAATATTCATTCAATCACCATCCATCAACATGTCAAACTAGAATTTATTATATCATCAGTTCTCAATCATCTAATCAATAATTACTTAAGCATAAATCACCAATACCTCAAATCATCGAACCAATCAGATCTGTCTTATTATAAATTAGTATCATAACTAGCATAAAGAATATAAATATTATTATAAATTGGTATGAAGTATTATTTTTATAATAAAAAATATAGTGAGTCTTATTTATGATTTGTTTCTTATGAATAATGGCTCTATTTATGATTTCTTTTTTATAAATAATGTGTATGAATATGATATTATTATGCACTCACCTTTTATTTGGAGAATACATGCAATAATGTGTAACTTTTATATGTTTACCATATTCAATCATGGTAGGGATAATAAGGGAATACAAGGAGGGAGAAAATGTTGTGAGGTCTTCTTCTGAGCACACCACCTCATGGTGGTGACAGATAGTCCCATGAGGCCAAGTGGGCACATGGATGCCCCGCCCTTGGGCTTAGAAAGGAAGGACCCTCCAAACACCCTATTGTAGTCTCCTCAAACTCTTACCTTGGTTGTCCATTATGTTAAGGAGCTCTAATCATAGGAAGAAGGATAAGTGTGATGTTTTGAGAACCCTGACAATGGTACTGACATGTTAGATGCATTACTTTAGTGGGATCATGATGAGTTACTTCTCAACTTCTAGCATAATATTTTTTATATTAGAGTGGAGCAATGAAAGCTTGATAGAGATTTGCACAACATTGGAAATTTAGCCAGCTACATTCAAAGGCTCTATCAACCCACATCTAAGAGAGTTAATGAGGTAGTAGAGGTAGTACTTGTAGTCATCGTGCAAAATACAACTTTTAGCAGGTGTTAATTTTGGCCTCCACAATTGGCTTGCAATCATGGTATTTAATTTTAAAAGATAATTGATTTTGATGGCAGATTTCTTGAGGGCAAGCAATCTTTGAACTGAGAGGATTCTAATGCCCCCAAGTTTTCAAAAGTGACTTAATTAAATAAATTAATTAAGTTGTCAAAAAATTAATTTTATGTCCTAAGGATGACTTCATTTAATTAATTTAATTATAAAAAATAATGAAAATAATAAATTAATAAATAAGTCACTTCATTTATTCATCCCAACCTTCTAGATGTTTCCTGAACCTCTTTATAAGGTGGTTGGCTGGGTGAAGTAAATCACCATCAAATGTTTGGAATTTCATTATTTTTTTATCAGAGGCATGCAAGTGGAAGGAGTGTGTAGTTTTGGTGGTGAGACTGTCTACCCTGGTTTTTAATTGGAAATATCATTTTAGATGTTCCACTTGTACCCACTGGAGATTATACAAATTTGTGAAGCATTCATTCAAAGACAAATTTGCAAAAATAAGATATTCACACGTCTGTGGTCATTTATATCTTGAGATTCTTGACCTGGGAAAATATAATTTTATTTTAAAATATAATATTACTATCGTTGGTCTCTATTGTTCATGTTATCTTTGGATATTTTGATATATATTGTATTCCTTATATGTTGTGATTTGCGAGATATTATTTCTAATATTATTATTTAGAGTTTAAGTGTAAAGACAGGAAAATACTATGCAGCAGCTCAATATATCATCATGGGCTGGATTAATACTAATATAGTTGGAAAATAAATATTTTGGTGGTGTGCTATTACTTAATGAATTTAATATGATTCGGCAATATATTAAGCCAATGGCTAATTGAGAATGTTGGGTGTAGTATTTTGTGTTGGACCTTGTTAGCACCTGTGATTTTTTTCAAGGCTCTAGCATTTTTCTGCCGGTCTCTGTAGTTGTTTTTAGGTCTCTGGATTAAACCCTAGGTGAAATTTTTAAAAATCTAGCTGTTGTAGTGAAAAGCCCTAAAAATGCCCTGGCCTTGTTCTAATTTTGTGTTACTTTATTCAAGCCACTTAAAACTCTAAAACGCATGTGCAAAATTGTTAACCTCTTTGTTACATGATCGCGTGAACCTTTTTCATGTTATGTGATCTTGCGACTAAGGTTTTATTTTCGGGCCCCTTTTATTTTTTCTCGCTATGCCTAAGTCTCCCTAGTTAATTTTTCCTAAGTTTGGAGCCCAACAGTGTTTTAAATTTTCCTATGTCAAGCTGGTTTAATATTTTCCTAAGTCTTAAGCCTTTGTTAAATGTGGCTGTCGCTTGTTCACAAGACTGCAGGCTATCAGAAGGTTGTGACATGCGATTACGTGAATTCATGACACCTGTCCTGGTGGGCCCTATTTCCCTGCTGGTAGTTAAAGAGTCTTCAAAATCTATGGTTGTCGCCATTTCATTGACGAGAGATGTGCAGGCTTTAACATCACACCTTAAAGACAGTCGTCGATCTTCACTAAAGACAAAAAGCTTTGCTGTGAGTCCAAGGTGACACATAGGTACAAATGGCAGCTTCTCATTGGTCCATGATATAATACAGTGGTAGTTGTTAGTGGGACCTAGTTTCTGAGTTTGTCAAAGGGTCCTGACATTGTCAAAAAATCAACGATGGGCATATGATCTTATGGGATGTGTCAGAGGTTTAAGATCATGCGACAACCGTCGATTCTACCTTTTTCAGAGGGGATAAAGTGTAGTGGGTCCAGATGCTAGGTGTGTTGATTTGTCATTATCCGATTGGTCCATGTTGTGTGACTGGACATGTTGTCAATGGGGCCAAGTTTTTCGAGGTTTAGAGGGTTCTAACACTTGCAGAACATCGACAGTCAGTGTATAGTCTGATGGGTTTTTTCTAACACATGCGAACTTAAGACAAACATTGATTTCAGTCAGTGTCAGAGGGTTGTCAGATCAGGAAAAGATTCTTCATTCAATGGTTGTCTTATGATCTGGAGGAATCTTGGAGGTCTATGTGAAGATGAGAGAACCGTTGATTTTCTTGTGTAGGCCCAGTAAAGTTTCTCGGTCTTTTTGGCGGTTTGGACAAGGTTTTGGTGGTCCTGATAAATGTTCAAAGGTTTTGTTTATTCACATGGAAAGGTGGCAGTACTCTAAATGTTTTGGCAATTTGGTGAACAAGTGTTTGCATTGTCGCTAAATAAATTGGCAGAGGTAAAAAGTGTTCTACGAACTGGCAAAACTCTTCAGTCGCCAGTTTGTTGAGAGTTAACTTGAGGTTTTCTAATGAGTTAAAGTCATAAAGCTCACAAAACATGAGAATTTGATGGTCAGGTTATAAAGTTGATCCAGATTCAAATTGTGACCATTGATATATTGTAGGCGCCATAAAGTAACCGTTGTAGTTTGAATTCAAATTTTTGAGGGTTTCTCAGTGATAGAAAGGACTGGGTTTTAATGTTTTAGTGGTCGGATTTGATTAGTTTGGTGGTGCCGACTGTTGCAGTGTGGTCCAGTGAGTATGATGATTGACTACAGGGAGTTTTATGTTGTGGGGAGAATGAATAAATGGTGCTTGAGGCATGTTGTAGGGGTCAAATCAGATGAATTTGTAGGAATTTCATGATCTTCAGTACATTTCCAGAAGAATTACCATAAGTAAATACTATTTTTAGGATCTGATTGCTCAGGGTTGCTTGGTTTTCCCTCTAGTGTATTAATTTATGATCTGTTTGAATTGTTTGGTGGGCGGAAACCCTAACCCTTTCCCTGGTTATTCGTAGCTTGTTGCATCTTAACTTGTGTAGGATTCCAAGGTAACTAGGGGTATATAGTGTTGAAATTTTGATTTTGTAGGGGTTCCAGTTTAGAAGTTAAAAAACAGTCCCTAGTTTCTGGTCCCAGGGTTTTGTAATAGTTTTTGACTCAATGTTTGTTAATGAAAGAAGAAAGTTGCAGGTCTAAGTTGTAATTTGCAAGCAGGGTGTCTTGTGATTCATTGTATACACAAAAGGAATTCATCATACTTAATACAAATATCTGATTCTTATCTCTCCTTTGTGTCAAGTCAAGTAAGCTTTGAGTTTTCTAGCTCATTACATATTATTTTTATGTATGTATCCTCATTCTTGAGTTCTGATCTAGGATTGGATTAAACAATGCTCCTAATTGGATATGAGTTTGCCCTTGTCTATGTAAGGATGTTTTGTAAGCAGTAAAGATTAGATAAATGTATTTATGGCTATGAATTCTCAGGTATTCTCAAATTTGTGTGTCTTTGTGTGTAAGGACTCTTGCCCAATAGATGAGGCACTGGCCTAAATGAGTATTCCTCTTGTTAACATACACCGGTTGAAGTTATTGCATCCCAAATATTGAAATCAATAACTTTTTCAAGCTTTAAGTTGTTGGTTGTGTGGTTTTGTTACCCTATAGTAATGGAGAGTCAATGAATGTGAGGTTAGCATTTAGTACTTTCTTACTATCAATCTATTGTTGAGACCCAGTCTTTGGTGTGTGAAGTATAGTTTTCACTGGGTTAGGTGCACCCACCTTGGTTTTGTAGAGCTAGAAGTGAAGAGGGCAGTCTTGTCCCTTTAGTTGGTCCAGTTACCCTAAGATCCTTATACATTTTGGAACTAACCAATCCTAAAATCAACTTAAGGGTATATTGGCAGCCTAAGAGCATAAGCGTCCATTTTGAACACCAACAAGATGATGACTCTACTGGGGAAATGTTACACAAGTCTATAATAACCAGTAGGTCATCATTGGAAGAAATAGGGTTATTCTTGTCCTTTGTCTTGTCTATCTCATTTGGATATTTGTTAAGTGAGGAAGTTGTATTGTAAGATTCCCAATATACTTGGGTGGCGACTCAAACATCTCTACAGTAGTCCTAGTCAATAGATTATTTATAAAATGAGTTACAAAGGTACTAGGTCTTGGAGAAAGGAGCATCCTGAAGATAGATTGGGAGAAGGTATTCCAAGCTCTTCTAGGCCTAGTCAGACAAGGGGAGGAAAGAAGAAAAGAAATCTTTCTCATACTTGGAAAAGTAAAAAGGATACAAGATAAGAAACTCAAACCAAGCCTAGTCAAGAAGAAAATATTTCAGAATATGAAGAGGCTGTTGATTTGGAATTAAACTAGTATGAGGATGAATTTCAAGTGGGAGATGATGAGTCTGAGACTACTCTCCCAAAATTAGAAGAGATCTTTGAAGAGGTCTATGAATTAGAAAGAAGAGTCCAAGAACAAGTTGCTATCAGACAACAAAGAGAAAAAGATAAAGAAGATAGAGTAAGACAAGCCATGATAAAGGTTGATTAGCTAAAGAGGTAATTGTTAGATTTGGAGGAAATTAATTTTTTCCTAGAGCCTGAAAGAGTAGAGGAACATCCTATTGTGTAGAGAACACATGAGATAACTAGGCCTAGGGATAAAGGCAAACAAAAAGCTATTGGAGTTCAAATCAATGAACAAGTTCATGTGGAAAACCCATTAGATCGGGTGTTGAGATTAGATGCAGACCTTGAAAAGGATAGAAAGGAAAAAGAAATATTAGATAAAGAATTAGAGAAGGCAGAATTGGAGGCCATTGCTACAGAAATAAGAAAGAAGATTGATTTTCTCAAGCATACCTTAGGACCTTCAAATGTTGCCGCTTCCTTTTTGGGACAAGGTGGAAATCATGGTAACCTTGCAACTCAGACAAATGGCATTCTAGGTGCTACTAAAATTCCTACTGGTTCAGACACAAGGACATCTACATCTCAAAGAATGAACCCACCTCAAGGAGTTCCTGTTCATGAAAGGTACAAACAACTTATTTTTTTTGGTATTCTTGGTTATCCTAATGTAATTCTTGATGAAATTAGAAAGAAGCTCCCAAAGTTTGCTGGGAACAATGTCATCACATGTGAGGAACATCTAAAAATTTTTATGGATGTAATAGATGATTATAATGTTGAGTCTGATGATGTTGTAATGAAGTTATTTGTACAATCTCTGACCGAGGATGCTAGGGACTGGTTTAGAGGATTGCCCCATGCTAGTATAGGATCTTGGAATGAATTTAAGAATTGTTTTAAGGAGCATTATGGAGATAAAACTAATGAGGGTTTTATTTTGAATGAATTCAATAACATAAAGAAAAATCAGAATGAAGAGGTCCTTGAATTTAATATAAGATTCCAAAAGGCTATGCATAGGCTCCTGCAAATTATCAAATTAGATGATAGGGTGTGTCTTGTGACATACTTAAATGCTTTTGATGCAAAGGTGGGTTACCTCTTAAGGGATAAGAACCCTATAAATCTTGGGGAGGCTTACAAGTTGGCTGTCAACATAGAAAGTAATAGAAGAATATCAAGAAAATTAGGGAGAAGAGATGGTTATAGGCCTCAAATGCAAAATAAGAAGGAGATGGGAAGGTCTGCTAATTTTAAGCCAAAGGAGGAGGATAATCTAAAGTAGATTCTAAGTGCTTTAGAGGATCTAAAGCCTGTGAAAAAAGAAACAATAGGGTTGTAACAAATGATCAGCCTGTTTCAAGTAGTTTCAGCAAGCAGCCAAGAGTGCAGAATTACCCATACAATACTCAGTGGAAGGATGGAAAGACCATTTTTCCAGTTAAAAGGGATAGGCCTGATGATAGGATTCTTGATCCTTTGCAAAGAAATTTAGTTAACATGAATGATGATATCCCATGGTGTACTACTTGTCAATCTCCTCATAGTCTAAAACATTGTGTTATTGCTCTGGATTTATCTGAGAACCAATAATAGGATAAGCAATATGATCAGAGTGGTTGTGCAATGACTTCTTCACATGCATGGGATGAGGTTGACTCTACTGATGATGAGGAAGAATAATTTGATGATGTTGGATGTGGTGTAGTAAAGTGTGAGGAACATGTTTCCTTGAGGAGACCCTTTGATGAGGAAATTGCTCAAATCACTGCACACATGGTCACTCAAGCCAGGAGCAATTACAATTTGAGAAACAAGATAGTTGGAAGCATAAATGGTAGACCAGGTAGCATGTTTATCAAAAAATTAGAAAAGAGTACACAACAACATGAGGAAAAGGAGAAAGATGCTGGTGTTGTCAGTAAGGTTAAAGTAAAAAAGAAGATGGGACTTGCTACAATACCTAAGGGTAAAGCAAAGACACCAGAGATAGTTGTTCCTATACCTCAGAAGGAAGATGAGTTTCTACAAAAAGGTAAATTTGACTTGACTATCAAACTAGAAGATAAAGATGTCACTGAGATTAAGGAAGACATGGGCAACCATACATATGTTCCCATATATATGACTAAATTGCTTTCACAAATAACTGTCAAAGTTCTTTTTTTGGAAATGATGAGGATAGAAGAGCACAAGGTCAAGGCCTTGGATTGGCTAAATGGTGCTTCTTCAGTAAAGGCCCAAGAAATGAACAAAGGTAATAAGCATGTGGCTTCTTTAGATGACACACCTAACAATAAAAATGAAGAAATTGTCTCTAAGATTCCTCAGATATTTTTGAATGCAAATGTTGTAAATACTACATCAGGGATAGTTGATCCTTTTTTCTTATCCCTTATGATAAATGGAAAATTGTTGAAGAATTGCATGATTGATTCTAGAGCATCAAATACTATCATGCCTGCAGAGATCATGAAGTCACTGGGACTAAAGGTTGATACACCTCATGGGAGATGCCAAGCTATGGACTCAAGAGAAGTGCCAGTTATTGGTACCATTAAGGCTTTTCCTTATAAATTAGCAACATTTCCTAACAAACAACTAACTATGAGTGTTCTTGTAGTTGATATTCCTCCTCAGTATGGAATGCTATTATCTAGAAAATGGAGTGCTTCTATGGGAGGAAGTATTCAATGTGACTTGTCTTTTCCTACTTTTAGCATTGAAGGGGAAAGTGTGAAAGTTTCAAGGGAAGCTAGAACTCCACATGTGATTGAGGAGGATGAAGATGACAACATGAATTGTTTTATTGACATTGATATTGGTTCTTTCCAAGTTCAGGAGAAAAAGGTGCAGGTGAAGATCAAGCCTGTCCTTCTGGATGATGATGAAAATAACATGGCAGAAGGTAATGTTTTATGGACCTTGTATTTTGATGGAGCAAGTTCAAAGGAAGGTGCTGGAGAAGGAGTGCTATTGATATCCCCAAGTGGTAAGACTTTCAAGTTTTCTTTCACTCTCTTGTTCCTTTTCACAAATAATGTTGCTGAATATGAGGCCCTACTGATTGGTTTGAGACAAGCATCAAAACATGGGATCAAACATCTTAGGGTGATTTGTGACTCTGAGTTAATAATTTCTCAGATTAGATCAAAGTATGCATCTAAGAATCAAAGGCTGAAACAATATAGAAATGCTATTTGGGATGAAATTGAAGGTTTCAGTACCTTTGGTATTGATTGGGTGGATAGAAGCCAAAACAAGATGGCTGACTTATTGGCAAACATAGCACTAAGGCTAGAGGATATTACCTTTGCAGGGATATCCAAGATTGAGTGTAAGCCTAGGCCTTCTATCCCAGACAATATTGAAAATTGGTAGGTTTTTTCTAATGATCAAGATATACTAAGGTTTTTATAGTGTGAATCTCATTTTGATGGTCATGAGATGGATTTCAGCACTTATGTTGACATCAGAAATGGAAAAGAGAATATTCTTGGGAAGGAAGTTTTGAAATTAAAATCAAATAGGATCCCAAGGGGACTGGTTGCTCTTGAGAGGGCATTTGATGATAAAGAAAGGACTTGTCTTTCTAAATTTGTTGATAAGGTCAATGATTTGGAAGAAATAAATTTAGGAACAAGTCAAATACCTAAAAATGTTTACGTAGGTAAATGTTTGTCTCAAAAAACTAGGAATAATCTGATTGATCTTCCCAAAAAATTTAGACATGTCTTTGCATGGTCTTATGATGATTTGAAAGCCTATAGAGAAGATCTATTCCAGCATGAAATACCATTGAAAGAAGGAACTAAACCTTTTAGGAAAAATTTAAGGCCTGTGAACCCTACCTTGGCACCAAAAATGCAAGATGAACTCAAAGAAATGATGGATGCTGGCATCATCAAGCCTGTCAGACATTCTACTTGGGTGTCAAACTTGGTTCCAGTCAGAAAGAAGAATGGTGACATTAGGTTATGTGTTGATTTTAGGAACTTGAATGTCAATTCTTTGAAGGACAATTATGGTTTGCCTAATATGGAGAATATGCTACAAAGGGTTACTAGATCAGAGTTAATGTCCATGATGGATGGTTTCTTTGGATATAATCAGGTCATAGTCAAGGAGTCAGAATAGTTCAAGACTGCATTCACTACCCCTTGGGGAACATATGTTTATGTTAGAATGCCTTTTGGTTTGACAAATGCAGGAGCTACTTTTTAGAGAGCTATGGATGTGGCCTTTGCAGACTTCATAAACAAATTTCTAGTGGTATATCAGGATGATCTCATAGCATATTCAGAGAAGGAAGATCAACATTGTGAACATCTTGAGAAGATTTTTATTAGGGCCTTGAAGTATGGGATTTCTTTGAATCAAAAGAAGTGTTCCTTTGGTGTTGTGGAAGGCAAGCTCTTGGGACATATTGTGTCCAAGGATGGAGTAATAATTGACCCTGAAAGGGTTATGGCTATAGATAAGCTTTCACCACCTAGAAATGTTAAAGGAATACAATCTTTCTTTGGGCAGGTAAATTTTTTGAGGAGATTTGTTACAAATTTTGCAGAAATCAGTCTCCCTATCTCTAGAATGTTGAAAAAAGAAGCAAAGATTGAATGGAATGAAGAAGCAGATGAATCTTTTAGAAATATCAAAAAGGCCATCAAGGATACTCTAGTTTTGAGGACACCTGATTATGGTAAGCCCATGTAGATTTTTTCTTTTGCTTCTTGTCATATAGTTGTAGCAGTTTAATTGCAAAAGAATTCAGATGGATATGAACAACCTATATCATTTTTTAGTAAATCCCTACAAGCAGCAAAATTGAAATATGATATTACTGAGAAATAGGCTTATGCCTTCATCAAAGCAGTCAAGGCTTTTAGATGTTATCTTGTAGGAGCTAAGTTGGTCGCTTATGTTCCTAGTGCTGCAGTTAAGGATATATTGGTGCAACAAGAAGTTTCAGGGAAAAGATGTAGATGGATCAATAGGATCCAATAATTTAATATTGATATCTAGATTAAAAAATTGGTAAGAGGCTTAGGTCTTGCAAAATTAATGGCACAAAGCAATTTAATTGCAAATCATGTGAATGTGTTAGAAGAAGAACAAAGGCCATATGTTTGTGATATGGATTATTGTGACTGGTATAAAGGTGTTATTGGTTACTTGCAGAAATTGATCCTTCCCCCTGAGATGGATGAAAATAAAAGGAGAACTATCAAGTTGCAATCTACAAGGTATGCCATTATACATGGTAAGTTGTGGTGGAGAAGCAATGAAGGAGTATTGCTAAAGTGCATAGACCATGAGAGGTCTGAGTCTCTGTTAAAGGAAATGCACCAAGGTGTTTGTGGAGGACACTATATCGCAAAGACCACAGCTCACAAGATCCTTAGGTTGGGATTTTGGTGGCCTACAGTTTTCAAAGATACACATTAGTTTGTAAGAAAATGTGATGCATGTCAGAGATTTCCTAGAAAGTTGAAATTTAATGGAAATTTTCCACTTAGGCCTATTGCAGTTCAGGCTCCTTTCTAGAAGTGGGGTATTGACTTTATTGAGGAGATTCCAAACAATTCTAGTGGTGGACATTCTTACATACTAGTGGCAATAGACTATTTTACCAAGTGGGTTGAAGTTATCCCTACTAGAAAGGCTACTAGCAAAGTGGTAGCAAACTTTGTGATGCAAAACATTCTTACCAGGTTTGGTTGCCCAGAGGTAATTGTGGTTGATAATGCAATGTGTTTTAGATCACAAGAATTTAGTGATTTTTGTCAGCAATATGGGATACACATTTCATTTTCTTCCCCATATCATCCACAAGGAAATGGTCAGGCTGAGTCTAGTAACAAAAGTCTGATTAAGATTCTCAAGAGAGTGTTGGACAAGAATAAGAAATCTTGGGACTCAAAGTTATGGTGGGCACTATGGGCTAATAGGGTAACTATTAAGAAGGCCATAGGTTGTGCTCCATTTGATTTGGTATATGGAATAATTGCTAGATTTCCTCAAAATAATCTATTGCATATGTATAAGTTCATCCATGCATATGATGAAGATTTGAATGATGAGATGAGAGTAAGAATGGATGAGCTGATCCAGTTGGAGGAGGTGAGGAGAGATGCACATGAAAGAAATGAGGCATTGCAGAGACAATGTAAGAATTTATTTGATAGGAGGGCTACCCAGAGAAGTTTTGAAATTGATGACCTTGTCTTGATGTGGAATGCAAGGTTAGAAGATAAGGGGAAGCATGGAAAGTTTGATCCAATTTGGTTGGGCCCTTATCTTATTGAAAGAAAATGGGGGACAGATTCTTATGTCCTAAAACATTTAACTGGTGGTACTTTGGAATTACCTGTTCATGGACAATTCCTAAAGTTTTACTTCTCTTGAAGTATCTTTTCCATGAGTAGTAGTTTAGGTTTTCCCTTGTATAGTCATCTATTTTTACTTTTTTGGGTCGAAGTTTTGAGTCAGTCTACTCTTCCAGGAGATTCTAGCTTGCTCATTGTATCTGCAGGAGATACACGTCCCCGAGTATGAGCCACTGTTAGCACCTGTGATTTTTTTCATGGCTCTAGCATTTTTCTGTGGGTCTCTGTAGTTGTTTTTAGGTCTCTGGCTTAAACCCTAGGTGAAATTTTTAAAAATCTAGCCGTTGTAGTGAAAAGCCCTAAAAATGCCCTGGCCTTGTTCTAATTTTGTGTTACTTTATTCAAGCCACTTAAAACTCTAAAATGCATGTGAAAAATTGTTAACCTCTTTGTCGCATGATCGCGTGAACCTTTTTCATGTTATGCGATCTTGTGACTAAGGTTTTATTTTTAGGCCCCTTTTATTTTTTCCCGCTATGCCTAAGTCTCCCCAGTTAATTTTTCCTAAGTTTGGAGCCTGGTGGTGTTTTAATTTTTCCTATGTTAGGTGGGTTTAATATTTTCCTAAGTCTTAAGCCTTTGTTTTGTGTGGTTGTTTCTTGATCGCAAGACTATAGGTTGTCAGAAGGTTGTGACATGCAATTACGTGACTTCATGACACCTGTCCCTGCGGGCCTTGTTGTCTTTCCTTGCTGGCAGTTAAAGAGTCTTCAAAATCTACGGTTGTCGCCATTTTGCTGATGGGAGATGTGTAGGCTTTAACATCACACCTTAATGACAGCCGTCGATCTTCACTAAAGATAGAAAGCTTTTTTGTGGGTCCAAGGTGACACGTAGGTACAAATGATAGCTTCTCATTGGTCCATGATATAATACGATGGCAGTTGTTAGTGGGACCTAGTTTTTGAGTTTGTTAGAGGGTCCTGACATTGTCAAAAAATCAATGACGGGCGTATGATCTTATGGGATGTGTCAGAGGTTTAAGATCATGCGACAACCATCAATTCTACCTTTTTCAAAGGGGATAAAGTGCAACGGGTCCACATGCCAGGTGTGCTAATTTGTCATTATCTGATTGATCCACATTATGTGACTGGACATGTTGTCAATGGGGCTAGGTTTTTCGAGGTTCAGTGGGTTCTGACACTTGCAGAACATCGATGGTCGGTGTATAGTCTGATGGGTTTTTTTTGACACATGTGAACTTAAGATAGCCATTGATTTTAGTCGGTGTTAAAGGGTTGTCAGACCAGGAAAAGATTCTTCATCCGACGGTTGTCTTATGATCTAGAGGAATCTTGGAGGTCTATGCGAAGATGAGACAATCGTCAATTTTCTTGTGTGGGCCCAGTAAAGTTTCTCAGTCTTTTTGGTGGTTTGGACAAGGTTTTGCTTATTCGCATGGAAAGGTGGTAGTACTCTAAATGTTTTGGCGATTTGGAGAACAAGCGTTCGCATTGTTGCTAAATAAATTGGTGGAGGTAAAAAGTGTTCTACAAACTGGCAAAACTCTTCAGTCGCCAGTTCGCTGAGAGTTCACTCAAGGTTTTCTAATGAGTTAAAGTCATAAAGCCCGTGAAACATGAGAATCTGATGGTCAAGTTATAAAGTTGATCCAAATTCAAATTGTGATTGTTGATATATTGCAGGTGCCATAAAGTAACCATTGCAATTTGAATTCAAAATTTTGAGGGTTTCTCAGCGACAGAAAGGACTGGTTTTTTAATGTTTTAGCGGTCAGATTTGATTAGTTTGGTGGTGCCGACTGTTGCAGTGTGGTCCAGCGAGTATGATGATTGACTGCAGGGAGTTTTATGCCATGGGGAGAATGAATAAGTAGTGCTTGAGGCATGTTGTAGGGGTCAAATCAAATGAATTTGCAGGAATTTCATGATCTTCAGTACATTTCCAGAAGAATTACCATAAGTGAAGACTATTTTTAGGATCTGATTGCTCAAGGTTGCTTGGTTTTCCCTCTAGTGTATTAATTTATGATCTATTTGAATTCTTTGGTGGGTGGAAACCCTAACCGTTACCCTGGTTATTCGTAGCTTGTTGCATCCTAACTTGTGTAGGATTCCAAGGTAACCAGGGGTATATAGTGTTGAAATTTTGATTTTGTAGGGGTTCCAGTTTTGAAGTTCAAAAATAGTCCCTAGTTTCTAGTCCCAGGGTTTTGTAATATTTTTTGACTTAGTGTTTGCTAATGAAAGAAGAAAGTTGCAGGTCTAAGTTGTAATTTTCAAGCAGGGTGTCTTGTGATTCATTGTATACATAGAAGGAATTCATCATACTTAATACAAATATCTGATTCTTATCTCTCCTTTGTGTCAAGTCAAGTAAGCTTTGAGTTTTTTAGCTCATTACATATTGTTTTTATATATGTATCCTCATTCTTGAGTTCTAATCTAGGATTGGATTAAACAATGCTCCTAATGGGATATGAGTTTTCCCTTGTCTATGTAAGGATGTTTTGTAAGTAGTAAAGATTAGGATAAATGTATTTATGGCTTTGAATTCTCAGGTATTCTCAAATTTGTGTGTCTTTGTGTGTAAGGACTCTTGCCCAATGGATGAGGCACTGGCCTAAATGAGTATTCCTCTTGTTAACATACACTAGTTGAAGTTATTGCATCCCAAATATTGAAATCAATAACCTTTTCAAGCTTTAAGTTGTTGGTTGTGTGGTTTTGTTACCCTATAGTAATGGAGAGTCAATGAATGTGAGGTTAGCATTTAGTACTTTCTTACTATCAATCTGTTATTGAGACCCAGTCTTTGGTGTGTGAAGTATAGTTTTCACTAGGTTAGGTGCACCCGCCTTGATTTTGTAGAGCTACAAGTGAAGAGGGTAGTCTTGTCCCTATAGTTGGTCCAGTTACCCTAAGATCCTTATACATTTTGGAACTAACCAATCCTAAAATCAACCTGAGGGTATATTGGCAGCCTAAGAGCATAAGCATCCATTTTGAACACCAACAAACCCAACATCCAAAAATCAAAGGTTATAACCTTGATTAAGCAATGACATCAAATATTCATGTTTCTAACATTAGAAACTAAAAAATCAAAGATAAATATGTGTATCGGCTTTCATTAAGTATTAGAAGAAGATGTTTCTGAGTCATATCTCAATATTGGCGTGAACATTCTTGTGTCATGAACTCCTATTAAGGGGTCAAGTTGCATATGTTTTGGTAACCAAGGTAATAGTGTATGCTTGGTGCAGATTCAACAAACTTGATATTTTGGCTTTCCCTGTGCTAGATATTCCCACTATGTGCAATTCGCTAGCTTGAGCCTTTGAAGAAATCCATGCCAAGGCACAAAGTGTCCCTTTGCCATGCAAAATATTGGGAATTTTCATGGTGTTTACTACCATATTGTGACTTCATTCTTGTTTTCAATGGGAGGAGGATGATTATTCTCACTCTAATGTTTGGTGATAAATATTTATAATGTTTGTACAAAATTTGTATTGGCTGTTTGATATTGGTAGCATTGAATCTCATCTCAGTGAGCATAATGGAACAAAATATGGTTGCAGATTGCTCTGATATGAATGGGTAAGTTGTTAGCAAAAGATACTCAAAATTGGCATTAATGGTGGGTGAACTTTTCTTGTGATGTTGGATGTGGCAGCTAAGGGCCTTTATAGTTTTTTCTTGAACCAAATAAAATTGTGCAAAGATGCTTCATGGATAGGTAAGTGTATCTCCTTATGAAATCATTTTTATAGTTAGATTGTGGCACAGGTGATGGAAGGGTCAACATTTTGTGATTCTTTGGTGCTGAGTGAACTCATATACTAAGGAACAAATATTTGCACTAATATTTCCTATATAGAAAGGGATCCATAAGCGTATAAAGGTTTTAATTGGGAACAAAATGATTCAAGGAGTCTAAGATGAACTGTAGCTAGCAACTCATATTTGGTAAAGGGAAGAGCTAGTGGAGATTGTGGTTGTTACCATACCTTTCCAAGTGCAACTATGATTTTAGAGGGATAGAGAAATACTTGCTCTTATTATTCTATTAACTAATTAAGGAATGCATTTTTTCTTAGTATGAATGTGTGGAAGGATACAATTATTATCATTTAGTCAATGTTTTCTTTTCAAACATCAATTCAAACTATTTCCCCTACATCCCTGAAACTAAACATTTTAAAGTATCAAATAAGCCACTTTGAGAACATCACTTAAGGAAAATATTGGAAAATTATTGGTTCAAATTATTTAGGGATATCTCATTCTTTTGGAATAAAATAAACTATAACATACTCAAATTTATTTCAAAACCTAATACTCATAAATACAATAAAATTAAGAGCATACCACCCCCTAGATTGGTTCAATCATGTTATTCAACCATGGTTGTGGGGATCAAGATATTGTAACTTTTGAATCGATAAAAGTGATGTTTTCTCTACATTTTATAGTTTCCTCTCTATAAGGGTCTGTTTTGAACAGATATACAACGGCCTGGAGGGATTTATTTTGATATATTTCTATTTGGAGATGTTAGTATTTTGATTCTAGAACACTTTGATCTTTTCATGACTTACATTTGATTAAGTTTGGTGAGAGATATCTTTGTTTGAAGGAGATAGTCAAACCGTGGAGTAGATTAACCCAAGAGCATTCAAAATGTGATATTTTGCATTGTACACATTGCATAAAACCTCTCATTTGGACATTCATGAGGAGGCTTGAGTATATTAACTATCCCAATAAGTTTCAGGCACTCATGTAAGAGTTGGAAGGTGTTTGGAATGGAGGAAGACAATAATTGTTGGAAGTGTGTATGAAAGATTGTCTTAGAAAAATACAGTCCCAATGCGGGGCTATATCTTGCAAACCAACTGTTGGATCTTTCCCATCTTTTGATATATTGTTGGGAGACAAATTGAGAAGGATCTCACTAGAGTGATCAAGGAAATTTGATCAGGGTCAAAAGTTATGGTTGACTGTGTATGGGTCTATCAAAAAGACCAATAAGTTATTATTTTGACAGAGATAGAAGTCAATCTAGGCTTTGCCCATTGATTGGTGGTTAAGAGATGCACATGAAGGCCATGTGAGGGATGAAAGAAGGATATTTGGATGTGTGTAAGTCTCTAAGGTGATAGAGAATCCCATAGGAGAGGTTTGAGCCAAGGGAAGTTGTAGAGTTATGGTCACTATCACAATAGGATAGTAATGTGTAAAACTTGTTTTGTTTCATTTGGATATGCAATACTTGGTGAGTCAAAGTTGGGTATAGGTGTGGGAAGAGCCTTATAATTATTTTAAGTTTCTTCCATGGTTGGGTTAAAGAAGATGCCACATAAATGAGCATAGGTGAGTGAACTATCCCGATGATGATAGGATAAAGAGAGAACTTGTCAATTTAGGGGTTATGGGCAATGTGAATAATGATCAAGTTATGATTATAGTTTGGGAAAGTGATAACATGTAGAGGTTGGTAGATCCTTGGAAGAGTTATGACCATTAATAGGTCTTGAAGGCACCTTACTATCAAAATTGGGACATGAAGTCCTTGTAGTAGTTTGAATGGTTGGAAAGTCTAGTTATACACTATTATGATGTCTCTCTCTTGTCTAAGACCCTAATACAACATCCAATCTAAAGTTGTCTTTGAAGTGTACTACTTCCAATATTGGTAAACATATCCAGAGCATTGCACCTAAACTTGCCTCCACAAAAAGTCAACGAGAAACTAAAAAACATGATATAATATGTGAAGTTGAACAATTTTCACTGTTATGCTCAATTTTATAGAATCTATCAAATAAGAGAATGATTTAGCAAGAATATTGACTACAGTAATGGTATTACTAGTGTTAATCCATAAATATATTCTACTGCAAGGCATTTATGGCCAAGCACACATATTCCAACTACCAAGGTAGTAAATCCCTACTATTAATACCCATATACAAAATAAGATATCATGAAGCTCACCATATGAGCTTTGTCCATCATAAATGTTGATAAAATTGTACAAACTCCAATGCACACTAATAACAAGGTGCAAGATGAAGTTTTCAAAATCATCTTCAATGATTATTAGCTATCTCTAACTTGTTGATTGTATCTAAAAGGGAAAGAAAGACTACCTTGATATTATCCTCCCTTAGAATAAGGAGAAACTCATTTTAATTGCAATAGTATAGCATTTAATTGTGAGTTTATAAGCTCATTATGGTAACCAATCCCTAAAGAAAAGCATGGGTTTTCAAATAAAATACTCTTGTTTTACAAGAGAGGGTATATTTACATGTATTAAAAGAGAAACTACTTATGTAGCTTTCAACACTTTTATTAAAAAGGAGAAAGATGTCCATATGAAATTTTCCTTTTGAAAATTGTGATGCCTTGCAGCCATAAACAAACTTTTCACTCTTCCACATGCAACTGTTATAGTGAAAAAAGGAATAAGGAGAGAAAATCACTTTGTGGGGAACTCATCACATTTCCACAATAATGTGGGATACATATTTCTTAGGTAGAAGCTAAATATAAAGGTAGGAAACAGTTGGCTACACCTATGTAGGTAGATGTTCAAATAAATGATCATAAGCTCAAAACCATTGAATATAGACCATGAATGATCTTGTAGGCTATTGAGCGAAATTCCTTACACACCCAATTGCCAATCCATTTTGAGCATCCAAAGGCAAAAATAACTATCTAGTCAACAAAAATAGAAAATTGCCTTAAATGGAAAGTGGGTGGGTCTCCAACCTACTTACTTTTAGGAAATGTGTTTTTATTACAACATAAATTTGAAGGCAAGTTAGATGCTAATATCATGAAGAAATGAAAAGAACATTTTAGTCTAACATCACAGTTGTAGAACATTCTTTGTGCTTTCCATGTATTGCAAACATTGAAGATCTGACTGTCACTTACGTAACTCCTAAGCATATTCTCCTTTTAGAGAATAAGAAATTGAATAAGTCAATAAATCACAAGAAAAGTTAATCTAGTTTTAAAGGGCCTCCTTATCTACTTATGAGCCCTGTTAACCTACTTTGGCCCCTCCAAGAACCTTCCTATAATTCCCTTTTCTACTTTTATGTTATATACAAGGTATAATATATATTATTCCTTGCTTCTAGGAATTTCTTGAATTTATTCACCTGCAATTACAAGTTTCCAACTCCTTATATTACCTTTGCATATGTCATGGCCTTAAGTGGAAATTAAATATGGTGTAAGGTTAACCTTATTTCCATTTACTCTTTTCATATTTGAACTTTTGACTTATGTTATCATGGTCTAGGTTCATTCAGAAACATTCTTCTAGACATCAAATTTTTGGTTTTGTGCTCATAGAATATCTCTAAGTGTGATATTTTAAGGAAGACTAATATATGAATTTCAATTTAAGAAGTTATAATTTAGAATTATTGTATTAAAGTAAGCATATTGTGTGCACATTTCTTGGTATTAAAATGTATTTATTTGTATATGACCATGTAAAATATATTAAGATGTGATCAAATTTGGAATAGAGGAAATTTTAATTTGTATATCTTATTTCCTTGATGTATGTTTAGTGAAACAATAGTGTACTAGTGTTAGAATAATATTCTAACTGCTATGAGATTGCCTATATGATGATAATGTAGATCTAAGAGAAAACTATGAAATTCATATACAATAATGATATACTTCTTTACTTGAGAATATTTGATATGGATCTCTATTGTAACTTGTAATAATACATGTAGATTTCTATATTTTCCAAGTTACTCTTTCGATGTGTATATATATGATATAATGGGACATGTCTCCCATAGGGACATGCCTCTAAATGAACTTTGTTCATGTAGAGACATGTCTCTACATGAGACATATCTCTTGATAATTATTTTAATCATCCATGTGTTACTGATAATATGTACCATTGAACTGATTGATAATGATCGATTTACAACTTAATAATGATGATGCAAGATAGTCGATATAATAATTAACTCACATATAATATATGACAATGGAAGTCAATATGGGTATCAAATGTGATAACCACAGTTTGATACTGATTGTGATCATCACAATCAATACCAATATTGATGCTCATAATATATATTGATACCAATGATGTGTATTGGCTGATAGTGGTTATCGACTATGATAATGGTGCAGGAGCACCCTAGGGTTGGTTCATCCAATCCATATTTTCTTTTGTTTGTATCCATATTTGGCAAGTGTGTGATTTTCCTAAGGTCATGTTGACCAAAGTGTGAGATCCAATAGGATTTAGAGGTCCAATAAGGTCCTATGTCTTAGGTCTTTGAAATCTTGAGACTAATGTGTTATAGTCTCTCTCTTGGTTAATTATTGTTAGGTGATGACACTATGATGTCATAGGAATTAGGGTGTGTGAGAAGTTAGATTTGAGTCTCATATAGAGTCTAGAATGCTATAGGACCTAACCAAGGCCTTCGGTTTGCAAGATTGTAAAAAGTCATAAAAATGTTGTAAAAGTTGCATAGCAACTTTTGCAACTTTTAAAAGTTTCTTAGACATAATTGTCCAAATGTCCTAAATCGGCCTAGGATTTCCCTAAAGCCAACCTAAGACAAACGTTAGACTATTTAAGTCTTTCTAAGACCAAATCACGAGGTTGGACATTCCTGTGTACAAAGATATCATTCTAGAAGTGTGAACAGTGTGTGGAAGTTTGGTTTAGCTTTGTAATCAATGAATAGAAGAAGAATGTTTTGAGTTGAATAATGGATTGTGATTAATGGAGTTATTAAATTAGTGTGTTTTCTTATAGTGTGTACCATTATATTATGGATTTTAATTCATTTCTTTTTACTTTCTTAAATCTTTTCATTCTCCTTGTTCACTAGTTCAAACGAAGAGGGTGTGAGAAATGAGGATCTAACTCTCTATCCCATAGTTCAATTTTTACGACCTCTTGGAGATAGTGATTAGACTCCATGTATATAAATTTTACAAGAGCATGGGCCCTGGAAATCTTTCCAAGCATTTATGCAGTCTTTCCCTAGGCGAGCCTATGGTGAGCCCGACTAGGAGAAACTGAGACAAAGTAGTTGTAACTTGCAAAGGGTTGTATGAAACTATCAAATAGTGATTGGAGGTCAAAGGAAAGGTATTTTACAAGAATATTTCAAGAGGAAAGGGTCTAAAAAATCCATTTGGTTACCCTAAGCTTGCAAACAAACCATGCAATCAGAGATTGCCTAAAACCCTACCAAAATACCTATTTTTGGTTAGGGGATTGTACAGCCAGGTGAAACCCTAAAACCTCCAAAATCCTTGAGAAGTTGGGTATTGAACCAAGAATCCATAATCAAGTTTTAGGGTTCTTTGGCATCAATTAGGAGAAAACCCTATTTTCTTGTATTAGGAGGTCTAATTGGGGCTCTCCTTGTAGCCCTATTTTATGAAAGAACTAGGAGATTGGTAAGAAAGATAATGGAAGTAAGACCTCCAAGACCTCAAAATGAATCAAACAAGAAATGTTTGAGCCCCTCCTTCCCTATGCAAGACTCTTGTTAATATTGGAGGTGGTGAGCCCTTAGGTGGCACTAAGGGTCAGTCAGTGTGAGCATGAAGAAGTAAGTGTACCAAGGATTTAGCTTGTCTTGGTAATTGCTACTTGGTAGTGTGGTTGGTTAAGTGGACTAGGGGATCAAGCCTCAAGGGGGATCTTATAGGTCATTTGGTGTTAGTAGAAGCACACCTCAAGGTCACTTGTGGGATGTAAACAAGAGCTTGTGATTGGCTCTCCCAACATCCCTATCAAATTGGTATCAGAGCCCCAAAAGATTTGGGAAGTAAGTACATGTCAGAGTGTGAGTCCAATGGATTTTATAGGATGGTGACCAATGCAGAGTTGGCCAAGAAGGTAGAAGACCAAGAGGAAGAAAACATATAGTTAAGGGAAAGAATTCATCTATTAGCCAAGAATTTGGAAGAAAAAGAAGATAGAACATAAGAGGTGAATGCGAAGATAGCTGAGAAGGCAGGAAAGGATAAATTAGTGGAAGATGAAGCACCTAAACTAGATCCAATGGTGGAGAAAGAACCCTTCCTCAAAGAATTGAATGCCTTAAGTGGAAAAGCACTAGAAGGTGTACCACTCTTTAGTGGCAAAATGGAGCCTGACTTAGTCATTGATTGGATTGAGGGCATGGATAATCACTTTTAATGTGATGGAATCAGTGAGGCTCAAAAGGTGAGAGTAGCCAAGTCCAAACTTAGAGGATTTTCTCTCACATGGTGGAAGTTCATTCAAATAGAGAGGGAGAAAGAAGGAAAAAACCATATAGCTACATGGAAAGGAATTGTGGCCAAGGTTAAAGAAGTCTATATGCCGGAGGATTATCAAATCCAGCTACACAAAAGGAGACAAGGTCTAAGGAAAAAAGATAATGATGTCAACACCTACACCAAGGAGTTCCAAAAACTATTTCTAAGGTCCAAGGTGGTAGAAGAAGAGAGCATCAAAGGTACCAAATAACTAAATTGATTGAAGTGGTCTATCCAAGAGGAGATGAGTCTCCTAACTCCCAAGATAGTATATCGGTGCTATTAATTGATGCTAAAGATAGAGGAGAAGAGTAAGAGGAGACAAGATTCTAGTTCAAGAAATAGAGGTAGAGGAAAAGATCAAAAGGGTCATAGAGGTGGACACCAAGGTAGAGGGACTGATCAAAGAATCCAAGGAGAGTCCAATCTTGTAGATCAAAGTGGTGAAACAAGTTCTAGAGGGAACTATGATAGAGGTAGAGGTAATCAAGGAGGATCTAATAGAGGAAGAGGTGCAGGAAGAAGCAATTCCTATTTTGTTAGTATGAAGTGTTACAATTGTGGGTAGATGGGACATCCAACCTATAGGTGTTTGAAAAATGCATCTTCCTCCAATGCAAAGAAGAGAGTGTCTTATACTCAAGAAGATACATGAAGTGTCAAGTCACCAGAGGTTAGTCACATAGAGTTAGAGATGGAAGATAACCTCATGTTCAGGAGGGTCCTCATTAGACAACTAGTGAAAGAGGAGCCAAAGAAAAGAAGAGCTCTCTTTTGAGTGAGATGTAAAATTATGGGTAAAGTATGTAAGTTGATTGTGGATTCTGGTTCCACAAATAAGATCATTGCAGAGAAGGCAGACAAAAAGATCAATCTGACCAGGGTACCCCATGGAAATCCCTACAAAGTGACATGGTTGAACAAAGGGAAAAGTTTCCTAGTAAATAAATAAACATGGGTTGAATTATCCATTAGAGGATACAAAAATAAGTTGTTATGTCATGTTCTACCCATGGATGCCTTCCATCTCTTATTAGGTGGACCATGGAAATATGATAGATAAGCCATGTATGATGGGATAGGGTACACTATTACCGTCAAGAAAGATGGAAGAACCTTCAAGATCCAGTCATTGATGGATGATGATGAGGTGCAGACCAAAACCCCTAGTGTGTTTCTTAGTAGTGTAAAAGAGCTACTGCATACATTCCAAAAAGGAGAGAGTGAAGGATATGCTATAGTTGTGAAGCCTAAAGAAGGGGAGAAGCCTAGTCAAGGACCTCTACCAATGGAGATCCAAGAGTTACTTCGGAAGTATAAGGATATAGTAAGTGATGGGACACTAGAAACCTTACCTCCTAAGAGGTCTATAAGTCATCAAATTGACTTCATACTTGGGGCCTCATTACCAAATAAGGAAGTCTACAAGCTCACACCAAAGAAGAACCAAGAAGTGGCAAGGAAAGTGCAAGAGTTGCTAGATCATGGGCTCATAAAGAAGAGCATCAATCCATGTGTAGTACCGGTGGTCTTAGCATCCCAAAAAAGGTGGTAAGTGGAGACTTTGCACTGATTCAAGAGAAATAAATATGATTACTATCAGATATAGGTTCCCTATACCTAGGATAGAGGATCTAATGGATTTCCTAGGAGGATCCCAATACTTCACCAAGTTAGATCTCAAAAGTGGATACTATCAAATTAGGATAAAGGATGGGGATGAGTGGAAGACAACCTTAAAAACCATTGAAGGGTTGTATGAGTGTCTTGTGATGCCATTTGGACCTACTAATGCCCCTAGCACATTCATGAGATTGATGAATAAAATGCTAAAGGACTATACAGGAAGATTTGTGGTGGTATATCTTGATGATATACTAATCTTCAGCAAAACAAACAAGGAACACCTCACACATTTAGAGGTTGTGCTTAAGAGACTCCATGAAGAACAGTTAGCCATTAATTTAGAGAAGTGTGAGTTCTTCAAGCAAGAATTAGTCTACTTGGGATTTGTCTAGTATCCAAGGGTCAATTGAAGATGGATCCAAGCAAGGTGGAAGCTATTCTAAATTGGCCTACACTAATAATAGGGATAGAAGTTATGATTTTTCATGGCCTAGCCCAATTTTATAGGAAAATCATGAGGAATTTCAGTGGCATATGTGCACCAGTGCTAGACACCATTAAAGGTGGAGTGAAGACCAAATTCAAATGGACACAGGAAGCCAGCAATGCATTTGAAAAGTTGAAACAACAAGTTGCAACCCAACCTATCCTCCTACTACCAAGATTTGATAAGTTATTCACCTTGGAGTGTGATGCAAGTGGGATAGCAGTTGGAGGAGTGTTAAGTCAAGAAGGTAGGCCCATAGCCTTCTTTCGTGAGAAGCTCAATGAGGCTAAGAAGAAGTACTCAGCCTATGATTTAGAGTTATATGCTTTAGTGCAATCACTTAGGAAGTGGAGGCATTACCTCCTTCCTAAAGAGTTTGTGGTGTTCACAGACAATTAGGCCTTGAGCTACATCACCACACAAGAGAAGTTAAGCAATAGACAACTAAAATGGATGAAGTCTCTACAGGCCTTCAACTTCACTATCAAGCACAAGAACAGATAGATGAACAAGGTGGTAGATGCATTCAGTAGGATATTGTTGATAGTCGAGAAAGTTCAACTCCAAAGCATTGGCATCGATAGATTTAAGGACCTCTACAAGGACAATGAAGACTTCTCAAAGGCTTATAAGGTATGCTCTGATTTCAAAATCATTTCTGTAGTCAATTTGTTGAATATACCTTGCAGAGTGGGCTATTGTTTAAGGGGAATCAGTTGTGTGTTCCCAAGGGGTCAAAGAGAGATAATCTCATTTAGGAGAATCACAATGGTAGTCTTAGTGGCCATTTTTGCATCAACAAGACAATGGAGTTAGTCCAAAGGTTCTACTATTGGCCTAAACTACCTAGGGATGTGAGGAGATATGTGGAGCAGTGTGTCATATGTATGAAAGCCAAAGGAGGAGCCAGCAATGCAAGCCTATACCAGCCCTTAACCATTCCAAATAGGCCATGGGAGTGCTTCATCATGGACTTCATAGTGGGGCTTCCTAAGACCAAGGCAGGTTTGGATAGTATCTATGCAATGGTAGATAGGTTTACCAAGATGAGTCATTTTATCCCTTGCGAGAAAACTCATGATGCTAACCACATAGCTCATCTCTTTTTCAAGGAAATTGTGAGGATCCATGGACTTTTCCTTAGCATTGTGTCAAATAGAGATGCAAAGTTCATGGGCCATTTTTGGAATACCCTATGGAGCAAATTGGGTACTAATTTGTCTTTTGGTTCATCCTACCATCCCCAAATAGATGGTCAACCTGAAGTGATCAACAGGGCATTAGGTAACTTGCTAAGGTGCCTAACTAAGGAGTATGGATAGACATGGGACTTAGTCCTCCCACAAGCAGAGTATGCTTACAATGATAGTGTGAACCAAACCACTAGTAAAATCCCTTTTGAGGTAGTCTATGGGATGCACCCAAGAGGAGTAAATGAGCTTAGAGATTTGGGAAGCATGGAATATAGGAGTGGACATGCAGAGGACTTCTCCCAAACTATGAAGGAAGTCCAAGAACAAGTCAAAAAGACCCTAGAAGAAGCATCTCAAAATTTGAAGGCAAAAGTGGATGAGAGGAGGAGAGATGTCCAATTTGCATTAGGTGACTATGTCATGGTTCATCTTAATAAGTCTAGATTGTAGAAAGGATTACCTACAAAATTGAAAATGAAGAGGGTAGGACTATGTAAGATTATGGCCAAGTATGGAGCCAATGCCTACAAGGTAGACCTTCATCAAGATCTAGCCATCTCACCAGTCTTCAACATTGCAGACCTGGTCAAGTACAAGGGACCACTGATTGAGATTAGTCAGAACAATTAGGAGGTACTTTCAGATATCAATCTAGTGGCCATACCTCCTAAGACCAAGCCTCAAGAAAAGAGGATATTGGAGTCTAGAGTGAAGAAGCACACTAGACATAGTGTCTATATGGAATACCTGGTACAATGGAAGGATCACACTAAATCTGAAACAACTTGGGTGGAAGAAAGCAATTTCACATAATTGGGCATTGATACTTCTCTCACATCCCTACTATGCCTGAAGTTCTACTGTGTAGAGGGGGAACATGGTGTAGGAGCACCCAAGGGTTAGTTCATCCAATCCATCTTTTCTTTTGTTTGTAGCCATCTTTGGAAAGTGTGTGATTTTCCTAAGGTCATGTTGACCAAAGTGTGAGATCCAATAGGGATTAGAGGTCCAATAAGGTCATGTGTCTTAGGTCTTTTAAATCTTGAGACTAATGTGTTAGAGTCTCTTTCTTAGTTAATTATTGTTAGGTGATGTCATAGGACTTAGGGTGTGTGAGAAGTCAGATTTGAGTCTCATATAGAGCCTAGAACTCTATAGGACCTAACCAAGGTCTTTGGTTTGCAAGATTGTAAAATGTTGTAAAAGTTCCTCGGAAAGAATTGTCCAAATGCCCTAAATCAGCTTAGGAGTTCCCTAAAGCCAACCTAAGACAAAAATCAAACTATTTAAGTCTTTCTTGGACTAAATCCCAAGGTTGGACATTCCTTTGTACGAAGATATCATTCTGCAAGTGTGAACAGTGTGTGGAAGTTTGGTTTAGCTTTTTAATCACTGAATAGAAGAAGAATGTTTTGAGTTGAATAATGGATTGTGATTAATGAATTTATTAAATTATTGTGTTTCCTTATATTGTGTTCCATTAGATTAGGTATTTTTATTCATTTATTTGTTCTTTCTTAAATCTTTCCATCCTCCCTGTTCATTGGTTCAAACTAGGAGGGTGTGAGAAATGAGGATCTAACTCATTATCCCACTGTTCAATCTATAAAACCTCTCGGGGATAGTGAGTAGACTCCATGTATATAACTTGTACATGAGCATGGGACTTGGAAAGCTTTCTAAGCATTTATGCACTCTTTCCCTAGGCAAGCCTATGGTGAGCCCTACTAGGAGAGACTGAGACAAAGTGGTTGTAACTTAGAGAGGGTTGTATGAAACTATTAAATAGTGATTGGAGGTCAAATGAAAGGTATTTTCCAAGAAATTTTCCAGAGGAGAGGATCTAACCAATCCATTTGGTTACCCTAAGCTTGCAAACAAACCATGCAATTAGAGAATGCCTAAAAAATTCCCAAAATACCTATTTTTGGTTAGGGGATTGTACGGCTAGGTGAAACCCTAAAACCTCCAAAATCCTTGAGAGGTTGGGTATTGAACCAAGAATCCATAATCAAGTTGTAGGGTTCTTTGGTATCAATTGGGAGAAAACCCTATTTTCCTGAATTAGGAGGCCTAATTGGGGCTCTTCCTTGTAGCCCTATTTTGTGAAGGAACCATGAGATCAGTAAGAAAGATAATGGAAGTAAGACCTCCAAGACCTCAAAATGAATCAAATAAGACATGTTTGAGCCCCTCCTTCCCTCTACAAGACTCTTGTTAATATTGGAGGTGGTGAGAAGACTTGCACAAATGGCTTCAAAAACTTTCAAGCAAATGCAAATGGCATGTGTAAAACTAATTTCGACAACCTCTACCAACATTCTTCCCGCCTGTGCCAAAATGGGAGCTCTCAAACAGGGTATGGAAATCCATCAAAGCATAATGGGAGGGAGTCTTCTTTCAGATGTTATACTTGGAAATGCTTTGGTAGACATGTATGAAACATGTGGATGCATAGATAAGAAATGTCATTTGTTTGTTTGAAAAAATTCTTCAAATAGATGTTATCTTGTGGAGTAGAATGATTGCAAAATATACACAGAATATTTTTTTGGAATAAGTGCTAGAAAATATCAAGCAAATGCAATTGGTAGTTGTGAAACCAAATTCAACCTTTGCAGCATCCTGCCTTCATGTGCCAAAATGGGAGCTTTGGAAGAGGGTAAAAGTATCCATCAAACCATAGTATGAACAACTTTCTATCCATGCTCATAGCTTGTGCTAGTATGGGAGATCTACAATAGGGAATAGATGTCCATCAAAGCATAAAGGATAGCATAATTTCTTCAAATTTTGTGTTTGCAACTACCCTAGTAGACATGAATGTAAAATGTGGAAGCGTAGTCAAGGCATGTAACTATTTGACAAAATGCCCCAAAGAAATGAGAACACATTGAATAAAATGCATGTTTCAGATCCTACTCAAGTCTATGCATCTCAGTGGCTGGATAGGATAGACATAAAAAAGATTCTTGCATTGAGTTGTATCAAACTTTGCCCTAATTCACCAGAATGTTTATATCAAACAATGTGACTATGGCAACAGGCATAAATTAGTGTACAATAAGATAGGAAAACATGTGTATAGTCGCTTCCCCATCCACAGTCTGATTGTGAGAATAGGAGAATAGTTGGTTGATTGGGATAATCCGAAGGATGTTGTAGATGTAAATTGGAGAGATTTTTCTATGCTTTAGTAGGATCAATATGAAGATGGAAGTCTTCTTTCTTTCATATCATAAGCAGACAAGGAGACCAGGAGAATACGTACAATGTTGCCATGTTTGTTGTGCTTACAAAACTATTTCAGTCAATGACATTAGGGAATGATTTGTAAAGTAATGGTTTATAAGCCACAAAATGTGGAAGTATAAACAAGGGAAGTGAACTGCTTAACAAAATACCTCAGAGAAATATGGTCTGCAGAAAATGGATTTGTTCAAAATGCTCTAGAAACTTTCAAACTAATGCAATTGGTAGGTATAGAGCTAATTTCCATAACTTTTTGTCATCATCCTTCCTATCTATATCATAATGGGAGATTTGGAGTAGGGTATGGACATCCATCAAAAGATAATGGAAGAAGGATTTTTGTTGAAAAATAAACACAAAATTCTTTCATGAGGAGGATAAAAATGCTAAACAAATTGAAATTGAAAAGCACTGATTTCAGTGTAGAGACAAATGAGAGAATAAGAAAGAAATGGGATTTTGAAGATTACCCAAGATTGGGGGCTCAGGAATTGACATGAGAAGCAAATCAAGAGTATGTTTGGTTCAATGTTATGGTCCATTGTGGGTAGTCTAATTCTACAATTTTATGAGGTGGAGTTTCATTTCCTCTGTAATTTTGAGCAAGAACACACCAACTTTCTGAGATTGATTATAATTACAAAATAACTTTCCATTGTATATTTGAATGGCGGAATGCATTTACACACAACAAGACATCACAATCTGTCGGTACTCTGTTGAAAGGTCTCTCCTAAATGAAACCTCGGATATGCATGTACAAGTCCAACTATACATCACTATCGGCTTTGCCATTGCCCCTCATCTGGTGCAAGTGAGAGGGGATACCTATTGACAATATTGATGCATCAATTTACAAGCAAAGGCATGGAACCATTATTGGCAGAGGAATATATTGAAACCATCATATCTAATGTTTCCACAAGACTATTAACATTGGAAAATAAATAAATAAGGCCATTCAGTCCTTAGTCTTGGATGAAAATATTATGTGGTTTGACTAAAATACTCAAGACTCTATTATGCAAAGGAGTGAATTTGTTTGTGGAGTTTTCAGATGCTTCTATTTATTGAGTTCTACTACAATCTTTGTGTGTAAATGTGATTATTGATGCAATGACGGTAATCTTGGGTGAGTTTGATGGTATAAAGACAATTATTATCCCTTGTGATCATTGGTAGTAGAAAGAAAATAATCAAACATCATGTGTTTTAGTCTAAACACTATTGTCGCTGCTTATATGGAGGGAAGATATTGAATATATATGAAAGCAATCAACAGGAGTAGAAGAATAAATAATATATCGATGGAAGGTTAAAGAGAAAAATTCAGATCTACATGAGGGATTAAGAGGTTGAATTTGAAGGAAAGATATATATATATATATATATATATATATATATATATATATATATATATATATATATATATATATATATATATATATATATATATATATATATATATATATATATATATATATATATATATATATATATATATATATATATATATATATATATATATATATATATGTATGTATGTATAGAAAGAGAGAGAGAGAGAGAGAGAGAGAGAGAGAGAGAATGTCAATATACAAGAAGATTGTGCAGAGATAAAAGAGCATATATGTAGATATGAAAGAAGATATTGATACTATTTATGGTTTGATTTAATGGAAATCATTCTCATGCATGAAAAAAGATTACACATCGTTGGAACCAATTTTTGATGAAAGAAACAACATAGTAAGGAAGGGAAAGAACAGGAATATCACTTGATCAATGTGGGAGATTGGAAACAAAGAGTAGTGTTGGAACCATATCAGTCAGGCTCATTCATCAAGGAGCCAACATCGAAAGTAGGGACACTACACTATTATCTGGATTCTCAAAAAGGGCAATATTAGTATTTGGAAACACGAGTGATTCAAGTCCACATCTTTGGTCACTATCAAGCTATGCTAGTTAATTCAAGTTAAGGACTATTATTAATCTATCCAAGGTAGCATAGAAGTTAGTTGCCTATATCTCTTATTCATCCAATTCAAATCAGACCTTTGGAATTATTGGCTCTTCCTCACTATCTGCTGTGATTATTAAATACTAAGCTACATCATTGAGTAGATTAGTGGTACTTCCATGTAGATATCAAATTATTTCAAGTTACTTCTGCAAGTCTTGATCAATCTAAGCCAAGGATATTACATAGTTTCTAACTACGATTATACTTATACATTATCTTAAAAGAAATGGACAAAAACAAAAGTAGGCCCCTAAGTGGGAACATTACATTGTCTCAAGCATCTAGTTTATTTGCTACTGAGACGAACTAGTCTATAAAGAGGAACACGATCAAACAAGGTAGCATAGATTGATGATAATTAGGCTGCCCAATAAGGAGATCAACATGATATTTGACACTAAGGCATTAGCCCATTATAGTTGAATGTGTTATCATATTGAATGGAATAATATATTGGTATTTGATGAGCCGAATTATCAATTCCTTTGGGTGTTGCTACCAACATGGCTAAGTTTAGAGCGGCAATGTTTGGAGTCAAATTGGGGATTCACCTGAGGATGTGTGTGTCTGAATGTGGACCTCTAAATCAGGCACAAATGCAACATAGTCATTGCTCAATCATGAGATGGCGAGTATGAACATGAATTGTCCATCTCACAACATCGATTGAATTGACTTGTTACCTCCTATGTGGACGGGGTGTTCAATTACTCTCAGAACGAGAGCCAACAACATAGACCAATCCCACAACGGAGGATTTTCAAAGCTATAATGATATGCAAAATTGAAATTAAAATAAGATGAGTGCAATTAATCTAGAAATGCTTTGAAAGAGATATGAAATGCAAATTTTTATTTTTAGAGAACTTGAAATAAATGTGATATTATGCTAAGAACAAATAAGAAAATTAACTCTAATATGAGATGCAATTATACTAAAATGAGATATTAGACTAATTATGCAATAAAGCTTTTAAAACAATGTAATAATGGAGACTAAAATTGACTATAGTGTAGATGCTCTCAAAATTGCCCTCTTCAAATGAAGAAATGAGGTCCATTAAATAGAAAAGCCCGAGAAGAGAATGAAAGGGTTCTTGATTTGAAACTCCTGACCCTTCATTTCCATTTGAGACAAAAATGCAAGATTTACTTAATAAAAAGAATGGAAAATGCCACACAGGTGGCCTTTCGAATATCTTGAATTATTAATTCAAAAAGGTGTGTCCATTCGAATATCAAGCAATTATTAATTCCTTTTATGTGTAATTAGCCAAATGGGGTGGATTTAATTTAATTCTAAGCACTTAAGACTTTAGGATTAAATTAAATTATCATAGGGGTAATTTAGCTAATTAAAGTCAAGGACTTTAGGAATTAATTTTGATATTTAATTAATGCAATTTATGGTATTTGCAATTGACATTAAGTCAAATTAAGTCAGGTAGGAGAGAGAAAATTACCTAGGGAACTAGGACTTTAAAGATGTAAAATTAACGAAAGTGCACCAAAATTAATTGAATTTAATAGGTGCCAATTTTAGGGTATTACATAGGACACCTAGGATTGATCTGTAGGGGGACTCTCATATCATAGTTAATGTGATTAGGCAGTGATCTATGCCCAATTGGCAGTTGAACCAATGGCTAGGTCCTATTTGGCGGCTTCTGGGTCAGTTTGAAGACTACAAAATTACCCACATATACCGTGAAGGTAATGGCTATGCGGATGGATTGGCAAAACGGGTTGCTGATAGGGCAATCGTTGCTTGCTAAGTTGTATTGAGTGTGCCTCGTGGATAAGGATCAATGGTGGATGGCAGCAATTTTTCTGCCTTCTGTTGTATTTCTTGCTCCAAGTTTATTTCCATCATTATATGGCTCTATTTGTAATGGACGGGTAGGGTTGAGTTGTAGTCTGGGGATGGTGTTCAGTGGAGGATATACAACTCATAGTGTAGCTGTTTAATTGTAAGATGTATATGTAAAAAATTGCTTTTAATTAATTAAAGGGTGTATCTATATATATATATATATATATATATATATATATATATATATATATATATATATATATATATATATGTATTTAAAAATTTCAAAGATATGTTTAACTTGAGTTCAATTGATTCATAATGTTTAGCAGTTTTCAATTTAACTTTGCATAAAAGAGTATGTTTTGGATTTGAATTGAAAAGTATAATTGATATTATCATAACTATAACTGATGTAATGGACAATATCTTTAAGGTAAACTTTGAAAAACTGTTAATACAAAGCAGAGTAAGCTTATTAATGTCTTTTGAAGAATACTTTGTTTGCAGAGAATTAGATGACAATAGTATTTTTAATTCTAGATCCCTTTTTAAATCTCTCCCTATAAAATAAAGATCCAAAATCATTGAAAATATTGACCAAGATGATCAAGCTATACGTTAAACCACTGTAATTAATCTTAAAACTCAAAAAAATTCCACAGAGCTGGTTTAAATTGAAAAAACAATAAAGATTAAACAGTACTATTAATTTGCCAAATAAAACACTCCAACTCTTAATTAAGACCTAACAATGAAGCTAATAGACAACACACAGCTTAAAATTGAAAAACAAACAGTAACAAGATAATAAAAAAAACTTGAAAAGATATAAGTACTTGCCTGTTTAAAAATGGCATTCCACCTGAGGGGACTCTCTTTAAAGCCTCTCTGGAATAAGAAGGACGAAGTGAAAATTGTACATCACTGCTAACATACCGCAAAGAATCCCTTGCACCATTTGCCGTTATGTCATAGGTAGCCTTTTCCTTACCAACATTACCGTCAAATTTTCCACCATCTGTCGTATCTGAGCTCGTAATTGAGCTGTCAATGGTGCTGCCCCTGCTCTAAGAATGCATCAAATTGAGATGTTCTTTGGCGAAGGCCTTCTTGTAGCGGAATACTCTTATCCTTCACTGTACTCAATGTTGTTACATAACTTGTACACGGCACTGCCGGATGCTGTTGCCATCCCTTTGAATGGCCTTCTTCTTGTTCTTTTTTTTATTTTGTCCTCCTTTTCTTTTTCCTTCTTTTCTTTGCCCTTCTTTCCTTTATCCTTCTTAATTGAATTTTCTTTTTGGCCATGGAGTAGTCGTGACATAAAATTTTCTTTTCTTGACAGCTCTGTTTGGCTTTTACCTTCCGTTTTGAGCTTCTCCAATACGATTGGCACAAGAATTTCAATCCTGTTTAGTCTTTCTAGCAGAAAAATCCTTTTTATCTATTTTCTTTTGCAAAGATTGGATGTATCTGTCCGCTGCTTCGCTCATGAATCCCTCATCTTTCACATGCTCGAGAATCAGAAGAACCTGTCTTGTTAACTTTAGCATAGATTGGAGAGAGATGAACAATGATAGTAAGCAGGGACACCTAATGACACATTTCCTTCTCGTGTTTGTTGATTTTCCACATCTGCCATGATTTCCTCACTCGATCTTTTCTTGCGCAAGAATTTCAATCCTGTTTGAGCATTGTAAGGCTCCATTACAATTGAGATGTTCTTTAGTAAGGCCTTCTCTATTTCTGATGATTGAGGTACCATTGGAGCCCTCAAATCCATTAAAACTGCTCTTCCTCTCAGATTTTGTGTGTAGATATTTTCAAAAGGAAAAAAAATAAAAAATCAAAATGCCTTCCGCCGCTTTAATCATACCGAGTCTGCATCAAATCTATTATCACTTGCATGTATAGCAGAAGGAAAGCCATACGAAATTGCACTTGAATTTCTTCCTCCCAACTCGACCGTTGGTTGTTTGCACAAGGAAAACCATACAAGTCAAACCACTTTCAAAAACTAGAAGGGAGTTTTGCTTTTTGCACGTCAAAAAGGGTTGGATTGCAATGAACGGTTTCTTGGATAACGAGCCATTTTCTTTTCAATGTCGGTATTTTTTATTATTATTGGAGGATTAGCATCTAAGGTAGCATAACATTATATTCTTAAGACATAAAATTAAAGGAAAAATGAATAAAGATATTTTATTGACTAAAATGTTACTTTATTTTAGTGTTGATTTATTATTTTTAATAAATTAAATTAGATTAGAATTATATACTTTTTTTATCGATTAAAAAGTTATTTTGTATATTGTATTAATTTATTATTCTTAATAAATTAGATTAGAAGTGTAAGTATATGGAATATCTAAAAAAAAACTATTTATAGATTTTTTAGAAAATAAATAAATGAATAAGATGGTAGAGTATTATGATTTTAATGGTGAAAATTGAGTTATCATAATATTTTCTCTTATGTTTTGGGCTTACTTTGGTTAAAGTATCATTAATCTAATAACAAGTCTAAAAGTGACATATTCTTGTGTAATCATGAATTTATCATGTTCTTATTAGCTCCGTAATTAGATCTTAATCCATGGACCTACTAGCCATCATCGTTGATCAAATCTACAAGTGCAAACTTGACCTAGGTCACTTCCACCTATATAGATTAAACCTTGAACCTTTACAATTCAAAATAGATTTGAATCTTTGTCAACATTTTTGTTTCTCTTTGTGAGTCAACCTAATGCATATATATTTGGATAGTATGAATTGTGTTGTTGTTTTTAAAAAGATTCCCTATTTATTTGTAAATTGCTTAGGAGATTGAGGAGTCACTACAAGAGCATTTGCATAAGAGTATCATAGCAAAATCACAAAGAATCATAATTGCATCATGTCATCTTATGCATAGTGCATGTCTAGCGATTTTTTAAATCATTGTGTGAAAGTAATTGAATCAATCCACTTAAGGGCTCAATCAAGCAAAATATGACCCTCATTTAGTAAGTTCTCAAATACATAGTGTGTGCCTATCTATTTTTGTAATCATTGTGTGAAATTCATTGAATTAATCCACTTTAAGGCTTGATCGAGAAAAAAAATGACCCTCATTTAACAACTTTCCAAATGTATATCAAACTAATGCAAGTATATTGTAGTTTTTTCAATTTCTTCTAGATCACCTCTACATTTCCAAGTTTAGTTTTACATGTCATATCCATTCCATAGGCATGGATCTAAACCACAACAAAAGTAACCATTTTATACATTATAAGTGTACCATCCTAGAATTGCATCACTATGTAATTCCCCATTTAGCATGATCCCATTTTAGCATGTATGGGCTTCTGCATTAGTTTTCAATATTCCAACCCCAATTATAGTTTCCATTCTGGCATCCCCTCCATAATTAGGACCTATGGGCCAAATTTCAAGGATTTTAGGTGGGAACAAGTCATCCCGGTCAACTTATTCATTGATGTTTCTTTGAAATTTAAATCAAGAGTGTCTTAACAGTTAAGTAGGAAATCCAAATTCTTGTCAGCCCTCTTTGAATTTTGAGCTCTAAAATGTTTGTGAGGGGTATATATAAGAAATAGGTACCTCTTCTTATTTGGGTTTAAGCATTTTTAACCATAGGCAAGCATACAAAGACCTAAGGAGAAAGATCAAGATTATCATAATCTCAAGCATTCAAGGCATTTTTAAAGAAATCCTCTCCATGGTAGCAACTTTCACTCCCTCATTGAAGGCCAAGTAGAGGAGATCACCATCAAAGAAGAAGACCATAGCATAAATATCCATTTACAAGCATTCAGGCATCCAAATCTTCAAGCATTCAAGTTTTTCTTCCTCTCTGTATCAAGCATTGTGGCAAACTACAATATTCATTATGCAAGGCATGTCTTTCATGATTTCCTTTTAGGTTTTTTGTAGAGTCAAGTTATTGCATGAACACTTGTGATCACATTCAAAGAAGCATTATACCATCAAGGTATAAGAAACATCATGTTTCAGATTTAGCCTCTACTTTATATCAAAATGCTTTTATTTCAAGAATATTTCAATTCAATTTCATGGTTGATTCCAAATTGGGGTTTGTCTTACACAAACATTTTCCTCTTTTCTATGTGCATGAACAAGTGGCACCAGTTTTGAGATTAGATCTATAAAGCGCAAGATATCAGTTACAGTCTATAATTGAAATCATTAGAAAGTACAAGAAATAAGTTGACCCAGTTGACTTATTCCTAGAAACAAGTTGACCTAGTCAACATAGTCCCTCTAGATTAGTATCAAACTAAATCTACAAGTTAGTTACAATTTATGGATTCCATTTTTGGTAACATAATTTGTTGTCATATCTTTGTTAGTCTATGAATACAAAAAATCCACTGTTTCCTTCATTTGGTCCTAAATGTTTCATCTCCTCTCCATTATTCCCTTTTCCATTTCCCATTAAGTGAAGGATCATTGCACCCATTTAGCGTTTGAGCCTCCTCAAGCCTACTAGATCATATTCCTTTCAATTGTGGAAAAAGAAATCAGATTGTCTCTCTCTCTTCCTTATATTATGGCGATCCCAATATGTTATGTTACATTTTAGTGAACCTGACTCATAATATATCCACTTCAAATTGTCATTTCTATATATGATTTGGATAGCTTTCATTTTAGTGATGGAATTCACTAAGTTGGACTAGCTTGTTATTACACTTATCTTTACTTCCATTTATCGGTCACATGAAGTAGCTAATAGTTTATTTCATTTCATGTTGCTTTCTTTCCTTCTTGGTACTCTTGCATATAACATCATGAGAATTTCCAATATGCTTCCTTCTTTTAGATCATTTTCCAAGACTTTCATCCATATTTCATGTAATTTTATTATAAATCTCTTAATGTAATGCATGGATTGTCTTAATTTCATAAAGGTATTTGTTAAAATTGATAACATTTCCCTAAGAAACTATATCATTTCTCCTAATGAATATAGAGATTGCACTCCTATTCCAACCTCTTCCTTTTATCAAAGAATTTTTAATAATCCTAATGTGAGAAATTTCCTTGATGATTTATCTCCTAGGATAACCTTAAGTAAGAATGAATATTTTGATAAATCCTCTTCTTCTTCTCAACCAAAAGAGGATGTGAATGACGATGGAATACCTAATCTCCCTAAAGAAACTAATTATATTGTTTCTCCTTATACTACACATTTCCACAAACCTCAAGATGAAAGTCCTTTTCCTTCTCAACTAAAGGCTAGTTACAATATTGGCTATGAAATTACTTCTCAAAAAGGTTATAGCGGACAAGGTCTTGCATTAATGAACAAGGTATACAGGTCCCTATAGATCCTCCTACACAAGTCACTAGAATTAGTATAAGATTTGTATTGCAAACCAACATTTTGCCTCCTTCAAATCCTATTGATTCTTTTACATTAAATCCTAATCCTCTCTCTTTGTTTATTCCCTTACCAAGAAATGTCATTTTAAGATCATTTGGTTATAGCTGAAAGAGTCTATCAAGCCATTAAAGATTATCCAAATATTAAATTCCCACATCAAAAATTCCCAAAACTTAATAACCAAATAACAATAATGAATAATGTGTTTATCCTCATACTAATACTCATTCTATCTCTATTTGTATTCCTTTGAGATGATATGTTTGAAATTTGGTAGTTAGAGTTGTAATTGGGTAAAAGCACAAAGCTGTGTCACATTTCAGGACAACTTATCAGCACAGCTGAATTTGAATATTTCTTACTAAAATTATTTTTTGTCAAATATTTGGTCTAGCTAGATTCATTCTAGCTAAGTTAGATAAGTTCTTCACCTTTTCCAATTGGAAATATCTATTAAATGCATGTTTTATAACAATTACTAAAGAAATAAAATTATTTCAGAAAAGTGATGTTTCAATAACTCTTACTCTTTTTAATGATATTTTTTTACAAATATAAAAATACCCTTTTTTAGAGAATAGAGTCAAGATTATCATCATATAATTTTTATAGTATTTTAATTAGATCTAATATATTATAATTTCAAAATACTGCAAGTAGGTATTTTAACATTCAAGAACAAGATGCTTCAAAAATAGAAAAAAATAGTAAAGCTTATCAAAAAAATTGAAAATTTATATTTAACACTAGAGGAGAGAGTTATCTTCAAAAGTGTGTAATTTATTTTCTAAATGGTGTAGATTTGGTAGGGCAAATTTGATGCGAGATGAAAACTGTAGATTTCAGGTATGTTCGACTTTGAGTAGTTATAACAGAGAAAATATACATTGAAAACTAAATTTTCTTCTTTTTTGCACTAGCTATACATTTTATTTATGACATATTTTGAAATCAAAGAAAAAAAGATTATTTGCATATACTTTTTTGGTGCGAACAAGACACTCATTTTTTAGCATTTTTCAGCAAGTAAAAAAATGGACTTAAAAAATTAAAAACCTATGTGAATTCTTCTTCAAAAAAAATTAAAAAAATTATAGGCATAAACTTCATCCAATTTTACACATTTCATTAGTTTACATCATCTCCAAATTTTAAACATAAATGCCATTTTTATGTCGTTAAAGTTAAAAATTTTGTGTGCTGTTGACCTTTTCCTTTATAAAAGTGTGACACAGCTTTGTACTTTTACCCAATTCCTATTACAAGAGATATTCTACTTTTTCTTAATATTAAAAAAATCATACAATAGCATTCATTACACCTATTATGTTGTTCCACATCATGTAAATCTTAGTAAGTCCATGTTATTGAGGCATCTTTGTTTTATATGGTGTTTTGTTTTCATATTCAAACCTTATTTGCAAACTACATTTTAGGTTGTTTCCTTGTCTTCACATTTGGGGGTAAGGCTTATTTTATTTTATTTCATCCATTTTATCTTAGTTGATTGGTATAAACTTATTTGTTCTTGTCTAAAATTTATTCCTTAATGAACATCTTGTGATCTAATCACTTAGCAGGAATAATGTGTTATATTTTTCCTTGTCTTTATCCTTGGGAGACAAGGTTTACTCTCTTTTATTCATTCTACAGATCCACTTTCCTTACTGAAATGGATTTTGTTTATTATGTTATTTCCAATCTTACATGGAATTGTTTATTTACATTAGAGATTCTCTCTTATACAAGAAGTGTTTATCCTTGATCACAACCTCTCATTTGTTTGCAATTGTATGTCCATCATAAACAAAACCCTTACTTGGGGGCTTAAAGTGTAGCATCCTTCATTAAGAACTGATTTTTCCTACCTAGAAATAGAGGGGACTAAAAATGTGAATTATCATTTTCCTTCCCCTCTTGGTCTCATAGAAGAACTCATTTTAGGTAGATATCTTGGAATGAATATCTCTTTCTCTTAAGGATCTCTTTCCATATGTTTCAAGATATCCTTTTACAAAACTATCTTTCATTTCCTTTAGAAAGAGATATGCCTTATTGTGGTTATCCATACACTGTCACTTAAGGATATCTCCTTGTTGTTGAAGGCAGGTACCATTCTGTATGCTATGAAATATATTGCTAGGAACATGAAACCAAGTTAAACATTCAAAAAAATAAATCAAAACAACACTTATCATTAGACCAAATAAAAATAAGCTTAAAACCAAAAGAATGGAAACCTTGCACTCCCTCCAAGAAAGCCTCCTTTGTTGAAGAAATGTTTTCCAAAGATAGAGATATGTGTGCTCAATGCTTTCTCAAGATTTAATGAAGATGTGTGAGGAGAGATTGTGGAACGATTCTGGTATTATGAGGTTATGGTTTGTAGTTTTTCTCTTCAAAATGGCCTGATAACAATGCATACAAGGTGGATGAACATGAAGGAGAAGAGGGTTCAATTTATATGCAAGAGGAGGGAGAAATGGACGGTCAAGATGAAAATCTTAGGAAGGGTGGAGATGCATTTGAGAGAGAGCACATGGATTGTGATTTCTCTATGCCTCTCATTGTGACAAGTGTCACAAGGAGAGAGGTTTGGAAGTATGGGGGAATGTGACCATTTTGGGAGATGTGAGAGGGGAAAAATGTGTAAGAAGGAGATGGAGTGTGTAACGGATGTGTAAGAGCATTTAAGGTTGACATGAGGTGAGATAGTTGGGGTATGTGAGGATGTGACATGAGAGTTGACTTGGGTTGGGTAAGGATTTCTTCATCCATAGATTATGATTGTGCAAATGTTTAGGGAATGATTAGGCTTCTATTAGGAGGAAAGTGCGAGAATTAGGAGGATGTAATGGGAGGGGAGAGAATGAGTGGAAAATTGGATTAGCTAATCATGGGTCATTAGCTACTTAAGGGTGATTAGCATGTGTGAATGGTTTGGATTGAGGAAGAACTCAAGGTTAGGTAATTGGGACTGGTTAGGTTAGGGGTTAAAGTTAGGAGCCAAGTGCTCAAATTGGATTAAATGCTTTATTTAATTCCAAAATAGGAGGAAAAGGGGATTTATGAATTAATTTAAATAGATGAATACTTTTATTTAAATTAATAGAGGAAGGGGATGTTAATTAATTATCAGACTATGAGTTTCCATTTAGATAATTAATTGGACTATAGTTAATTAATTAAATGAATTAACTAAGGGATGACATAAATCAATTAAATAATTAATATTTAATTAATCAGTTTCTTAGGAGAGAGCTAAATAAGATTACTTAATTGTGTAATCAGATTTAGGTGTCTACACCTTCTTCTTTTCCTCAAGATGCCACCATAGTTTATGTTGTCATCTTAAGGAGGGGGGCATATATGAAACCTCCTTGTATATTATATCATGAATTAATTTTGTACCCATGTGCATTACCTTTGTGCCCATGTATGTTCCCTTTGCACCCATGTGCATTCCTTTTTCACCCCCATTATTTCCATGTGCACTTCTATGTCTTATCTTTGTGCTCCTGTGTTCCCTTTGTCCCCCTTGCTAGAATGTGAGGTTGATGTTATCTATGCTATTTTCATTAATGTCATCATTAATGTCAACATATCATTATTATACCCTCTTTGTGTATTGGTTGTTTTGAAACTGACTGGTTTGATGTATCAGCTGTGTATTGGTTGTTGTGCACTGATAGTCTGTATGTTTTGGTTGAGGTGTTCACCGATAGGTTTTAGTGAGTATTCTTCATTGGATGCTACATGTGGTTGATTGGGTCAATCCTGTTTGGATGTGTATCTTTTATAGTTTTCAGTCCCAATTATATATGCATAATGTGTTGATCATATCTGTTGGAACCGAGTTCTTTAGAGATGGTGTGGCATGTTGGCTTAAGAAAGGTGTATTTTAAAGATTCAGGTGGACCTCATTTCATTCCTTACCACCAGGGGAATTTCTTGTTATGACTTATTTAAAATTTTCTGGCCGACCTAGTGGATCTCACCATGTTGTATAAGTAGAGAGAGGAGTTTAGTTGTTCAATGTAAGGATCAATGTTTGTATCTGATAAGATTCATGTGAGGTGAAATGTGAAGTGAATGTGAGTCTATTTACAAGATATTAATGCTTGTGTGTAGCATATGTATTGATCTCAGTGGTGGGTTCTATATCTTTTCATATTTTTTGACTGTGATTCTTGTTGTATTGGTAGTTAGTCTTGTTTAATTAGCAGTGAGCCTTACTAGTAGTGATCCTTAGTATATTGGAAGTGATCCTTATTGTACCAGTAGTGAGGCTACTTGTAGTGAGCATAACTAGCAGCGAGCCTTGTAAAAATCACCATATAGGTGTTACCTTAATATGTGTTTTTACATTTCATGAGAATTAGCTTCTCCATAGTTTTTCTCAATTTCAGTTTCCATGTAAATCTTGTTGTTCTCTATATCGATGTTTCTTATTACTCCTAAAGAGCATTAATGGTTGTCATTAGTATCATTCAGTCATAGAATCGATAAAGGAAACAAGACAGGACAGTCGGTCAATACACAAAGCCTTTACACAAAGTAGAACACAAGACATGCCTCTAAGTTAACCAAACATAGCTTTGACCAAGCACTCTTACCAAGCCTGATGATCACCGAGTACCAAACACTGTGGTCACCGAGAATTCATATGAACCGAGCACTAGTTAATTACCGAGTGATGAATTCATTGAACATCAAGTGAAACAAGAAACAACATAGTAGTTTGGTATGACACAAACATTAAGGAAAATGATTTACACCGATCAGAAAATGGTTTACCAAGATCAAGACATAATTTAATATGGATGTAATCATTAAATTGTTGATGATTCCTATGTATTGTAGATCTAGGTTATTTATTTCCACTATTGATCTTAGGTTTTCTAAGATATTGTAAAACCCTAATTAGGTCAAATTAGTTTGATATAAATTTTTCTAAGATGTCATTTTGATGGAGTATCATCAAGAAGTAGCCATACTCAAGACATCAGAAGATCAGACAGGGTTTTGACATAAGTATTCAATTTTTAAGAACAGACATAAGGCTACCGAGCAGTACAGAAGGACATACACATTACAACTAGGTGATATCTTTATAGTACTTTACAGACCTGAATTAGGCAAGTTTGAGTTTCTATTTACAGATATATCCTATTGTTACTCTTTAACCATTGTAGTATATTTCTAAATCTCTTAACATAGTGAATTTTACAATTCTATTATAAATCTCTTAACTGGGTGCACACTTGATTATGTTGCTAAAGCTTCTAACTAGTTAGATCTAGCTAATCTTATTGTTACTCCTAATAGGGTAAGATCACCAGAAGTGATAAAAAATATTTGTATCCTTAACCGACATACTTTGTTACTGCAGTAGTGATGCTTTGTGGGTGTCATCCCCACTACATTTTTTACCTTCTAACAAGGGTGTCTGTGATACCAAAATGCTTGAGTTATATGAAGTTTCATGAATGGTTTACTGATTAGGTTACATGTATTTAAATTTTAGTTATCTTTTGAATGTATGTTACATGCAATGGATTAGGTTGGTTAATGGTATTATAGCTTACAAATTTTTAGTCTTGAAAGTTTTAAAGGTATTGATTCACCCCTCCCCTCTCAATATATATCTTTCCATAATCCCAACAATTGATATCTGAGCTAGTTCTCTTGTTTGGGAAGTTTATTCACTGAAGAGAAAAGATCTTAACGATGGAAATGTATCAGCTTGATAAGACTATTGAGAATTGGAGAATACAAATGCAAATCTATATTGAACAATTAAAGGAAGACAAAGAAGAACTAAGAAAGTTACTGATCAGAAGGAAGGATATGGCACTTTGGTATAATGAGACTGATTATCATGAAGAAGAGATAGATGATCCATTTGAGGCATCTAGATCTGGATCTGGTAGCATATCTGATGCATCAAAAGGAACCATATTAAATATATCTAAAAAGAATCAACATCTTACTGAACAAGTGAAAGACCTGCAGATCAGTCAAGAAACACAAATGGTCAGAATGATTGATGTCATGAACAACGCAAGGTAAGTAGAACAAGAAAGAAATTTGGCTATTGAAGAAAGGAGGAAAATGACTGATAAGTTGCAAGAAAAGGAATTTGATATATTGAGACTCATTGACCATCACTTTGAAATCTCTAATCAAATGGTTGTCATAAGTCAGGAAGTCAACCGAGTAAATAGTAAGCTTACTAAGAAATTGGAAGACATCGGTGAATTACGAGAAGAAAATGAAAGATTGAAGAATGAAGTAACGATTCAACATCAACACAATGAGATGATCAAGAAAGATGAAGAAAGTACTAAGAGAATGGATGAATTCCTAATTAGTCAGAAAAGACTTGATAGCACTACTAGTTTAGGCTATATTGAATAGGGAGAGTCACCAAGACAAGATGAATAGAAGAATGCCTATGCTAATCCAAGGCAAAAGAAGCTATCATGTTATCATTGTAGAAAACCAGGCCACACATCAAATGTTTGCAGAACCAAAACAAAAGGTATTCCTAAATCCACTCCTAAATTTAATGGTTATTACTATAAATCTAATAAGTATGGACATCAAGAACATGAGTGCAGATCAAATTTGAATAGGACACCTAAGAAAACCTATATGTAAAAACATTATTGCACTTGCAACACTTGAGAAGGCAGGACAAAGATGAATGAAGGACAAAGATGAAGCAAGTCTAGACATTATCACAGGAATGCAGGACAAAGATGAAGCAAGTCTAGACATCGAAAGAATAAAACAAGACATATCAACTGAGAAGGAAAGGTAATGCATATACTTGGGATTAAAACACTTGAGTTAATTGCACAACATGTGGAAGATATAGACATATTGTAGAAAACTACATGAGTAAGAAGTAGAGAGGAAGATATCATAATTATACAAGTACTAGTATGGCATGTTTGCACTATCACAAGGTCGGTCACTTGAGAAAAGATTGCAGAGATTGAACACCAGAGATAAATGAGAATACAAATGGAAATACAATTGAATAAATCATGAGGATAATAAATAAAATGTGGAAAAAAGCATCAAATGACAATGTTGGATCAAGCACTGCAATCAGTGACACCTTGTCCATTAGATTAGGTGATATCACCACCTCCACCTAAGCAATTAAGGTATGTATGGAATTGAATTGCAATAAGTTATATCTTACAATAGTTCCTTATATCTAGTGAATGAACACCAAATCAACATGAAATGAGATGCACTATGGTACTATATGTTTAGAACTTAAAATGTGTATAGTTAGTAAAAGCATGACCGAGTAAAAGTTTTCTAGTCAGTGAAGATTGGCAAGGTTAACCGAGTTAAAGTATCAACCAATTTAATATCTAGTGTTAACAATCTGAAGCCGAAGTGTTAACCAAATGTAACTATGTTTTCTAAGCTATGGTAGGTAATGCATTTAATGCAAAAGTTTGAGCAGGAAAGGATATTTTTGGTATAAATATGGGATGAAGCTAGTCATTTCATCACACAATGATCATGAGAAGAACTAGAGAGACTTGATAGATTTGAGAAAAGAATTTACAGAGCATTTGATAGAGATTTAAGGAGATCCTGAGTGATTTTATCACTACTTAAAGTAAGTTCCTTAGCTACCAAGTTGTTTTATTGAAATATTCGTGAAGCCCTAAATTTGAGTAAACGATGGCATCTTCATCTTAGGCTATGAAACTAGCAGTGAGCCTTACTAGTAGTGATCCTTAGTATATTGGAAGTGAGCCTTATTGTATCGGTAGTGAGGATACTTGTAGTGAGCATAACTAGAAGTGAGCCTTATAAAAATCACCATACAGGTGTTATCTTAATAGGTGTTTTTACATTTTGTGAGAATCAACTTCTTCATGGTTTTTCCCAATTTGGGTTTCCAAGTAAATCTTGTTGTTCTCTGTATCAGTGTTTCTTATTACTCCTAAAGAGCATTAATGATTGTCATTAGTATCATTTAGTCATAGAATGGATAAAGGAAATGAGACAGGATAGTTGGTCAATACACAGAGCCTTTACACAAAGAAAAACACAAGGCATACCTCTAAGTTAACCAAACATAGCTTTGACCAAGCACTCTTACTGAGCTAGATGATCACCAAGTACCAATCACTATGGTTATCGAGCATTCATATGAATTGAGCACTAGTTAATTATCGAGCGATGAATGCAGTGAACACCCAGTGAAATAGGAAATGACATAACAGTTTGGAATGACATAAACATCAAGGCAAACGATTTACACCGATCATAAATGAAAGGAAACTCAAGTGTGGAAATAGCTTCCTACTCTAATCTCTATAGGAAAGTATTGTGCAAATTCTTTTAAATCCTTACAATTTCAGATTCATTAACAACTTTAACAAAGATATTGCAACCACATACCATGCATATAGAAAAATAGAGAACAACACAATGATATACCATGGGGAAACCTTTCGGTAAAAACCCCAGCACTCCAAACCCTACACAATGTATTGATCAAAACTATTGTAGCTTACAATACACTTACAATGCAAGTTCTTTCAGAAGATTTCAAAAAACTTCGAAGACAAATCATGGTAGCATAAAACATTCCAACAATACATTCACATCACATCTCTTCACAACCCCTAAAAAATGCTTATATCATGCGCTTCACTTTTTAGGGCTACTCCCAAAGATAACCGTATTAGGGTTTTACCATTCTCTGAGAAAATAGGAACCTTGAGCCCCACGATTGGGGAAGAGTGTACAGTACTCAAATTAATCAATTGCCACATGTCTTCACTTGTCATTGAATCTTCCTGACATAGCTCTTATGTGTCATAGGAATCTGTCATAACCGTTTTAGCCATGATCTCCTTACACACAATTCAAGATGCTGACACATCAACATTATTTGCAAGAAATACATTTTACAAAACAAATAATAAGAATAGGAATTATCCAAGGTTGAGACACCTTATTCCTAACAAGAAAATGGTTTACCAAGATCAAGACAAAATTTAATATGGATGTAATCATTAAATTATTGATGATTCCTATGTATTGTAGATCTAGGTTATTTATTTCCACCATTGATCTTAGGTTTTATAAGATATTGTAAAACCCTAATTAGGTCAAATTAGTTTGATATAAATTTTGTTAAGATGTCATTTTGATGGAGCATCATCAAGAAGTAGCCACACTCGGGACATCAAAAGATCAAATAGGGTTTTGACACAAGGATTTGACAGAAGTATTCAATTTTTCATAATAGACATAAGGCTACCAAGCAGTACAAAAGGACATACACATCAAAACAAGGTGATATATTTACAATATTTTACAGATCTAAATTAGGAAAGTTTGAGTTGCTCTTTACGGGTATATCCTACTGTTACTCTTTAACCATTGTAGCAAATTTCTAGATCTCTTAACAGAGTGAACTTAACAGTTCTATTGTAAATATCTTAACCTAGTGCACACTTGATTATGTTGCTAAATCCTCTAACCAGGTAGATCTAGCTGATCATATTGTTACTCCTAATAGGGTAAGATCACCAAAAGTGATCACAATCTTTGTAGCCTTAACCGATATACTTTGTTACTGCAGTAGTGAAGCTTTGTTACATGTAATGGATTAGGTCGATTAATGGTATTATAGCTTACAAAGTTTCAGCCTTGAAACTTTTAAAGGTACTTTTTAGAGCTCAAAAAATCCTGAATATGTTTTGAGTCCATATTTTGCAAAATTTCTCTAAGTGTTAGATAAGTGCTTTGAAAAATCATTGTAGTAACTTAGTTCAGGTGCATTGAAAATAAGGTATGTTGTTTTTCATGATGAGTCACTTGGATAGGGTGTTTTTCACCTATCATTTGACATATGTAATAAGTTTGAGGTCCTTGTTTTCAGTTCTGACATGTTTTAGAAGTGGTTGTTTGAAGGTGTTCCCAGAAATCTGCATTTTATGCCTGTCTAGAATTTCACTAAGCTTCCCACTTCAGAGGTTTGCATCTTTTTCCCAGTGAATGTTCATAACATGCGGGTTGTTGAATCATGTTGTAGGAATGAGAGAGAGTGTTCATACCCATTTTTATCCCTCCATGAGTTTGTTTGATCACTTTGCGAGTGCCATTTCATTTGCAGATTGTTAAGTTTCATTGAATGTGTGTAGTCCAGTTTTCTGAATGGCCTACTTTGGGATCTTGTAGTTTGTACCTGGGTCAAGGTAAAAAATAATTGATATTTTTTCTATAATTTAGACTTGGGAGTGAGTTACCTCGAAGATTTTTAGATCTCTGCCAATCCATCTGGTCATTTTCCTAAGCCAATTTTGAACCCAATTTTTGCATAATTCACTAAGTTCATCCTGAATATTTCTAATGAGCTAAATTTTGTGTTTGATGATAATTCTCTTTTTGATGTTGTGAAAAATCTAATGATTGATTCATTACCATTATGTGGGATTGAAATGGTCTCCAAGTTGTCAGTTCCTGAAGGTCTCAATTGGGAATTTTTTAGAGCCAATTTCTGAAGTGATTTATACAATTTGACAATGTGGACAGAATCAATTTTCTGAAGCACCATGTTTGGTAATTAAAATCTTTTGGCTCAAGTCTTTTCATGATTTATCCTTTGACAGACGTACTTACATGTTGGAATTTAATGTGAGTTTCTAATGCAATGTTTCAATGAGGTCTATGGGTTAGTTTCCAAAGCCGAATACGAAGGTCAACTAATGTTATTTGGCAACTTTGCAATGGTGTAAAAAGTGAATGGTGTGATTAAATTTTTAGTGCACTATGATTTGTTTTCACTATGTAATTACTTCTAGAGTGAATTGGAGGTAAGGTAATGGTGTGAAGGACATTGTTATTAAAGCCTACTTCCCAGGATTGTCATTATTTTTTAGCATGTTGGTGTAATACCCCAAAAATGGGCTATAGGTTCATTAACCTCCTACATCTTCAATTTGAATGAAATCAACATCAAAGTCCTAACCTAAGACACATCTGAACATTATCAAAATCCTAATTGATTTTATCATAAATTCTGCATCGGGGAATATTCCTTATTCCTATTTATCCTAATTATCTTTGATTTAATAATTATTTGGTGATAAATCTTATTTATCCTAAAGTTTGATTAATTGAATATTCTAAATATTTAATCAATTAGATTTAATACTGCCACTTAATTATTTAATTGGATTTAATTATATTTATTCCTAAATTGTATTATTTCATTTTGACAATAAATCAAATATCCTATGACTAATTGATTAAATTCCTATTTCATTAATTAATGTTAATTGTCAAATTTAATAATATGGTTTTTGAATAAAAGTTTGATTTAATAATTGATTAACCCATAAATCAATTGTTTTATTTTTAAAATCAGTTAAGTTGAGGATAAATCACTTTATTTATTTATTTAATTCATAATTAATTATGCACATCCAAAAAATAGTTAAGCTTTAAATCATAAAATCAATTCAAGTTGTTTTAAAAATAAACTCAACTCTCTTTTGAGTTGAAAGCCGATCTCAACTTCTGATTTAAATCAAAAAGCTGATTTGCATGAATTTGTGACTTAATCTATCTCTAATTTCTTGATAACTCAAAAATCAACCCGAGTTTATCAAGAGTGATTTATGGCTTTTTCCATGCACCTCCAAAGTCCTGGATTTCTATAAATTAAGGCCTTAACTCTTCATTTTGAATTGATCCACGAATTGCATCCTCACGCTGGCAAATTGGTGATCGAAGAATCAGTCTTTGTGAATCCAAGATGTGAGATTTTCATTATTTTTGAGCGTTCATATCATATAGCATATCATTATTAGATTAATTGCATGTCATATCAATTTTTCATATAGAATAGATTCATATCAATTTATTTCATCTTATTGCATAGAAAATAAAAAAAATAGATTAATTTGCATTCATCTCATATCTAGATTTTGCATTCAAATCCTTCATTTAGGTGTCATCAAGGTCACTGATCTTGGTCCAATCTGAGAATAATATACTCGCACCTACTAGAAGGTAATAAATCACTTGGTTAGATTAGTTTCCATTTCACTACATGATTTTGATTTTAACTAACCTCTAATGTTTTACTAATGTGTTGTGTCTACAGCTAGGTACAAAATTCACACACACATTTCTGGCGTCTACCGTGGAGCCCTGAAATGGGTTTCCATTCAATTTATATCAATTTCTATTATCTTCTTGTCATTTTCTATTCGAAGCTGTGATTTTTTTCTTCTTTTGTTCATACAATTTTCATACGAGTTTTGTCAAAAACTTGTATCAAGAGGTATCCACTATCATACGACAGTTGATTTGATCAAGGATCGTACCATCAAAAACATAGTGTCATTTGAAAGCTCTTCTATCGTATGATCTGATACCCATTGTCGTACGAGTTTTTGGATTGTTCTTTGGTAGGTGACCCACTGTCATACGAGTTTCAGTGCCAGGTTTCAATTGTCATTTCACTTTTTAGCCAGTTTTCTAGATTTGGATTGACAGCTAACATTAACAATTGAAAATTTCTATTTCTGATTGATTTCTACTAATTTTGATTGGGAAAAGCATGAGAGTTGCTAAAAATAGGTAAAAATCTACTAAGCGCATTGCAAGGAATTCAGGTAATCTTCTCAATTGATAACATTTCAATTTGGACAAAAATAAAATCTCATGTGTTAAGCTTGTGTGACCTTTATTGCTTTCATATCACATATTTCATTTTGGGCTATAAAAATGAACATAGATTTGCTTTTCAGCATCTTTGTTACACATAGTAAATAGGCCCTATGAACACTATTTGTTGTTCTTGAGAGAGTGGGTTTTTAACAAAACTCTTCTCAATGAAGGAACCCTTGTAGGTAGGGAGGTTACTGAGAGCATCTCACGTTCTACTAGATTTGTGCATCTTCAACTTTTGATTGATACATTCTCTCTACGGAGAGGTTGATAGATCATAAGTGGTTGACATCATAGATCTTTGTGATTTAATCTTGGTCTTAGTGTGTTGGATTAATCTATCTGCTTTGTTTGGGTTAAAAGTGAAAAGGCTAGAGGACTATGATCTACTCCCTTTTTGGGTAGTATCAGAAACTCAGATCCTTGAATCTGAAACCAGTCTCCATGTGGTATCTTTTGTGAGTCACCTTTAGAGAGGGTTAATCATAGTGGACATTCCCTTAATTGGGTCAACCACATTGACGAAACCTCAAGCGGTAATAGCCATTTTTTCCATGGTAGCAGCAGCTGCTATATAAATGTCCTTGTGGAGAAAATATTCATAAGTGTGGTCTCTTGTTGGGTTGTCAGATCTCCCTAGCAGCTCTTGATTGATTAATTTCTTGGACTGTGTCAAAACCCCGGTGCACCTGGATTGGAGTTCACCCTCTTGAGATCACAAAAGTTGCAGAGTTAGACCATTACTACAAACCCTAGTGAGGCCAAATTTTCATTTTCTAGGAATATGTGCATTATTGTAAAATTTTTTGGAACATACACTGTTAGCACTCCTAGGGATTAGCACATTTAGTCACTTGGTTGTTCATGCACAAGGTTGCTTTGTCCCCTGTTCATTGTTTTCAAATGTTCTTGAAATCACTTGCTTGCTATTTTACATGCCTGTTTATCTATCTAGTTACTAAGAACAAATCAATCCGATACAATCTTCAAATCTAGATAGACAATTTTGTGAACAATCTGAAATTGAAAATCTAAAAAATTGCAAAATCTTATGCCAAACACCTTTCTGGAGTCAAAATTCATCTTGTAAAGTCAGAAAGTCGTACGAATTTTGGAAAGTGTCATTTCATCACCCCTAGATTGTCATATGGTAGCTGGTATATTGTCATACGAGTTTTGCTGCTAGTCAATTCAAAAAAGTAAAAAATTCTACTATCAACTATCGTGTGAGTTTTACAACTATCGTATGAGTTTGTCAATTGTTGTTTCATAGCCTACCCACTATTGTACGAGCCTGTAGAAAGTCATTTGAGAAATTTTGAAAAATTGCTAGAAAGTTGTCAAAATTGCCAAATGCCTAGCTTTTTCAGCCTATTTTCAGAGTCTGTCAAGAAAATCACTGTGTCAGGAATAGAGCAGCAACTACTGAGAATCCAATTATTTTTCTAAAGTGGCCTTATGAATCCAATTCAACCTTCTATTTAATCGATTTGAGTCTTTTTCATCTTATGTCAAAACCTTGTCATAACTATCAATCTTCAATCAATCCTCAAAATGGTTAAGTGTTGTGAACTTGTGTCCGCTATCTTTTGGGCATCTACCCATACATCTAGGGCATGATATCCTTCATTTATGTCTAATCTAAGCTTCAATCAATCAAACCTTGACAAGGTTGTTCCATTTGATCTTCTTGAATTAGATCTTTCTTCAGTTGTCTTCATCGTATTCTTTTGCTTCACCCAAGGTTAATGGTGGAAACTAGAGCTTCCTCTCACAATAAATCTAGAGAAATATCCCATACCTTACTTATAACCACTATCCAGGGTCTAACTCTTGAACAAATCTACAATTCTGGTCTTTATGAAGATGACGGTCTTGGCAACTTTCGATTAAAAACTGATTACATATCCCCTCCATCAACTCACATAGGTAATCAACAAACTCCTCCTCGATCTATCCTAGAGAGTCTTAAAACTCCTACCATGTCTCAAGTAGGGACAAACCATGGTTCTCAAAGAGCTCAATCTCAACATGGTGCAGATCAAGAACCCACACCTAAAAAAATTGCTCGGTATCAAAATGATGATGACTTCAAAAGAATGATGAAGCATTTCTTGAAAGAAGATAGAGAAACATACTTTTTAGAATTAACTCATCAAGGAGCTAAACTTCCTCCCAATTTTAACATGGAAGATATCATTACACATGAGGAAGAAACTCCTATTTCGGCTATGATGAAACAAATGCATGCCATACAAGTAAAAATTAACAAAATGGAAAAAGAAAAGAACCTAAGGAGTTCTCCATGGAGGTCCTATGTCCTTTTCCATTCGATAAAGACTTGTATATGCCACCATTCCCTAAAAGAGTGAAAATGCCAAAATCCAATAAGTATGATGGAAACTCTGATCCTCAAGATCATGTCAAAAAATTCTATACTCAATCTCTGGAGTTCATGCATGAACCAACCTATCTAATGCTTCTTTTCCTTCAATCTTTGGGAGGGGTAGCCATTCATTGGTTCTCTAGGATGCCTCCTACAATCAAAAACTTTGAGGAGTTGATCAAATTGTTCTATGAGAAATACTCCTACAACATCCAACATCCAGTCACCATGATTGATATCTACAATCTCAAACAATATCCAGGAGAACCATTCCTGACATTTCTCAAAAGATGGAGAAAGAAATTCTCTCTATATGTTAGGCCTATTCTAGAAACTGAGAAGCTAGAAATCTTCATCAACAATCTTGTTCTAGAAATCAACTGCCCTTTACAAATGCAAAATCATACATCTTTTGACAAGATGGTAGATAATGCAATCAAAATTGAAAAAGTACTTGTGAAAAAGGGGGATGTCACACTTCAAAAGGATAAGTATGAATCTAGTTCTAAGGATAAGAACAAAAATTGGAACAAGAATAAGGGCATTGTCACAAATGGCATTGTTGATAATCATGCCCCATCTAAAGCACCTGCTTTCAATCTAACCATTAGTACTCAAGCCATGAAAGCTTTAGAACAAAAAGTGTCCAAATCATCTCAATAGAAGCCAGAATACAAATCTTGGTCTACTAATAATAAATGAAAGTTCACTCCTCTTGGAGAATATTTAGATTTGGCTATGAGAACTCTACTAGCTAATAACATAATCTCTTTGCCTAAGATTCGATAATCTGATCCTGATCTTAAGCTAAAATGGTGGAGAGAGAATTAATTCTATGATTTCCATTGGGGTAAAGGTCACAAAACTAATAACTTCTTGCGCTTGAAGCATACCATTCAAGACAAGATTGATAGTGGAGAAATTATGATTGATAATCCTAAAAGCAATAATGATCACACAACATTCACTGAACCATTTCCAAAGCATAGCCAAGGAGATTCATCTTCTCAGCCTAATGTGGGTGCTAAGGTCAATTATGCCTATCCTGAAAATAATATTGTTATCAATATGGTTGAACCAAGCCTATCTGAGTGTTGCAATGCCATCACAATTGTAAGAAGAGATAGAGAAAATCAATCAGCTAATGCAGTTACTTGATCACAAGCTCAGGCACACCTACAAGGACAAATCCCAGATCAATCAAATGTCCCTAAGGTGCCTTTCAATCTATCTTCCACTTCTAAATAGAGGGCAACATCTAAATCTTCAAATCCTAAGGACATGAGGTCTACTTCGTACAGTATCATTCAACAATGCCAACATAATAATTCTAAAATCTCCATGTTTGAGTTGCTTTGGATATCTCCAGCTCATAAAGTCATTCTAGACAAAGCTCTGCTCGAATCTAGTGTTCCTGATAATCTCGATTTAGATAGATTCTAGGCTATGGTTGGTCATCTTACATCTCCATAGTATATCTCCTTTTCAGAGGATGATGATAACTCCTTGAGTCATCCACATAACCAGTGCTTGCATATTGAGGTCTTGATCACAAAACCATCGTGTCAAATGTGTGTTGATAGATGGGGGTGCTGGTTTGAATATTTTTTTCTTACAGCTTGATCACACAATTGGGATTTTCAAAAACAACCATTGATCCTAGAAAGAAGATAACTATCAAAGCATATGATGAAAAGGAAAGATTCTTCAAGGGAACAATTGTCTTACCTATCAGAACAGGTCCTATCATCAGAGATACTATATGTCAAGTTCTTGATATCCCTTTTGCCTACAACATCCTTCTAGGGAGACCTTGGATACATGAAATGAAAGCTATTCCTTCTAAATACCATCAGTGCTTGAAATTTCCTTGTGATGGAGTAGAGGTGACCATTCCAGCTAACATGTCAACAACTTACAATGCATTGAAGGCAAATGTGGATAAACTTGTTCCTAATAACAAAGAATCTTCCACTAAGCAAATAGATGTAGCATCCACCTCTAAGATGGAAGACATTGCAAAAGAGGTCAATATCAAAGAAAATGGTATGGGAGAATATACTATAGAGCCAGTCTTGTCTTTGACATCTCTCCCTATCTCACCTAAGTCTTATGGGCAAGCTCTAAAATAGTTTAAACCAGAATCTAAGGAACCTCTTGAGGCATATAAAGGAAAATTTGTTGCAGAGAAAGTACCTAAGCAAAAATTTGAAGAAGATAAAGTTGTGCTTGCATGGCTCTACAAAGATGAACCTGAATCCCAAGTTGTTCAAGCTGGTGACTCTAACTATTGAAGGTTCCTTCTAAGTCATATGGCCTAGGTGATAAACTGATAGCTAAAATGGGATATATAGGAAAAGGACCTCTAGGAATCCATGGTAAGGGTCTTCTATCACCTCTCGAACATTGTGGTTGAGCCAACAAGAATACAATAGGTTTAGGATACACGAAGAAGCCTTTTTGTATTAGCAAGAACTCCCCACATGTTCTAGAACAAATTGAGCCTTCCGTAGAAAATCAACTAAAGAAGGAAATAACTAAACAATCTGATAGTGATAATACAGACACCACTGAGGAGCTCATTCCTTATGAGCATTTTCCTAAAGAAATCAAAGACCTCCTTGATGCTAAAGATGATCCAATAAAAATAATTAATGTAGTAGAAACATAAGAACCTACTATAGAGCAAGAGATAGTTGCAACACAAGAACCAACTAATCTCGAAGGCAATCAAAAAGAGGAAGGTGGTACTTATTCTGTGACAGATTCCCATGAGTATGAATTCAAATCAGAATCTGAGGGTAACCCTTCTTGGGGTATTCATCCTGACTTTACTCATGCTCTTAGATTTCCTAGAGGCATAGATGAAGAATCTAATGACTATGAATGGGGAGCTATTCTAGAAGAAGATGAGCTTATTATAGAGAAACATGTTGATGTTATTCACTAATATGCACCTAAACCCAATGTAAGTCTAGAGAGAAATGACAAACTTATCGAGTCTAATCCACTGATAGCTGAAGTGGACTATCATAATGACATTGAGCCTATTCACAAATTGAATGTCTTAAGTTGTAACATCACCTTTGAACTCGAGTATCGAGTTAGGACCGATGATGACAGATCCATATCTGTAAACACTCTTTCCCAATCTTTCACCACTCTAACTATCCAACATCATGAACTTCTTGATCAAACCTCCACAAACCCGAACCATGGTATTTATACCTTCCTAAATGACTATGCCCTTGCTTGCTACCTCAATGCAGCTGAGCCTATGAGGACTTCCATTAGTGAATCGAGCATTAGCATGATGAAGTTAGACATCAATTATCTTAGTCAGAAAAATAAGAATAAGAATAAAAAGAAAAGGAGTTATGAGGGTGAAAACCACTTTGTGGCAGTCTTAGAACCTACAAAAGTAAAAATAAAAGACGTGTCTGAAGGTGAAAACCTCTTTGAGGTGCCTAAGGATGAGATATTTGATGTCCTTCCAAGTCATTTACAAGATAGATCTCCAATTCTAATTGAGCCCACTCAATCTATCAATTTGGGAATAGTAGAGGAACCACAGTTGATCCATGTAGCACAATCTTTATCAGAAGAAGAAAAGAAAAAATTTACAACATTCCTAATAGAGAAGAAGATCAACTTTGCATAGAAATATTCATATATGCTAGGGTTGGATCTTGATCTTATAATGCACCATTTGTCTATAGCTCCTGGAGTAAAACCAATTAAACAAAAATTAAGAAAGATGCATACTCATGTTGTACTCTTGGTAAAAGATGAATTAGAGAAGCTCCTAAAAGCTGGATTCATCCGAGTTATTGATTATGCAGAATGGATCTCTAATATTGTACCTATTTCTAAACCAGAAAAATCAATAAGAGTGTGCATCGATTTCAAAGATGTAAAAAAAGCATGCCCTAAGGATGATTTTCCATTACCTAACATTGATATGATAATGGACATGACTCCGGGCTTTGAGATGTATTCTTTAATGGATAGTTTTTCTGGATATAATCAAATAAAAATTTCTCCAGAGGATCAAGAGAAAATTGCTTTTACATGTGCATGGGGTACCTTCTATTGGAATGTCATGCCATTTGGGCTTAAGAATGTCGGTGCTACATATTAGAGAGCTATGACTTCTATTCTTCATGACATGATGCATAGGACTATGGAGGATTATGTGGATGATACTTTAGCAAAATCTATGATTAGAACTAAACATCTAAATGACTTGAGTAGGATACTAGATAGAATGAAAAAAATTAGTCTCAGACTAAATCCTAAGAAGTGTGCTTTTGGTGTCACTTCTAGAAATCTCTTAGGATACATAGTTTCAAAGAAGGGCATTGAAGTTGATCCAACAAAAGTAAAGGCTATCATGGAGATACAACCTCCCAAAAACATCAGTCAAATGAGGACATTGCAAGGAAGAGTTCAATCTATTAGATGCTTCATATCTCAGCTAGCAGACATATCACTGTGTGTGTGAAAATTGTACCTGATCTGTAGACACAACACTCAGTAAAACATTAGAGGTTAGCTATAATCAAAATCGTGCAAAATTGAAATCTATCTAACCAAGCGATTTACTGCCTTCTAGTAGGTGCGAGATTGATGTTCTCAGATTGTAATCGAGATCAGTGACCTAGATGACACCTAAATGAAGGATTTGAATGCAAAAGATGGATATGAAATTGAATGCAATTAATCTATATTTTTGATATTTTCTATGCAATAAGAATGATAAAAACTGATATGAATCTATGTTAATATGAAATTGATATGCTATGAATGCTATTGAAAATTGATATGCAATGCTAATCTAACAATGATATGCAAAGCTATGAAATTCTATGCTATGATATGAAAAATATGCAATTGAAATTGATCTCACAAAGCTTTGAATTCGCAAGTTGATTCTTTCAAGCTCCAATTGTGCAAATTCTCCAAATTTGATATGCTATGATTCCTGTAGAGTAAGTTTGCAATTTGCGAGATGATTGAGAGATGAATTATGAAGAGATGAGCCTTGTTTTTATAGAAATCCAAGGCTTTGGAGGTGCATGAGAAAAAGCCATAAATCACTCAAATAAATCAACTTGATTTTTGAGTTATTTTTAAATAAAAGATAATTAACTCACAAAAACATGCAAAAGCTAAGTTTTAACTCAAAATAGAGTTTAGCTTTAATTGATAATTGATAGTTGTCTGCTTTTATGATTGTGCATGTTTTATTTATGAATTAATTTAATAATAAAGTGATTTATTTCCAACTTAACTGCTTTTAAAAATAAAATAATTGATTTATGGGTTAATCAATTATTTAATCAAACTTTTATTAAAAACTATATTATTAAATAATGACAACTTGCTTTAATTAATTAAATAAGAATTTAATCAATTATTCATATGATATTAGATTTATTGTCAAAATTAAATAATACAATTAATAATAGATATAATTAAATTTAATTACACAATTAAGTGGCAAATATTAAATCTAATTAATTAAATATGAAAATATTCAATTAATCAAACTTTAGGATAAATGTGATTTATTGCCAAATAATTATAAAATTAAAGATAATTAAGATAATTAGGAATATTACTAGGAATATTCCCCGATGCAAAATTTAAAATAATCAATTAGATTTGATGATGTTTAGATGTGCCTTAGATTAGGACTTTGATGTCGATTTCATATGATTTGATGATATAGGAGGTTAATGAACTTATAGCCCATTTTTAGGGTATTACATTTTGCCCCTCTTTGAATTAATGTGCGAAGCGCAATGGTTCAAAGATAGTCTGTGTTTGATAGAGATATGAAACTGATTCAAAAGATAAATCGATCTCAAGATAGAAACCAATTGAGAGATATTGAGATAGGAGGTCCTGAATGACCAGAGATAATGTTCACTGTAGCAGAAAATAAACCTATGATTGCGAAAAAGTGTCAAAACACCTGATTCTGAACCTTAGGATTGATAAGAAGTGAGTGACCCGTTCTAGACTCGATTGTCTTAGCAGAACTAGCAGGTATCACATCCGAATCCTTCAGTTGCCGAAGAACCAAGGAAAGAACACTATGATCTGATGGTTGCAAAAACTAATACAGTTTACAAGATTAGGAGAATACCAGATTGATATGGATCGATGAATCTGATATGCCCCAAGTGATGATAGATTTGCCCCGAGCGATGAGGACTTTTGATGAATCAGTGACTAGACGTGATTGTTATCTTGATCACTGATGAAAGATATTGATAGATTTGATCGATAGAATTTGATTTACAGACTTTGAATGATGTGCAATACCATGCCCCCTTCGGGATTAAAATTGAAATCTGACAAGAAAAGTCAGCGTTGATAGTTTAGAAGCATGTTAATTGATTGGAAAAGTGGTTATACATGTTCAAGAGTGCATTCTGCATCGTTTGGAGGTCCTGGAGACTGAATTTGACTAAATTTGACCATGAGTTGACCATGGTTGACCAAGTTGAAATTTTGATAGTTTGATGTTAGATAATCAGTTAAGTTGAATACTAGATTTTTGTGATGATTAAAGGTCGAATATGCAAGCAGTGAATAAGATAAATGATCTCAGATTTGAATTTTGATCCCGAAAAAGGATTCTACTTGCTATTTCATTGGAGGAACCTTCATGTGAGATTCAACTCTTGTTAGACTGGAAGATGCGATTTGAAGAATTGTTTAAGTATTGGAGTTCGTTTAATCATTGTGAGATCATGCAACATGCAAAATGAAATGAGACATGTAAAATGAAATGCAACCTAAGACCGAGGACCTAGTCACTGATCATATGTCGATTTGTTATCATCATTGAACTTTTAGGTAACCGGATAAATCAATACAATGCCCACTAGCCATGAAACCATAGACATATGAATATCGATTTGTATGCGCAAGAATCAATACAACACCCACTGGTCAACAACCATGGATATATGAATATTGATTTTGTTTTCAAAATTTCGGATTAGATATAAGCACCAAGGCACAAGCGCCAGGATGACCTGAATATCATGTCCATTTTGATATAGCAATTTGTACAAGCATTAAAACATAAATGTTGTGATGACCTGAGTATGCCTCGCATTACAAACACATCAAACAGTCAAGAGATCATTCTAAATCCAATGTGAATTACCCGTAGTGACCCTTTATCGTTCACATCCTTAGGCAAGATCGCATTCCACAGTAGGAGAAAGAACTTACTCAAAAAGATAATAGTTAGATCAAACTTCCATGAATTGTCTGGGTATCAATGGTCGAGGTACGCATGGCCATCCAATTCGAGATAGAGGCTCTTACAGTCGGACACCATTTCAATCCAGAATTTCCAAAGTTGTTAGATTTTCACATACAAGTAGAAAACAAAGAAAAGATTATACCCCCAGTCATCACTCTCTAAATCCTATAAAGGACATCATCGAAGAGCTCGAAGGGACACAATATGCAAAAATCTCAATGCGAATCAGTAAGCCTACAAGGAGTTAAAAGCATGAAAAACACAAATTGCTTTCAGTTGAGTTTTGATGTTTGATTGCGTTGTTGTAGATGCAAAATCCTTTCTGGAGACAAGACTGACTGACTGACTCACTCACTCACATGAAGCTTCAAAGGACTCTGGCTAGATATGACACGTCTAAGATACATTGGAGGCCATAGGATATGACATTGATTGCCTCCAAGTTTGAACATTGATAGGATACAGATGCGCAAGCTGATTGGTGTACAAACTGACTTATTGAAAATTGAAAATGCATAAACAAACCGGGAGATATGTACAAACTAAAGCAAGACTGAAAGCTAGGAAAGACCAAGATTGCACTGATAGATGGAGCATTTTGGAACAAGTGGCGCTTGTTTGCCAGGTTTTCACCATCTTGGTAGAGATTCTATTTTTGCTACCAAGGCGCCTGTTTCCAAGTTTTCACCAAGGCACTTTTTCTTCTTTTTCATTTTTTTTTTTTGTATTTTTTCATTTTTTTCAATTTTTTTGAATTTTTGATATTTTTGATTTTTTTTGTGAATCATCAAGGCGTCTATTGCTAGGTTTTCACCAAGATGTTCATTTTTTCAGGACTTTTTCTAATTTTTAAGATTTTTTCAAGACATTTACCAAGCACTGAATGCCTTAGGCATAGAATTTCTTCAGATGGAGAACGTTGATTGGTTCTCGAAGCTGTTCGCCTTCAGTCATTGAGAGTTGATAGGCACCAGAGCCAAAAGTAGTAGTGATAACAAAGGGACCCAGCTAGTTGGGTTCGAACTTCCCCTTGCGTTCTCGATGTGATTAATTTTTAAGATTTTCTCTCAACACTAGATCACCAACCTGAAATTTTCCGTGTCTGACTTTCTTGTTGTAGCCTCTAGACATTCTTTTCTGATACACTCTGAGATGATCATACGTTGCTTGTCTGTGCTCATCTAGTAATTCAAATTCTTGTAACCTAGACACTCTGTAGTCTTCATCAGTGACAAGTCCATGCATTTTGATTCTGAGTGATGGGATTTCAACCTCAATAGGTAGTACCGCTTCAGACCCATAAACTAAAGTGAAAGGTGTAGCCCCTATAGGCATTCTAATACTAGTTCTATAGGCCCATTCTGATACTGGTTCTGATATTGATTCTGATACTAATTTTGATAATTGTTCTAATACTGGTTCTGATACTAATTCTGATACTGATTCTGATAATTGTTCTGATACTGGTTCTGATGCTTATTTTGATACTAGTTTTGATACTTGTTCTGATACTGGTTCTGATGCTTGTTTTGATACTAGTTTTGATACTTGTTCTGATAATTGTTCTGATACTAGTTCTGATACTTGTTCTGATACTAATTCTGATAATTGTTCTGATACTTGGTATACTTGATAGCATCTTTTTCCATTTGCAAACTCCCAAGCAAGATCATATCGTGTAGTCCCAATGTCTAGCAAGGTGGAGAACAAGATGGATTGGCAAGCTGGTGGAAGAGATGGAAGACAAGAGAATAAAGGATAATGAAGGGAAGAAATTCTCAAGGGAAAACTCCTCAAGAATACCCAAGCACATTTGGATAAGCAATGAAAGGCTAGCATAGGATAAGTCACAAAATCATAATGCAAGAGCAGGAAAGGATGCAATCCAAAGGAGTAGACATGTCAAGAGGCTTCATAGCACCGTGTTTTACTCTTTCTTTCTTAGATCAAGACCAAAGGGGAAAAGGATAGCGACAGGTGAAAATGAATGAGGGAAAATAAATATGAAGGCTAAATAGGAAGGGATTGAAAGCAAGATCATCATCAGACAACTCACAAAATAGCCAAATGTTCGTGTATAGATCAACATTGTCAAGATCAAAGAGAGAAGATGAAATGGATGAAATATGTAGAAGAACTACGCATGATGCCTGATTGCCAGGTTTTCATCATGGTACTTATCCAAGGTGCCACAAGGGAGTGGTTTTCACCTTAGGATGAAAATTTTTATTTTTTCTTTACTTTTGCTACTAAGGCGCCTGTTTCCAGGTTTTCACCAGGGCACATTTTCAATTTTTATTTTTATTTTTATTTCTTTTTTTGGAAGAAGGCAAGCTTTTTAGATAATACTCCTTGAAAGGATAAACCATGATATGCCAAGGAATCAAAATGATATGCTCAAAGATGATGATAGGGAAAGGGAGATGGAAGAGAAAAATGGAGGATAAGGTTTTATGTAAAGCGAGTGAGGTTGGAAGATAGGAGGAATAGGCAAATGAGGAAAAAGGATAGAAGGTAGAAGGTTAATGAATGGAAGGATTGTGAAAGGGTAGATGGAAAGGAAGGCAAGATCAACGTCAACACATACCTTAAGGGTGGTGAGAGGATGGAGGAATCGTGAATGAAGGAATACGTGAAGGCATATGGCGAATGGATAGCAGAGGTTGAGGTTTGGGTGCATGAAATGGAAGAATATTTTTGGAAGGAGATGTAGTGGAAGCCTTTGGAAGCTTGAATGTCAATTTCACTTTTTGTTCAACACCAGACTCTTTCAAGAGAGACTTTGGAATCCATATAGTCGTAGGCTTTTTATTTCCTTTTGATGATTTAGAGATAATATCTTCAATGATGGATTTTGGAACCCATACTTGTCTTGTAATTTTTTTCTTAGATATCTCTTTTGACTTTATGCCTCCATGTCGATTAGAGGAGACATGGTGATCTTCTTTTTTTGATGGATTCTTGCATTGCTTCTTTTTCTTGTATTGAACATTCAAGTTACTTCCAAAAGACTTGGGATTTGTTGAAGAGGGAGGATATGACTGGTTTAGATGGGTGGGTGGATGAAAAGGATTCAAGGGTATGCATCTATTTTGATCTTGAGGAAAGATGGGAGATGGAGGTATGTAAGGACCTAAGATGGATGGCAAATCAGGAGAGCTAGGAGGGGAAAGTGAAGGGACATAAGGACCCAAGATGGAAGGAAGGCATGAAGATCTTTGTAGTGGTGGAAGAGGTCCAAGGATGGAAGTGGAAGACGCAAAAGGATAATCAATAAGTTCATCAGCATCTATATGACAACCAAGGATATCAGCATCTTTAAAGTGAGCATTAGGATCTTGAATAGAATCATGGACATCTTGAATATGAGCACCTTCTTTGATAGGATTGTTCGAAGCTTGCAAAGACTTAGGAAGAGTAGAAAGTGGAAGTGAACATGGAGTGGTAGAATAAGAAGATGGAAGACTTTGATCTTGACAAGGATCTTTGGATAGCATAAGCACATAATTTTTCTCTTGATTTTCAATAGACTCAACATTGGAAGTAATAACACCATTTTTAACAAATTTAATGGAAGTATCATCTTTGGAAAGCGCAAGTGTAGTAAGGTTATTTTGATTGTCAATAAGCTCAACAGTGTAAGTAGTAGCTTGATCTTGCTTAGGAGAAGACTTAAGACATGGTGGAATGCATGAAAAAGGGGGTACAAGATCAAAAGAACCCTAAGGTAGATAAGAGACATCGTGAAAAAGAGTGGATGACATGGAGGGTTCTTGATCTTGATCTTTCTTTATGTTCTTTTCTTTATCATTTTTAGAGTCCTCTTGACATGGAGCCACTTCTAAGGACAAGGAGGCATGTTGGGATTGTATGGATGGCTTTGGAAGAGATGGTGGAGGACTAGCTGAAGTAGGGATTATAGCATATGAAGGCTTAGGCTCTTTAGGTTTATCATTATTGGAAGTCTTTGCAGCCAAGTGAAGGTTAGCTTGAGTTTCTTTAAGAGGTAGCCCTGGGGGATAACTATAGGGAACCACATGCAAAGTATTAGGGCTTGTGTCAGATGAAGGTTCTATGAAAGATTTGAAAGACTCAAAAGCTTTAGGAAATGTATGGGTATTGGAGGAAGTAGGGGATGGAAGGGAATCATCACAAGACAAAGGTCCAACATTAACATGATCTTGCTTGAGAGTGTAATCTTTATTTTCAGCCTGAGAGTTCTTAGAGGAGAGATCCTTATAGTATGCATGTTTATAATCAGCGTGGTAAACTTTCTCTTCTTCAAGTGAAATAGATGGATCATCTAGGTATTGTGCATAGAAATCATCAAAGTATCTTTCATAATCAGAATCATATGGATCACCCTCACGATCTATCCAATGTGACAGCCCATTTGTAGTAAGCAGGAATGGACGATGAGGAGGACTCTTAGGAACAGAGGTGTCATAGGTATCATTACATTGTCTGTCATCATAGTCATCATAGTCTTCAAAGCTAGATGTGTCACTCTCCGTGGAAGAGGTATCATATTGCTCAAATTTTTTTCGAGGGCATGGTGACATGTACAAGTCTTTATCAAATGGAAAAGAGTATAGAGATTTCATGGAGAACTTTTTAGATTCCTTCTCTTTCTTAAGATTGTTAAGTTCAACTTGCATAGCATGCAGCTGTTTCCTCATAGCGGTGATCAAAATTTATTCCTCATGTGTACTGATTCTTTGAGACATGTGTACTGATTTTCAATAGCTACTGATTTGTTCTTGACATAGTGATTGGTATGACAGATTCTGGAACTAGGCTGGAAACATTGGATGTCTTGCAATTTGACAATTTCTGACAACTCTCTCAAATTTTTCCAAACGACACTCTACAAACTCGTAGGACACTGGGCAGTCTATGAAATGACAGTTGCTAAACTCGTACGATAGTTGGGTAATACTAAAATGACACTTGACAAAACTCATACGACTTTTGACTTCCTGAAATGACTTTTGACTCCAGAAAGATTTTACATCAATTTTTGCAAAATTTAAGGTCTTCAGTTTTGGATTGTTCGCAAATCGTACTGTCCAAATTTTGAAGGTTATACCAAATTTGATCATTTTTAATAGCCAAGTAGATAAATAAGCATGTAGAACAGCAAGCAAGTGATTCTAAGCACCTCTGAAAATAATGAACAAGGGCAAAAGCAACCTTGCACATGAACAATCAAGTGACCAAATTGTGCTAATCCCTGAGAGTACTAATTGTGTATGTTCTGAAAAGTTTTGCAATAACACACATATACCTGAGAATGAAAAATTGGCCTCTCTAGGGTTTTTAGTAATGGTTTGACTCTGCAACTTTTATGATTCAAAGGGGTGAACTCCAATCCCGGCGCACCAGGGTTTTGACACAGTCTAAGAACTTAATCTTCAAGAGCTGCTAGGGAGATCTGACAACCCAAAAATGAACCATACCCGTGGAGATTTCTTCCACAAGGACATTTATATAGCGGCTGTCACTACCACGGTGAAAATGGCTATGACCGCTTGAGGTTCCGTCAACGCAGTTTGCCCTATGAAGGGATTGTCTACTATGGTTAACCCTCTCTAAAGATGACTCACAATAGTATACCACAAGGGGACTTAGCTCTAGATTCAAAGTTTTGACACCTCTTCACTTTTAACCCAAACAAAGCAAGCAGATTAATCTGACATGCTAAGACAAAGTTTTGTTCCACCAAGGTCTGTGATATCAACTCCACGTGATCTATCAACCTCTCCGGGGAGGAAATGTATCAATCAATAAGAGAAGATGCACTAACCAATTTTGATTCACCAAAGCTCGTGATATCAACCCCACGTGATCTATCAACCTCTCCGGAGAGAGAATGTGTCGATCAATAAGAGAAGACGCACTAACCAAGCTGAATGTGAAATGCACTAAGTATCCTCCCTACCTACAAGGATTCTATCATCAAGGAAGGATTTCACTAGGAATCCAATCTCTCAAGAATCATGAATAGTGTTCATAGGGCCTAATTACTATGTGAGCACAAATGTATGTTTTGAAAGCAAATCTACCAAAAGCATCCAAAAAGTAGAAAGAGGAACACTTAACGTTTAAAGCGAATATGAGATGAGTCCACAAGGTGGAACACTTAACACCTCACACAAGCTGAAAATGAGTCCCCAACTTAGAAAACAAGTGAGTTCTTAAAAGCACAAAAGGGTTGCCAAGTGGAACACTTAACGCTTCTGTCCTGTTGACCCCTCCCCTTTATGGCGCTGAGATTGCAACCACGGGGCGAAAATGAGAGGCTGGCAAATTAGCGAGTCCAATAACCCAAGATAGCAATCAAAATCAATCACAAGTATTCTAAAACTACTTAATGAATCCTTAAGGGTTCACAACCTAGTATCAATTATGCAAGTGTGTAGAAATAGATCAAAAGCATGAAAAGATGCACACAAGCTTGACACATAAGAGATTTATTTTAAGTCTCAAATCAAAATATTATTAGATGAAGGAGAATACCTGGGATCCTTGCAACGTGCTTAGTAGATTTTACTTGATTTTTAACAATTTTTGTTGAGCTTTTCCATGCAAGCAAGTGACGAACTCTCCAACAAGCAAACAAGCAAACAAGATATGCAAAATATATTCAACTTATGAAAACCATAGGGTTAACTCTAAAAATCAATTATTATTAGTAATAATAACCAGCAATTAACCCAAATGACAACTCATATCATTCATTGAACCATGTAAAAAAATAAGTGCATACCCATCACAAAACTTTATTTTTTTTGCTGCATTTGACCTAGTCAACAAGATCTAATTTTTTTGATATGATTTTGGTCACAAAAATAGAAATTCAGAATAGAGACCCCTACTAAAAAATAGAGAGCTTTCCAAAAATGCAAAAATTTTAGAAAAATCTCTTCATTTGTGCCCTAGAGACCCATTTTATCAAAATAGACTAGTTTTTATAAATTGACTATTTGAGCTATGATATCATGTCCAAATTTAAAACACAAAGAATGGACCCCCTGTAAAATTTAAAGAGCTTTCTGAAAATATAAATTTTTTTGAAAAATATGTTGATTTGCGTTAGATATTAATTTTTTCTAAAATTTTAAGAAAAAATTATTAAAAATTCAAAACATCTCAGAAAATTCTAAATTTTTTACTGTAGCTTTCTTGACATGTCGCCAACCTAAAAAACAAATTTCAGACCAAAATTCGAAGCCATTTGAGAGATAAAATTAAATCTTTGAAACTTTGGGGTTTTAGCTCCCAAAAAAATCAAAACCAGCATGCAAAGGTGGGTTGCCCCACGGTGGGTGCCAGAAATGTGTGTGTGAAAATTGTACCTGATATGTAGACACAACACTCAGTAAAACATTAGAGGTTAGCTATAATCAAAATCGTGCAAAATTGAAATCTATTTAACCAAGCGATTTACTGACTTCTAGTAGGTGCGAGATTGATGTTCTCAGATTGTAATCGAGATCAGTGACCTAGACGACACCTAAATGTAGGATTTGAATGCAAAAGATGGATATGAAATTGAATGTAATTAGTCTATATTTTTGATATTTTCTATGCAATAAGAATGATAAAAACTTATATGAATCTATGCTAATATGAAATTGATATGCTATGAATGCTATTGAAAATTGATATGCAATGCTAATCTAACAATGATATGCAAAGCTATGAAATTCTATGCTATGATATGAAAAATATGCAATTGAAATTGATCTCACAAAGCTTTGAATTCGCAAGTTGATTCTTTCAAGCTCCAATTGTGCAAATTCTCCAAATCTGATATGCTATGATTCCTGTAGGGTAAGTTTGCAATTTGCGAGATGATTGAGAGATGAATTATGAAGAGATGAGCCTTGTTTTTATAGAAATCCAAGGCTTTGGAGGTGCATGAGAAAAAGCCATAAATCACTCAAATAAATCAACTTGATTTTTGAGTTATTTTTAAATAAAAGATAATTAACTCACAAAAACATGCAAAAGCTAAGTTTTAACTCAAAATAGAGTTTAGCTTTAATTGATAATTGATAGTTGTCTGCTTTTATGATTGTGCATGTTTTATTTATGAATTAATTTAATAATAAAGTGATTTATTTCCAACTTAACTGCTTTTAAAAATAAAACAATTGATTTATGGGTTAATCAATTATTTAATCAAACTTTTATTAAAAACTATATTATTAAATAATGACAACTTGCTTTAATTAATTAAATAAGAATTTAATCAATTATTCATATGATATTAGATTTATTGTCAAAATTAAATAATACAATTAATAATAGATATAATTAAATTTAATTACACAATTAAGTGGCAAATATTAAATCTAATTAATTAAATATGAAAATATTCAATTAATCAAACTTTAGGATAAATGTGATTTATTGCCAAATAATTATAAAATTAAAGATAATTAAGATAATTAGGAATATTACTAGGAATATTCCCTGATGCAAAATTTAAGATAATCAATTAGATTTGATGATGTTTAGATGTGCTTTAGATTAGGACTTTGATGTCGATTTCATATGATTTGATGATATAGGAGGTTAATGAACTTATAGCCCATTTTTAGGGTATTACAATCACAACCTTTTACAAAAATAACATTACATAAAAGTGTGACATTTGCATGGAATGAATAATATTAAAACAACTTTAACCATATCAAGAAGTATCTACCAAATCCTCCTATCTTGATGCCTCCCATTCCAGGGAAGCCTTTGATCTTATATGTCTCTGCTACAGATACATCACTAGGGGCATTACTTGCACAACATGATGAGAACAAAAAGGAAAGAGCTATATACTATATTAGTAGGACATTGGTGGCATACGAAAAAAATTATTCTATGATTGAGAAAGCTTGTCTAGCTATGATCTTTGCATCATAGAAACTGAGACATTACATGTTGGCACATACCACCCATTTGGTAGCTAAGATTGATCCACTCAAATACCTACTAAGAAAAGCTACCCTCGTGGGTAGATTAGCTAAATGGGTCATGCTCTTAAGTGAATTTGACATTGAATATGTTGAAATTTTTTTATAAAAAGACATGTTATTGCCGATCAATTAGTAGATGCACCTATGGTTGATGATACACCAATGCAAATGAAATTTCTAGATTCCTTTATCACGACTCTTTCTTCTAGAGAATGGCAGTTATTCTTTGATGGCTCCTATACACAAAATGGATCAGGAGCAAGCATATTATTTAAAAATCCTCAAGGATACTCCATACCTAAAGCATTCAGATTAAAGTTCCCTTGCACAAACAATATTTTAGAATATGAAGCCCTTCTTAATGGCATGAAACTAGCAATTGAGTGGAGAGTAATATAGATACACATTCATGGAGACTCTCAACTTGTTATCCATCAAGTCAATGATGTGTACCAGACTAAAGATGAAAAAATCATCCCATACAAGAGAATGGTAGATGATCTAAAGAAGTATTTCATATCTATCACATTTGAGAAAACACCTAGAACAAAGAATAAGGCTGTCGATGCAATGGAAACACTATCTACTTTATTACAACAACCTGAAAATAAGCTATGCTATGAGTTCCTGGTGGAAGCACTATCTTATCCTACATATGATTCCCCTGAAACCCGCATGATCTGCACTATTGTTGGTCATGATTCATCTAGATACAAAAACCTATTCTCCTATCTCCAAGACCAAACCATTCCTGATACCTTCAACCTCCATCAAAAGAGATACCTTATTTGTAATGCCTCCCGATATGTCATCATTGGTCACGATTTGTACAAATGAGGTCTAGATGGTACGCTACTTAGATGTTTAGAATGGGAAGAGTCTCAACATGCATTAGAGGAATTCCATGATGGTATTTGTGGGTCACACTTGAATGGTTTAACACTAGCTCAAAAAATTATTAGGGCTAGGTACTATTGGCTTGAAATGGAGAAAGAGTCTATCAAGTTTTCTAAGAACTGTCAAAAGTGCCAAGTGCATGAAAACTTAATTCATGCTCCAAGGAGAGATCTAATTCCCTTTACTACACAATGGCCTTTTCATCAATGGGTCTTTGATCTTATAGGAGCTATACATCCTCATTCTTCTAATGGGCATAGCCATATAATCACTGTATGCAAATTAGATGTCTAACAACTAGAAATGATAAATTAACTATGAAAGCCAATGAATCTATCTAATGCAAACACAATGAAGAATGCGAAGTAACTATGAAATGATTAAAACAAATTTAATTACCTTCACCTACCATGTAGCTTGTCTCCATTGTCCTCCTAGCTTTGATTTCTTGAAGATGTTGAGCTCTCAGATTTCCAAAATGAAGCCTTCTCCCAAGATGCTACCAAAGTGTGGAGATTGAAATGAAATTGTATGCACAATAGCTTATGCAAACTAATGGATGAAATGCAAATGAAATGATGATTGCTATGGAATGCTTGAATGCTTGAATACTTGGATGCTTGAATGCTTGGATGCTTGGATGCTTGAATGCTTGTTATCAAAAATACCTATTAGCCATTCTTTGAGAAATGAGGCTCCTTTTATAGAGTTTTGGAGGATCTAGGCCTAGGTGGCACAATCCTACGATTGAGAATGAAAGGTGGAATATCCTAGGGATAGGATTGACTTGGTTGAAGGAGTTGAGAGAAAGGGAGATGTAGTTGGAATGTGAGAGGAAGAATATGGATGATGTTCCTCTCACATTGACATGGAGGAGAAGAAGGTGGAAGGGAAAGACACATGTCAAGTGTCTCACAAAGACCAAAGAGAGAAAGAGGGAGAAACCTTTTCCTCATGAGGACTCTTTGCACAAGTGTCCTATGAGTCACCCTTGAGAAGCCCCTTAGGAATAGGGAATGTCTCTTGACTTGGTTGTTGAGAGGACGTGTGGTCATGAGACCAAGTCCTATGAGGCCACATAGCCCTTATGAATAGGACATGTGTGGGTGAGGATAAATATGAATAAATAATTAATAATAATTATTTATCTTAGCCAAGGTGATGTGTCAAGTGACTAAGTGGATGAAGTGGACTAGGAGACTTAGTCATATTTAGGTGATTGTGTATTTAATTAAATCACTTTAATAGACTATTTAGAAGACTTAGGATATAGAATTAGACTATAGTAAATTTATTAAATAAATTGAATAATTTACTTAATAAATAGAAAAAATAAATATTAATTAAATAATAAATATTTAATTAATTTATCAAGTCAATAGTAATTAAATAATAAATATTTAATTAATTAATGAAGCCATTTTTAAGTGTATACATTTTGCCCCTCTTTGAAATAATGTGTGTATCACATTGTTTCAAAAAAAATTTCAAGCATTTTTGCCCCTGCCCCAGACAATGTCTAATGTAAGCATGCCCCCTCGAGAGATTGATGAATAATTTGTGTTATATGATTTTTTTATTTTGATTAATCAATCTCATGAAAGAACGGTAGAAAAGATGGAGAAAAATAGGGTGGAATGGAAGAAAAATGGGAGATAGGGTCCACACACCAAGCATATAGAGTCTACAGGCTATAAATAGGGCTTAGGGGTCCACAATAGGCTCATTGTGCACACTTATCATTTGGAGAGCAGAGCGCGAGAGAGAGAAGAGCAGAGCCGCTAGGATGTCGTTCCTGTTGTCAGATCACCACTTTGAGAGGGTCAGACACTTCCAGCGACCACCTGATTCGGGTGAGCCGGTAGGTGATTTGATCCTCCTTCGTAATTTCATGATTTGATGCATGTTAATGTAGAATTTTAGCATGTTTAGGGTAGATCAAATGATAGAATTAGATTAGAAAATTTTATGTTTCTAGGCAGAATATGAATGCCCAGTTGCGGCGCATCAATGCGCAACAACTTGTGATGTTTGCACAAAAATTCAAATTTTTTGCACATTCGTTAAGGATAATTGCGCATTCATATTAGGAGAATGGTAGGGCTGTGCAAGCATGAAATAAAAGTGTGCATAGGTACTTGCTGCGCCTGTGCTAGGAAAAGCTATGCAAATGGGCAATAAAATGGCGCATATGTTTAAAGCTACGCAAATGTTGATAAATGTTGCGCAAATGTGGAAGAAGACTGCGCATTGATAAAAACCTATGCAAATGTGAAAGAAAGTTGCACATACATGTTTCAATGCTGCGCATATGTGTTAGGTGGTAAAATGTAGTGAAAAGAGATAGTCAATTAGGTCAAACTTGATGTCGATAAGCCAATTTGATCTGTCGGCGGTTGATTGTGATCGATTTGATAAAGATGGCAACATTGTAGCATGTTCACTAGTTAGCCAGTCGAAAATAGACAATTGATAGAATCATCTGTTGAAATATGTGATAAACATGTTTGAAATTGATATGATAGGATAGATAGATTGATAGATCAGTTTATAAAAATCTGATAGGTTGATTGTTGTTGACTTGAATAGGAGGATATCATAGATGTTCTGATGTCATGGGAGAGATATCCTGTCACACAGAATCTGAGACCAGCATTGTCAGAGACAGATAGACTATTGATTGGAGCGTTGGGACTTTATTATGTGATTTACACGCCTGAGATTCAGGCGAATCTAAGTATGATGATAGCATTAGTAGAGCGATGGCACTCGGAGATGAGTACCTTCCATCTTCCGACAAGGGAGATGACAGTGACATTAGAGGATGTATATTGCATCCTCTGGCTTCCTATCACTGGAGAGTTAGTGTAGTATGATCGACACGGTGGAGTCACAGAGTGCAGAGCCATCTTTGGGGATGAGGATATAGAGGATGGAGAGATTAGTTGGGAGGATATGGTCTATTTTTATGACCCTCTGCCAGTGGTTCTAGTAGGCGTGATTGGGGGATTTGTATGCCCTGATCGTAGGTCACATGGATTTGCAGTTGGATGAGGCCGCACATTACAACAGATGATGGAGGGGACCCAAATGCTTAGGGGTGTGTTTGTTAGCACATCTTTATCATGACATGCATCAGGTGGTGTACCATAGGGGTGCATCATTATCAGCAGGTGTGACACTACTCCATGTTTGGGCATGGGAGCATATTGGAGTTACACGACCAAGGGCTATCAGATTTTGGGGTGTAGGGAAACCCTATATTCATTTATACTCCTCAGTTTTGTCTCAGGAAAAACCTGGCCATTTAGAGTTTTGGCGGTATACTTTTGACACACTAGACACAGTGACATGAAGACTGTACCTAGGGTGTGAGCCATGGGATGATGAGCGGCAGCTTGGTTTTTGTTTTGAGTCATGGTGGTTGATAGGATGGACACCATTAATCATTGAGTGATAGTTGGTTAGCCAGGTTTTGCACTAGTTTGGCAGGATATAGGGCATGCCACAGGGAGTGACAAAGCATGCGCGTATGCATTAGGAGAGATGAGACTGGGGGCCCATGGCATCATTCGATGTTGCTCAACAGGAGTTTTTGGATGCCCCATTTCAGGCATGGTCGATGAGACAGATGATGGTAGACCCAGGGATGACTGCTGAGTTGGAGCAATTTTTGAGGGATTTCCCAGTTTCACGGATTACAGATCCAACAGTGAGGCCTCCAGAGAGAGATTCAGCAGAGAGACAATGGAGGAGACTCCAAGGATGAGATAGGAGGGGACAAAGGAGAGGAGGAGATGGAGGAGGAGATGGAGATGGTGGAGATGGTGGAGATGGTGGTGGAGATGGAGGGAGAGGGGATAGGGTAGGACCTCGGATGAGAGGAGGTGGTGTGAGGCCGAGAGGACTAATGCCACTGCTAGGTAGATAGGGATAGAGATAGCCTTAGGGACAGCTAGCACAGCTAGCTGGAGGAGCTCCCTTACAGGTACCAGTCACTCAGGTATAGATACCAGTTGCTGCAGTATAGGGAGTAGTTGCACAGGGACAGGCACAGGTGCCATACGTATAGGTGTCATAGGTACAGGTGCCACAGGTACAAAGGCAGGGACATGATGAGGTAGATGTTTTATAGGGTGGTGTATAAGATGCGGTTGACACTGAGATGCTGGATGTATAGGCACAGGATGAGTAGGTGGACATGGACATCGGGGGACATGATCCCTATTTACAGAGAGACGTGGTGGAGGAGGAGCCATATATTGATGCACTGCTAGTCAGACTAGTAGTTACATAGGTACAGGAAGATTGAGTGCTAGGTCTAGAGAGACAAATAAAGAGGCTAGAGTGCCAGATGGATGTCCTGAGACATGAGTGGGATGCAGCGATTGAGAGACTCGGGGAGTCTGAGATGTTATTAGATGAGCTATAGAGGATAGAGGACCTAGGTCCCCATGGAGATATCATGAGAGCCATGATACATGCTGGGAAGGAGATATCCTACTGGCGAGAGGCATACAGACAGGAAGTCCCGAGGGATCAGTGGATCGAGAGTTATAGGGAGAGCTCAGTGGCGATGAGGACAGTAGTGCATGACAAAGGAGCACCAGCTGGTGGAGAGGGTGTGTCATCACACCCTCCGAGAGCACCGACAGGTTCAGGAGGTCAGGGTGGATCCTCAGCATCAAGGAGTGCAGCAGCATAGGGCCACATTGCATCCCATAGACAGTGACAGACAGAGTCTGGAGGTAGTGGTTCATAGATGTCGAGAGAGCATTGTATACACTATTGTACCATTATGATTCATTGTATCATTATAGTTTGACTTGATGGACTGACTATGGACACATTGTTATTGATTTATATCATTGGACATTCGGATAGTTTTGTTATTTTATGGACTTTACATGATGGATGCTATATGATTGACTCTATATATACAGTGATGCAATTCTATCATGATTTTCTTTGATGATTTATATACATGTGTGTATTGACCTATGCAGGATGTGATGATTTACTTTAATATGCATGAAATGTATGTCTTAGAATGTATGTCTTAAATGAGTTTACTAATGCTATGTGATTATCAATGCAATGTTGTGATGAACAATATGGATAATGGATAATAAATAAATGATGAAAAATGCATGATAATGTATAATAAATGATAGTGTAATGCAAATGATATCTAATGTAATAAATGATAATGTACCTAAGATGATTGAATGCAATAACTGACAACATGATAAAAGAAAATGATAGCTATAATAAATGATCACATTATATATAAATGAACACTCCTAATGAAGATAATAGATGTGTCTAAATGTTTAAGTGCAAAATGTTAAATGCAGAAAGTCATAATATGTTTGGTTGTCCAAATGTCCTCAACGTAAATAACAATGTATCTGACACAAGAAGAATACACTAAGAGAACAGATAACCTAATAAGAAAGGTAACCTATAAATCTCTATAAAAGGAGCACTGATATGTAAGTCATGAACTGTGTTAATGAAATGCAATATGAAATGAATGTATCTCCACAAATTTAGGTAGCATCTTAGAACTTCATAATAACTGGAATTTGAGTTTCATCATTGAGCTCGTTATGTTGCAAGAAGATGCAAGCATCATGGTATAATTAAACCAGGATGACCTGAGCACTTTTTGCATGGAGTTTAATATTGCAAACTTGACAAGCATCTAGGTATAATTGAACCGAGATGACCTGAGTTTCATTTGCGTAACAAACATGGAATATTCCCCCCCTCCATCAGGGACAAAATATTTGGAGTTGAGGTATGCAATGGCGTATCACCACAAATAGCATTTGTTTAGAACAACATGATTTGCATGCTGTCAATACTATGAAATGGATGAAGGCACTTATACATAGACACCCCAATTACTTGTTCCTTTGATTTCATCAGAAAATACCCCACAAATAGTAATCAAAGAAAATATCATGCCCCATCCCGACCATTCTAATCAATGACATATGGGAATTTCAAACTCATGTCAAAGATATCCTGGAATAGCATAGGAAACATGATAACAATGAAATCTAGATATGAATGCATAAGTTATAACAAATCATTCCAACATACTTGCCATGAATATACATTTCTTTTGCCAAAAATATTGATTTAGGATATGTTTTTCAATTCAAATGATGATGTATAGTCAAGATGTATAGATAAGTAGTCATAATTCGAAAGATAGATCATAGATGCTGATTCAATATGAAGATACCATTGTGAAAGAACATTTGATTGCGTTTGCCTTGCCTAGTGAAAATAACTCCATTATGTCCTCTAAGAGTCACGACTATCATAGATCCACTTCCCAAACTAGGTTAAGGACATGCCCTCAGCGAGGTGATGGACTGACTTATTATGGGTGAAGAAAGACGCAACAAGACTAGGATGAAGACCATGACAAAAGATCAAGCTATGATGAGATTTTATTATGGTAGATACAATAGATGGTGTATGAACTAGCCATTTTATTATGATATATACATGGTAGGGACAAGGACTGAGTAACTATTTTACTGTGGATATATACAAGGAATGGACAAACTAGAAGAATCCTAATAGATAGAGGAGCTAACTTGTCACACATAGCGCCTATTTTCAGGTTTTCACCATATGCTTTTATTGCAGTTTTTCTCTTTTTTTTTTCTTTCTTTTTGATTTTGTGATTTTTTTATATTTTATATTTATTTTTATTTACAGAATATATATAGACTATATACATGCCCCTTGCATTGAGATTTCAGGGATAGAACTTCTTGAGATGGATGCTGTTAAGAGGTTCATCCAAGGGATCCCCTTCAGGTGTAGATAATTGATAGGCGCCAAAACCATAGACTGTTGTAATCACAAAAGGTCCTAACAAATTAGGTTCAAACTTTCCCTTCTTTTCACGGTGCTGTTGATTCTTTGGATTTTCTCGAAGGACTAAGTCACCCAACTGAAAGTCTCTGATCTTTACCTTGCTGTTGTACTGACAAGACAGACGCTGCTGATAAACTTTCAAATGATCATAGGTGCGCTGACGACATTCATCTAGGAGTTCCAATTCAGCCAAGCGTGCAACTCTATACTCTTCATCAGGAATTAAATCTTTAAGAGTAACATGAAGTGAAGGCAACTTGACCTCGAGGGGCAAGACTTCTTCAGATCCATAAACAAGGGAGTATGGAGTGGCTCCAGTAGGAGTATGGATGGAGGTACGGTAAGCCCATAAGGCAGGTTTAAGTTGGAGATGACAATCACGGCCAGCGTCATTGATAGTCTTTTGTAGGATTTTAACAATTGTTTTGTTTGACACTTCAGCTTGGCCGTTTCCTTGAGGATAGTAGATGGTGGAATAGTTGTGGATGATGTGGAATTTGGCACACAAGTCATCCATGTCTTGGTTTTGAAACTGTTTCCCATGATCAGTGATAAGATACATAGGTATACCATATCTGTAAATGATATAGTTTAAGATAAACATGGAGATTTGTTTCCCTGTGGTGGTAATTAATGGAACGGCCTCAATCCATTTAGTGAAGTATTATGTGGCAGTGAGAATCCATTTGTGGCCGTTGGAAGATGGAGGATTGATAGTGCCCACGAGGTTGAGTCCCCACCGACTGAATGGAAAAGTACTTGTAAAAGGATGTAACTCTTGTGCTGGAGCATGGATAAGGTTTCCATGTATCTGACATTTCTTGCATGCTCTATCAAAATGAAAAGAGTCTACTTCCATGGTAGGCCAATAATAACCCATACGCATGAGTTTCTTAGCCAAAGAAGGACCACTCGAATGTGTCCCACAAATACCCTCATGTACATCACATAAGGAAAGTTGAGCTTCATCATGTTCAAGACATCATAGGAGAGTACCGTCAAAACCTCACCAATAAAGGGTATCGGATATTAAGATATAGTGGGAGGTTTGGCGGAGGAAAGTTCATTTTTTATTACGGGATAGGTTAGGAGGTAAAGAGTTATCTTTGAGGTAAGAATAGATCTTTCCATAGGTTGGGGAGTCATGTCCAATTAGATGACATATAATACTCATATCAGGCTCATCATATGCAAGACAAGTCAGGGATTCCACCAAGAACTCAAAACGGGCCTTGGTATCTTCTATATCAAATAAAGAAGCAATCGTTGCCATGGCATTGGCAGCCTTGTTTTCATGCCAAGGAATCTGCTCAAAAGTGATGACAGAGAAATATATTTTAAAGTCATCAACCATACATTTATATGGCAATAACTTATCATCTTTGGTCTAGTAAGCATCATTAACCTAGTTAACAATCAGCTAAGAATCTCCGTAGACATTGATTTCAGATACGTTCCATTGTAAAGCCATTTTTAACCCAATCAACAAAGCCTCATATTCTGCTACATTATTGGTGCAAGGAAATAACAACTTGAAAGATTTCAGAATAGTGTATCCTTGTGGTGTGATAAAAAGAATACCAGCTCCTGAACCCTGTTGAGTGTACGAGCCATCAAATTATAATTTCCATGCTTGTGTAGACAAAGCTAAGATATGAGCATCAAGAAACTCTATGTGTATAGGTTGGTCATCTGTTAATGGAGCATCAGCTAGTTGATCTGCGATCACTTGACCTTTGATAGCCTTCATGTCTACATATTCAATATCAAACTCACTAAGTAGCATGACCCACTTAGCCAACCCGCCTGTCAATGCAGTCTTGCTTAACAAATAATTTAAAGGATCAATCTTTGCAATAAGATGAGTAGAATGTGACAACATGTAATGTCACCACTTTTGTGAAGCAAAGACAACAGCCAGACATGCTCTTTCAATAGGGGAATAGTTTAACTCATATCCCACTAAAGTGCGACTGATGTAGTAGATGGCTTTTTCTTTTCCTTCATGATCTTGCTGAGCGAGAAGAGCACATAGTGAGACTGTCGTGGCTGAAATGTAGAGCAAGAGTGGCTTGCCTAGAATTGGTGACATCAGAGTTGGAGGATTTGCTAGACACTGCTTGATTTTGTTGAAAGCTTCCTCACACTTATCATCCCATTGGAATAAGATATTTTTATGCAGCAAATGTTGAAAGGGATGACTGCGATCTACTAGTTGAGAAACAAATCTTCGGATGGATTGTAGACACCCCTGTAAAGATCTTAGCTGACTAATGTTAGTGGGGGAAGCCATCTCCAATATTGCTTTAACCTTTTATGGATCTACTTCGATGCCTTTAGCTGAGACAATGTAGCCTAATAGTTTGCTGGATGTGACCCTAAATGCACATTACTTTGGATTAAGTCAAATCTGATACTTTTCCATCTGGGTGAAAATTCTATCTAACACTCTCAAATGACCAGCTCTATCTTTAGATTTTGCTAAAATGTCGTCAACATAATCTTCCATGATGGTATGCATCATGTCATGAAAGATCATGGTCATGGCTCTTTGATAAGTTGCTCCAGCATTTTTTAGTCCAAATGGCATCACATTCCAGCAATATGTACCCCATGGACAAGTAAAAGTAGTTTTTTCTTGGTCTTCTGGCGCAATCTTGATTTGGTTATAGCCAGAAAATCCATCCATTAATGATAACATCTCATGCCCAGCTGTTAGGTCAACAATCATGTCAATATTTGGCAAAGGGAAATCATCTTTCGAACAAGCTTTATTAAGATCTCGAAAATCAATACAAATCCTGATAGACTTGTTTGGTTTTGAAACTGGAACAATATTTGAAATCCACTCAGCATAATCAATAGCCCGAATGAATCCAACATCTAGGAGCTTCTTCAATTCTACTTTCACCATTAGAGCAATGTGAGGATGCATTTTGCGGAGCTTCTGGTTAACTAGTTTTACACCTAGTTTGATAGATAAATGATGCATAATGAGATCGGGGTCCAAACCAGGCATATCAGCATAGGACCAAGCAAAGTTGATTTGTCATTCTCTGAAGAATTTTGCAAAAGCTTCTTTCTTTGATTCTGTCAAGGACGCTGCTACTTTGAGGATGCGTGGAGATTCCTCTGTTCCAATGTTAAGTGGTACTATTGGTTCTATAAGAATGGAAGATTGCTCTCGATATAGATAGTTGGGAAGAGTGTCAATCCTTCCATCATCAGGCACCTCAGATAGGTTTTCACCATCAGATGCATCTTTTCTTTTTACTATTTTTGGATCTAATACTACCACTGAGTGGTTTTCACCATTAGATATGTTGATTATTTTTATATTTTTATGATTGAAAGGATTGGCACTCTCTCCAAAATAGGTCATGTCATTGAGTTCTATCAAAAATCCTAACTTATGATCCCCTGGTGGTAAATGATCCCTGATACCAAGATAGGCAATGATCACATCATCATTATGGAAGACATCAAGTTCTAGGTGATTGGGAGAATCCCAATCAATAAGGTCAGGATGGACAAGGGGCATTGGATCATTTGGGTCGGTTTCAAAAGTAGAGATGGTATTGATGGAAAATTTGTCAAGGTTTATGATAGTATCAGTGAGGTCTATTTCCATACTCTCATCTGAATCATCTGTCACAAGATAACACTCACTTTGCTCATGATCAACATGAGTAGTATTACGTGGGACCAATCTTAGTGAGTCACTCATTGAACTCTCATCCTCATGGTAATCGTTACTATATTGATGGACAACATCAATTCCTATTTCTTCAGCTCCATCAGATAAGGAATCCCATTCATAATCATTAGAATCAGGATCATCATTATCTTCAAGTCTATCAATGATTCTTTGAGCTATCCTTTATTTGTCTGGATCTACATACATACCATGCTTTCTGAATTGTAAGGCAGGAGCTTTAGATGTCTCATGAAAAGGTGGCATTTTTTCTTTTCCTTTTGGTTCTTGTGGTCCTTCTCCTTTATATCCTAATCCTGTAGTGTCTCTTTGATAATTGGGATTTTTCAAAATTGGTTTTATAACACCTTCTCTTTGTAACCCTAAAGGTCTAGCACCTTGATATCCCATCTTTTGTAGCAAAGTATACCCTTTTCCATAGACATCAGGTGATATATATTCATGTTTAGTATCCTCTTCAATCTTCTGTGTCTTAAGCCAATAATTTTCATTACGCTCAGCTGCCTCTTTGGATATTGTGCCCCCACTTATAAATGTGTTATAAACAAGTGTGGAAGGGGGTTCTGATTGTTGTTTAGTGATCAAAGACCTACCATATGATTTGGGAGATAAAGGTAACTCAGTGATACAAAGAGCTTGACCTAAAGTATATTCTCCCATACTTCTTTCTTTGATATCTATCTTGATCCCATCTAATTTAGAATTTGATGCTATATTACTAGGGTCACCAGGTGTAGTTGCAGAAGATCTAGTACGATTATAGGGAACCAAAGAATCAGAAATCTTCACATTGCTACAATATTGAAAAGGATTAGAATCTCCTTTGATAGTGATCTCCTAACCATTGTGAGGGAATTTTATACATTGGTGATAAGTTGATGGCACAGCGTGCATGGAATGAATCCATGGTCTTCCCAAAAGAATATTATAAGAAAGATCCATGTCCAAAACTTGACAAGATACATCTTTGACAATAGGACCAATTCTAATTGGAAGAACAATGGACCCCTTGGATGATCTCTCTTCCTCATCATAGGCTTTTATTGTGATTTTCTTCTTTGGATCAACGACATTCTCAAAAAATACCAATGCAAGGACTAACTTTAACGTGCAGATATTCAAGCCATCTCCCCCATCTATTAATACTCTTTTAATCTTGTGATTCTGGACAAGGACTTCGATATGTAAAGGAGCATTATGAGGTTGGGTAATGGCTAAATCATCATTTTCAGTAAAGGACAAATAGTGTGGGGTTGTTAAATGGCCCACCATAGCTTGAAATTGATTAGGATCTAGAGTTGTTGGAACCTAGGTCTCTAAGAGAGCTTTTTCAAGGATATTTTTGTGAGATGGAGAAAGATGCAAAAGCTCTAAGATGGATATTTGGGTAGGTGTTTTCTTAAGTTGTTCCAAAAGATTGTATTGGTTGGAAGTATTGGGTATGGAATTTGGGACATAAACGAACTTGTTCTGAGTAGTGTTTGGTTTAGACTGGACTCCTTGGAGAGTAACCTTGGCTTGAGCACGAGTAGTAGCATGGATTGGTTGACTCTCTGATTTTCCCTTTATGGTAATGACATTGGCATAATATGTAGAAGGATGATGATCAGAAATGTTACCAACATATTGATAGGGAGTGGAATTATAATTGGCTTGGTTGTCACCCTTATTGTTGGAAGAACCTCCCTTTTCATGCTCAGGAAGTGGATCTTTGAAGGCCGTATGTGATTCATTCGAGACATGTCCATCAACACTAATTTCACCACTTTCGATTAAGTCTTGGATCACATTTTTAAGCCTTTGGTATTCATTGGTTATATGTCCTCTTCCTCTATGGAATTCACAATAATCATTTCCATTCCACCAAGAAGGCTTCACTCTAGGTTCATAATCTTTCAGTTTAGGAAGCGTGATGAGTTTCTTGGTGATTAACTTCTGTAATGCTGATTCGAGAGATTCCCCTAAAGGAGTAAAGTTTCTTCGAGGTGAATTAAAAGGCAATCTTGGTTTAGGTGAATCCTTGGTGGTATTTTGATTTGCTGACTGATTGTTGTATGTAGCTTGAGTAGCGTTGGTCATACTTGTGAGATTTAGAAGAGGTTTTGTCGATTAGACATTATGATTATCAACAATTCCATCATTGACAATGTTTTTGTTTTTATTCCAATATTTCAATTTGTCATTGTTGGAATTGGAATTATAAGTGTTGGAATTCAAATTTGAGGATCCAGCATTGTCTTTGGAATAAAGTTTTATCTCACCTTTTCGGACCATGGCTTCCTCAATCTTGATACCATTTTCTATGAGCTTATTGAAGTTTGGTGGACATTGCAATTGTAACCTATAACTCATTTCTGGTGTAAGGTTATGCACAAAAATATCCATCTTTTCTTGTTCAGGAATCGTTCATGGATATTTGGCAAACAATTGACACCATCTTTGCAAAAAAGTAAGGAAGGGTTCTCCATTCTTTTGATGTGTATTGCAAAGATCACGCATAGTGACTTCATGTTTGATGTTATATGAATAATGAGTCACGAATTTGTCCAAAAGCTCATTGAAAGATTTAATGCCTGGGGGTAGTTTGGAGAACCATTCCATAGCTTGTCCTCCTAAACTTCATGGAAATAGTTGCATAAGATAAGTGTCATTGTGAGCGACTTCAATACAGGCAGCACAAAACTCACGAATGTGGTCTTGTGGATCTGAATTCCCTTTGTATTTGTCAAATTTTGGTACCTCAAAATGTGGAGGGAATGGAATCATTGCTAAGTTCTTATCAAAAGGATAAGGACATATATCATCCAAATAATACTTCTTAGTTGATGATCCAGTTTGGATATCACGAATTTGTTGTTGAAGCATCTAGATTTGTTGTAGGACTGGATCCAAAGATAATGTGTTTCCTTGCGTGTTTTGGGAAACATTATGCTGTTGAGTATGTTGAGGATCATCGGATTGCTGATTATTTTGAAAAACATTTTGTTGTTGATCACTATGGGATGCATTGGATTGTTGATTGATTTCCTTTGCTCCATGAGGATCTTGAGAACGTTTAAGGATATCTTGATTTTTCGTATGAGCTGGTTCTCTAAGATAGGTAACATCAAAATCACTTGGTAACTTAGATCCTTGTTGAGCAAGCATGAGGAAATACATCTCTTTATCCAAGCCAAAGAGTCATTCCATGACTTGTAAAAATTTAGGATCTTGTGCAGCATCCCTAAGTTCCTCATCAGTGGGTTTGTTATCAAATGTGAGAGGATGAATTTTCTTAGGAGGCTGTTTGGGCCAAGGATTCTCTTCATTGCTGGTATTGCCTTCCATTTTGTCTAGGGATTCTGGATTAATATGTTGTTTGAGTTTCTGAGATCAAGTTTGAACCATAAAATGGATGAAATTGATTGTGGGATAAAAGATTTTTGATAAAAAGATATGGAGAATGATTGGTAGAAAAGATATGATAAGTACTAAAAATTGGTACCAAGAAACAATAATCTAAGTAAGCTGGATGGTTAAGGATGATATATCATGATATGATAAGCTCACCAAGATCAAAGTCTGATAGATAAGGTAAATTTTCAACACCACATTGAGAATCTTAAGATTGGAAGAAAGTGATTTGTTGACTCTTGAGGAATGGTTGATGATAAAAAGTGATGAAAGTGGTCAAATTAGAAATTAGAGGTCTATGTAACTCGACTGTTTTTCTAGAATCTTACTAAGAACGAAAATGGGTATTTGAAGAAGTGATTTTGAAATTCCAAAAGCTTGTGGGAATGCTCTTTGTTGTAAATGCGCAGCAATAAATGCGCAAGACAGTGTGATATATGCACAATAAAATAGAACAAATGCATAGCAAATTTTGATAGATGCAATCTGATAAATGTAAATGTGCAGTAACAGAGATCGTATGCACAACAAGATTTGATGTATGCACAGGTTGTCAAATTTTTGATGATTTTGCTAGTTTGATGATTTGGAAAATTTTTTCTGATGTTTTCTGGTTTTTGGCAAAGTAAAAATGCATAAACACACACATACAAGACAAAGATGATTTTAATCTAATTTAATCTAGTATGAATGCACAAACACGCTTACAATCCTAAGGTTAGCAAGGACAATATCTGCTGAATCCCCACTAGGATAATAAAATCTAGCCACGAAAATCCACAGCAGACAGCCTAGGAACTTGGAGGCATGGGCTCCTCCTTACAGTGCACTCACTTCTCAGGCACACCAAGTTCTGAATTCAATGGGTCATTACTTCCCAAAGAATTGCTATCTCTACTATGAACCGTGAGTAATGTGGGATGTCTTCACGGGCTTGGGTGACCCCTTGAGCCACCAAATAGAAGGTTTTTGGCCACTAAACAAAGGTTGTTAATAAGGACATCTGTTCAGGTGGTTGTGATCAAGTCATTTTCCCAATTAAGGGGGCTCTCCCAATCCTTTCAAAGCAAGGCTTTCACCTCTGCTAAGTAGGACTTTAACGCACCACTGGGGTACTGGAGGAGATTTTGGTTGCCACAATGAATTCACACCTATCTAATGTGAGACTAATCACACTAGTATTTTTTATATACCGATTTGGAAGGGCTTGGCTTTTGCCTATTACCGGTTGGGTCATTCCTTGGGGTGAGTACCTCTTTTCCCACCAAAGACCGCCCTCTAAAAATTATAATAGTTTCTCTTACACCCAAGGTCCACGAATGGTGAGGGGAGAGGATACGTTGTTATAATTTTGGGATTACAGATATGCTATTAAGAAAAACACAATAGACACTTGAATCTATGCTAAGGAAGACACACAAAGAAAAAACATGTCGTATTTTAAGCCCAAACGAGATTATAGTCTATTTTGCAAACCCCTTGGCAATCTGCAATCAAATTGTTCGAAAAAAATATTTTTAGCAATGGGGTCTTCAAAATTACGTCCTGCAAAATAGCTTAAAAATACTACCAGAATGAACAAACACTTGTCAAAATGTTAGCTAAAAACAAATCTAACAGAAAATTGAATTTTTCTATAGAAACTGATAAATGTGCAAAACATTGATATAAATGCGCAGTAAGTATGGATGTATGCGCAAAAATTATGTATGCGTGAAATAGTTTAATGGATGCGTAGTCTGGTGGTATGTATGCGTAATTACTATGGATGCGCAATGAAAATGGATAAATGTGTGAGATAGTTGAATGAATGCACAACAAATATGATAGAGAGGGAAAACCAGATGGAAATTTGATGCCTGTGGTTGCAGAAAATGGATGCGCAACAGAAATGAACAGATGCACAGGAATCGTGGACAAATGCGTAGAAATAACCTGTAGAAAAACCTGCACATGGAAAACTAAAAATTGAAAGTGAAAAGCCCAGTTGAGCCCTCCTTCTAGCGCCAAAAATGTATGCAAATTAGATGTCTAACAACTAGAAATGATAAATTAACTATGAAAGCCAATGAATCTATCTAATGCAAACACAATGAAGAATGCAAAGTAACTATGAAATGATTAAAACAAATTTAATTACCTTCACCTACCATGCAGCTTATCTCCATTGTCCTCCTAGCTTTGATTTCTTGAAGATGTTGAGCTCTCAGATTTCCAAAATGAAGCCTTCTCCCAAGATGCTACCAAAGTGTGGAGATTGAAATGAAATTGTATGCACAATAGCTTATGCAAACTAATGGATGAAATGCAAATGAAATGATGATTGCTATGGAATGCTTGAATGCTTGAATACTTGGATGCTTGAATGCTTGGATGCTTGGATGCTTGAATGCTTGTTATCAAAAATACCTATTAGCCATTCTTTGAGAAATGAGGCTCCTTTTATAGAGTTTTGGAGGATCTAGGTCTAGGTGGCACAATCCTACGATTGCAAATGAAAGGTGGAAGAGCCTAGGGCTAGGATTGACTTGGTTGAAGGAGTTGAGAGAAAGGGGGATGTAGTTGGAATGCGAGAGGAAGAATAGGGGTGATGTTCCTCTTACATTGACATGGAGGAGAAGAAGGTGGAAGGGAAAGACACATGTCAAGTTTCTCACAAAGACCAAAGAGAGAAAGAGGTAGAGACCTTTTCCTCATGAGGACTCTTTGCACAAGTGTCTTATGAGTCACCCTTGACCCTTAGAGGTGGCTTGAGAAGCCCCTTAGGAATAGGGAATGTCTCTTGACTTGGTTGTTGAGAGGACATGTGGTCATGAGACCAAGTCCTATGAGGCCATATAGCCCTTAAGAATAGGACATGTGTGGGTGAGGATAAATAGGAATAAATAATTAATAATAATAATTTATCTTAGCCAAGGTGATGTGTTAGGTGACTAAGTGGATGAAGTGGACTAGGAGACTTAGTCATATTTAGGTGATTATGTATTTAATTAAATCACTTTAATAGACTATTTAGAAGACTTAGGATATAGAATTAGACTATAGTGAATTTATTAAATAAATTGAATAATTTACTTAATAAATAGAAAAAATAAATATTAATTAAATAATAAATATTTAATTAATTACTGAAGCCATTTTTAAGTGTATACAATCACAACTACACATTATTTTACAAAATGGGTAGAAGCAGTCCCTTTGACACAAGCAACTAGAAAATAAATATCTATGTTCATATTGAACTATATCATATGAAGATATGGGATACCTCATTCCATAATCACAAACAATGGTGAACAATTCAAGAACAAAGATCTAGATGATTTATGTGCTAAATTCAACATTACACAACATTGGTCATCTATCTACTATCCTTAAGGGAATGAACAAGCAAAAGCTTCTAACAAGAATCTATTGAAAATCTTGCACTGTATAGTTAATAAAATAGGAAGAGACTAGCATCTCATGATCAATCCAACTCTTTGGGTCTATAGAACAAGTATCAGAACGCCTACTGGGGCTACACCTTTCACTTTAGTTTATGGGTCTGAAGTGGTACTACATATTGAGGTTGAAATCCCATCACTAAGAATTTGAATGCATGGTCTACTAACTGATGATGACTACAGAGTGTCTAGGTTGCAAGAACTTGAACTACTAGATAAGTGCAGACAAGCAGCATATGATCATCTCAGAGTATATCAAAAAATAATGTCTAGAGGTTACACCAAGAAAGTTAGACACAAATAATTTTAGGTTGGTGATCTAGTCTTGAGAGAGAATCCTAAAAATCAATCACATCAAGAACGCAAGGGGAAGTTTGAACCCAACTGGCTGGGTCCCTTTGTTATCACTGCTACTTTTGGCTCTGGTGCCTATCAACTCTCAACGACTGAAGGAGAATAGCTCCGAGAACCAATCAACATTCTCCATCTGAAGAAATTCTATGCCTAAGGCATTCAGTGTATGGTAAAATGTCCTAAAAAATTCTTTAAAATTAGAAAAAGTCCTGAAAAAATGAACGTCTTGGTGAAAACCTAGCAATAGGTGCCTTGATGATTCACAAAAAAAGTAAAAAATAACAAAAATATCAAAAAAATTGGAAAAATAAAAATACAAAAAAATGAGAAAAAGAAAAAGTGCCTTGGTGAAAATTTGGAAATAGGCACCTTGGTAGCAAAAATAGAATCTCTGCCAAGATGGTGAAAAACTGGAAAATGGGTGCCACTTGTTTCAAAATGCTCCATCTATTAGTGCAATCTTGGTCTTTCCCAGCTTTCAATCTTGCTTTAGTTTGTACATCTTTTGTGGTTTGTTCTTGCTTTCTTGTTTTCAATAAGTCAGTTTGTACACCAATCAACTCAAGCGTCTGTATCCTATCAATGTTCAAACTTGGGGGCAATCAAAGTCATATCCTATGGCCTCCAATGTATCTTAGACATATCATATCCAGTCAGAGTCCTTTGAAGCTTCATCCTAGTCAATCAGTCAGTCTTGTCTCTAGAAAGGATTTTGCATCTACAACAATGCAATCAAACACAAAACTAAAAATGATATGTGCTTTTACATGCTTTTATCTCCGTGTATGTTTACTAATTCACATTGATATTTTTGCATATATTGTGTCCACTCGAGCTCTTCGATGATATCCTTTATAGGATTTAGAGAGTAATGACTGGGGGCATAATCTTTTCTTTATTTTCTGCTTGTATGTGAAAATCTAACAACTTTTGAAATTATGGATTGAAATAGTGTCCAACTGTAAGAGCCTCTATCTTGAATTGGATGGCCATGTGTACCTCGACCATTGATACTCAAAAAGTTCAAGGAAGTTTGATCTAACTATTGTCTTTTTGAGTGAGTTCTTTCTCCTACTGTGAAACGTGATCTTACCTAAGGATGTGAATGTTAAAGGGTCACTACGGGTAATTCACATTGGATTTAGAATGATCTCTTGATTGCTTGATGCAAGGTGTATTCAAGTCATCACGATGTTTATGTTTTGATGCTTATAAAAATTGCTATATCAAAATGGACATGATATTCAAGCTATCCTGGTGCTTATGCCTTGATGCTTATATCTAATCTGACATTCCAAAAAAAATAATAATATTCATATATCCATGGTTTCCTAATCAGTGGGTTTTGTATTGATTCCTATGCATACACATCGATATTCATATGTCTATGGTTTCATGACTAGTGGGAATTGTATTGATTTATCTGGTTACCTAAAAATTCAATGATGAAATCAACCGACACATGATCAGTGACTAGGTCCTAGGTCTTAGGTTGCATTTTTACATGGTTCTTTGCACTTTACATGATTGCATGATCTCACAAATTATTAAATTAAACTTAAATACTTAAACGATTCTTCAAAAATGCTAAACATATCGTAAGAGCTAAATCTCACATGAAGGTTCTTCCAACGAAATAGCAAGTAGAATCTTTTTTCGGGATCAAAATCAAAATCTGAGATCATTTATCTTGTAAACTACTTGCATAATTGACCTTCATTCATCACAAAAATCTAAAATTCAACTTAACTAATTATCTTACATTAAAATATCAAAATTTCAACTTGGTCAACTTATGGTCAAACCTAGTCAAACTTGGTCTTCTAGACGTCCAAATGATGCACAATGTGTTCTCGAACGTGTTTAACCACTTCTTAATTTAATTAACATGCTTCTAAACTATTCAACGCTGACTTTTCTTGTCAAATTTTAATTTTCATCCTGAAGGGGGCATGGTATTGCACATCATTCATAGTCTTTAATCTAAATTTGAAATCATATCTTTCCTCAGTAATCAAGACAACAACCATTTCTAGTTGCTGATTCATCAAAAAGACCTCATCGCTTGGGGCAAATCAATCATTGCTCGGGGCATATTAGATTCATCGAGATCCATATCAATCTGGTATTCTCTTAATCTTGTAAACTGTATTAGTTTTTCATAACCATTGGTTCATTAGTGTTATTTCCTTGGTTCTTCGTAACTGAAGGGTTCAGATGTGATACCAATGTGATTCTTGTCAACAATCAGGTCTGGAATTGGTCACTCATTTCTTCGCAATCATAAGGTTCAGAATTAGGTGTTTTGACACTTTTTCACAATCATCGATTCATTTGCTATTATAGTTAACATTATCTGTGGTCATTCAGGACCTAATATCTTCGAATCTTTCAATCAATTTCTATTTCATATCAATTTCAATTTCAAACATTAGTTTCAACATCATACACAAACTGTCTTTGAACCACTATGCTTCGCACAACAATTCAAAGAGGGGCAAAATGTAAAACCCAAAAATGGGCTATAGGTTCATTAACCTCCTACATGTTCAATTCAAACGAAATCGACATCAAGGTCCTAATTGATTTTATCATAAATTCTACATTGGGGAATATTCCTTATTCATATTTATCCTAATTATCTTTGATTTAATAATTATTTGGTGATAAATCTTATTTATCCTAAAGTTTGATTAATTGAATATTATGAATATTTAATTAATTAAATTTAATACTGCCACTTAATTATTTAATTGGATTTAATTATATTTATTCCTAAATTGTATTATTTCATTTTGACAATAAATCAAATATCCTATGACTAATTGATTAAATTTTTATTTAATTAATTAATGTCAATTGTCAAATTAAATAATATGGTTTTTGAATAAAAGTTTGATTTAATAATTGATTAACCCATAAATCAATTGTTTTATTTTTAAAATCAGTTAAGTTGATGATAAATCACTTTATTTATTTATTTAATTTATAATTAATTATGCACATCCAAAAAATAGTTAAGCTTTAAATCAGAAAATCAATTCAAGTTGTTTTAAAAATAAACTCAACTCTCTTTTGAGTTGAAAGCTGATCTCAACTTCTGATTTAAATCAAAAAACTGATTTGCATGATTTTGTGACTTAATCTATCTCTAATTTCTTGATAACTCAAAAATCAACCTGAGTTTATCAAGAGTGATTTATGACTTTTTCCATGCACCTCCAAAGTCCTAGATTTCTATAAATTAAGGCCTCGGTTCTTCATTTTGAATTGATCCATGAATTGCATCCTCACGCTAGCGAATTGGTGATCGAAGAATCAATCTTTGCGAATCCAAGTTGTTGTGAGATTTTCATTATTTTTTAACATTCATATCATATACCATATCATTGTTAGATTAATTACATGTCATATTAGTTTTTCATATAGAATAGATTCATATCAATTTATTTCATCTTATTGCATAGAAAATAAAAAAAATAGTCTAATTTGCATTCATCTCATATCTAGATTCTGCATTCAAATTCTTTGTTTAGGTGTCATCAAGGTCACTAATCTTGGTCCAATCTGAGAATAACATACTCGCACCTACTAGAAAGTAGGAAATCGCTTGGTTAGATTAATTTTCATTTCATGGCATGATTTTGATTTTAACTAACTTCTAATGTTTTACTGAAGTGTTGTGTCTACAGCTAGGTACAAAATTCACACATAGTTAGCACTAGTGTCATGTTTAATTTTTTAAAGACTTTAATAGTGTTGTGTGTTCACTTGTTCTGTGAGTGTGTGCACTACTTTTAAAGGTGTGCTTTCTCCAGTTTTCAAAAGGATCCAGTGAATTGTCAAGAGTTGTGAATGGTGTGCGCAATTGTCTAAATGTCAGGTGTGCCTATATTTGCATGAAATGCAATGAAGAGGTGTGCCAGTCAATGAAATGCGCCCAATTAAAAGGGAAAAGTTACAAAAATAAAGGAGGACATGTTGAGAGTGCCTAAAGTTTGAAGTGAGGGGTGCGCACTGGCTACAAAATGCACACGGTGAGTGCAAAGGCATGGTGTATGTGTTTCAAAAGGGTGCATATTCATCTGTAGAACTGAGTGTATTAATGAAAGTAGTGTGTAATCAAATTAAATAAGGTAGAAAAAAAATTTAAAGGGGAACATGATGGGTCCATGCCAAATGAATGGAGTGCACACCAAATATTAAACAAAGGGGAGCAGTGTGCATAATTGAAATTAAGATGTGGGTTGCACACTCAACAAAATATAAGAGGTTGCATGAATTTTGGAGGTGCTTGCTGGCTGTAAGCACTCAGAGGAGTGTGTACCAGTTATTGTAAAGGGCTGCCAGTGAAGGGAGGTTACACACTTAGCCAGTTTAATGGAGGACTCACATACCATTAAAGGGATGTGTATCAAGCCTAAGAATGTGTGTAGAGTTAAAGGAGTATATGTATTATTTGAAGATGTGCCTGACAGATTGGAGTTTTAAAACAAAGCTAAATAAATTAGAAGGGGTGCGTGAGGTTTAGTTTGGCAGCTAGTAGAAAATGCACCAAATGAGAAAAAAGTTTAGAGGAGGTGTGTGTTGGCTACTACCAGCATAAGAAATACTGGAGGCTTCCAAGCTATGCATTTAGTGAGCCACCAGCTGGAGGTACGCATTGGATTAAGTGGAGTGCACACAAGTTTGAATGGAGGCAGCCAAAGGAAGCTACAAAGAGAAGATTTGCATGAGCATTTGGAAAAATATTGGTGCATTGTATGTACCCTAAAATGGTCACCTAGACTTTGGGCCCCCATTCAACAATTTATCAAATTCCTGAATCAATATTTTCAAAAATCAACATTTATCAATTTCCTTGATCAAATCCTAGTTCTATCATTTTCAATTATTTTCTATGGGCTAACCATTTTATCCTAAGTCTTTATTTATTTAAAAGGAATTTCCTCCCCTTTTATTAAATAAAAAGCCCCCACTTTTCCTCTTATCTTAAGTTGCACAAATAAAGCATTATCCTTATTTTATAAAAATAAGAAAAACACTTTTTATCTCATATGGACACAAAAGTCAACTCTTATTTTCTCATTGGAGGAGATTTGTGCACATGGATTGCTCCTTTTTCAAGCTACACCCTTGATTAAAACTTTTGCTGCTCAATCTCCATGGTCCATTCCTTTTTAATTCCTTTAAAAGGAGAGCTCTTTTCTCATTCTTAGATCCCAACTTTTTATGCTAATCTTATGTTGCAGGATTTTTTGGAGACTTTGGAGCTTTGGAGATCTTCATGCATTTAGCTTTCATTCTTGCATTCTTAGCTTAGCTTTCATGGCATCTAGCTTAGTTTCCTTTATTCTCTAAATTAGCTCACATAGCTTAATTAGCAAGGGTTTGTAATACTTTCCTTTCATAACTTAGCTTGCATCTCCATTCTTAGCATAGTTGCATTGCATTGCATTTTCATTGTTGATTCTTGAGTATATTGGCATTCTTGCCCTTGTCTCTTTGAATCTCCCATTGTGTAGTTTACTAGCAAGGTTGCATGCTTCAATAGCTCTAGCTGAGAGCACCATCAACATCTTTGTGACTCCATGCCTAGGGAGCTCTAGGTTGCTTTCTCAAGGTTTCCCATCTATGGATTCCCTTGGAAGTAATGACTTAGAGAAGTGCACTATTTAGTGTGTACATTTTTGGCACCCACCATGGGGCAGAATATTCTTGTTTTGTCCTTCATTTTTTACATTTCCATCATTTTTTTTCTCAATATTTGCTTGGTGTTTCATCATATTTGCTCTATAGATTTTTCTGAAAGAATTATCATGCGACAGTTTTCCAATATCGTACGATAGTTTCTTACATACCAGTGTGATATTTTACCAATTAAAATATCACACGCTTTGGCAGATTATATCGCACTCTTGTTCTGTTCTCTATCACATGCAGGTATCAGGAATTATTGCATAGAGATATAATATCGCATGACTGTTTCTCTAATAGAAATATCGCCCAGGCCTAGCAGTGAGCAATTTGTGTCATTTCTTTGCAAGATTTACTTGGTTTTGATTCAGATTTCTGATTTGTTGTTGTAGAACAGGGGTCTATTTGCAAATTTCATTTTATTTTTGATGTGCTAACCCTTGTAGGGCTAACAAGTTGTGCTTGTAGCTACTCCTATTGCTTGAAATTATTTTCTTAAAAGAACGCATGTCAAAGCTCCAAATGCACAAGGGCTACTAATGGTTTTTGTAGGGCTGCCCAAAGCATAAAAACCTAATCAAGTGCTTGTTTAATTACTTTTTTTTTTAGTGTGACATATTCTAGTTGTTTCATTTCATAGGCACTTAATATCTTGTTGTAGGAATCTTTGGGTGGTAGGAGAAGTATGCTCTTCACCCTTGTGGTGAACCAAAAAATTTTGACCCATCTTTAGATTTTGAAAGCAAGAGGATAATTGAACCTTTGCTTGGTGTGTTTGGGAGATACTTTTGAGATAGGAGATTATGCTCTTCACCCTTGAGGTGAAACATAAATCCTAACACTCAAAGGTTGATCCACTCTTTATTTATTTTTAGAATCTTTTAGCAGGCCTTCTCTTGAGCAATCAAGAGGAATGACCCAAGTGGGGACAAGCTTTTTGCCGGCTATTCCAAGCCACTATAAACTCAAGGCTATCAAGGACACAAAACCTTGGTAGACGTAGTACTTGTCTTCGCTTGATGTGAGTACTTGTGGGATTGTGACCATGAGGAAAATGTTGAGCAAGAATGCTTAAGGTACTCTTGTGGCCATGCGGTCTATTGCTTGCTGCAAGGTAAGGAGTCCCTTTGGGGAGCAAGAGGGGTATTACAAATGGAAGCCCTTATTAATAACCATAAATAGAAGCCACCCTATTTTTTTCTTATCTTTTTGGTGCAAGGATTGATCCTAGTGGACTAACCCAGATCACACCAAGATTACTCACCATTTGTGTTCCTTTAGTTGTGTCATTGACACTTCCACGACAAAGCCAATATCTATTATGGGTAACCACTTTATGTGAGGCAATGGAGCATCAAGTGTGGGCCAAGTTATTAAGTATTGAGCCATTGTCTTTTTAGGCTAGTAAGTGCTTGAAGTGTTCTCACTGTGATCTACCCGTGTAAATGTTCTCAAATATCAAACATCACGGTAGCATTCATAGGATTTTATTGCTTTGATATCACAAATTGCTTGTCTTGGCAAAGTTGTTTTTGCCCTTGTGCAAGTGTTTTATGACATTTTTGATCACCTACTATTTGTAAACTTGTTTGATTACTGCTAGTACTGTGTTTGAAATTGAAATATCCAACCTTCAAATTGAAATTTTGAACAAACTACCCTTAAAACTGAGATTTTTAGCACTCACTGATCAAGAGTCGTATGATCCTAAAACTGTATCACACACTATACTAAAAATTATCATGTGATAGTTCGTCATTGGAAGACTATCACACTACTAGCCTGGAAAGTATCACACTGCTTACTGCAAAATATCACTTAGTCAGAAATTATCATACTGTTAGCCTGGAAACTGTCACACAGAGTCTTTTTGCTGTCTATCTAGTTTATGCAATTTTCAAATTTTCCTTAGTCGACCAAATTTTAGCAGGTGACTTACTCTACTACTAGAAACCTGTTTGTAACTTGGGTTCCTGATTTTAGACCCCTTGAATTAGTGTTATCTTATTTTACAAAGTAGTCTTGCTTGGCATCAATAAGTTAGGAATTATCCTTGTTGAAAAAGTACACCTTTAGATTCTTTGGTAACACGCTTGGAGAGTTTCAGTACTCTTTTGTCCAATTCACTTCCATCAAAATTCAATTTCAATTCTATATTTGGAAAATCCATCCTCCTAGTCCATATGTGTTAGGATACTCATCCTTTTATTATACACTTCTGTGGCAGTGCTGGTTTGCACCTTTTGTAGCTTTTTATCTTACCATCTCTTTTTGGACAATTGAACACTTTCACTATCCTAGTTTGGTATTGATGTATCATAAGGTCATTTTATCACCAACGGTCTTTATCTTTCATGTTGGTTATGACAAAGTACCAAGTTAGTCAAGGAAAATGACCTCAAGTTGTCTTTGAACAATTACCCTTAGTCCAAACTCATCAAAAGTGAAAGGGAAAGAAACCTGTCTTTGATCAATCACCTAGGAGAAAGTCTGAGGCTTGGTTTGACCCAAAGAGAAATCCTAGTGAGTTGAGTACCTCTTTACCATCTTCTTAATCAAATATAGACATGAGCTACACTTTGACTAGGAAACAAAGAGAAGCAATGGATTAAAATCTTGATGACATTTTCCAAAGACATAGAGATAACATGTTGTTTGGTGATGACAATCAACCTAAGTCACCCCTTATTAACTCAAGATATTTAGACGCCTATCAAAGAGCTGAAAGACATTATGGGCAAGCTCACCAAGATGTACAGTCACAACATGAAGACCAAAACAACGAATCTAGTGATGTTCATGTGAATGCCGCATTCACTAATGACTTGTTCAAACACTCAAGATCCAACTCTTCACTCAAAAAAACCTCAAGATATGCTAATGAAAGACTTCAAAGAATTGAGCGTGAAAAGAAAGCCTTTTTGGATGAACAAGCCACTAAAGAAGAAAGGTTTAGACACCTAGAGGAAGAGAAACAAGTCTTGTTGGAGTTGAGAAGAAAATCATTCCAAGAGGAACAAGATAGGCTTTTAGCCCAACAACTCAATGATCAATTTAACAAAAGGGGTACCAAGAATGGAAAAGACTCTTCACCATCTACTCCCTCAAGAACCCCAAGAAGTAGAAGGTGGTCAAGCACCCCTTCAAGATCTCCTAGTCCTAGAGGAAGGAGGATTTCACAACATAGGAGATGAACACCTCCTAGGAACTCAAGACAACCCTCCCCATGAGCTCATCATGACTCTTAACATGGAGGAAGTAGTGCAAGTTTTGATGATCAAGATTTTATGAGAATGCAACAAGAGCCACCATTCCAACAATATGTGGAGAAGTACCTTGATCAAAACAAAGATAGGTGCCTAGAGAGTTTGATTAACAAGGGTGCTAGAGTCCCTTACAACTTTGATGTGGATAGGAGAATCAAGAAAAAAGGACCTTCTCAAGAAGAGGAAATCAAGAAACTCAAGTGCATGATGGAAAAGGTGTTGGAACCTAAAAGTTCCTTTTCACTTGATTCTATTTGTCCCAATTCTTTTAACAAAAGTGTGAGTATGACGGATTTTCCTAAGAAAGTTGAAATCCCCCAATACGACAAGTATGATGGCAATGGTGACCCACATGATCATGTGCGTTAGTTTTATATCATGAGTTTTGAGTTTCACCAAGATGACTCCTATCTTATGAGATTATTTCCAAGGAGCCTCAAGGGCCAAGCCATGGATTGGTTTACCAACATAACTCCTCCCATCAAAACTTTCAAAGAACTTATCCACAAATTCGTTCAAAATTTTGCATACAATTTGTGAAGATCAGTCACTATGTTGGACTTATGTAATTTGAAACAAAACCAAGGGGAATCCTTTGTTACCTTCTTGCAAAGGTGGAGATGATTGCGCTCCCACTATTCTAGGACTATTCCTGAGCATGAAAGGATTGACATCATTATTAGTAATTTAGTGCCTGAAATGCGTATGAGGTTTGGAAGATGGTCTTTGATTCCTTCGATACTATGGTTGAGACTGCATGTCGAATTGAGGATGTCTTAAAAGAAAAAGGCATTTTGACCAAACATAGCAATAATAACAATGGTCAAAATCCTAACAATGCTAATAAGGACAAAGGAAAACACTCACATTGGAACAAGAATAAGCAAGTAGTCAACAACGGGGTTGTGGAATCTTCCCAACCCAAGAATCAAGGAGTCCTCCATTTGTCTAGTGTAGTCCAAGCTATGAAGCTCAACACATACTCCAACCAACAAGAGCATAAACCTAAGTATTAAGAAAATCCCAAGAAAAAGTTGCAACAGTTTTCTAAACTGGGTGACTCCTATGAGGATGTTTTCAAGATGCTTATTGCTAATAACCTTGCACAACCACAAGATCCAAAAAATTTCCACATACCTAATGTTAAGACACATTAGTGGAATGAAAAAGCTTTCTTCAAATTCCACAATGGCATTGGACATGACATCGAACATTGCTGGAAACTTAAACACCTCATTCAGGATCTTATGGAAAGTGGCAAACTTCAGATTGATGGGTTGAATACCAATGCAGACCACAAGGCATTCAAGGAGCCTTTGCCCAAATATGAAAAGGGGGAAACCTCTAAACCCAAGAATGGCAAGGCCAAAATCAACTATACCTACATAGGTGTAGAAAATTTGGTTAATATGCTTGAGATTGTTGAGGAAAGTGTCAACATGATGTAAAACAAAGATTCCTATGGTCATGATGTGGGCTCTCCTCCTATATTTGATGAAGAACCCATGGTGGTGCTTAGGGGCCCTCACTCTCAAAGGTTGTCCCAAGCTCTTAACACTATCATCAGAATCCAAAGTCAAGGTCTTCTGGTTATTAGAGGTCCTAGCTCCAACCAGTCCAGCAAACCCAAGCAAGTGACATCCAAGAATGTCACCACCAAGTCAGCAGTCAATCCTAAAATGAGCTACAATATTGTTGACCAGTTACAAAGAACACCATCTCAAATCTCAATTTTTGAACTCCTGGAATTGTCCCCAAGACATAAGTGTGTCCTTGAGGATGCTTTGCGTACAGCCAACATTCCTCACAACATAGATGTTGACCAATTCCAAAACATGGTTAACCACCTTGCCAGCCCTCATTACCTAACATTCTCAAAAGAAGATGACAAAGCCTTGAGCCATCCACATAATCTTTCCCTTCATATTGAAGTCATGATCCACAAGACCTGTGTCAAGCATGTGTTGATTGATGGGGGCGCTAGGCTCAATATTTGTTCCTTGAGTTTGTTGAAAATACTAGGTTATTTTGAGCAAGTTATTGATACCCAGAAGAAAATTACCATTAAAGCCTATGATGAGGTAGAGAGAAGCTCAAAAGGCTTGGCCGTTCTTCCTGTCAGGATTGGCCCCGTTGAAAAGGACATTTTATTTCAAATTGTTGATGCTGGTCCTTTAGCATATAATATCCTACTTGGTAGACCGTGGATCCATGACATGCAAGTAGTGTCATCCACCTACCACTAATGTGTTAAGTTCCCCTATAATGGAGTATAAGTTAGTATACCCAGGGATAACACATTATCTGTTAATGCAATTTTAGCAAGGACCCATGTTCCTCTCAATAGAGAAGTTGAGGATTTTGATGCCACTTTAGCAAAATGCCAGAATAAGTTTAAAGCCATAGACCTTGGTATGGTGGGTTATCAAATTGACTCCTTTACAAAACTGCCAGTCTCACCTAGGTCCTATGGTAAACCTTCACAAGAGATGTGTCCCTCATCTTTCGTAGTGACTCTGTTTGGTACATTTGTAGAGTCCTCAGTGCCCATCTAGAATGAAAAAGAAAAGGTAGCTATCAAGGACTAGATCTATAGAGAATACATATACATGCATAATGAGAACTTCTCTCCCTCTCCTAAGGTCTATGGAAGAGGGTATACTCTTGTCACAAATATGGGCTATCCAGGTCATGACCCTCTCAGTCACAGATTAGATGCTAGAGCTGAAACACTCAACCATGCTCTTTTTGGCTATAGATCTAAGACAACAGTTGGCCTAGGTTTTGAAAGTTAGAACAAGAAAACTACTCCTATCCTTGTTGCAATGAATAGTGATGATGCATCAAACTACATACCCAATCTGACAAATTAGCAAGACATGTGTGAAGATTGGGTCCCTGCCACTAATCTCCTATGGGGAGATTCAGATATTCCAATTGTCAATCCAACAGTTTCAAACCTAGAACAACAAGAGTCTTCTATTGAAGATCATGTTGAGGGTCCTATTATAGAACATCAATACACAAATGGCATTCAAGAGGGTGTTACTCTTGGTGACATTACCACTTCTACATCCAGATGACATAAACATGCCTAGTGCAAACATCCTAGTCAGGATTTAGATATGGACTCACATGAGTATGAGTGGGAATCGCTCTCAGATTCTTCTACAGTTGACATGGACATTGATGTTGTTCATGGTTATAGTGACCAACCCGATGTAGCTAACGAGTCTAGCGTAGGATTAGTGGATTCAAATTTGCAAGTCACTTTAGTGGACAATGCTTCGATTGGTAGGGTAAGTCTTGATTTGGGTACCTTAGAGGGATACTTGACAGACCTTAACTCTTCAATCATCAGAGATGATACCATTCACATACATGATAGTGAACCAGTCATTGACGTACCCCTTGCCAATCCTCATCTAATTGATTGGTCTTATCACTATCAAGAACCTTAGCTTCTAACTTTCCAAAATGACTATGAGATAGCATGTTACCTAAATGCTCTTGAACCTGTAGTCTCTTCCACCAACAAACCAACTACAAGAATGACTGAACCAGATATCAAGTACCTTAGTCACAAAATGAAAAGAAAAGAAAAAAAGAATATGAGTTCTGATGGTGAAAACCACTGTGTGGTAGTGTCAAACCTAAAAAAGTAAAAATAAAGGACGTATTTGAGGGTGAAAACCTCTCTAAGGCACCTAAGGATGAGGTACTTGATCATCTCCCAAGTTGCTTTTAGGATAGGTCTTCAGTGCTTGTTGAGCCTACATAGCCAGTTAATTTGAATACAGAAGAGGCTCCACAAATAGCGCATTTAGCTCAGTCTTTATTAGCACAAGAAAAATAAGCATATACCAAGTTCCTACAAACCAAGAAGATTAATTTTGCTTGGACTTACTCAGACATGCCAAGGTTGGACACCAATATCATTATGCATCACTTGTCCATAACTCCAGGTATCAGACTAGTAAAATAGAAGTTGAGGAAAATGCATCCTCACATAGCTCTTCTTGTCAAAGTTGAACTAGAAAAACTCCTCAATGTAGGATTTATCAGAGCTATTGATTATGCCGAATAGATATCTAATATTGTACCAGTTTTAAAACATGACAAGTCCATTCATGTATGCATAGATTTTAGAGATCTTAATAAAGCATGCCCAAAGGATGATTTTCCACTTCCAAACATAGACATGATAGTGGACATGACTGCAGGCTATGAGATCTATTCCTTAATGGATGGTTTTTCTGGGTATAATCAAATCAAAATAGCTCCTAAAGACCAGGAAAAGACTACATTCATTTGCACATGGGAAACCTATTGCTAGAATGTCATGCCATTTGGATTAAAAAATGCAAGAGCTACTTATCAAAGAGCTATGACAACTATATTCCATGACATGATGCATAAGATTATGGAAGATTATGTGGATGACACCTTGGAAAAATCTAAAAAAAGGGATACACACCTAGGCGATTTGGAAGTCATTCTAGATTGTATGGAATAGTTTCAATTAAGACTAAATCCCAAAAAGTGTGCATTTGGAGTCACCTTTGGAAAACTCCTAGGATTTATCATTTTAGCTAAAGGAATAGAGGTGGACCTAGAGAAAGTTCAAGCAATATTGGATATGCCACCTCCCAAAAATATTAGCCAAATGAGGAGTCTTCAAGGACACCTTCAATCTATAAGGAGGTTTATTTCACAACTAGCTGATAGAGCTCAACCCTTTAATAAGACATTACACAAAGGGGTTAAATGTGTCTGGAATGAAGATTGTCAGCAAAGCATGGACCAAATCAAGCAATACTTGGCCAATCCTCTAGTCTTGATGCCTCTTATCCTAGGAAAACCACTCATATTATATGTGTCAGCAACAAAATATTCCTTGGGGGCATTATTGGCTCAACTTGATGATACTGGAAAAGAAAGAGTTATATACTACTTCAGTCATACTCTTGTGTCATATGAGGTCAATTACACTAGTATTGAAAATCCTTGTCTAGTAGTGGTGTTCACTTCCCAAAAGTTGTGACATTACATGCTTGCACATACAATACACCTCATTGCAAAAATTGATCCTCTCAAATATTTGCTTGGTAAGGCTGCTCTCATGGGTAGACTTTCTAAGTGGATGATGGTCTTATCAGAATTTGACATAGAGTATGTTCAGTGTAAGGCTATAAAAGGACAAGCCATTGTAGACCAATTGGATGATTTTCCAATTCGAGAAAAAGCACCAATTCAAGTTGAATTTCCAGATGAGCACATAATGTACATGACTACAAGAACATGGAAGATGTTCTTTGATGGCTCTTTCAAGAAAAATGGTTCAGGTGCTAGTGTGTTATTTGTTTCTCCCCATGGGTACACAATTCCTAAGTCCTACAAACTATTGTTCCCATGTACAAATAACATTGTTGAGTATGAGGCCTTGACAAATGGACTAAAAATGGCTATAGAATGGAGAATCACAGAGTTGCATATGTATGGGGATTCACAATTGATTGTCAACCAAGTTAATGAAGAATACCAAACCAAAGATGAAAAAATGGTACCCTACAAGAAAATGGTTGATTCATTGCGATGATATTTCACCTTTGTTACATTTCAACAAATCCCTAGAGTAGAGAATAAAGAATCTGATGCTATGGCTACATTAGCTTCACTTCTTTAGCTATAACAACATGAGTCTAGATTTGAATTCCTGGTGGAAGAGCTACTCTACCCTTTCTATGACTTCTAAGAAAGCCAAGTTGTTTGTACCCTTATTGGCCATGAGTCATCTCGCTATGGTGCCATTTACTCATACCTCTATGATGGTACTATTCCCAAAACCTTCAATCATTCTAAATGAAGAAACCTAACCTGAAATGCCTCTTGCCACACCCTTATCTCTGGTGATCTATATAGGAGGGGTTTAGATGGGACACTTCTTAGGTGTTTAGAAAAGAATGAATCCAACCAAGCGTTAGTTGACATTCACAAGGCCATTTTTGGAGGACATTCTAATGGTCTTTCCATGGCCTAGAGGTTTATTAGGGTGAGGTACTATTGCCCTACCATGCAGAGAGATGCAGTAGCTTTTGCTAAATATTGTGAAAAGTGTCAGAAACATGATAACCTGATACATGCTCCAGGAAGGGAGCTTATTCCTTCTATTTCTCATTGGCCATTTTAGCACTGGGCCTTTGACCTTGTTGGGCAGATTCATCCCAACTCATCAAATGGACACAAATTCATTATCACTGCTACTAATTACTTTACCAAATGGGTAAAAGTTGTCCCACTTTCTATTACCTCAGACAAGATATATTTTTTGTTTATTTTGAACCATATCATTTTTCGGTATGGAGTGCCTTCTGAAATAATCATTGACAATGGAGGTCATTTTAAAAACAAGGACCTTAAACATCTCTGCAAGAAATTCAAGATAAAATAGCATTGGTCCTCCATTTACTTCCCACAAGGAAATCGACAAGCAGAGGCTTCGAATAAGACCATTCTTAAAATTCTCCATAGAATAGTTCACAAGAATGGTAGAGATTGGCATCTATAGATAAATCTAGCCTTGTGGGCCTATAGAATGAGTATTCATACTCCAACAGGGGCTACTCCTTTTTCCCTCACTTATGGTGTTGAAACAGTGTTACCTTTAGAGGTGGAGATTCCTTCACTTAGAGTTTCCCTTAAAGGTTTAGTGACAGATGAAGACTATTGTGCCATGAGGCTACAAGAACTAGAACTTCTCAAAGAAAAGTGTGAGGCATCCTTTGATCACATGAGAGTTTACCAAAAGTGTATGTCCAAAGCATTCAACAAGAAGGTTCACCCTGGAGAATTTCAAGTGGGAGATCTTGTCCTATGATAAAACCCTAATAACCAACAACATAGAGAGCAAAAGGGAAAATTTGAACCTAATTGGCTTGGACCATACATCATTACTGCTGCTTTTGGTACATGTGCTTATTTACTATCTGATCCAGAGGGAGAACAACTCCCTGAGCCTATCAATGTTTTGCACCTCAAGAAGTTCTATCCATGATGCCTATTATATTTGGGGGCATCCTTTGTATATACTTATTGATCCTGAAAAAAATTCCAAAAAAATTCATATATGATGCCGAAAAAATCTTTAAAAGCATATAAAGTCCTGAAAAAATAAAAAAAAATAAAATAAAATTCAAAAAATAGAAAAAGTGCCTTGGTGAAAATTTGGAAAAAGGCACCTTGGTAGAAAAAATTAAAAAAAATTGAAAAATAAAAAAATCTCCAAGTGGTGAAAACCTAGAAACAGGCGCTACTTGAGGCCTTTGCACCTTTGTTTCTTAGCATGCGTCCTCGACACTTAGCCTTTCTCCATCATGTCTTGACCTTTTTGCCTTGGTTTGGAATTGGTCTATGTCTTTGTCTAGGGGGCATCACTATGTTAGCTTTGGTCTTTAGGACATTCTTGCAAATGGTGTTTTTCAACACCACCCCAAACTGTGTTTTTCAACACTACCCTAGTGTCAAGTGTTTCTCAACACTTATCAGATGTCTTACCCGTAGCCTAACATGATATGATATCCCTCACTGGCAGATGTGATACTCAAAGTTTGACTCTATGACCTACACACACACACACTTAAACACTCAACTCACTGAGACTTGTTTGACTTTATTTCTTTATGTGCTATCCATGATGATTACTTTGATGAGTCTTCTCTCCCTAATAGTTTTCGATGATGCCAAGCTAGAAGACTGGGGGCATGAGGACATGTTCTATTGCTTTTTTTTCTTGTGGGTATATTTTGTTGGTCCTAACTATCATTATTATTTATGCTTGTTCCACTTGACATTGGATCTACAAGGTATTATCCTTGACTATTTTTGCAAGTGCATACTTCTAGCCATCTTGACTTTCCTTGTGTCTCGATGTGAGTATAATCTTGCCATATCAAACTTAGGTAATCTCAGTACACTAGTCATCTTGACCTATATGTCTTTGATGCTTAGGTGGGATTCCTACATATCTATCTGATATAGATCATATTCAAATTCACATAGTCATACTAGTGTGCATTGTATGATCTTGTGATGCTACCAATAACGCTCGATGATGAATATTAGAGTCTAAAGGCTTTTTAACCTTGCAAGTAAACCACTTTTCATAGTAGCTTGCATTTTAGGTTCATGATTAGTTTAGTTTTGCATCTTGCATATGGAGAGAGCTCTCCTTTTTCATCTTTCATGGACCCATCGGTCAACTGCGCTCACCTTTCCTTTTCTTGATCATATCTTTCACTCCTTATCTTTCACATCACATCCTATTCCTATCATTACAAGGGGTTAATCTTATCATCACATCTATATCAACAAAGAGATCATTTTCAAAAACATGAGTCTATATCATAAACATGAGAACTAAACATACATCTATGAGAGAGATTATACATGAGCATATATATCATACATTTTGAGCAATATGACAAGACTATAAAAACTAAAACATCCATCACAAGTGGGATAAGTACACAATATCTATCGAACATCCAGTAAATCTCATATATATAAATGTCATGATAAACATACAATGTGGGATCCAAAATCTAGATAATGTCCTAGGGTATGTCTCTATACATCTATCTATCCTAGCCCTAAGTTTGACTCTCCCCATCTTGAGGAGGTGGTGATGCCACTTTGTCTGGTACCATGTCAGACCTCTTGGCTATCGCAGAGTAGGGTGGCACTCTTTGTCCCTCTAGTATACCCTATATGTAGAGCCCATGATAATAAGTAGCTTGTGCTACCTCTCGTCAGATCTCTACTGCATCAGCCTATGTCACCCTCTCTCGCTACTCTATCTTAGCTCTCAGATCAGTCAACTACTAGTCTCTGATAGCTATGGTGATTTGTAGCTACTACATCTCTATCTCTAGAGCCTGGATCCTTTCTCTCAGATCCTCTCCCCTGTAGGTTGATCCTACCTAGCATCCACTCGTCAATGAGATGGCCTTGCCACATCATCCCCCACATCAGGAGAACCCTATCCCTATGGCCATTTTTGGCCACCTAATCAAGAGATTTTTCCTCTCTCTCCTCCCCCTCGACCTCCTCTATCCCCTCCATCCTCATCATCTCCATCATACCCCTGTGTTGCTAGCTGTGCATTAAGTAAAGTGAACCTAGGGAAGGGCCACCTCTATTGCTCTGCCCTGTACGCACATTAGCACTTACATCTTCCATGTCTGGGAGATAGTCCCATGGCTCCCTCTGTATGACCACTATATCTTGTACTACCTACTGGTAGTCCAGCATCGGTAGCCAACCCTGTCCCTCCTCGTCCCTAACCTGAGCATAAGTGGTGGTCTCGGTGGGCAATCTCTGTTGTCACCTGAACTGCCTCCAAACCTGAGTGATCATGAATCTCTTAATAATATTTGAGTACCAACCTACCAGTGGCTAACTACATAACATATAACCCAGCTCCTCCTCCTAATCACCCCACTACTTGCAAGCCTTGTATGGTCTCCACTGAAATGAGGTGAGCTCATCTAGTAATCTTCGATAGTAAGTCACATCCCCGCTATGTGGCCAAGATATGAACCCTATGTACCTATAGATGTAGGGGCATCTCTGCTCCCTCAGCTACACACATGGACACACAACGGTGATGTGCTCCCACACCCAAACTTGTGCTAGGATAGCATCACATGCCTAGGTCCTACTCTCCTGATATACGATCTCATGGAGCTCATGGTACATGTCTACAAGGATGGCTGGCCCCCATGCCATCCATCGTGGGTGTGTAATTAGATCTTCTACTAACTAACCCCAGCCAAAAGGGAACCCTCTCTAGCTCCTTTCTATAATGAGAGCTTGTGCCACTATGGAACAAACAATGCATGGCATTGGGAAGTCCCTCCTGAACTCCTCCATTAGCCAATCCCAGCTAAGGTGTCTATCCACAAAGGTGACATCCTGAAACATGTTCTGCATGATCTAGCATCCCTCGGTCAAATCCTAATTATAGTATACCTATTTCAACAAACAATCATGTCAGTTTCTATCATATGGAAACTTTACATTTATGACTATCTATAAACATGATTACACTTATAGGATCTTTGTGGCTCAGAACTTGCAGGATCTGATAGACATCCTCTAGGCTAATAGTAGCCTCTCTAGTGGGTAAGTGAAAGGTGTTATGATCATTGTGCCACCTCTTAGCCAATGTTATCAGTAATCCATGATTTTCCCAAATGTGGGGCATCTACAGCAAATAACCGAAGCCCATCTCCCTTAGGTCTACTCACCCTAGATCATCAAGATCTTGGACACATCGTAGCCCAGTCACTCGAGGCCTCTAATGAGCAGTGCAGGAAATTTCTCTTGCAAGCCATTTAACCCAAATTAGATGTCATAACATATTGTGATGGATATCAAAAATTAGTACAAAACAACTTAAAAGAAAACATTATCTGGACCCATGTCATTTTGCTAAAAAAGAATTAAACATGTCATTTTTCTATATTGTGTGATAGTATTTTTTGATTAAGTATCGTATGATACTTTCCTCAATAGCAGTGTGATAATAGCTTTAAGTGTGATAGTTAATATAGAATCACACGATATTTCATCCAGTATCATGCGATACTGGATTACATACCGTGCAATACTATTTTGACCCACGAACTATCGCACGATAGATATTTTCAAAGAGTGCAACACTTTCTAAGTATCGTATGAAATTTCATATGGCTAAAAATTTGAAAATTTAAAAAACATTTAAAACATGTTTTAAATTGACATAAATGCTCATTAAATGACCTACAAGGTGAGTTTTTCTGAAAACATACCGGGGCACCATACTGCAAAGGCCGATTGTGCAATCGAGTGCACTCAAATTGATGCCTGTGGACTGGAATCACTGCTTGTTGGGCCATTTTCTCTCTCTAAGCTCTTGAGATTTTCAAATCACTAAAAGACAAATGATTTTAAAAATGACCTTTTGACCCCCTTTTATAGCATTTTGACTTTTTGACCTAATTTTCAAAACACCTCAGAATTGTGCAAAAATTGCACTCCTAGCTAATTTCGATGTCTTGGATCCATTTTCAGGATCGAAATCAAAATTTGAGTTCATCTTCATAGTCAAAATCGCATTTCAAAATTTTTCTCCATCTACGCAGTTGGCTGACCATTTGAAGCCTGATCCTTCGATCTTTGTTGGGGCATTTTCATTTCTTCATCCCCATCTCTTCCAACTTCCTAGTCTTTCATTCATTTTCATTCGATCCATCTCTCTGAGGTTTGACTTCATTTTTATCCTATATCTTTCTCAGTCAAGCCTAGTCAAATTGGGGTATGTCTTTACTGCTGAATGGTTATCCTATCATTTTTTCATCTTTGATTATGATTTCTAGTGACTTGATCAAGTTTATCAATTTACTGTTTCTCCTCTACCTGATTTTGATTTCAATTCTAAGGAGGCAGTACCTATCAACTTCAATCCTTAATTCAGCTTATCAATCAGCTTTGCTTGAGATTCTTATCTCTTATTTGAGACTTGATTATCACCTAGCTATATAGGTGTTGGTCTTGTCTTTCAGCTTATCTTTTTTAGCTTTTTCTTATGCTTGTCCTGATGTGTTCCCATTTGTCAAACACACATCTAGGTTGTTTTGTGATCCCAAATCGATCTCACATTTCAATTCCATTCTTTGACCTCATGTGATCCCAAATCAATCTCACATTAGCCAAAGAGGGGAAAATGTATGCATCCTAAAATGGTCGCCTAGACTTTGGGCCTCCATTCAGCAATTTATCGAATCTTTGAATCAATATTTTCAAAAATCAACATTTATCAATTTCCTTGATCAAATCTTGGTTCTATCATTTTTTATTATTTTCTATGGGCTAACCATTTTATCCTATGTCTTTATTTATTTAAAAGGAATTCCCTCCCCTTTTATTAAATAAAAAGCCCCCACTTTTCCTCTTATCCTAAGTTGCACGAATAAAGCATTATCCTTAATTTATAAAAAGAAGAAAAACACTTTTTGTCTCATATGGACACAAAAGTCAACTCTTATTTTCTCATTGGAGGAGATTTGTGCACATGGATTTATCCACTTTCAAGCTCCACCCTTGATTAAATCTTTTGCCTCTTAATCTCCATGGTCCATTCCTTTTTAATTTGTTTAAAAGGAGAGCTCTCTTTTCTCATTCTTAGATCCCAACTTTTTATGCTAATCTTATGCTACAGGATTTCTTGGAGACTTTGGAGCTTCGGAGATCTTCATGCATTTAACTTTCATTCTTGCATTCTTAACTTAGCTTTCATGACATCTAGCTTAGTTTCCTTTATGCTCTAGATTAGCTCACATAGCTTAATTAGCAAGGGTTTGTAATACTTTCCTTTCATAGCTTAGCTTGCATCTTCATTCTTAGCATAGTTGCATTGCATTGCATTTTCATTGTTGATTCTTGAGGATATTGGCATTCTTGCCCTTGTCTCTTTGAATCTCCCATTGTGTGGTTTACTAGCAAGGTTGCATGCTTCAATAGCTCTAGCTGAGAGCACCATCAACATCCTTGTGACTCCATTCCTAGGGAGCTCTAGGTCACTTTCTCAAGGTTTCCCATCCATGGATTCCCTTGGAAGTAATTACTTAGAGAAGTGGACTATTTAGTGTGTACACGCATAAGACAAGGGAGGATGCCAGTTAAACTAGCAAACAACCATCATGAATGGCAGAGGCACATACAAGGTAAATGCAAAGGGAAATGTGTGAAGTTTAGGTTGTACGTGAGGCTTGTAGAAGAGTAAACATGCCAGCGTGGCAAACACAAAGTGTTTGACTGCACTAAATGGAGGGCTATAATAAGGTAAGAAGATAAACCAAGGAGAAAGCTCACACACAAGTAGAGATAAGAAGAAAAATGAAAGGGGGCTGCATGTGGGTTTATCCCACATACACCCCAATTTGATCTCATGGAGTGTTTAAATCCAAAGCCACCCAAGTTAGTGGTAAAGCAAAGAAAGGAGGTAGGCTGGCCTCTTCCCTTGTGGGCCCACCTAAATTTCCATGCTAGCTGGGCGCTTATAAACAAATTTAATGAAGTATTTAAAAAATATCAGGGATTTAGTCCCACATTGGTTGAGAAAGGAGGATTTTGAATGTTTATAAGACCCAACGCTTGCATTACATTGTGAAGGAACTGGAGGCTATGCATGCAGGAGTGCTTTGGAGGTGCCTCGGGAACCATGTCGATGGCCCAACAAGAAGATAATTTTGTAAGCAGGTGGAAGTGATGGGACAAGAGAGGTTACATGTGGTGGCTTTTCACATATTTGCAAAATGAACTAGCGGTTAGAGAAAACCTTCAGTGATCTAGCGGGTGGTTAGTCGCTAGATCCTGGCAGTTAAGGACCAAACATCAAGTGAATATGCAAATGTTCAGTCACATGATCTTGTGATTCCTGACAGTTAGTGGCCGACATTTAGTGACTTGGGGAGTGCCTTAGTCATGTGATTTCCAGATCCCTGGCGGTTAGTAAGAAAAATTCAAAGATTTAGAGATTATCCTAGTTGCCCATTCTCAAAGTTTAACTATGGTTGAGTGATTCATTTAGAGATTCAGAGATAGAGGTATTCACTTGATCTTCAAGTTTGACTAGGTTTACAAAATTGATTCAAAGATCAAGAGAATAGGCCAGTCACATGATCACTTGAAGTTTGACCATGGTTTAGAGGCTCATCTGGAGATTTGGAGAATGTAGAATTCACCCATTCTCTAGATAAACCCAAGGTTACAAATTTCATTTAGAGATCTAGAGAATGAAAGAATTCACCCAATCTCCAAATAGAGGTAGTTAAAGATTGGGTTAAGTCTTGGCACCAATCAAACAGTGACACGTGTCAAATTCTAGTGGCTTATGTGTGTAAAGTGTGGGAAAATGAGGAAAACTGCAATATTTAAATATGAAATGTAGATTTAAATGATTTGCATAGTCTTCGCTATGGTTCAAAAAGGATTTTTATTTTTAAGTGCTGGGAGAAGCATTCATGGGAAGTTTTATTGGAGGTAAAAATGTGATCATTTCTTGGAGAGAATGGAATCAAATCAAGTTTGTTTGAGAAATGACTAGAGGCAGTTGAGGGAGAATCAATTTGAAGATAAAAAAATTGGAGATATTTTGGCTAGAAATTGATAGTTGTCGGCTGTAACTGAATTTCTTTCTCCTATATCTCTGGTTATTCTCTCCATTGTTAAGGATAATGAAAAATTTAAAGTAAGGAGAGGCTTTGGCTCCATTGTTAAGTTCTAGGATTTTTGTCAAATCTGGAATGTATTGACATAGTGAATTTCTACTTGAATATATTGGAATTCCTTTGCATATCTTTGTTGTCTTTTTTAATGACTTTTGAAGCTTTTATGTGTTAAATCTGTAAGGCAGTTTTAGTGCATCATTTACAAGGTATCTGTGAAATTAGTCTCTAGTTCCTTTTGAGGAAAGATTAAAATCTTAGGGTTAATTTCTGACAGCTCAGGATTTCTGCAAGAATTTGATGATTGGGTGTGTTTAAGAGAGGGTGAATTTTAAGGCATTTAATCTAGGTTGTGGATATGTTTTACTTAGAAGTTTTCAATAGATGTATGTTTTATTTTTCACTCTCTACCCTGGGATAAGGCACTGATCTATCCTCAATTGCAGGCATTTCATCATCACCAAAATTTGAATTATTACTTACTTTATGTATGTTTGAAGAGCTAAGAAGATTAAGTTTGTATCAAGGATATAAACTACTATTGTAATTCTTTGAAGAAGTAAATCTGATAGGTCCACCCACCTATAGCTAAGATCTCAAAGTGAAGAAGGATTTTATCCTTATTAATTAGTCTTTTCTTTCTTGAGTCATGAGTTTAGGAATCATAGAGTTCTATCTAAGCAATCAGGGCTTGTGGTAAGATTCAGCAAGAAAAATAGCTAACAATACTGATTCACCCCTCCCCTCTTAGTATATATCTTTTCATAATCCCAACAGTTTCCATGTTCTTATCTATTACATTTTATGTGGATTTTACATGTGCTTAACTAAAAACTCTAAAGTTGTTAAGGTTGTTTCTTGGGAGTTGACTAACAGAAAAAAAAATTTAAAAGTTGTGTGGGAAAAATTGATTCACCCGCCCCCCCCCCCTCTTAGTTATTCGACATGTTCAACAATTGGTAGTAGAACTTGGCTCCTCGATGAAGAGCTTAACTACTTGAGGTTGTTGGCATAACTGATGAAGAGGATGATAAGTGTGATTCGTAAAGGTTCAATGACAAAAATATCATTTATTGTTTTGTCATGGATGTCAACTAAGTATTGTGTTGGTTGAAAGTGAGCTGATAAGTGTTTGAGTTCTTAAATCTAGTGTGTGGTGAGTATGTGAAGGAATTGGAGTGTGTGATTGTTGTTGGAGACTCGGGGATGTCTCTAGATGCATTATGTGTGATCACGCATGATGGGAATAAGTATGGAGTGAGTTATGATCGATTGAAGAGTAATAGGGTAGACATCAGAAAATATAGTGAATGGTTTGATTGTTCAATCAAATTGGTATGGATCCAAGTGTTGTGGTGATGATATGTTTAGATTGACTAGGATATGTTGTTGAGGATATGATCATAAGTTGATTGGTGTATTGTAAGGTATAGTTTCAAGGGATAGAAAATCATTCAGTGGAAGTTAGAAAAATGTTTGAATAGTTGATGTTAGATTGGTGAGTGGTGATGATGTAGTCAGTTGTAGTGGATTTGTTTGTGATCCAAGTGGCATGGTGACATGGAATAACATATTTGTAAAGATGATTTGGTGTTACATTGTTCAAGGTGATTAGATCTATCAAGTTTTGGAAGCATTTTTGCAAAGTCAAATAAAGTTTGACTATTCTTGTATTAAATCGATGTGTGATGAATCTTGAGGCCCACCTAAATTTGTAAATGAATATTCTAGATTGGTAATACATTTTTTAGTTTAAGGATTGAGAGGGAATGATTGTAATTCAAGTGTAATGTGTTTTATAAGTCATCTTAGTCCTTAATTAGCATGTAATATATTTATATGTAAATTAGTGAATTATGTCAGTGTAGATCATGGATGCGAAGGTGCAGTCAAGTGAAGATTGAAGATTGTCTACAAGAAAAGAAGTGTTTTTGATTAATTGGATCTAAAAAGGTAGAGGAGAAGTGATACACCTAGATCACTGTACTTGTTGAATCCTAATAGGTTTTGCATGAAAATCCTTAACCGGGTAGACTTTAAGAGGTCTAAATTGTAAATCCTCTAACCAGGTGAATCTTTAACTAGGGTTTGAAATCCTTTAACAAGGTTACTCCTAACTAGGTAAAGGTCCTAATAGGACTAGAGGTAAATCTATTAACTGGGTAAGTCCTAACATGGTCTTCTCCTAACCGGGCATTTGTAATGCTCCTAATAGGGCTAGGCCTTTAATAAGGAGCATTTCAGAAGAGTGCATATTATTAGTGGATGCTAATTCCCACTATGGTTTTTACTTTTAATAAGGGTTTTCATAATAAAAATATTGGTGTCACTATGCTGCATGTTTGCATGGTTATTTGGTTAATTTTTTATTGCATGCATAAAGTTTAAAGTTGATGAATTTGGTTCATACTCAAACATTTTCAAAGGATTCTATAGAAATAAGGAAGTTACTTTCTTCATATTTTTGGGCATGACAGTAAATTGGATCAACAAGTACTAAGCTAAGTGCATGATCAGTTCATGTGGCTCGATGCACTAGTAAATATCACCAAGGATGTACTACACATAGTCATAGGATTTTTGGTCAGTGATAGACCAAGGGAATACAAGAAAACTAATAAGAATAAGCTATGCAACCTTACACAAGCCAAATGGGATGGAAGAGGATTGAATTTATCTACTATTGATGACCTTGAATTGAGATTTTCAAGTAATATCATATCATATAGAATCTTTCAGTTATCTTGAGTAGACAATGTACCCTGTGGAGTTTTTGATATTGCATACAAAATTGTTAAAAAGGTTATGAAGATAGACCTTTGTGAGATATTGTTGAAGCAACTAGATGACAACATGAATACCTTCATGAAAGAAAAGTCAAATACATTGAAGTTCAAACCACTTTTGGTATGTATTTTCTTCTATTTTCATAACTTATTTCCTACAGTCAGTGAAGTAGTTTGGAAAGCAAACAAACAAATTGTTTACTAGATTAGTGATTACATTCAAATCATAGGAGATAATTTTGATTTGGTCATGAATGAATATTTTGTTAAATTTCAAGCAAGAATCCATAAAAGATTCAGGATTCCACCTCATCTAGTGGAAGAATATAAATATGAGATATGTTTTGAAGTTGACACCAACACATGTATTATAAGAGCTATGGAGCCAAGAACCATGTGGCTGCCACCTATGGGATATGAGATGAACATTTATGTTGCCTCTATTCAGATTAAAGGACTATTAGAGAAACCATTTGGTAGAAGTGCAACTTGGTATGGTGCATTTGAATAAGTAAAAGAGAAAATAAGGATATGTATCTTGATACCTAAGGCTATTAAAAAAACCAATAGAATGATCAATACTTTATCTGAGAATCTAGGAATTGTTGTTGAAGAAGAATTTGTTGAACCTTTAGAGGTTAAGTGAAAGAAGACAAGATTAAAGAAAGAGACCCTCATTCCAATCGGTGTTAGACCATCAACAAGGTCTTCCTCCACACTAAGATAAAAGAAGAAAGCAGAGATATACTCGGTAAATACATAAACCTAAATTAGAGAGAATACAGCTACTAAAAGTCCTAGAGGGAAATTAAAGTTGCAACAAGAAAGTGACACTGAGTCTAAAGACATATCACAATTTAAGGTTGTACAAAATAAAGTACCTAAAGTGAAAAGTCTTGATGAATTACTTGAGACACTTGAAAAATATGAAGGTTATTCAGTATTGAAACAAATTAAAGTATGAAAAGGGAAATGATGAAGAGAAAAATAAAATTGAAGAGGTTTTCATATCCACTTTGCACAAGTTCAGAACAACACCTGTTGAGGTGGCACCAAATATTGAAGATGAACTTTATCAGAAAAATGATGCTAGAGGGAAGTATGCTCTAGCAGTCGAGAAGGAAATGAGAGAGAGGTCCCTAGCTATTATTGTTTGGGACCTAACAAACAAATGAATCAAAGACACACTATTAGAATATTCAAAAATATTCTGAGTAAAAGAAAAGCATTGAGAATCATGGTTGGTAAGCTAGAAGAAGTGTAGAATAACACTAATGATCTTTTGAGAAAGGTCTTCTCTATTGATCAACCAACTATTGAAGAGGTCAAAGATCAAGTAGGCAAGTTAGATACAATTGACTTGACAACAAATAAAGAAGAATTTATAATCGAGGATATAACTGACCAAGACCTTGATGAAATAATAAAATCTGATGAAGACATCATGGAAACCAAGGCCATAGAAATAGAGGTAATGGACATTGATGATTCTTTTAAAGCAAGGCTGATGATATAAGATCCTATTATTAAGCAGGTATTGAGTTTTCTTGAGATTGAAGAAGTAATCTCAGAGGTGAAAAAAGATGTACCAATTGATGTTCATGCCCCCATTGAGTCAGAATAAGAGACTGAAATAAAGGATACCGATGAAACAAAAGAGACTGAGTCTACACAAGGTTAGAATCAAGAGTCGGTATCTCCTACAAAAATTGTAGAACAACAAAAGGAATCAGAAAAAGAACAAGTAAAGGAAACAGATGAAGAAAAGAAAGAAGAGAAAATTGAGAAGAAGGAAGAGAAGAAACAAGAAGAGAAAAACAAAGAAAAAGAAGAGAAAACTGAAGACACAACTAGTGCACAATCTAATGCAAAGAAGGTATCTTTAGTGAAGGGAAAAACCAAAAAGAGAAAGCATGAAAAAGAGGTTGATGTTAGCCAACCTATTGTTATTCCCAAGGTTGATATCTCAACCATGATTCCAAAGGAACTCTCATAGTTTAGAGATCTATTGAAGAGAAAAGATGCACAAGACAAGCTTATAGCAAATAAGCTAAAAATAGATATTTTGGACAAGTAAAAGATATATTAAGTGAGATTGTACCAAAGGTAAATATAAATGAAAAAGGAGACATTTATAGCCAATTAAGAGAACTAGTGAATCAAATAAACTAGCTTGGTACTGATACTACCCAGTACATGATGAAAATACACAAGAAGAAAATGGAGACTACATTGATTGAATAACTCCTTCAATAAATTGCATTAGATAAGGTAACTCTTTCTGAGTTGATTAATGAATTGGAAAATGAGCTACAAACAATTCTTTCATTATTTCAACAAATTTCTTTAATTTCCAATTTCACCAAGGATATCAAAGAGAAGGATGATAATGTAGAAAAGGAGCTAACCGAGCAATTATCAAAAGTTTCCACTGAGCCTAATTCTATAAAGGAATATTATGAAAGGGTGAAGCACTTGATGGGAGTGCAATAAAAGATAAGAAAAGAGTAGAATTAGATTAAAATGGATCTATTGGAACTCCAAACAATTTTGATTCCACATATTGAATCATTGCAGAAATAGGTACCTAAGGCCAAAGATTTTGTCAACACATCAAATGTTAGTGCTATGGATAGTATATTGAGTTTGACTGCTAATTTAAGTGAGAAAATAATAGTGTTGAAGAAACTAAAGGATACATGGAAGGCATCACTGAAGGATTCTCATGACAAGTATAAATCTAGTTTTGACAAGATCCCCACATCAGATAAGAAGTAAGTTCTTATTTTGGCATTTTTGTTAAAAAAATGGGGGAATATAGCATATGAAATATATAATACACATGAAAATATGTCAAAGGGGAATATGTTTAAATATGCAAAATGGGAAATATAGTATGCAATAAGGAGGAAATTTTGATTCAGGAAGTAATACTTCAAGGGAAATAATAAGTTTATTGAGGAATTGATATATGGAAAAGGACAAAATTTTCAATTTTTTGATGACCTTGAAGTTTCTAACAAAGATACCGAACTCATGCCAAATGGGGAGATTGATACTCCTAAGAGTTATTTTGTTGTCATTAGTTATGAGGAAGTCATAATGATTGTCAAATTCACTCTGTAAGAAATAAAGACAAGTCGGTAAAGAAAGAAAAGCTAATCAGTTAAATGAAATAAAGGAACCGATAATTTTGATTAAGGAAAAGAATGTTTAGACACCAAGTAAGGAAGAACTGGGCATCGTGCACTGAGTTATACCAAGCTAAAAAATCAACCAAATTGAGAATATGAGATAGTTACTAAGCTAGAGGAAAATGTGTTACCAAGCATTGCAAGTTGACAGAAGGAGAATCTTTAAGTACATTGAATCTGGACACCAAATAGAAAATGGTTTAAAAATATTGAGGAGATTGTATGTTAGAGCATTGGAGATGTAAACATGATGATTATTCATGATTACAAGGTGAGATCTATGAATGATAATAAAGTATGATATATGCATTGGAGGAGTAACCAATGCTAGCACCACTTGTATCTAGATGATTCTAGAACATCTAGCACTGCTTCTAGAATTATATATAAATGGATCTAAGTGTGAAGATCAATATGCATGCGTGAAGGGAGATTGCATGTGTGAAGAAAATATTGTAGAGAAGGAGATGAGCATAGAAGAAATGAGTAATAGAGCAGTAAAGAGAAGAAAGTGATTATGATTTAGAATTGAATCTACCAAGCACTGAATTGATATTGTGAGTAGTACATAGTATGAGGTAATTAGTTATTGAGCATAAAGAGTCTGATATGCATATGATTGATGAAAGTTTAATGGATAATTTTGTGTTATTGATTAAAGAGTAATCAGAATTGTAAAGTCTCTTAACCAAGCAGATCCTAAAAGATCTTATATAGTAAATCCTTTAACCAATTACAGTTCTTAGATTAGAATTGTAAAATCATCTTACAAGGTAGACTTAACAAGTCTTAAGACTCTAAATTGGGTTAATACTCTTAACAGGGTAAGCTATTACGAATAACTAACAATGTAGCTCTAACCAAGAAAACATTTTACTAAAATAGTGAAGTTTGGTGGGTGTCATGCCCATCATAGTTTTTATCCTCTAACAAGGCTTTTTGCGATACCAAAATGAATGTGTTATGAGTTATGTGTTATCTTTTATATGTTTTATGTGATGCATGTAAAAGTTATGGAATCAATAAATGGTTAAGAAAGAAAGTTCAAATAGTTTAAAAGTGTTTTACAGTACTAATTCACCCCTCCCCTCTTAGTAATTACCTTTCCATGCCTAATCCAACCACTAGTACATTTGAGGTCAAATTCTAATGGCCATTTGTCAGATTTGCAACGGTCATTTGTCGGCATTTTGACACGTGTTCGTCACAATTTTTATGTTGGAAATTGTTACCAAAGAGATATCCATCGGTTTACTAACACCCCATTACATCGGAAACTTGCACATGATAATAGCTTTGTTATGGAATTTCCTACAGTCCATCTATCAAAATTTTGACCCAGAGACCTATCAGAAATACACAATCGCTGTCAGAACTAACTGTCGAAAAGATATCCTTTCCAACATTAGAACTGTTGGTATAGCGATAGATCTACAACCAATTTTTGATAGATCAAGCCGTTGGTGATGTAGCATCAGTGTCAGAATAGTCTATCAAAAATTGAATATCTATGACATTTTAATTGTCGCAAGAGTGATGGTAGTGCAACATATCTCCGACAGGTTGCCCTATTGGATGTATAGCATTACTGTTACAATAATTGTCATAAAGTATTTTCTCTGACATTTTATCTGTCGTCTAGGCAACGTGTTGGCCTATATTCTAATGGGAAATGATGTTGGATGTGTACACACTAAGATGTGTACTTCTCTAAATCATTACTTCCAAGAGAATCCATGGATTGGAAACCTTGAGAAATCGATTTAGAGATCCCTAGGCATGGAGTGCAAGGGTGTTTAAGAATGCTCTCAGCTAGAGCTATTAAGCCAATAACCTTGCTAGTAAACCATGCAATGAGAAATTCAAATGAAGATAAGGGACAGAATGCCAATATCTTCAAGAGTCACTATGAGAATGCAAATGCAAGCTAGATTAAGATGAATATGCAAGCTAAACTATGGAAATGAAAGAACAAGTATTACAAAGCCTCCTAGTTAAACTAGATGAATTAATCTAAAGCATAAAGGAAACTACGATAAATATGAAGCTATGAATGCTATGATAATGAAAGAAATGAAACTATGATAGCATGTAGATGCAAAAGCCAAGAATGCTCCAAATCTTCAAAAGCTCCAAAGTGACCTAGAAAACCTGCAGCATAACATTAGCATAAAAAGTTGGGGATCTAGAATGAAGAGAGCTCTCCTTTTATAAGAAATGAGAAAGAATGGACCATGGAGATTAAGAGGCAAAAGATTTAATCAATGGTGGAGCATCAAAGAGGAGCAATCCATGTGCACAAGTATCCTCCAATGAGAAAATAAGAGTTGACTTTTATGTCCATATGAGACAAAAAGTGCTTTTCTTCTTTTTATAAAATAAGAATAATGCTTTATTTGTGCAACTTAGGATAAGAGGAAAAGTGGGGGCTTTTTATTTATTAAAAGGGGAGGGAATTCCTTTTAAATAAATAAAGACTTAGGATAAAATCATTAGCCCATAGAAAATAATCAAATAAATGATAGAACTAAGATTTGATCAAGAATAAGCAATTGATGATTTAGCAAATAATGCTAGAAAGGGGCTAATAGTCTAGATGACCATTTTTGGATGTATACATTTGCCCCTCTTTGACTAATGTGTGATCGATCTGGGAACACATTACGGTAAAGAATAGATCAGCCAAGAAAGCAAGCAATAGCGATCTGACTCCAAAGTATGAAGTGCAGAGAGATAGCAAATCCTACGTGGTTAGCCTGATAGGGGTAGTACTAAAAACTTAGAAAAGAGATGGACAGTATTAGAACTCAAGATGAGAACTAACATGTCAAGTGTAGAGATAGATCGATCAAATAAAATGGAATGGTCAAGCATATGCTCTAGAGAATAGCCAATAGGATATGATGATTCTACCCCCTCAAGATTGAAAGCAAAATCAGGTAGAGGGAATGTAGAAGCAAGAAAAACATGATCAAATCACTAGAAATCATAATCGAAGATGAAAGATAAGAGAATAACCATCAAGCAGTGAAGATATGCCCCAGCGAAGATCTCAGAGAGATGAAATGAAATGAATTAAAGACTAGAAGGGTGAGAGAGATGGAGATGAAGAAAAGAAGATGCCCCAGCGAAGATTGAAGGATTAGGCCTCAAAAGGTTAGCCAACTATGCGGAAGAAGGAGAAATGCAATTTGGATGGTCAAGGTGAACTCGGATTTCAGTTTCGATCCTAAAATGAATAGAAAATGATATGATATGAAAGACAAGAAGCAAAAGACATAGTTAAGAAGAAGTGAAAGGTGAGCATAGTTTGACCGATAGGCCCATGAAAGATGAAAGGAGAGCTCTCTCCATATGCAATGTGCAAAAATAACTAACATGAACCTAAAAATGCAAGCTACTATGAAAGTGGTTTACTTGCAAGGTCACAAAGCTATTAGACTCTAATTTTCATCATTGAGCGTTATTGGTAGCATCGCAAGATCATATAATACACACTAGTATGACTATGTGAATCTGAATATGATCTATATCAAATAGGAATGTGGGAATCCCACCTAGGCATCAAAGACATATAGGTCAAGATGACTAGTGCAGTGAGATTACCTAAGTTTAATATAGCAAGATTATGCTCACATCAAGACACAAGAAAGTCCAGATGACTATAAGCATGCACTTGCAAAAAAATAGTCAAGGATGATACCTTGTAAGTCCTTAGTGTCAAGTGGATCAAGCATGAATGCTAATGACAAAAAGAATGAACAAGATATACCCACAAGTAGAAAAAGCAATAAAACATGTTCTGATGCCCTCAGTCTTCTAGCTATGCATCATCAAAAACTATCATAGGGAGAGAACACTCATCAAAGAAATCATCATAGATAGCACACAAAGAAATAAAGTCAAACAAGTCTCAGTGAGTCAAGTTTTTAAGTGCATGTATGTAGGTCATAGAGTCAAACTTTGAGTATTGCATCTGCTAGTGAGAAATATTACATCATTCGAGACTGCGGATAGGATATCTGATAAGTGTTAAGAAACACTCAATGTTGGGAAAGTGTTGAAAAACACAATTAGGGCGGTGTTGAAAAACACCATTGGAACCAAGTGGCCCAAGAAACCCGAATGCACAAAGAGACCCAAGATAAGCTAGAACAACGTATGCCCCCAAGACTAAGACAAGAGTTAATTCTAGGCTAGGGGAGGAAAAGTGAGAAGTGGAGTGGAGGAGCGCCACACAAGACTGATAGACATAGGTGCAAGGGCCCCAAGCAGCACCTATTTCCAAGTTTTCACCACTTGATAGATTTTTTTAGGACTTTTTTCAATTTGTTTGTATTTTTGCTACCAAGGCACCTGTTTCCAGGTTTTCACCAAGGCACTTTTCTATTTTTATTTTTTTTGAATTTTTTGATTTTTTTGGTGAGACATCAAAGCACCTATTGCTAGGTTTTCACTAGGATGCTCATTTTTTCATGACATTTTATGCTTTTTAGGATTTTTTCAGCATCATATATGAATGTTTTTGGATTTTTTTTAGGATCAATAAAATATGTACAAAGAGCTCCAGAACCTTAGGCATAGAACTTCTGCAATTGTAGAACATTGATAGGCACAGTAAGCTCTGCTTCCTCTGGTGTAGATAACTAATAGACCTCAGACCCAAATGCTGCTATGATAATACAAGGTCCTAACCAATAGGAACCAGCCCTAAGAAATTTCCAAGATAGCGTGGGATCATTAAAGTGTGATCTACATATACCGTCACGGACTTCAGCTAGCACTTTGTCTGATTCATCTATTTTGAGACACTTAAGGAGAGTTCAATCTAGAATCTTCCTATACAAGTAACCAAAGATGAGGGTAAAGTGTGAGGTGTGATGGATGAGATGGTGCTTCATATTTCATGTTAGATTTTCAAGAATAATATGATCTTGGAGATAGGAAAATATAATGGCAGTGTAAGGACTATGAGCAAGATAGTGTTATTCTTCCACCAGGAACTTAAAGCGTGATTTATGCTTTTTCAATTGTAAAATGGATGTCAAAGTAACCATGAAATTAGCAACTTTATTTTTAGATAAGTTCACCATGTGCTTGTAAAGAATCAACTTTTCATCTTTTATTGAATAATCATCAGTTTTGAGCAAATCTTTATTTTTACTATTTTTAGGTTCAGATACCACCACAATGTGGTTTTCACCATCCGACCATTGCTCTTTTCTTGTGATTTGATGATTGAGATACTGTATATCTGATTCAGTCATTTTTGTTGTTGATTCACTAGTGGAAGAAGTAATAGGTTCAATAGCAAGTTGATCCTAGATGGACCAAGCTATGAGATCTGATTGTGTGAGATGAAATGAAGTGACTGGTTCAATAGAATTTATGCGAGGGATTTCATCTTTGGTGACAAGAGAGGTCGATCCTATAGGGTAAGCTCCAAAAGTGTTAAGATCTAGACTTGTCATAGAAGGACTAGCGTGGTCCACTAAAGAAATACATGGATTAAACTCATCAGACCCTACATGAGACTCATCAACTATGTCGGGTTGGTCACCATAAGTATGAACCACATCCACTTCCATATCCACTGTGGAAGATCCATCAGAGAGAGTATCCCATTCATATTCATTTGAATCTATTGTTATGCTTCTACTAGGATGCTTACACCAAGAAGGTTTAGGACCTTTAGAAGTAGAGGCTTTAGCTTCATTATTTGTGAGATCTCCTCTTTGCATTAAGGGTGCAATATTTCTATGCTATCTATCAAAGCTCAATGACTCATTAGGTATAAAATTTTTGGATGTGGAGGCTTCAGTTGTATCATTAGTAGACATGCATTCTCCTTCCCAAAGGAGTGAAGTAGAAGGAAGATTGTCTCCCATTTGAGCCATAGTGTGCAGTGGTGACTCATCTATATCTATGTCTGAATCACTAATCATGGGAGCATTTCTAGAACATGTAGGGAGGTCATCATCGGCACCATTTCCTAGACCTATTGTAATCTTAGAGGATCAGCCATTAGTATGACTCAAAGGCTCGACTAGGGCATGTCCATTATCATTTATAGGTCCTTGACCTTGATAGCCCATTTTCTACAAAAATTTATAGCCTTTACCATAGCGCTTAGGAGAAATAGGAGTAGCAATAGTGGTACTATCTTCTTCATCTCTATAGATCCATTCTCTAACAACTTGTTCTTCTCTTTCTGCCTCTAGGGGTACAGACGCTTGAATAAAATTACCAAAAATTGTCATGGAAAAAGCAAAAGGCTTCATCTTATCAGAAGGTCTCCCATATGATCTTGGAGATATTGGCATAGCAGCAATGGAATCCAATGTGTATTCACCCATACCAAGGCTCATCATTTTAAAAGTTTTCTTAGTAGCAGCCAGGGATGCAGTAGGATCATTAGAAGGTTTGTTATGAGGAACAAAAATTTCAGTAGTAGCAAGAGCATTGATAGCAATAGAATGATCCTTGAGAATCATAATTTTAGCTCCATTATGTGGGAATTTAACACATTGATGGTATGTAGAAGGCACAGCTTGCATGTCATGGATCCAAGGACAACCCAAAAGGATGTTATAAGCAAGTGGGATGTCCAATACTTGGAGCATAATGTCTCTCATGATAGGGCCCATTCAGACAAGTAGCGTGACAAGACCTTTGGAAGATCTTTCAACTTCATCATATGCTTTTATAGTAATCTTCCATTTAGGATCTACAGAAAATTTTGATAAACCCAACTATTGCACAACATTGAAAGAAACAATATTTAACCCAACACCATTGTCTATTAGGACTTGGCGAACTCAGGTGTGGTAGACCATAACTTTAATGTGTAAGGCAATATTATGATGGTGGTTAAGAGATGTGTCATCTACTTCAGAGAAGGAGAGATAATGAGGTGATGAGATGTGGTTAACCATAGCCTGGAACCTATCTGGGTCAATGTCATTAGAGACATTAGCTATACGCAAAACCTTTTCAAGGATCTCCTTGTGCAAAGGGGATAGCTCAAGCAACTCAAAAGTAGATATTTGTGCGGGTGTCCATTGCAACTAATGGACAAGATCATAGCTAGATAAAGCTGAAGGAACTACTGGTTTGGAAGATGAGGCTTGTTTAGGATCAGGTGTAGTTTTAAGGACCAGTTTAGCTTGCCCCCTAGTAACAACATTCAGTGCCTCACTTCAGGAAGATGAACTACCATGTGTTTGCAAGACCAACTTTGGCATACCATGATTGAATTTATTATCATCTTGAGGTCTCATCATAAGAACACTCTCAATGGGCTCTACCATGTTGATCACAGGGGAATCAGAAGTATATGTATAGTTAATCTTAGCATCATGATTCTTCTTATGTGCTTGAGAGGTTTCACCTTTGTCATACTTAGGTAGAGGATCTTTGAAAGCTGTGTGATCAAAATTTTTAACCAAACCATCTATGAGAATTGTGCCTCCCTCAATGAGATCTTGTATAGCATCTTTAAGCATGAAACAATTGTCAGTCTCGCGGCCCTTGTTTCTGTGATAGTGGCAATAATGATCCTCCACCAATCAAGCTTAATTGGTGGATCATAGGGATGAGTTTTCTTAGGAAGTGTAAGATAATTATTGGAAACCAAAGTCTTAAGAATCACATCATATGGCTCAGCCAATGGGGTATAGACCCATCATTGGAATTTCTTCTTTGGCTTATCTGCATTCTAAGGCTTAGGAGCATTTTGAACATTGGTAGCTTCTTGTTGTTTTGTTGCATAGATAGCATTAGAGAGATTGAAAGTAGACTCTTTAGCTTTAGGGGCATCTACAACCCCATCATTGACAACATACTTATTCCTATTCCAGGGTTTGTTCTTGTCCTTGCCATTGTTTCTATTATCCTTATTGATAACAATATCTCCCTTTCTTATGGCCACATCCTCAATCTGATATGCACTTTCAACCATGTCATTGAAAGAGGAGAATAGTTGTTTCCTTAGATCATAATATAGTTTAGGCACAAGAGTGTTGACAAAAATATCAATCTTTTCTCTTTTGGGTAGCTGACGAGGATATTGAGAATACAATGACCTCCAATGTTGCAAATAAGTAGCAAATAACTCTCCTTGGTTTTTTCTCAAAGCACCAATATCTATCATAGTGATAGGCTATTGGATATTGTATGAATAGTGTTGTGTGAAGTGCATATCCAACTTATCAAAAGTCTTCAAAGGAGGTGTCAAATTTGCAAACCATTCTAAAGCTTGTCCTCTTAAGCTTCGAGGGAATAATCGTAACAAAAATGTGTCTTCATGAAGGAAGTCCATGCTAAGAGTGTAAAAGTGATGCACATGGTCATGGGGGTCACCGTTTCCATCATACTTGTAATATTTGGGAACCTCAATATCCCTAGGAAATGGGACCATGTATAGACTCCTATCGAATGGAAGAGCACAAATTGATTCTACAAAAGAGACCTTTGGAGGCTCTCTTTCAATTGCCATTTGGGTAAGGCATTGATTTGTCTAACGTAATTCTTCCTGAAGGACTTCCAATTTAGTTGGTACTCTTTGTTGGACAATTTTTTTGATATCATAGCTGGGAGGAAGCTTGTATCCTCTAGAAGTCATATATTGGAAATATTGGTCGCCATTGCACTCTAAAAGCTTGAGCATCTTTCATTGGGAGTCCTCATCTTGTTCAAATGCAATAAGATCCTCACTAGAAATATCATCAATGGTCTCTTCCTCATGGTGAGAGGGATGTGGTCTAGGAGGTGAAGAAGGTACATCAAAAGTCCATCTTGGAGGGGACCTTGGTGGTGTGTTGTTTTTGTTGTTGCCACTAGTGCCAAAGAAAGGTCTATTTTCATAGCTACTAGTACTGGGTTGTTCATGAGACATCCCTCTTGAAGTCATGTGCCTAGCAGCTTCCATTAAGCTTTTACTATACTCTCTATCCAAGAGTGCTTGTTTATCTCTTTTCTCAAAGTGGTCTTGCATACCATGATATCTCTCTTGTTCATTCATAGTGAGTGAGACACTGTCTATGTTTTTGGGGGTTTTTAATGCGGAAAAGAGGAAGCCTCCTTTGTACCATGGGGTAGCCTTAGAATCCTTAGATTGGTCAGAACTAGAACTGTCATTGTGAGCAGGCACTTGTGAGCATCTAGTTGGAGGAGGTAACTAAGTGTAATTGAACAGAGGATGACTCTCCTACTCAAATTGAGACCAAGTTGTAACCAACATGAAAAAGAATTGTTGGTTGACTAATAGAATGAGACAAAGTTTCTCAGATATTGAGATACGAAAAGCTAGTAAAGATCACTTGTCAAAGTATAACAATAGAAATGGCTCATCAAAGGTGGTCAATCACTTACAATGATCGATTGACTTAAGCCGAGAGATGAGCAAGAAGCTCGATTAGCAAGTAGCTATAGCAGTAACTGTAATGTGACAAGTGATCAAGAGTAGCATTTGTTAGGCTCAAATCCAATAGTTTTAACTCATTTGTTTTAGTCTAGAACAATCCTAAGCATGTAGGTAACAAACCAGCTTTAGATAAGAACAAGAAAAGACACTCTACGACTGGTTAAAACTAAAGTTTAGCAGCTCTGAATTGCAACAGTGATAGGACAGCAGAATGACTCAGAGTGATAGTTTAAGACCGGACGAGCCTTCGCTTTAGGCAGGGTGATAGACTCCAGGTAGGCAAAGCGATAGAGTCCAGGCTAGCCAGGAAATAGTCTAGTAGGCGCGAACTATCATGCGATATTTCTCAATAAAGCGCACGATACTGTTACAGATTTGGGCAATTCTTTGACTAGTGAACATAAATTTTTTAGTTTTGAAGCATTTTGATCAAGTTCGAAGGTTGGATAGTGCAATTTCTCAGTTTGACAAGCAGTAACAGCAGATAAAAGATAGGTTTGCAAATAATATAGGATCAAACATGTCATAGAACACTTGAAACAAGGGAAAAAGTAACCTTGCCAAGACAAGCACTTGTGATATCAAAATAGAAAACCTTATGAATGCTATCATTTTGTTTGAATGTTGAGAATGTTTACATTGGTATAGCACAACAAAAACACTTCAAGCACTTACTACCTAGAAAGTCAAGGCTCATTACTTAACAACTTGGCCCACAACTTGATGCTCCATTGCCTCACACAAAGTGGTTGCCCACAATAGATATTGGCTTTGTCATGGAAGTGCCAAAGACACAACCAAAGGAACACATATGGTGAGTAATCTTGGGGTGATCCGGGTTATTCCACCTGGATCAATCCTTGCACCAAGAAACTAAGCGAAAAAAATAAGGTGGCTTCTAACTATGGTTCTTAGTAAGGGCTTCCACTCATAGCACCCCTCTTTCTCCCCAAAGGGACTCCTTACCTTGCGGCAAGTAACAGACCTTGTGGCCTCAAGAGTACCTTAATCATTCTTGCTTTTTACTTTCCTCATGGTCACAATCCCACAAGTACTCACATTAAGTGAAGACAAGTGCTATGTCTACCAAGGTTTTGTGTCTTCGATAGCCTTGAGATTATAGTGGGTTGGAATAGCTTAGTATTAGCTTGTCCCCACTTGGGTTGTTCCTCTTGATTGCTCAAGAGCAGGCCTGCTAAAGGATTCTAAAAGATCTAAACAAAGAAATGGATCAACTTATAAGAATCAAGGTTTTTTTTTCACCACAAGGGTGAAGAGCATACTCCCCTATCTCAAATCTTTCTCCCAAACACACCAAGCAAAGAGTTCAATTACCCTCTTGTTTTCAAAATCCTAAGATGGGTCAAGATTTTTTGGTTCACCACAAGGGTGAAGAGCATACTTCTCCTACCACCTCAAAATTTCTTCCACAAGATATTATGTGCCTACTAAGAGAAACAACTAGTATATGCCACACTCAATAAAGAAAGCAATTAAACAAGCACTTGATTTGGTTTTTATGCTTAGGGCAACCCCGCAAAAACCATTAGTAGCCCTCTTTGACATGCATTCTTTTGGAAAAATATAAGCACAACTTGTTAGCCCCATAATGGTTAGCACATCAAAAAATCAAATAATCTATAAGAAAAATAGTTGATCAAATGACAAAATTTGAAAATGAAACCAACATGGTTGGATTAGGCTCAGAAAGACCTTTCCAACGATATATCACACTTCAATTTTCAATACCATTTGCAAAAATTTCTCAAAAATTTTCAAAAAGATAGCAGAGAACCTGAAACTTGCAAGATAAACAAAATAGCTCAAAAATAGCTCACTGCCAAGTATAAGTGATAGTTACAGACACCAAAATTATCGCGCAATACTTCTCAGTATACTGGGGCGATAATATTAGTCTGTACGATACTTTGCTCTATACCAGGTGATACTTCACCTGAGATCAGGTGATATTCTCTGCAATAGCCAAGTGATACTTCTGACAGGTGAAGCATCACGTGCACATATAAAGAACTATCACCCAATACTTATGGAAGTATCATGCGATAGTCTGAGACAAAAAAATAGAGACCAAAAATTAAGCTCAAAACTTGTCAAAAAAATTGATAGAAATTGATGAAAATGCAAAAAAAGAAGGGACAAAGCTAGTCTACTCTACCCCACGGTGGGTGCCAAAAATGTACACACTAAGATGTGCACTTCTCTAAATCATTGCTTCTAAGAGAATCCATGGATTGGAAACTTTGATAAATCAATTTAGAGCTCCCTAGGCATGGAGTGCAATGGTGTTTAAGAATACTCTCAGCTAGAGCTATTAAGTCAATAACCTTGCTAGTAAACCATGCAATGGGAGATTCAAATGAAGACAAGGGCAAGGATGCCAATATCCTCAAGAATCAATATGAGAATGCAAATGCAAGCTAGATTAAGATGAATATGCAAGCTAAACTATGGAAATGAAAGAACAAGTATTACAAAGCCTCCTAGTTAAGCTAGATGAATTAATCTAAAGCATAAAGGAAACTAAGCTAAATATGAAGCTATGAATGCTATGATAATGAAAAAAATGAAATTATTATAGCATGTAGATGCAAAAGCCAAGAATGCTCCAAATCTTCAAAAGCTCCAAAGTGACCTAGAAAATCTGTAGCATAACATTAGCATAAAAAGTTGGGGATCTAAAATGAAGAAGAGAGCTCTCCTTTTATAAGAAATGAGAAAAAATGGACTATGGAGATTAAGAGGCAAAAGATTTAATCAATGGTGGAGCATCAAAGAGGAGCAATCCATGTGCACAAGTATCCTCCAATGAGAAAATAAGAGTTGACTTTTGTGTCCATATGAGACAAAAGGTGCTTTTCTTCTTTTTATAAAATAAGAATAATGCTTTATTTGTGCAACTTAGGATAAGAGGAAAAGTGGGGGCTTTTTATTTATTAAAAGGGGAAGGAATTTCTTTTAAATAAATAAAGACTTAAGATAAAATGGTTAGCCCATAAAAAATAATCGAATAAATGATAGAACTAAGATTTAATCAAGAATAAGCAATTGATGATTTAGCAAATAATGCTAGAAAGGGGCTAGTAGTCTAGATGACCATTTTTAGATGTATACAAGATGTATAGCACTACCATCAGAATGAATTATAAAGTGTCAAAAAATTGACGGATATGCACATTAAAGATTACACAGCTCAAGAGACCATCATAGGTTGTCACTTTCTTCGGTCTATATTATTGACATAATGTTTTGTCTTTCATTAGCTCATCAAATATGGGGATTTGAAATAATTTAATAGAATATTTTCATGAAAACGTATATTATTTAAGTTGACATTGCACAAATTTATCTACTTTGCACACTTATAGACTATGAGGATGGCGATAAAGAAGCATGGCCATGGGAGGAGATGATTCTTTATCGCCATCCTAATAGTCTACAAGTGCATGTAGATAAATTTGTGCAATGTCAACTTAAATAATATACATTGTCATGAAAATATTCTATTAAATTCTTTCAAATCCTTAGATTTGATGAGCTAATGAAAGGTAAAACATTCTATCAATAATATAAACCGAAGAAAGAGATAACCTATTATAGTCTCTTGAGTTGTGTTATCTTTAGTCCTAGCTACTGGGTAAAGCCTAGAAGACTTATACCTATTGATCGTCGATAATAATCACCGCCTTGCATTTATGTACACTACAAAAATTGACCCTAGTCTCAAAAAAACATTTTACACTTGTACATCTCATCAATACTGGAGGCCTAAAGTAATTTTATACGATCACTAGCACATTTCGTGCATGGATGAGAAACAGTATCCAAAGTTTCTAGATAACCATTTTTGAGAAGAGAAATGAGTGGAGGCCAAAGAAGAGATAATTGTGAAGTTTTTATAGATGTAGGCTACTGAATCATCATCTCTAGATTGGTACTCAATCTGGCCTCCACTCCATATACGTCTTCTTAGAATCTAAAAACTCTCCATCATTGATTCCCGTCATTTTTTTAGCATCTTTGTGGACTAAGACCTTAAATTATTGAGCTTCTCTTTCTTTCGAGAATAATTTAACATTATCTACTTAATAGGGCCAACCACATGAAGGTGGAAGCTCACTTGGCCCCTCCTAGGAGCCTCTTATGACCCTTTATGACATTTTAAGACCTCTAAGATGTATTCTTAGGGATCGTAAAGGGTCATAAGGGGTCCTGGGACACAACAGTTGAGAAACATAAATGTAGGCATCATAGTCACAATTTTTTGGAGACACAACATAATTGAGTGGTTTTCCCAGATGATCCAAAGTAGTGATTGCTTTGCATCATCTGGGAATAACACTCAATTATGTTGTCTCCAAAAAATTGTGACCATGACGCCTACATTTATGTTTCTTAGGTATTGTGATATCTACATCGTAGTTTGTCATTGTTGCAGCAGTAGCGCCTATATTCCACAACATAAAGGAAGACATCTTTTTAGCCTGGGTCTGGATCCTACCCCAATTGTCGAAGGATCTAGGGCTAGGCTAGAAAGATGTCTTCCCATTCTGTTTGGAACATTGTGTCCATCCATGATCTCAGGAACATCATCGTCTTTCCACTCTTCATTTGCCAAAATATACCGCTTCTTCAAGCTTGCAGAGTAATCTTATTAATAAAAGAACTCTTACCAACATTAGGGTACCCACATATCAAAATAGTTGATTAGTGGTTCTTGTGCTCAAGGATATCGATTCACTATTTTGAAATAGCCAAATCATTTTTATTTCGATTGTAGAGAAACGGAGTGGGAGAAACTGAGTGGGTGAAAGTTGATCGAGTGCGAGAGAAGGCATTGCATTTTATTTGATCATGAATGCTCTCTAAAATGACCAATCATGTTTTCTATTCGATTCTTTTTGGTGCTTTTTTTTCTATATTCAGTAGATAAAAATCATGGCGGCAGCCACTTATCCATCTTTTTGATGTTCTAGGTATTTTACAAAGATACAGGTATGTGGATTTATCATTCAATTGCTTGCAGTTATTGGTCAAATGCAAATATTTTGTCAAGTTGAAAGGGCAAGATATCAGTTTGGTGTTTTTGGTTTATGTTAAAAGTTGATTTGGTAAAATTCTCAAAAAACACACATGTTCTAAAATGTAAAGAAGTTGAATGTTAAATGTAAGATATATATCTCATCCATAGTAATCAAAAGAAAGGACATGAAACTTACAAGGAGATTTACCAATCCAAAAATATAAGTGAAAAGGAAACATGATTGGTACCTTATGAATTGGTTTTTGAGGTGCACAATATTCATCAATCTCCTCAGAAAAAAAATCCTCCTCATGAAAAATACATTTAACACAAACAAAAAATCTACAAAATTGAACCAATGGCATGTTTAGAACAAAGAAATAGATTGATAATAATATGTTGAAAATTCTATTATGTTTAATACATGCAAAAGGACCAGTCCCAACAATTCTTAAACATACTTTATCTGATATGATAATAACATGCTAATTAAACTGATAAAGGTATTATCTACATTTAATCTGCCAATTACTAATTACACAAAAAATAAATTTACAAAACTGAACCAATGGCATGTTCTTCGTATGTGATTTCTTCATCTTTCGAGCATCTGGCATCATATTCGACCACAAATTTTAAATGCATTGCATTTTATTTGATCATGAATGCTCTTTGAAATGACCACATTCTACTGGTGGCATGCCCTAGCCTGTGCTTTATCTCCATTATTTGATGTTACTGGTGCTTGTGCTCAAGGATATCAATTCACTGTTTTCAAATGTTTGGATCATTTTGGTCGTGACTATTCCTCTAGTACACAGTTAGAAAGTGTAACTGTCTAATGATTATATGTAATGTTGAATGGATTAAATGCTTTATTCTTGGTAGAAGTGAATGTAAGGAATAGTATTGGTGTTAGGTTTCATTTATTATTGAATTTAATAGTTTTCAAGATGTGTTGAGGAGTTTTCTCCTTGTTAAATGTTAATTGTTCCTGCACAATCCACTCATACAATAGTGAAATGCTATGTGATTGAAAATTTCATACAACTGGTCCTTTAGCATGTATTAAATACTGTGTGTGTGAGTTTAACACCTTCATGAAATAACAAGATTTAAAGAAAATTTACACTATTCAAAGCAAACTAATCTAAATAATGCACAAATTAATCTAAATATCTCATGTTTCTCTATATTTAAGTGGTAAATGAGGCTCTCAGCTGCAAATCCTCACTAGTGACACACTAATAATGAGAAATTGAACTAATATGATAAGCAAACTAGATCTAATTATCAAATTCTAGCTCTATTTGATAAGAAATCTACAAATGATCAACAATTTAAGCTAATTATCAATGAAAATAGCTAAATGAGTGGTGTGGATGCAAATTGCAAGAGCTTGGCTGCAATTCTCAGATATGTGGTGGATGAATAATGTCTCAAAATGCCTTCTATTTATAGGATTTTCCCAAGAGTAGGGGGTAGAGTGAGTTGATCATGGTTATGCTTGGGTAAGGTCAATTGGCTTTGCTTTGTCCATAAATGGGGGGACAAGGAGGGGACAATCATTTAAATGGTTTCAAAAGGTTGGACCATTTCAACAAAAGTGAGTGATTTGTGTCCATTTTGTCTCCAATTTTTGAGGGAAATTATGATTTATTAATTAATTAAAGTTATTAAATTTAGCCATGAAGGGTAAGAGGTTCATTTTATTTTTGCTTTCAACAACTATGTCATTAATTGAATTTAATCAATTTCATAGTGTTTTTCCCCTTTTCAAGCTTTATTTAATCATTTAATTAAATTTTCCTTTGATTTGAATTGCCTTTGTTCCATTTATTGATTTTTCGTGCTATTTTGATGATTTGATGCACCTTTTGATTTAATTAAGCCTTTGGCCAATTTTCCATGTCTACAAATGCCCCTCTTTGAGTCGATGTGCGAAGAACACCGATTCAAAGATTCCCTTGGTATGATGATCTGATTATGTTCTGGTTCTATGATTCCTTGATACCTCTGATAGTTGGTATGATGATATGATACTATCTCTGATAGTGATATGTTGCCTGATATGATATGATAAACTGATCTGATAATGATTTGCCTCCTGATATGAAACTGATATGATATGATAACTTGATATGATATGCCCCACTGATAAATGTTTTTGATGTGATGTCAATTTGATACTATGATGCCCCCTCAGAAATAAAACATATTGATTCCTTGATTTGAAAGATTTTGATTGATTGGTCCAATATGTTTTCATTTCTAAAAAATATTGATGATATGCCATGACTTGCAATTTTCATATCCAAGATAGATAGGTCGGTTGTAGTTAAGTGAAACAAGTGATTAGGATATCAGGATAATGGTACCAATGAATGTGATTTGTCAATCTGATAGGATAGTTCTGATAGGTAGTATACGGATCAGTGTGAAAAATAATTGATAGGATTGATACTGCTGCTTCATTCTCAGGATACAGAGGCATGAACAAATGGTACTAGGTGTGATTGCTTGATACTTTTGATAGCATTTATTGACTTGAGATAATTCACTGATATAGAATACTGATATGATTCCCTTGATTTTCAAAATAGGTACATTTCTGTAAATGATATATATATGGACCTTAGCTTTCTTGGATATTTGGATTCAAGTCATGGTTTGACCCAGCTAGAGTATAGGTTATTGATATGATTGATTATGGAGCTCCTTTAGCTTATTAATATTGTATCATGTTTTAGTTATTGATCAAAACTTGGATGTATCACTTTGATGAAATTGTATCTTTGATTAGACAGACTTCATGGATCGTGATGTTATGGACACTGATTTGATTTATGGACTTTCCTTGATTCTTGATTGAACCCCCCCATTTGATGATTGATCAAGATTTTGATTGAATGAACCCCCTTGTCCTTGGAAAAATACTACAAACAAATGCACATGCAATTAATCTAACATGATAATGCAATTAACCTCCCATGATAATGCAATGCAATGCAACCAAGTGTCACTAGCTTTTAGAAAATAAATGCCTTGAGGATAAATTTTCATCATTGAGCATTTTGGGACTAGAAAGTAGATACAATCACCACTTCCCACTGACATGATGATATGAATACCACTTTTTATTGCATTTGGTAACCTCTTTGTTGAACCAAGTAAAACCCTCACTAGTTGGATGACCAAACTATGGGAATATGAATACCGGTTTCAATGAGTTCAATGTTGCATAAACAAACAAAGGTCAACCTTTCACCCTATATGAAAGTCCTCGATGGTTCTTTGATGACCACATCGTTAGACAAATTCACATAAGTTGTTGGATATCCCTCAAGACAGTCACTCAAAGACAAGAAAAAATATCATGTCTCCATCATCGCCAATCTAGTCGAAACCTCATCGATTAGCTAAAAAGATGTGATAAAAATTAATGTAAGTAAAGATCATCAAAAGAAAGCTTCAAGTGTTTTGCATTGTTTCATGATTTTCAAAAAGTATTTCCAAGCATTCTGATCTTTTTAAAGTGTTTTGTCAATTTTTAATCCTGAATAATAAAGTCAATGAAGGCTCATGGATCAAGTTGTAGTAATCAAATTCTTGGTTAGTGAACAATGATATCGATCAAAGGTTCACGAAAATCGCTCTCTTCTAAAATTTTGATCTCTCTCTCTAATGTGACTGAATGTTGTACTATTGAATCCTTTTGAAGTTAATGCCTTGCTTCATGTGAATTCATGCTTGTTTGCTGAAATCTGCTGATTAAGATCAAATGCCCCAGTTGGATAGAAAAAATGTTGGACTTGGACAAACTTCCAAAATATTACCGAAGCTCGATTTATGCAAGATGCAGCTCAAAGCATTTTATGCTTTCTTTTTTACCAGCTCTCAAACAATCACATTGGTTTGCCCCCAATGTCTTAGCAAGATATAGGACATGAAGGATGGATTTTCAAGCTGATGGATTAGAGATGGAAAGGCCATGATGGAAGAAGTATGCGAATGTGACCCATAGGACTATCTCCTCAAGAGTACCCAAGCTAAGGAAAAAATGATATAGCAATGTGAAGCATGTTTTTGGATAATCCATGAAATTCAATTGTGTAGGGATAGATAGTGTCTAGGATAATGATCTGCTGCCATGAAAAGGAGTGATCCAAAAGAGTGGACATGTCAAGAAGTTTTTGATAACAATTTTTTTTTTTTTTAAGTTCATCTTGATCAAGACCAAGGGTCAATTTGGGTAAGATGAGGATAAGATAACACAATCATGATAAAGGAGTGATGGAGGCTATGACGGGATGTTTTGGGATTATGAAAAGACTATCAAGGAATGATGAAGGTGAATTTGGGATAAGCAAGATCATGATAGGGTAACATGGATGCAACAAGTACATAAGCTGATGGAAAGGATAACGGATGTCAACACACTTGATGCTCATGGATATGTTCAACCTTGTCAAGATGAAAGGTGAGAGAGGAAATATGGATGTAAGTGAGATAAATGATAGAAAGATGAAGGATAGCATGGATGAAACTTGCCCCCAAGTGTAGAGTGCAAGAAGGAAGAATTATGCATGATGCATGTTCGCCAGGTTTTCATCATGGTACTTGTCTAAGGCACCACAAGAAGTGGTTTTTACCATAAGATAGATTTATTTCTCTTTACTTTTGCTACCAAGGTGCCTATTGCTAGGTTTTCACCGAGGCACTTTTTCTCTTTTTTATTTTTTTATTCTTTTCTTTGTTTTTTTCTTTTTTTGTATTTTTCAATATTTTCCCAACATTGAAATCTTTGGACAATGATCCTCTAAAAGATATGCTATAATAAACCATGGGTATGACTAGGATGCTCAAAGATATTGATAAGAGGGATGGAAGTATGGAAAGTATGCATTGGAAAATGAATGTGAGGATAAGAAGGTATGTTGTAGATGGGAATGTTGGCAGGATCAACTTTGACACACTTTGAAGAGTGGTGGAATGATGGAGGAATGATAGATGAAGGAGGTAAGGGTCCTTTTGAAGTAGTGGATTTTTGGATATGAGAACCCAAATTAGACTTGGAAAGTGGAGGATTTTTGGAAGGAGATGGAATGGAAGCCTTTGGAAGCTTGAATGTCAATTTTGATTCTTCTTTTGTGTGCAAGTCCTTCAAAAGTAACTTGGGAATCCACATAGTCTTTGATTTTTCTTTTTGCTTGGTGGACTTTTGCGGCCTTTCAGATATTTCATTTTTCTTTATGGACCTTTTTAGTCTTTTGGATATTTCATTTTTCTTTTCATTCACATGTCGATTAGATCAGACATTGTGATTTTTATACACATATGGATTCTTGGATTTTTATTTTTATGTTGCACATCAAAATTGCTTCCAAAAGACTTAGGAATTGTGGATGAATAGGAATAATATGGAGGGTTCATATGGATTGGTGTTTGGACATTCTTCAAGTATGTGTGCCTTTGTTGATCTTGATACATGGTAAGGTAAGTGAATGGATAACTAGGGAAAACTGATGCAGTTGATGGAGGAATATATGGACCTAATATGGATGGAAGGAATGAAGACTTTTGTTTGTGGACATAGGAACCCAAAATGGATTTAGAGGATAGTGGAGGTATGTGGTTGCATTTGAATGGAGGGATATAAGGTGTGAAAGGGATATCAATATCTTTGGAAGGAGCTGCATTGCCAAAGTTAGCATCTTCAAGATTTATCTTTATACCAATAGATTCATGAGTAGCTTTGATAGGAACACATTTGATAGGATCAACTAAATCTTGAAGGGATTTATTGTCATGCAAAGGATTTGGAAGAATGCTGGTTTATTGAGGTGAACATGGAGGAATATGACAAGGAAATGATGGGATACTTTGATCTTGACAATGATCTTTGAATGATGTGAAGAGGGTATTTTGCTCTTGATTTTCAATATGCTCATTGGAAATTGTGGAAGGGATATCTTGATCTTGCTTGGAAAGTGGAGAAAATATGGAACTTGGAAGGATATTTGGTTCTTGGAGTGGAAAGACATCATCTTGGAAGACATGAAAAAATGCAAGGGGATCATCACGAGGTTCTATGGATATGGGACCTTCATCAAATATGGGAGGGGATTGTATATAATCTTGATCTTGATCTTTATCAACATTTGTTTCTTTTCTCTTTGGATTATCCTCTTGACATGGAGCCACTTCTAAAGACAAGGTAGATGTTTGGATATGTGTGGAGGATGTTTGGAAGAATGGTGTAGGATCCTCTTGAATGGGTATAATAGGTATTGAAGCACATGAAGCCTTGGTGTCCAAGATCTTTGAAGCATGGAAACAATCTACAGAAAGATGTAAACTAACTTGGGTTTCTTTTAGAGGTAGCCCTTGAGGGTAGCCATAGTCAACTTGAAAGGTGTCATCATTAGGCTCATGCTTTGATGGAGGAATTTTGGATAGTTGTGGAGCTTTGTGAGATGACCGAAAGATGAAAGGAGTACTAGCTATGGCCTCACTCTTTAATGGAGGGATTTGGGAAGCTTTGGAAGATGGAGGTTCATGAGATGGACGAAGGATGAATGGATTACTCTTGCTATATGGAGGTTTTTGAATTAGATCTTTCTTGAGAGCGGTATTTTTCACTCCATACTCTTTATTATCTTGATCACAAATAGGTTGATTATGCAATTTCTTTTGATCCGAGATAACTTTGTTGCTCTGAAATGCTTCTTTTTGTGAGGAGGATGAAGATACGGATGGCCCATCATCATAAAGGAATGGCCAAATTGATCTTAATGATGGCTCTTTAGATAAAGTATCTTTTTGTTTTTCCTCATCCTTTCTTAAATTTGACGTGTCATCATTATGAGGAAGCCTACCTCTTGATTGAGCTAAATAAAGGGAATACAATTCATTATACTGTTTCAAAGTTAATTCCATTTCTTTGATCAATATGGTATTTTTGGATGCTTCCAAAATTTGATCTTCGAACGTTCCCTCAAATAGGCTCATCATTATGGATCAATCCTTCCTTCTTTAATTTCAATCTAGTTGGGTTGGTTTGGAACATGTCACAAGTCTTGATCAATTTGTAAGATTTAAAAATTTAATTGTATTTTGATCAAGTACTTTGGAACTTCTTGTTTGAAAAGTTGAAAATAATCACAACACACACATCAATTTTGCACCATATCCCTAGAATCCTCTAGTGTGTATATTCTCAAACATTTCCATGGGTTTGATCACAAGAAAGACTTCCAAGCAAGCTACCTAGCACAAATTTGGCTTTTAAATGCCTCTATTAGGTAGTTTTTGCTATTTTTACCATTTTGTAATGTGGATTCCGTTCAAAATGGATTTCAACCATTCATCCCCCAAGTATGTTAAGGGGCTTCCCACACGCACCGAAGTACGATTTTGTGCAATCTGTTAGGACTACTAGAGGAAGTTCAAAAGGGCTAAAATCCTTTTTTCGTATACCCCATTAAGGATACACACATTTATTTTTATAGTGGGTCGGATTCCTACGGCAAAAGAAAGTGTATCCCACTTTGGGTTGTCCCTCTCACTGGCCCTTTAAGGCAATCTTGGGAGGTGAGCCCACTAAGTTGTAAACATGTTCATTTTAAAGCATGAAAAGTGGATTTGGTCCAACAAGTTTGGGAATTTGATTCACTCAAAGAGTGAAGAGCATATCCCTATTGCTTTCCCTTATCCCAAACACTTACAATCACAATTTTGTTCTTTTTCAATCCTGTGAAAAAGGGATTCTTAAAATTGAAGTGTTTATTCTTTTCCTTTAATCAATTATACTATGTTCACAACTTTGAATTTGCCACAATTTAAGGGAATTTTGCAAGCTTGTTAAGAGAAATACCTCAAACTGATGCTAGCAAAGGCTAGGCGCATTTATACGTAGTAGTTTTTTTTGTTTTTTTTTTCTCTCCAATGCCTTCCCTTACCTTGGCAATACGTTCCCTCCACCAACAAGTTAGTTGGCACAAATCAATCAAAGTGAGGGGAAACCATAATCACAAAGCTTAAAATGATACAATTTCTTATGCTTTTGATTATCTCAATCCAAGTACTTGTAAATTTTAACAAACTTAAGGGCTAAACTCCCAATTTAAAGAGACGTATTTAAGTTTGTATGCTTCTACAACAACAAGATACTTGGAGTATACCTCAATGTCTCCATCTAAGTTTGAATTGAGAACAAAGGCGATGTGTACCCAGTTTTGCCTACGTATCCTCTTAGCAATCAACTTTTCCTTCAAGTTGTGCCTCCTCTCTGGTTTTTGGACTTTTTGATGATAGAGCATGTACCCGAGGTGTAAAAATAGTCAAAATATAAAATTCACTTCATAATTTATCAATTTAATAAAATAACAAGGCACAGTCTACGCGACATTATTCAGACTATACGTGAGATTTAATTTCACACAGCACATGATTTCTTTAACCGTGAGCGTCACCTTACGGGGCTCAAGCGAGATTAAAATAACTAGACATGGTGTTTAATTGCTCCGTGTGTGAAATCTTTACTTAGTCACAATAGACTGGTGAAAAGACTGTGAAACCTAAATTAACAAACGCGTGAATTTAAATATAGAAAGTGACATTTAAATGCACAAAGGCAGAAGGTCCCCCTTCTTCCAAACGTAAAATGATTATTCGGCCATGGCTTTTATTTATCCTCCACGTGACATTTAAATTTGTAAAGGCATGCAGCCTTTATCATGAACATGATACTTTATTTCCTGGATGTGTAACTTCTTTTGTTGATGCGTGAATCTGTAGGTTGAAAAGCGTGAGAGTCCAGACTATAGGCATGATTTTATTTTCCACAGGTGTGAATTCTTTCTGTCAAGCGGCGTCTCTTTGCACAAAGGCGTGATTTCTTTCCTATTTTTTGCAGACAGCAAGCAAAATTAAGCAATAAAAGCTAAAACAATACAACTATAATGGAAAATTTGACTGATTTTGAGGCCTAGTGCCCCACGGTGGGTGCCATTTGTGTGTGTGAGTTTAACACCTTCATGAAATAACAAGATTTAAAGAGAATTTACTATTAGAATTTAATCTTTCCTTGGTATTTTATGTATTTAATAGGATAAACCAAGGTATCCTAATGTATTCTATCCTCTAATCCAAGTGGGAGGACATGTCATTTTGTAATTTCCTCTATTAAGGAAAATAGATATTCCTCCTTATGAGGAATCCTACACTTGTCTCACACACTAGTGAAATGTGGCATACATAGAATTGGGAGTTACAATGTAACTCCTTTCTCACATCTCTATTTAGAGATGGCTCTCCTCTCTCATTTCTTATGAGGTTTCTTCCTCTTCTCAATTATTGTATGAGCATTGCTCTCACTCTCTCTCTCTCTCTCTCATTCTTAGGCATTTGTTGCCACTTTTATTAATTGAGAGGGGTTTTTTTATGCTTTTACCCTTCAAAATCTTGTCTCCTCCTTGCTTATTTTTTGGTGTATGCTCCTAGTTCTTGTGCTAATTCATGGTATTTTTCCTTACTCCTCACTCTTGAGATAAACAATTTTCTGCAATTCCATATTTTGTTCTTTATCATTTTAACATGGTAACAGAGTAGGTTGGTTTAATCTCATTTTGAGTGTACAGGTGAAGGATCTACCATATCTTGGAGCACTCCATATTGGAGACTCTTGAGAGAGATTTTACTAATTTCTTTTTTAATCTTCTTAAGTTGGAAAAAAATTGATTTTTTTTTGGGTTTGGCTAGTTTACCGCCAAACCCGATTAACTCTTGGTTTCATTTTGTGCAAGTTTGAGAGAGTTTATTGATTTTTACTAATCTAGTTAAGAGGAAAATTTTAATTTTTTTTTGGGTTTGGCTGGTTTACCGCCAAACCTGATCTATCTATTGGATTCATTCCTTTGATTTGTGCAGATTCTCTATTGTGCAGGTTATCTATTTTGCAGGTTTCACGAAAAATTTTATATCTTATCCAAATCGATTTAAAATCTGGTCTTGTTGTATATGATTCCATTAAATCATTGTGCAGGCTTTCTAGATCATTCTTGGAATAGTTTCCTCTTCTTCTAACAGGTTCTTTATCTATTTTCTTTCCTTTTGTTCTTATATTTCACTGATTTGAAAGAGATAATCTTAAAATATCAGAACAGTTTGGCTATCCTTTCATTCTTCTTATAAATTTGTATTTAATTTTTTGTAAGCTTTTTTTATATAAGTCTTTTGGTCACTATTCATAAGTATATCATATGTCCCTCACAGCCGTTAAAGAAACAAACTGAGAATTCCCCTTCACCCGCCTTAGCAATCTACACCTGTTGCACTGCAATTTTATGAGCCACTATTTGTATCTAGACTTTTGATAGGTCTTTCATTGATAGGCAAGTGGAAATCTTCTCCAAGATCTTCAAACAGAGAATCTTCACTCAAATTAATCTATAATATACCCCGCTTGCGCTTGAGGCTAGATTCAGAAGGCTGCATTCCCCCTTTACATGATTGGAGAAGAATGTGTCAAATCCCTCTCCAAGGTAATGGTTGTATGGTGGATACAGACTATTTCGAAATTGTTCATCTTCTAAAATTTCCATTAACGCCTTTTTTTGTAGTTTTCTAACGTCTCTCTCTACAGGTTATGCATGTTATTAATTATTTACCTACATTACATGTTATTCATTATTTCCTTATATTACATTTCCTTTATTATATCTGCCTTGCTGCATTCTTTTAATCTATTACTTTTAAATACGTTTTAATATATGCTACGTTTTCAAATTTAGAGAATATGCAACGTTCTGCTTAAAATTTATTTTCAGTATTAACATTTATTTTCAGTATTAATAACGTTTCATTATTTTGTTTTTAGTATTAACATTTTAGTATTTTGTTTTTAGTATTAATGTTTCATTATCTTAGTAATAACGTTTCATTATCGTTTGTCTTTCAGTATTAACGTTTCATTATCTTATCAATACTGAAAATACTAAAAACAATGATAATACTGAATATAATTATAAAATAACCAATGTTATTATATCTTGCAGTATTAACATTATTATTTTCAGTATAAATGTATATAACAATGTTTATAACCATCATTGTTTTGGAAGATAAGGCATGATTAATTAGAAACAAATATAGTCAAATGATCAACGATTGGTATTAGTCGATGATTATTGGCAATTAACTGTTTATTGTTGTAAACTAAAGTTTCATTAGTTAATTGTAATCATTTATGTGACACTGAGGTAAGACCATAGCACATTGAGGAAAATTTTTTTTGTTTAATTAAAAGAGATATCTCTGTCGTGTGAATCCAAGAGACATATGACTCCTCACACTTAGAAGCCACCACTTCTCCATGTGAGAAATATAAGCGTTAAATCAAACTCATTCAAGAGGAAGAGAATGAACAGTATTCTTTTAGCAATTCTATTATTCATAAAGCAATTTATATCACCCAGATTCTTCAGATTCATTGCATACGCTGCAATCCATCTTTTGTATATGCTATCTTTAGCTACTCTTTATTATTTGGAAGGGTTCATTATTGTTTTATGCTTTTAACCTATTCAGTTTTTTGGTAGGATTCACCTTGTTTTTATTTCTTTACTATTATTAAATCTATAGGCTATCTATTAATTCTAACATTTACACTATTCAAAGCAAACTAATCTAAATAATGCACAAATTAATCTAAATACCTCATGGTTCTCTATATTTAAGTGGTAAATGAGGCTCTCAGCTGCAAATCCTCACTAGTGACACTCTAATAATGATAAATTGAACTAATATGATAAGAAAACTAGATCTAATTATCAAATTCTAGCTCTATTTGATAAGAAATCTACAAATGATCAACAATTTAAGCTAATTGCCAATGAAAATAGCCAAGTGAGTGGTGTGGATGCGAATTGCAAGAGCTTGGCTGTAATTCTCAGATATGTGGTGGATGAATAATGTCTCAAAATGCCTTCTATTTATAGGATTTTCCCAAGGGTAGGGGGTAGAGTGAGTTGATCATGGTTATGCTTGGGTAAGGTCAATTGGCTTTTCTTTGTCCATAAATGGGGGGACAAGGAGGGGACAATCATTTAAATAGTTTCAAAAGGCTGGACCTTTTAAACAAAAGTGAGTGATTTGTGTCCATTTTGTCTCCAATTTGCTTTGTTGAGGGAAATTATGATTTATTAATTAATTAAAGTAATTAAATTTAGCCATGAAGGGTAAGAGGTTCATTTTGATTTTTGCTTTCAAAAACTATGTCATTAATTGAATTTAATCAATTTCATAGTGTTTTTCCCCTTTTTAAGCTTTATTTAATCATTTAATCATTTAATTGAATTTTCCTTTGATTTGAATTGCCTTTGTTCCATTTATTGATTTTTCATGCTATTTTGATGATTTGATGCACCTTTTGATTTAATTAAACCTTTGGCCAATTTTCCATGTCTACAAATACAATCCAATCACTTATTGAATTCTTTGGAGACTACTGGTTTGATTGTCCATGTGTTACCAGTGACTGAGATTCATTAAAGGATACAAAACCCTTCATTTTGGGGTTATTGTGTGTGGATTCAAATATAGGTTTGATTTGGTTAATGTTTAGAAGATATCAATAAAGTATTTAAAGACAATCTTACATGTTTGGAGAGGTTTGAGAGGCACTTATCATGACTGTACCCTCACAAATAGCGGCATAGACTAGTTTTACTAAGTTTCCTTTCTCTATTTTAAGGTTTCCTTTCTCTGTCGTAGGGGTACAATCAGAGGGTTCATTGACAAAATGATCCTTTGAATGGTTACTATGAATATGAATGATTTGATATAGCATATTTCTCATTGTACTTGAAGTTTGGAATAGCTTCTGCAAGGGTGAAAGTAGTTTTGATCATTTTGGTCGTGACTGTTCCTCTACACAGTCAGAAAAGATAACTGTCTAATGATTATATGTAATGTTGAATGGATTAAATGCTTTATTCTTGGTAGAAGTGAATGGAAGGAATAGTGTTGGTGTTAGGTTTCATTTATTATTGAATTCAATGGTTTCCAAGATGTGTTGAGGATTTTTCTCCTTGTTTAATGTTAACTGTTCTTGCACAATCCACTCATACAACAATGAAGTTACAAAATTGAACCAATGGCATGTTTACAACAAAGAAATAGAATAATAATAATATGCTAAAAATTATATTCTGTTTAATACATGCCAAAGGACCAATCCCAACATTTCTTAAACATACTAGTTATCTGATATGATCAATTGTTAATAAAGGTCTAATTTTGTAGACTGCTAGCACGAAGGAAGATTTGATCTAGCCAAATCTTCCTTGTACCACACAAAAATCATGTGTAATAACTATGTCTACTCCAACCTTAATTGTTTAAGAATTCATCATATCAGATAAAGTATGTTTAAGAATTGTTGGGAGTTCTATTAGACCTTTGTTGTAAACATGCCATTGGTTTCAAATGTTTGGATTCACGTTTGTTGATATTACTAGCACATTTAATGATGCCATTGTATATTGTTGTCACTGAAATGACCGCATTCTACTGGTGTCGTGCCCTAGCCTATGCTTTAACTCCATTATTTGATGTTATTGGTGCTTGTGCTCAAGGATATCCATTTTTTAAAAATGTTGATTGTGGTTATCAAATGGATAGCCTGTGAGCTTCTAGCTAGGTGTCATTTATATTGATAGCTTAGGGCATCAAATATATTTTATCATTGATATTTGAGACTTTGTTAAAAGGAAATAGGACAAAGAACGATTTTGATTTAGTTTCTCTATTTTGATCTCTAAGTGGCTTACAACCCTAGAGAAGTATATGCATATTTACAGATGTAGTTGCAGGATACATAGTAGCTGATAATTCACAAGAAATCCATGCATCCAATTTGAATAGAAATTAATACAAATAAATAGTGTTCTCCAATGGCCCAATCATCCAGACCTTGACTGTCCTCTCAACCAGTGACCCTTCAAAACTAGGTTATCATGCAATCAGTGAGTGATCCTTCATTCTCCTGGTCTACCCTGCATCCAAACATATTGGAAATACACAATACAATGATAACAAGTCTTTCACAATCCCCCTTCCCTCAAGGAACACTATCAACCATCCCTTCCACATAGCATTTCACTATTGTATGAGTGGATTGTGAAGGAACAATTAACATTAAACAAGGAGCAAACTCCTCAACACATCTGTGTTGTAAACATGGCATTGGTTCAGTTTTGTAAATTTATTTTTTTGTGTTAAATGCATTTAAATGGAACATTAAGCATAGTAATAATATGTTTAATCTATTAGTAATTGCAGATTAAATGCCCATAAAACCTTTATCAGTTTAGCATGTTATTATAAGATACTAAAGAAGACTTGTTAGTTGTCAAAGAAATCTTCATTGTCCCCCACAATGAAGACAATGAAGATTGACCTCCTGCCCCACAACAAAGAACATTGTAATAAGTATAAGATATAATATATTGTTAGAATAAAATTTGAACAAAGACATGTAATGCTTAAGTTAATGATCTAAAAGGCTGCAAATATAGGAATTGAAAAATAAGATAGTGCCAAGAAACATTTTCACAAATATGAAACATGAGGAAAAGTAATAATATTAAAAATGCCAAGATTCACAACATTAATTTTCACCTGTGGATGAGTTTCTATAGTGGGTTTCCCAGCATAAAAAATATGTTGAGTTGCATTTGAGTTGTAACTAAGAATATCATGTGGAACAGACCCTAAACTTTGAAAGCATTCTCCAACCTGGCAAATTCAGCAAATTCAAAATTCAATCTAGGCAAGCATCAGTAAGTGAAATAAATTATAGAGATCAACATCAACATCATCATAATCATTAGAAATAAACTTTAAAGACATATTTTGGATAGTAATATGTTTCTTGAAAGTTTTTGTGATGCTTCTAAACTTTAAAGACATATTTTATGGCTTAATGATAACATAGATTAGTGTCTTGTTTTCTGATAGAATGTTGTTAATCATTCATGGTCTTGAAGAAACTTTTGATTGTTTTTATTCTCGAGTTTTGACATTGTTTCTCAATGTGATATAGACTAACCACAAGGTGGTTTAGTTGGTTCTCTCTTTCTATTTAATCATTTGTCTTCTTCATGGTCTAAGTGTCAATATGTTATAATCCAACCAGCATTTCATACCCCCACTTCTGACAAACCTCATAGCATGCAAATCACAGCCAAAGACTTGGGTGATCAACATACACAAACAATGATAACCCTTAGGAAATAATGATCATTAATATTCATTAATGGTGGACAGTGATTCCTTGGTAATAAAGGCATTGACAACATTCATCATCTTAACCAAGTCATGGGTGGTGATCCTTGAAATAGCACAATTAGTAAAAGGAAATAACAACATAACATAATCTAGAGTGATGAAGAAGGAAAATTGGAAAATAAAATATGGAATAATCAGGTTGGAATTAGAGAAGAATTCAGAAATAAACTTGAATTAGAAAATAGCCAAGTTATCTGATTCTTTGTTTGAGGTTGGGTTCCAGTTCTAGAAAGCATAATCACTAATTTATCTGAAAGGAATCAACATTTAACTGATCAAGTGAAAGCACTACAAATCGGTCAAGAATCTCAGATGGTGAGAATGGTAGAAACAATGAACAATGCAAGACAAGCTGAGCAAGAAAGGAATCTAGCTATTGATGACCGAAGATAGATGACTGAACAACTTCAAGAAAAAGAAAGTGAAATACAGAGACTCACTGATCATCATTTTCAAGTAACCAATCAAAGATTGACTGTAAATCAAGAGATAAACTGAGTGAATGGAGAATTGTCAAGAAGACTAGAAGATGTTGCAAGACTTAGAGAGGAGAATGAGAAGCTGATAAATGAAGTGAAAAACCAACAGCAACAAAATGAAATGAAGAAACTTGTTGAGGACAGTTCTAAGAAGATTGATGATTTTCTGACTAATCAAAGAAGATTTGGGAGTAGAGCTAGTATAGGCTACATTGGTGAAGGCGAATCATCACAACAAGCTGAACAAGTTAACAACAATCAAAATTAGAAACCTAAAATGTTGGCATGTTATCATTGTGGAAAACCGAGACATACATCTAATGTGTGTAGAAGCAAAGCACAAGGTAAACCTCCTGTCACTCCTAAGTTTAATGGATACTTTTATTACTATGGTAAGTTTGGACACCCAGCTTATGAGTGTAGAGCTAAATAGAATGATATTGCTAATAATACCATTGTGGAGAAAATATGCTATACTTGTAATAAACATGGACACACTGCACGAGAGTGTAAGGCTAAGATGAAGCAAGTATGGTCTCCTAAGCAACAAACACATTGGAAGCCCTATCAACCAAAGAGACAAGGTAACTCTTATGTTTGGGATTATAATACATGGGCTAACTGCACTACTTGTGGTAGATATGGACACATTACAATAAATTTTTATAGAAAGAGTTAGATTAGACAATCAAGAAGCTAAACAAGCATTGGAATGGCTTGTATGCACTGTCATAGGGTCGGTCATTTAAGCAAGAACTGCAGAGACCGAGCACCAGATGAAAACCATATATTTGAGAGTGGATATACTATTGCAGATATTATGAAGTTAAGAAACACTATGTGGAAGAAGGCATCTAATGAGAATGCTAAGTCAAGTAATGTTGTCGGTGAAACCTCATCCACTAGATTGGGTAACATTGATACCTCCACTTAAGGGTAAATAGGTATGTACGAGACTGACATTTAAAATGATCACATTTTACATATAGTTCCTTATACATGATGCACTTATACCAAATCAACAAGAATAAAGATGCACTATGGTTTATATGTTATGAGCTAACAATGTTATATAGTCGGTAAAAGAGAGACCGAGAGTTGGTTACCCATAGGTAATCACTATCTAAGGTTAACCGAGCACATGTATCAACCGATGAAGAAATCCTATGTTAATTGAGATGATAAAATTTGTGTTTTGTCACTGAGATGATAGTTTTTTTGTTTCGAAAGTTAGGTCAAGAATTTATGGCATGAAAATTTGAGCAGGAATATCAAAATACATGGGAACAAAGTTTATTGTTACATTGTAATTTCGAAGAGCGAAGATTTCACAAAGAAAAGTTAGAGCTAAAATATTTTTAGAAGGATTGAAGGCTACTATAGATCGAACTGACATCACGCTTTGATGATTTTGAGTAAGTCCATTTGCTATCAAACACTTTTTATCTTGTTGCTTGCCGAAACCCTAGAATCAATTTATGGCATCTACATCATCTGCAAGCAAATCAAAAAGTATTGAGGAGGAAGTTAATCTAATCGTTAGGGAAAATTTCATTGAACCTAAGTTTAAGCCACATCCCAAGGTCGTTGCACAAACAGATTTAATGGACACTTTTTTGAGCATACCAAATAGGGTTTTATTGATAGAAGACGTAAGATTGTAGATTCATTGCAAAATTGGAGAAGTTGGAGAATTTTTAACTATTGCAACATATCAAAAACTTTGTGGCACTAATGGTAAATTGAAACTAGAACACAAGAAGATTAAGGAATCAGGGTTATCATGTATCACACACTATCCACAATCATTTAAGATAGATTGGATCAGAATCATTTTGAGCAGGTATCACGATGAAAAATTCTGGCTAGATAAACCGATAGAGGTCAACAAGAAAATGATCAATAGGGTTAGTAGGCTCCCTACAATTGACAAGACTAAACCTTCCATAGTTCGTCACGACCGGATGTTGAGAAGAATACTAGAGCACAATGGGACGGTCAAGCACTAAAGATTTCAACAATCAGAGACCCAGCAGTTAAGTTCGTAACACATGTGATTGGGTACAGGATATTTCAATCAAACAGACTCAATAGTGTACCCTGCAACATAGTAGACATGTCATACAAAATTGTGGAGAAGGTCACCAAGTTGATCTCACCGAGGTAGTGTTTCATTAACTAGAGGAAAATATGAAGACAATAAGAACAAAAAAGTCTAATACATGTAAGTTCGGATCACTACTTGTTTGCATATTTTTCTATCTACAAAAGTATGTATTTGGCATCAGTAAAGTAAATTAGAAATTAGATATACCGATAGCGAAACAGATTAATGATACGATAAGTAAGTTAGGAGATAAACTAAATATAGAGTTTGATGCATACTTCAAATAATTTTAGACTAAAATGCATAAAAGAAGCAGAATTCTGAGTGAATTAGTTGAAAAATTTGAGAATGATATATGTTTTGTAGTCAACACAAATTATACTATGATAAAAGTAGTTGAACCTAGAATAAAATGGTTGGCACCGATGGGTTATGAAATGAACCATGATTTCGCATTGAAATCTATTAATGCACTACTTTCATTACTGAAAGATCCCATTGCCACTAGGTTTGGAGTATATGAAGAGGCCAAATCTAGAATTTCAATAGGTATAGAGATCAGTAAAATGTCTAGAAAGGCAAAGAAGATGAGGAAAGATCTCACTACTAGATTTGGAGATGTCTCTAGAATAGCTGAGGAGACATCGGTTGAACAGGCAACCGAAGGTTAGTTACAGTTGGCTAACAAATCATATGATAGTGAGGAGACCAAGTCTGACAAAGAAGAAGATGCCACACTAGTTCCTCCACCTAAAATTCCTATGAAGAAGTAGTTACCAGTACAAGAAGGTATGAAGACAAGATCATCAACTACAGCTTCACCATCCAAGAAGAAAGAAGTAGAGAAAGTAACAAAATCGAGGGAAGCTATACCGACAAGGAAATATATCAAGAGAAAGAACAAGCCTGTAGCTCTGAGGCACCAAAGAAAAAGAGAAACCTGATAAGAATTAAAAAAGATCTTGAGAAGACTGAGACTTAAGATGACGTCAATCAATTCAAGGTGGTCAGTAACAAGGTAAAAATAATAGATGAAGTCATTGAAGAAATAATTGAAAACAGAGATCTTACTAATCCTGAAATAGACAGATTTGACAAAATGCCAAATGAAGATAAAACTAAGTTAGAAGACGCTATCATCCAAATGATGATAAAATTCAAGAAAGTTCCAATGGAATTTTCCTGTGCATTACCAAATAATTTGGATGATAAGATTACTAAGAAATGGGCTATTGCACTAGACACTGAGAAAAGAAAGAGAGAACGATCTCTAGTTCGGGCAACCCCACATCTAAGCTATGGAGAACTTAGTGACTACATGACCAAATACCAAGCAAGATTTATGATCAAGAACTGAGAAATGATGATACTAGATGGAAATGTGGCAGATATGGATACCACAAGCGATTCTTTATGGACATCAATTTTTAAGGCCAAAGAAAAAGCTGAGCAAGAAGCATTCTTAAACTTGTCTAAGAAGAGACAAAATTCCAAAGGTAAAGGTATTTGTATTGATGAGGGAACAACAAAGAAATCAAAGAACACCGGTATATCAGTAACTAAGGTAATTGATATCACCAAGCAAAAGGAAGAAATAAGTGTTTCATAGGATGCACCGGATAGAGTTGAAATTCAATTGGAGAAGAAAACCGATGATGATGTACTTATTGAGGACATCACAAATGGTGATCCTAATGATAGAGATGATGAAGATGTGAATATTGCACCTAATCAAGATGAAGTACTAGACACTGAATGTCTATTTACATCACTACCGGCTAAACTTCCTATACTTGCAAAAGTAGTCAAAATTCTTTCTCGAGTACAACCCAATGGCTTAGACCCTGAGCAAAACAAAGACATCACAGGGGATCAAGACATTGAGAAACCTACAGAGATAGATGAGCCTACAAAAATAGATGCACCTTCCATTGAGACAAAGGCAACAGAAGAGACAAAGGAAACAAAGGTGATCCCACCTGACACCACATCTGAGGCTCCCACTCCATCAACTGAGACTACAACTACCAAGGAGCAGAATAAGGAAGAATGAGTGTTAACCAGGAAGGATACTCCGAAATCTGGAGATAAAAATATTGTTGTTATTGAGAAGAAATCACCTCTAGCACTAGAGAAGAAGAAGAAAAAGAAAGGAAAAGGGCCAGTCACCCTAGATGAAGTGATAATTATCCCTGAGTGTGACTCGAGGACCCTAAGCCCCAAAGACTTGAGTAAATATGGGGAATTATGTTCAAGAAAGGCAGCTTAAGAGAAGTTGAAGCAAGAACACAAACGAAAAGAAATCTTAATAGATGTGAGCGATATCCCACAACAAGTAGTACCTAAGGTGAATATTGATGATGATACTCCTATCATAGATCAACTTGCTACACTTGCTGAGAAGATCAATGCCCTGAACGTTGATGTAGATAAATGGATTGAAGAAAGGGAAAAATCCAAAATACAATGCAAACTAGCAGAGAAAATAAGCCTAGAAGTGGCACTAAAGAAGGTCAAATTATCTAAGGTAATCACTGAGATAAAACCCATCACTAAGACAATTGGTTAATATTTACTAAAGCTTTTTACTATAGACACCTTCAATGTTGAAGTCAGTGAGAAGATCAAAGGATTGGAAGCAGAAATAAAGTTAAGTACAAATGCAACTATAACCAAGCCTAATGCTTTCTCAAAGCACATTCACCGAGTTTAGGAACTCTGACGGTTAATAGCAGATTTGAAGAAACAAGAAGAGCACATAATTGATCAGGTTACTGAGTTATAGACAGAACTCCTGCCATACCTGAAAATTTTTGAGGCACACATTATCAAAGCCGAACAACTCGTTGCAACACTAGAAATTTTGGTGTTAGATAACATCTTTGACATGCATGCACAAGTTGGTCTTGAGCATATTTCTCTCACCAACTTGAAAGAGGAATGGGAAAACCTCTTAGAGTCAGTGAAGAAAACCCACCAGCCTATTTTTGATAAGATGTGAGTATACTAAAAAAAATTTTATTTGGCATTACTATCAAAAAGGGGGAAAACAATGTATAAGTCATTATGCCAAATATGTACATACATGCTACGTATACTACATATTACTGGGAGCATGCATAGAGGGGGAGTACTTAGTACTTAGAAATTTTTTTGATGTGTATATGTATATGGCCGAGATATAAGCTATATATAGAAAAATTTGTCTATATACATTCGAAGTTTTGATACTAATGTCAAAGGGGGAGATTGTTATCTCTAATGAGAATTTAAAGTTATCTTTAGTATCAAAGGTTTGTAAAGATATCGGTCGGTCACTTACATTGAGAAAATTAGTAACTAGAAGCAAGATAGACTAGTCGGTAAAGCATTTATACCAAGCATCAAATAGTTTATCGAGCAACAACATCACCAACACCGATAGACAGTAAACATTGAGCATCGCAGTATACACCAAGCAGTTTATACAGTGTTTATCGAGGATCACAAAAAATGGCATAGTAATCTAGAATGGCACATACTTCTACGCAAATTGTTACAATGGTTCATAAAATGTTTTACCAAGATCGAGGAACATTTAATGTGATAATATTCATTAAATGCATGTATATCTTTTGTAATAGTTGATCTAGGTCATTATTGTACACCGTAGATCTTAGGGTTATGACTATGTTGTGTAACCTAATTTTGTTAAAGTGACAAAAACAAAACACTATATATTTATGTGTTTGCATCATTTTTGGTGTGAGCTGATATATGAATCATGGAGCACTTGAAACAATTGCCTATCTTCAAGTCTATCAATTAACAGAGCAGAACCGAGTACAGAGGAATTCAGATTGAGCAGAATCAGAAAAGGCTACCGAGCAGTTCAAAGCAGAGATTCATCACAAGTGAGGTGATATTTTATCAGAGCTTATAGATCTATATCAGACAATTGAGTTGTCAAATAGTAGATAATTACCTATTTCTTTTTGACCATTGTAATAGAGTTTTTGGATAAAATCTCTTAACAGAGTAGACTTAACAGTCTTAAGTAAATCTCTTAACCGAGTGCACACTTCATTAGTGTTGTTAAAATCCTATAACTAGGTAGATCTAGCTGATCTAACATGTCACTCCTAACAGGGTGAGATCACCAGAAGTGATCAAAACTTGTAGCCCTAATAGGCAAATCTGTTCTAACAAGGGTTTCTGCGTTACCAAAATACTTGTGTCATGTGATTTTCATATTGATTTCATGTTTTTTACTTTCATAAGTTAAATGAATGATTGATACATGCAGTTAGATTCAAGTTGTTTTGGTCAGTTGTTACTGTATAGTGTTATATATCTGAAAGGTTTACAAGTAAAGTTTTTGAAGGTACTAATTCACCCCTCCCCTCTTAGTACCTATCTCTCCTAATTCCAATAGTAGGAATATTACCAAACCATAGCTCATAAGGTGTTTTGTCTGTGTCAGGCCTCAATTGTATTCTATTGATTGTATAGACTGTTGTATTGACTACATCTCTCCAATAGGTATGTGCAACTTTTCCTTCAATTGTGATGGTGTGTGTTGTATCAAGGATGATCCTATTCTTTCTCTCTACAATCCCATTCTATTGAGGGGTTCTAGGTGCACTCAACTATCTCTTTATGCCATGTTCTTCACAGTACTCATAGAATTTGTCAGAGGTGAATTCTCCTCCTCTATCCGACCTTAGACATTTTATCTTTAGTCCAGATTAATTCTCAACCTTAGCCTTGAATATTTTTAACTTCTCAAATGCTTCTGACTTTTCTTTTAAGAACACAACCCACATCATCCTAGTATAATCATCAACAAAAAAAATGAAATACCTTTCACCATAGTATGATCTTGTTTGAGTTGGTCCACATAGGTTTGTGTAAATCAAATCCAATTTGTTCTTTGTTGAATTATGCTTGCTTCTAAATGAATTCCTCACATGCTTTCCCATTACACATTTCCTGCATATAGTATCAATTGGCTTTGCTATGCTAGGTAGGTCTCTAACTGCCTTTACATTACTTATCTTTACTATGTTATCAAAATTGATATGACATAGTCTTTTATGCCATAGCCAACTATCATCTATTTTAGCAACAAAACAACTTGCTTCCAGATTAAGCTGAAAAACATTACCTTTAGTCTTTGATCCTGATGCAATTATTTCTCCTTCTTTGTTGTTAATAATGCACTTGTTTCCATTGAACTCCAACCTGTAACCTTTATCAAGTAACTGTCCAACACTTAGTAGGTTATGTTTCAATCCATCAACATAAAGAACATCATCAGTGTTGTTCTTTCCATCTAAGGTGATGGCTCCTCTACCAATAATGGGTTTAGGATTGTTATCTCCAAATCTAACCATGCCTGCTTTGTATCTGACCAAATGAACAATTCTCTCTTTGTCTCCTGTCATGTGATATGAATAACCACTTTTAATGATCCAATCTATCCTAATGTCAGCTTGTGAAATCAGTGCTAACTCTTGTGAATTCTTTTCATCTTCAAGATCAATGAATCTAATTTCTTCTTCTACTAATTCTTCATCTAATACTCCATCTCCAGCATAGTAGCATTCCTTTGAGTACTTAGGCTTGTAGTCATTCTTGAACTTTTGAACTCTTGTAGGACACTTAGATGCAAAGTGACCAATCTTATTACATGAAAAGCATTTGAATGGTAATTGTCCTTCATATTTTCCTTTTCCTTTCTTTTCTATTTTAGCAATCATAGCAATAAAATCATCTAGAGTCTTTTCTTCTTCATCATCATCAAAATTACCAAAGGTGTTCAAAGATTTCTTACCATGGACTGAAGCTTTGAAGGCTGTCTCACTTTTAGGCTCTGTCTTCAAACTTGATATTTCAAATGCAACAATCTTGCTAATTAAGGTTTCTCTTTTGTAGTTTTCTACAAATTGCATAGTCTCATCAAGGATGTTTATCTTGTTCTCATATTATGGTGTCAATGTATTCATTAGTTTATCCATGATGTCTTCTTCTAAAATTTCTCCACCATTATTTCTGATTCCAGCAACTCCTTCATTAATCCTTTGATTGTAGGCTCTTATGTTCTCCTCAGGTAGCATCTCCAAAGTATTGTACTTTTTCTTCCATGTTTTCTTGCACACATTCTTTGCTTGTTTATCTCCTTCAAACATGTCTTCTAGGTGCTTTCATATCTTGTAAACTGTATCTACTTTCTTTATTTATGAAAACTCACTATTAGATAGGGTGTTGATAAGGGCTTCTTTTTCTATTGCATTTTGATGGAACAAATCCTTCTGCTTTCTAGTAGCATCATCCTTTGCAAGATCTGCTAGAGAGGGGATTTGAACTTTTTTGATAGCCACTTCAAAAACTTCAAAAGCAATGCACTGCAAATGTTTCATCATCTTGATCTTCCAATCAAGACAATTCTCTCCATCAAACTTAGGACTATCTTTTCTAAATAATACCATGTGATCAACCTCAAGCTATTAAACTTTCTCTCTAAGGCACTTGGCTTTGATACCAATTGTTAGGAATAGTCCCAAGAGATAACTGAGGAGGGGGGGGGTTGAATTAGTTATCTACAAGTTTCAATTATTTATCCAATTAAGTATACTTAAACATAAAGCATAAACACAATGAAAGAACACTTGAACATAACACCAATATTTTGGTTACAAGGAAGCCCAAATAGGTAAAAACCCTGGTGGGAATTGACGCCCACTAATAATTTGCACTAGTGTTTTATGATCCTTGTTAGAAGATCCTTAACCCTATTAGGAGTTTTCCTTACAATGCATTTAGTACAGTGACCTAGTCAAGGGTCAAACCCTATTAGGAGTCTTTTACAATTAACCTTGTTAGGGGTGAGGATGCATTGTTTGAGAGCACACTGCTTAAAGGGGTGAAGGCTACAACCTTCTGAATAACAGATATACACTATATCTAGATCTTGGTGAACTGCACTTTGACCTGCTTTTGGATCAGTTCCAATGTATATCATAAACTCTTCACTTGGTCACATATACCTTCTGTTGATGGCTCAACACTCTGCTCTGCTCTTCACAGTCAACTTTGACCATGCTTTAGCAATCACAAATGACTGCCTATAAATATCTTTCCTATAAATGATATAATCAAGTCAGCCTATTAGAACCACCTTGAAATCATATTAGAGAAACCATAATATACTCCAATAACAATTCTATCGGCTCTACTAAGCATGTAGCACAATTTGGGACCTATCCAATATTAATAAATGTAGATGCATGCTACACATTGTCGGCTCTACCAAAATAACTGAAACTTTCTCCTTAAGATGAATTACATCATGTGCTCTTAGCTGAACATTACTAACTCTTCTCTAAGCACTAATCCAAGGGCACATACCAAAATGATAGGCACAACTCTTGTACTAATAAAATTTATGTCGGCTCTTCTGAATAAACATAGGAAACTACTACTGGTGACTAGCGACTACATAACTTCACTTCTACTCATCATAAGACTCTACGTCCATGATTGTAACATCATTGACATGTCTTAATCATATATCCAAAGGCACATGGCTCCATGATGACTATACGAACAATCATTCATAGAACATTGCCTGTAACTCTATTAGGAACACTATTGATACAAGCTACTACATAACTGTCTGTTCTAACAATTATCCTTTGTGTCCATGATATCATGCTGATAACATGTCCATGTTTCATATACTCAAAACTTACTGCATAGGTCTTCCACACATGCTACTTACCATATGTTGTCATCAATGACAAACATATAGTCAGCACTGGCTTGCTGGCAAATCTCCAACAGATCTAGAGGCCGACATGGAGAATTAATTATTTGTAAGGCTATTTGAGAGTCAACTGATCTTACATTTAATATTTGTTTGTTTTAGGAGCTGACTTGTCTTAGGAGTGAATTATTTCTTCTGGATGACTTGTGGTTGAAGAAATGTATCAAAGGAATGTTTGGGTAGTTATTTAGGGAGTCAATCAATGGAGGTAGGTTGATAAGATAAGAAGTGGATCTTGTGAGATCTTGAAGATCATATTTGTCTAATATTTTTAATAGTAGAGCTAGTGGTTTACATACTTGGAGATAAGGAGATTTCTTGATGGTTTCCAAGCTCAAGTTTAGATTTTCCTTAGTTTTTCCACTAGTTTTTGATGTACTACAAAGCTGGACTAGCTAGAGGATTGCAAAATTACTGTTGTAATTGTTTGCATTTGGCCTTAACTCGAAAGGCCTTACATTCAAGCATGTTGAATGAAATTCTATTTGAGCATTATCTTTTTGTGTTTCCATTGTATTGTTGTTGATGGTGTAGACTTGGACTATCCATTTTGGGATTTCCCAGGTTGCACTGCGTCAATGAGTTAGCATGAGTTACAGGTGAGCATGAGCCAAGGTCCTGATATAGGTCCAGACACAGATTGTGCTAGGGGTAGTTCTAGCAGTTGATTTATATCTGTTGAGCCATTTTTTGTTTTATATTATGATTCATATTATCAAGACATTGTACACTATATTCTTTTATTAGATGATGCTCATTATGATTGATAATTTTCATGTTTATGGACTTCAATTGATAGAATCTGATGATACCATGGACTTTATTTTCTTTACTTTATGTGATGTCATCATGTGTTGGATTTCTTTTTCAGGTACTTTATGATATGCAGTTATATATGCTCTATCTCTATATGCTCTTTTTATGCTTTTTAGATGCAATTTATGATATGAATGCACATGTTATGCTTAATTATGCAAATGGATGTCTTATTTATGACATAGATTATATGGATGCATTGATTACATGGTTTAATGCTTAATGATCTCTAATGATGATATTTAATGCTTTAATGATTTAATGACATCCCATGATATGGATGGATGCATTTTATGATTTTATGGATGATGTAAGGTAATGTAATGAAATGAATGATTAATGCACTTGTATGATTTTAATGATATGTGATGATATGGATGGATGTATTTTATGATAAATGGATGTAAATTACTTTAATGATTAATGATATCACCTAATGATATGATGATTAATGATAAGCGATGGAGGTTATGCAAATGGATGACCTAATACAATACACTTATATGTTGAATGTAATTCAAATTTTTAAATATAACGAACCCTAAATGAATGCACTTTAATGAATAATACAATGACTTAATGGATAAAAAAGTTAATGCAATGATATAATGAACTTAATGCAATGCACCTATATGAAAACTTAATAATGCCATCTAATGCAATGATAAGATTATGATGTGAACTTACTAATGCAATCTAATGCAATGTTAAAATGGTGATCGATACAACTAAAATAATGAATGAAAACTAATTGCAATGTAATTTTAAAAAGAATGCACTTTACATGATGACCTAAAATGAATGCAAAATTATATGATAAATGTAACTAAAATGCAACGTGGTTTAATAATACAATTAATCTAATGCAATGTACCTTAATATAAGTTTGATTTTATTTTTTCAATTCCCAACACATTCTATCACATAAGGTATTGATGAAATTTTCAATTTTAGTTTACTCCACCCCCTCTTATTATCTTTTTCCAAATCATTTTTTTAGCTAAGAAAGAAATCAACTTAAAAGCCTTTAATCTAATATGGATGCAGCTAGCTGTCACTATTCAAAATTTAGGAGCTTATTTTCATCATTGAGCAATTTTGAGACCTGAAATTTGGCACAATCATCACTAGTTCAACCATGATGATATGAATACCTTTTACTTTTCCATGTTGCATTCCCAATCTTGGTACAACTATCACTGATTGGATTCAATCATGAGAGTATGAGTACCGCCTTCGTTAGAGTCAATGTTGCAAGTGGATTTTGGTATTATGATATTGAACATCAAAATATCCAAGGTATCATGCTGCGTAAACAAACAAAGATCTCATTTTTTCCATATGTACATGTCCTCAATGATTCTTTTATGATCATGTCATTAGATGAATGATACATATTTTAAAACTTTGATCTTAAGAAACTCATTTAGAAACTAATAAAATATCATTCTTTCTGTTGGAAACTGCAATTGAAGCAATTGTTGTATTGTCATTAATGTCAAACCTTAATTGGTAAGACAATTGCTATCTATGAAAGTACTATATCTATTGATTGGTGAAAAGGATTAGGGAAAGGGAGATAACAATAGAACCTAGGGAAAGGTTGAATTATTTGATACTTAAATGAGTACTTGATTATTTGGCACTATGATAAGATAATGTATTATTTATCTAAGTAATAAGAAAGACTAAAGAAGTAGGCTTAATCAAGAAAAAGTGAAGAAATCTAGTTTAAGCCAAGTGATTTTAGTGTTGACCGAGCACTAGTATATGTTGAGTAGCTTTAGTGTTGACCAAACATCAGCTTATGCTGAATAACTAGAAATTATCGAGAAAAATAGTGCTAGCCAAGGAAGATAGTTTGTAGAGATGACCGAGTTACGCAGTGATGATGGAGGAGATGAACATAGTATTGACCGAACATCAGTAATTTACATTTGGAGGAAGAATTCATATTTCCAGCTGACACAGTTAAATTCTTGGGTTATGTAAATCATGTTGACTTTATTAATTAATTGTATGGATAATTTAATGCATGGTAAATTTATTATGGATTCAATAAAGTGATTGAAGATGTTTCTAGAAGGATGGATGAAGAACTTAAATGATGGAAGGATTCGATGAATTTGACCTAATCTAAGATCTACAAAGGAGATTAAGATGAAAAAGATAGATCTACCTATTAGAGAGGTATAAAGGAAAACCTAATTGTGACATTACAAAGTATATTGGTGTTTCTTGATGTTATTGACTAATAAGTCTAAGAAGAAGGCTAAAGGTGAATGAGTTGATTAGAGTTATGATTGCTTGAAGTGAATTCTGAGAAGATTAGAGATGGAGATGGAAATGGAACTCAGTTAATAAATCAACATATATGTGCGAATTGGATCTAATATTTGCAAAGTGAGTTGTATGTTTTTTTAGATCAAATATTACTACTACTTTCTAACCATTGTATTAGTCTAAATCCTTTAATCAAGATTGACCTAAAAGTCATTATTTAAATCCTTTAATCAAGGTGGCATTCTAATGGAATGTACTTAAATCTTTTAACTAGGTCACTTTTGATAGAGTGTTTAAATCTTTTAATAGGGTCACACCTAGCAGTGTGTTTGTAAACCTTTAACAAGGTTGGCTTTTCATAGAGCTCACTTCAGAAGAGTGAAAATATCAGTAACATGTTACAAAGTGGGTTTTTCCAAGTTGGCTTTCCACTATAAATCTAGTGTTATACTTGTGTGAATGATTGTTGTGAATGTTTCTATATTCTACAAGTTAATTACTATTGGATAGTGGACTACATGTTATATGTTTCTGGTATACATATTCTTTAGAGACCGTGTTGTGTTGGTGATTAGATCTGAGATTGTTGAAGTGTTTAAAATTTCAATTGGTACATCTGGACTTGAGAACAACTGATTCACCCCCCCTCTATTGTTCTAAATAATATTAACAATTGGTATCAGAGCTGTTGGTGCTTACAGAGAAAAAAATTAAAGGTACTTGAAGCTAATAATCAAGATGTATAAAAATGAGGTACCGAAGTTGAACAAGGAGAACTTCCCTACAGGGAAGAGTTTGATGAAACTGTATCTAGCTAGTATTGGTGATTCAAAAAAATAGTATGTTGAACATGACTATGTCATACCTGCTACACCTTTGATTGCTGAGGAGGTGAAATGAAAATAGGAACACAATCATGCAATGTTAGAGATTGCATTTTCCTTAAGCTACCCTGAATTTGAAGATATCGAGGATTGCACTACTGCAAAGAAAATGTGGGATACTCCTGCAACCATTTATGGTGGTGATGTTATTGTTCTAAGGGCAAAAGCTAAAAGCTTGAGAGGTAAGTTTGATGAAATGAAAATGCAAGAAGGTGAGAATATTGCTCAGTATTGTGGTAGAATTAAGGAGGTAGTGAATGCTATTAGAGGAGCTAATGGAATCATTGAGGATGAGACTGTCATTAGTAAAGTATTGAGAACTTTACTTCCTATCTATGATATCAAAATTTCTTCAATTCAAGAATCAAGATTTAACCCTGGTAATGTTCTAACTCTGTAAAGTCTTGTTGGTAAGCTTACTGCTTTTGAGATTTCTAACTATGATAGCTACACTATTCCTAATATTGAATTTTCATTCAAGTCACAAAAGGTTTTGCATAAATCTAAGAGAGAAAAAAGAAAATGTGTGAAAAGTGAAAGTGATAGTGACACTTTTGATGAGGAACTAGATGATCTTGGCACTCATGGCTAGAAGATTGAAAAGAGGAAAAGGTAAATATAAAGGTAAACTTCCTATAATCTATTTTTCATGTAACAAAGTCAGGCATATTGCTGTGAGATGTCCTGACAGGAATGCCAAGGATGATGAAAGGGAAAGAAAGTACAAGGATAAGAGAATTCACAAAGATCACTGAAGGTACAAAGATTACAAGGATAAAGGTAAGAAATCTTGCTATATTACTGAAGAAGAAACTGATATTGATAGTGATAATTTTGATATTGAAGTAGTTTATGTTGCTATGAAAGATGATTTTGATGAAGATAAGAAAATTGCACTTATTTATTATGTGAGTAAGGGTGATAAATGGATTATTGATAGTGGTTTATCACATCACGTGATTGGTGATAAAAGTAAATTTGAAACCCTAGATCATTACAAAGGTAGAAGTGTTAAGTTTGGTAATGATGCACCATGTCCTGTTAGAGGTAAAGGATCAATTGAGCTAATTGATAAGATCACTTGTGAAAATTCTTATTGGGTTGAAGGTCTTAACTATAATTTTCTGAGTGTTGCACAACTTAATAGCACTGGTTACCAAGTGGAATTTCATCATAGGAAGGCTGAAATATTTGATGCTGCTGGTGAATTAATTGGAAGTGGAGAACAAACTAGAGGTAATTTTTTCCATCTAGATCTATCTGAAGAGACATGTTTGTTTGCACAATTTGATGATGTATGGTTATGGCATAAGAGGCTATGTCATGTTAACTTTTAAAATCTAGTAAATGTTAGTAAAAAGAAGAAAGTTAGAGGTTTACCGATATTGAAGAAACATGATAATGTGATGTGTAAACAATGCCAGTTGGGAAAAATGACAAAGTCTAGTTTCAAGAGAAAGACATTTACTTTTGAGAATATTTTAGATTTGGTTCATACTGACCTTTTTGGACCTATGGGTGTACAAATCTATTGTGGTGCTAAGTATTTTATTTTGTTTGTTGATGATTACACTAGAATGATGACTGTAATGTTTTTGAAAGAAAAATCTGATGCATTTCAGTTGTTTAAGTGGTATTTGGAAAAGGTTGAAAAGGAAATAGGTAGAAGCAGGTAAAATGTCTAAGATCTTACTGAGGTGGAGAATTTATATCAAATGAGTTTAATCTATTTTGTAATGATAGAGGAATCAAGAGATAGATGTTTGCACCGAGAACACCTCCACAGAATGGTATAACTAAGAGGAGAAATAGGTCAATTATGGATTGTGTAAGGACACTAATGATTGAGAAGAATGTTGCACAAAAATACTGGAGAGAAGCTATAAGTATAGTTGTTTATACCTTAAATTGAGTACAAATCAAGAAAGGTACAAATGTTACACCTTATAAATTATGGCATGGATATGCACCTAATGTGAAATACTTTAGAATCTTTGGGGTAAATGCTATATATTGAAAGATAATAGAAATGGAAAGTTTGATGCAAAAAGTGATGAAGGCATATTCCTAGGTTATTCCACTAAGAGAAAAGATTATAAGTGTTTGAATTCTAACACTAAAAAAATTGTGGAAAGTACAAATGTGAAAGTTGATGAATATGCAAAGAAAAATGAACAAGAAAGTAGACAAGAACCTGAAGACTATAGATCTTTTGTCTATATGAAAGAAGGAGAAATAAGTAACACACCTACACCAAATGTAGAGTCATAGGTAAGTAATGCTGAGCATTAGGAGGATGCTGCTGAGCATCAAGAGGATGCCACCGAGCATCAAGAGGATGATTCTGAGCATCAGGAGGATGTTGCCGAGCAATCAGAAGCAGAATCTGATAATTTTCATGATGAAACTAAAGACCAAGGAGAAAAGAAATCTGAACCTACATTGGCACAGTATGTGAGAAGACATCATAAGCTTGAACAAATCATTGGAGATAAGGAATCTGGATTCTTGACCAAAAGTAAGTTGAAATACCCTACATGTTTATTATGTGAGTTTGAGCCTAAGATAGTAAAAGATGCTTTAGAGAATGAAGACTGGATTCAAGCTATGAATGAAGAAATAAATCAAATAGAGAAGAATGATACCTAGACTCTGGTGCTGAGAATAGAAAACAAGTATGTTATTGGAACAAAATGGGTATTCAGAAACAAGCTTAATGAACATGGACAAGTCATAAGAAAAAGGCAAGACTGGTATGCAAGGGTTATGCACAAGAAGGAATAGACTATGGGGAAACATTTTCCCCTATAGCAAGATTAGGAGTGAGAACTCTACTTGCATATGTTGCTTACAGAGATTTCAAGGTATATCAAATGGATGTAAATTCTACATTTTTGAATGACATATTAGAAGTATACATTGAAAAACCTGAAGGATTTGTTGATCCAAATAAGAAAAATATGGTTTGCAAACTGAACAAGGTGTTGTATGGATTGAAGCAAGACCCCAGAGCATGGTATGAGAGGCTTTATAATTACTTGATAAAAATTAGATTTGTAACGACAAATGACAATGACAATCTATACATGAAAGATGAAGAAGGTAAAGGGATTTTGTTGGTAGAAATTTTTGTAGATGATATCATATTTGGTGGACAAGATGCCCTATGTCAAAAATTTTCAAGTGAGATTCAAACTGAGTTTGAGATGTCTATGTTTGGTGAGATTAAATTCTTTTTTGGTTTACAAGTCCATAAGATGGAGAAAGGTATCTTTATTACACAATCTAAATATATCAAAGAGATATAGAAAACTTTTGGAATGGAGGATTCAAGGCCAGTGAGTATTCCTATGGCTACTGGATAGAAACTATATAAGACTGATGATATTGCTAAAGTGAATCAAACCCTATATAGATCCATGATTGGTAAGCTACAATATGTTGTCCACAATAGACCAGATATAGCTCGAGCAGTTGGGATTGTGGCAAGATTCTCTGCCAATCCTAAGGAAAATCATATGATGGTTGTGAAGAGAATACTGAGATATCTGAAAGGAACATAAGAGTATAGATTATACTATAAGAGGAATGATAAATTTGAACTGAGAATCTACACTGATGCTGATTGGGTAGGAAATGTTGATGACATGAAAAGTACAAGTGGTGGAGCTTTCTTTCTTGGACAAAGCTTAGTCTCCTGGACAAGCAAGAAACAAAACTACATTTCCCAATCTATAGTAGAAGTTGTGTATTTAGCAGCTATAGTGAATTGTTCAAATATGGTATGGATCAAGCAATTGTTGAAAGGTATGAAAGAGGAGATCACTGAACCAGTTGTTATATTCTGTGATAACACAAGTGCTATCAACATATCAAAGAATCTAATGATGCACACAGAGATGAAACATATTGCTATCAAATATCATTATTTAAGGGAATTGGTACAATAAAAAGATGTGAGAATGGTATATGTGAACACAAAGGAACACTTAGCAAACATATTCACAAAAGCTTTACCTAAGGATGATCATGAATAACTTAGAGGTAAATTAGGGGTGCTTCCCCTAACTGATGCCGCCTAGTCAAGCTAGGAGCATTGCATCAAATGTGCTACACAGATTATCTGACAAATTGATGTAGGAAAGGTCACACTTTAGGAGTTGCCTAGAGTTGTGAAAAGAACAACAAAGCTGATAATCAGTCATAACCAAGATGAAAGACGGAGAAATACTGATACTAAACTGATAAGATAAAATTTACATATGAAATATGTAAAATTGCTTTGGCATTATTGTCAAAGAGGGAGAGATTCAAAGATGAAAACATAGATTCAAAGAATCAGAGGAAGAGAGACAAAAAAGATTTAGAGGGAGTAACTGTGTGAATGGTCAAGCAAGACTAAGTTATTGAGAATCATTATGAAGCTCGGGATATTATAAATATTTCTGATGCAAATTTTGGATTGGTTGGTAGCTCATGTGTTTTTTTATGTGGTGTTTCCATCAATGCCAAAGAGGGAGATTGTTGGAAATTGTAATTGAAGCAATTTTTGTATTGTCATTGATGTCAAACCTTAATTGGTAAGATAGTTTCTATCTATGAAAGTACTATATCTATTGATTGGTGAAAAGGATTAGGGTAAGGGAGATAAAAATAGAACCTAGGGAAAGTTTGATTTATCTGATACTTCAATGAGTACTTGATTATTTGGCACTATGATCTAAGATAATGTATTGTTTATCTAAGTAAGAAGAAAGACTGAAGAAGTAGGCTTAACCAAGAAAAAGTGAAGAAATATAGTTTAAGCCAAGTGATATTAGTGTCGACCGAGCACTATTATATGCCGAGTAACTTTAGTGTTGACTGAACATCAGCTTATGCTGAGTGACATGAAATTATCAAGAAAAATAGTGTTAGCCGAGGAAGACAGCTTGTAGAAATGACTGAGTTACACAGTGATGACCAAAGAGACGAACACAGTATTGACCAAGCATTAGTAATTTACATTTGGAGGAAGAATTTAGATTTCTGGTCGACACAATTGAATTTTTGGGTTATGTAAATCATGTTGACTTTATTAATTGATTATATGGAGAATTTAATGCATGGTAAATCATTTTATTATGGAAGGATTGGATGAATCTGACCTAACCTAGGATCTACAGAGGAGATTAAGAGGCAAAAGAAAAACCTACCTATTGGAGAGGTATAACGAAAAACCTAATTGTGAGGTTATAGAGTATGCTGGTGTTTGTTGATGTTATTGAATGATAAGTTTAAGAAAAAGGCTGAAGGTGAAGGAGTTGATTAGAGTTGTGATTGCTTGAAGTGAATTCTGAGAAGATCAGAGATGGAGATGGAAATGGAACTCAGTTAGTAAATCAACATATATGTGCGAATTGGATCTGATATTTGCAAAGTGAGTTGTATGTTTTTTCAGGTCAGATATTACTACTACTTTCTAACCATTGTATCAGTCTAAATCCTTTAATCAAGGTTGAACTAACAGTCATTGTTTAAATCCTTCAATCAAGGTGGCATTCTAATGGAATGTACTTAAATCCTTTAACTAGGTCACTTTTGATAGAGTGTTTAAATCCTTTAGCAGGGTCACACCTAGCAATGTGTTTGTAAACCTTTAACAAGGTTGGCTTTTCACAGAGCTCACTTCAGAAGAGTGAAAATATCAGTAACATGTTACAAAGTGGTTTTTCCCAAGTTGGGTTTCCACTATAAATCTAGTGTTATACTTGTGTGAATGACTGTTGTGAATGTTTCTATATTCTACAAGTTAATTACTATTGGATAGTGGACTGCATGTTATATGTTTCTAGTATACATATTCTTTAGAGACCGAGTTGTATTAGTGATCAGATCTAAGATTTTTGAAGTGTTTAAAAGTTTAATTGGTACATCTAGACCTGAGAACAATTGATTCACTCCCCCTCTCTATTGTTATAAATAATATTAACACTTTCATCATTGCTTATATGGTTCAAGACTTCATCTATTTTCTTGAAAGACTTGATTCCATCAATCAAGTAATCACTTAGAAAAATTTTACCATGTTTTTCAAATCCACATTTCAAGTATAGTTCCATCCATTTCATATTTGATTGTTCATTTTAATCTTGATAAAGATAAGTTATTTGTGAGATCTTGGATCAAAAGTTTGCATTTGTTTGATTTGAAGTTTGGAATAGGATTTGAATGTCTAAGTGTTCTGCTTATGATTTGATGAATTGATTTGTGTCAATTGATATTTGATTTTATGAATCCTTCTTTCTTCTAGGATAGATCTTCCCCCAGTTTGATGTTGTTGTGTTGTTGGCCTTGGACACTTTTTAGACCTAGGACGAAAGGTTTAGGTATTTACAAATGCAATTCTAGGGTTTTATTATGCAATATATACAAATGATGGTGAATGCAATATCTACAAGGATGATGAATAGACATGAGACTTGACTTTGACTTTCAATGGCACCTGTTTACCAGGTTTTCACCAATTGAAATGATTTTCTCTTTTTTTCTCTTTTCAATTTTTTCTCTTTTTTTGCTACCAAGGTGCCTATTTGCTAGGTTTTCACCACTAGTACAAAAACAACAATATATGACTAAATAAACTACTAAAAATTGTAGATAAATGACTAATTTTGGTCACGTGACCAATAGTAGTTTATTGTCGGTCATTTATCTCATGACCAAATTTATGACTAAACTATTTTAGTCATTGATTTGGTCATTTATTTAGTCATTGATTTGGTCATTGATTTGGTAATTGATTTAGTCATTTATTTGGTCATTTATTTGGTCATTGATTTAGTCATTGATTTGGTCATTTATTTGGTTGTTTATTTGGTCATTGATTTGATCATTGATTTAGTCATTTATTTAGTCATATATTTAGTCATATATTTAGTTGTTTATTTAGTCATATATTTAGTCATATTAGGACATGATGGAATTGAACCACCTCCTACTTGTAAAGTAGATGCTCTTCCATTGAGCTAGTACCTTTTAAAGAATAATCATACCATGTATACTAGTACTTTTCATTAAACATGATTTCAAGTTTTTCCATCTATATTTCAAGGGTTATGATAGTAAATAGTTATGGGAATCATTCAAAACAAAGTATGTCAAAGACTGTTATGAGGCAAAGTTTGTGATTTTCATGTAAAGAGGAAGAATCATAGGTTCCATCACAGTGAAAAGAACATTCTATACATGAAATAAAATGTAAGTTTCTTGATCTAAGGGGAAATAAAATGGAAAAAAAATAGACTAGCAACCTCCATGCGATTTCATGAATAAAGGAAAAAAATTCAGAGATTAAAAATCTTCTTAATGACTGTAACTAGACTAAGTACCATAGAACTCTTCCTAATGACTATAATTGGAATAAGTACCTAGCTTTAGACTAATCCAATCCTTAATCCAAAAATTCACTTTCTAGACCATTGCCATGCACCTAGAGCCTCCAACTTGTCCAATCTTCAAGAAAATATTCCACCCTTGTTCTAGCACCTTAGAACATCATAACATGGCTAATGTACCATGTTCCACCAGCCCTCCAAGTCTGGTTGAGAGATCTGCAATACAACTCACTCCAAGAGCATAATCTCCTTATAGCCCTGTCTAGTCAGTAATCTTCCTTTACCTCACAAAATTTCCAAACAACTAGGGAAACCCTTGATAGTTCTAAACACCCTTTACAATGCTACTAAACATATCCCAAACCCAAGGTATGTTAATTTGGACCAACTACTAGATCCACTACCTTTGTAGCAACCAAATAGGCCTAATTTGCTCCCATTTACAAATCAACCTATACAAGGACTTGCTCCCTTGACTCCTAACCTTGAAATTATAAATTTTTTAAGGCACCATCACTCACTTATTCTTCTAGGCATCAAACCCTCCCTTCTAGGGTCCCTAGGCTAGGGCTTGTTCACAAGGACACTTGCAAATCTCTCTAGATCCCCTCAATGAATCTAACACATCCATATGGATCTTGTAACAATAGATACATAAGAAAACATACCTATCCTTAAGATCATTCGTTCACATTAATGACTGGTGTCAAACTAGGCACCCTTCAATCAACAACCTACCACCATTCTGTGGTTTTCCCAAACTCATTTCACCTATCCCTGCATTAAAACCATTATGTACAAGGATATAATACACCATTATACCTCTCCCACCAATCACAGTAGCCATGGGGGTGGGAGAGTGACTTCATTATGAAGGTTTCAACACCTAAATGCTGACAATGACTCCACATTAGGAACAGTCAAGGACACCAGTTAATTCCCTGGTCTTATTAGTGGTCAAAACATTGAAATAAATGTATGGAAAGGTAAAATTCACCCAAGAAAATGATATTACATTATCATCCAAACAAAATCATGTTTTATCCAAGCCTATGAATTCCCTATTATGAGGATTGTACCCACGGGACAAAGATTCACAGTGTGCAGAGAAAATATTGTTTATTGATTGGAATCGTTACATTATTGATTCATTACATATCCAACTCCAAATCCATCCAAACTCATGGATCTTCACTAATATAGACTTCTAACTCCCCGAAAAACTGACTGTAACCCACTAACTATCTAAAAACTGACAGTCATAGAACACATTAGAACTGAATCGTACGAGTTTGGAGGTGACTGTGGTCTATTGTGCCAGCATAGAGTGAACCATATCAGTAGTTGAGAGTGATTTACAACATTATGAGTACACTTGTTGATATATTCTAAGGACCATGACACTGATAGCAAAATGATTTCTTGCTATGCAAACTATGTAATGTTGTTGAACTTGTAACTAATTATTGTTAAAGCTTTATGTTGACAGTGATAAAATTAGAGATTCATGAATGTATTTAATTCCATATTGTTGAAGTTGATCAGCTAGCTGCAATACTGTTATTTTTGTAATTCATTGGTATTTGTCATTATTAATCTCTATTTGTTGGTGATTTTGTATGCAAGACTTCCATTTGCCTTTTTTGAGCCTTTAGAACTTGATTTACCTGGAGCTGGAAAATCAGAAGTCCCATCATCCGATACCTCCTCGATAATACATTCCTATAAGATGAAACATTCATTCAATACCAATTACCAACAAACTTAGCAAAAGACGTTAAATTATTAAGAAGTAATATGGTGCATGCTAGATAATCAGGAAAAACAAATGCTTCATACACAATTTACACAATGTATAAACAACCAAATATATTAAGCCACTAGAAACAGTCAATTTGTCTCATTTTTACACTTTTTGATTTAAAAGTTTAAAGGTTCCAATTACAGAACAATCTCTATATCCTTGGGGTAACTTTTGAAAAAGACCAAAAGCCTTTACAATCACAAGAAATTAACACATAATAGACTTAAATGTTAACAAAGATCTGCATTATAAATTTTCCTGATATTAACTAGTGCTCTCAAATTTGCAATCAAATCAATAAAATGAGAAATATGATGCAGGAACTATTTTAATGTATAGTAGGAAACAATGAATTACAAATAGGAACAGAGTAGCATAGTTGTAGTTACTAATCATGCACAACATAATCATAGTGCACCTGTGACCAATAGATCTCAACTAAGAATATACACTTGCGTGATACTGATCAAATTATCTACATTACCAAATCTAATTCTTCCCTTCATTTTGGTGATAACTAGGAAAACTTACTTAAAGGTAACTATAAAGAACAAAGTAACCATGTCTTCCAAGTTCCAACTATCATTTTCAATCTTACAGGGAATCTTTCATCCAGCTAGATAAGTTTGGTAAGGTCCAAGGGAATATTTGCTTCAGAATGGCATGATTGATGAAATTATATCATTCTCAATACTTATTAGCATTTTAGGAATATGTAAAATTATTTCCCTATAATTTGTTAAAATCAAAAGCTGCTTCCTGTAGTTAACTTGTCATAGGCTTCCAAATATGTTTTTGTAATATTGTCATCTTTGCTTATCTTTAAAGCACTTGTTATTTCTGATCAGATTTGACTAGTTCACCCTTCACTATTGTGTAGCTTGAAAGGGGTGAGGCCTATTGGATAAATTTATGGATCTTTTAGGGAAATCTTAGGTACCAAGTAAGACTAGTATTGAAAATATGATTGTTGAAGAATTTTGAAGATTACTCAATAGAAAAATTGTGATGTAGAAAAGTGCAAGAAAGCATACTATCATGCTCATACATACATTAAAAATTCATCGATTGTATCTTGTTAGAGGGACTCATGGATGACTTGACTAATAAGATGTCTCATTTTCTTAATGCTCTTGCAAAGAAAATGATCTTCCAGTGATTGCAAAAGTAACGATTCTTTCTGAATTCATTCCTTAACATGGTTGTATTCTAGGCTCATTTTTTGTAAAATAGTTGTTGGTTAAATCTTTAAAACTTGATATTTGATCTAGGGTTAGTATCTTTGTTTAACACAGTTTATGGACATGTTGATTATGATGTTGGTTTTAGATACTCTGCAAATAAGCCTATAATAAGTGTGATGAATCAAATTGGATTAAATTGAACTTATCTTTTCATTCATGAACTTGTTAAAAAAAATGGTTTATTTTGTATTAAAATTTCCATGAATGGCTTCTTCAAATAGTTGATATTTTGTGTACAAAGACCTCTCTAAGTGGCCTTTGAAATCTCTGTAATTTCCTGCTTGACATCTTTTTTAATAGCTGTCTTTGTGTTTTTTGCTTTGATCATAATCAAATAGGAAGTCACCTTAGAATACGATTGGGCAATGACATTAGAACTAGGCAAAATCTTGGACACAAAAGTTTGGATGTCATAGGTTTTTACAGCTATTGTTTCACTATTTCCAAAAAATTTAACATACTAATTAACTTTGCAAGTTGTTTGGGATAAACAATTATAGGAATATGTTATCAAAATATACATTCAAATATGTATAGAGGTTGTTTGAGTTAGACTGTTAAAATATGATGGTAGTTTGAGACCGTTGGAAATAAAACTAAGAATTGATTTAATTCACATATAGCCTTAAAAATAAAGCTTGGTTCAATTTGCAAATAATTCCATGTAAATTTTAGCTTTGCTTTACATTATGCAAAGCCACTTGTGGTAGAGTTTATAAGCATTATTGTAGATTTATGCTTGGTTATTGAAGTTTTGTGCATGCCAATTTCCATGTATAATAGACACCTTACTTCACACAAAAGATTGCATTTGGAGGCAGGAATTCATTGCTAGTCATGACAAGAGCCTGAGATCACAAGCAACAACCCTATATGGAATACAAAATTTCGCTTTGTACTGCTGCTTTTTTATGTGTTGAAGTGCAGTAAGGCCCAAGCCCTTCTTATGAAATGCACTTGCACTGTGAATGAATATAATATATTTCTATATAGGTCTTCCAGAGGCTTTGAAACATTGATGTTGCTCGTCCTGATGATAAACAATAAAAGTTAGGATGTCATTATTGTAATTGAGATTTTATTCTTGTTTAATTCTTATGCTTTGTATCATTTCACTGAGGGCTCTGCCTCAATGTTTTATACACCTCCTTCACCACTAAAAAGGTAACTTGAATATGCTCACTGACATTTATGATCTCTAGCAAGATTCCCTACTAAAAGTGGCTCTACAACGTCACCAACTTTCACATATACATTGTTTTATAATTCTATTTTGTAGTAAGTAAATATCAAATATATGCTCTGTTTAATTTTTGAGAAACTATTAAGTTAATTCTTAGCATTCAAGCATGGGCACAAAGGTTCTATGTTATATTCATTTGGCTTTTAGTATTTTAACTAATGTTATAGAATGTTGGCTGAATAATGGCATAACCTATTACATGTTTTGCACAGATTGTAATTAGGTTGGACTAGATCAAGCTGATTGCAATTATGATTTTCTTATAATTGCAAAAATTGAATGATCCATGAATGTTATAATTTTCTCATTTACCATTCCTAAAAAAAGCTTCATAGTGAAAACTCATCTAAAGTTTTACTTTATTTTATATTCCATTCCTTAAATTTCAATGTATATGGGTTGATTCAGATTTTGTTAGTTGCCTTGTTTTAGATAACCCATACCTCTAACCAAAAAGTGAGTATTTTCATGATCCCTCAATGTTATCTATGAAGCGACATCAGTTAGAAAGTCTAAAATCCTAAGAATATGCTAAGAAAGACCCAAGGTACAAATATTGAAACTGCATAATCAATAGTTGAAATCATGACAGGTCAAGATGGTAATCCACACAACTTCTAACTTGTGTCCCTTTCACATGGGCAATTCAACACTAAATGCCTTAAATTAACAACAATAAAGACATGCAAACTACACTAGACCTAAGAGATAAAGGAAATTAAACATTGATGACAGACCTCTCTTTACAATGGACTTGCATTTACCTGAGTATATCTTGTTCCAAAAGGTACTCCTAGTTGCCCATAATCATTTACACCAGTTTCAAAGACACGCCCTTGTTCTACTTAAGATTAGAAGAAAATGTCAAATAAAGGATCTTCAAGGCTAATTTTAGATAAATAATATGATAGATAATAAATGCACACATCAAATTTGTATGAACTTACATTTTCACAACTTAAATCATGAGTCTACAAAATAGAAGTGAAACTCAATTCAATACTAACAATACAATATGTGCATATATTAGAATACTATGTATTTACACTTCTACCTATCTGATTAAATGCATACATAGTTAGGTCATGACAATGGGAAGCTTTGAATTGTTTCAAATTCACAGCAAAATCCAGATTCAGGATAATTCCCATATTCTAATGCTAAGTATTGGGAGTGAAAAGTGAAAGAGATTATCTAAAGCAGAATAAAAACAAAGGTGATTTTGTTGCCCACTTAAGCAATTCTTAGAAAAATAGCACAAATCAAAGGACTTATAAAACACACTTTAAAATAAACATGATTAATCTTAGATGCAAGAAGTTAGAGGTTCAAGATTGAAAATCCACATTAAATAATTAGGAAGATCAATATATAAATTAGATAGTACAAAGGAAACCATCAACATTGGATGTAGGGTTTCATTACTCTATCATTACTAATCAAAGCTTTCTAAAGATGAGTTATTTTATCCCATTCCAAAATTTTCCAACTTTTAAGAACCAAGATAAAAAGAACAATATGAAAGAACTAAAGGCTGTCTACGTTTTGACTCACACAAGACTAAAGGAGCTGAGATGGGAATGAATGCAACATTATTGGTAGTTGGGATTACTCTTTCTAACAACATGCACATCATACAAATGTTTAGATGACATTAGGAGAATATGGGGACTAAACAAGGCTTTCCTTCTCTAATTATATTTAGAGAAGGTGTTGGTGAACTTGAACATTCTCTCACAAATGTCAAGGCATGAAGAAGATGGATGTCTCTTTTACAATGCCTTGAGGTGAACAACAACATTCATAGGTTGATCAATATGTAGAGTAGCATGCATAAACCATCTAGGAAATCAACTCTCCTCTTGTCAGAGAATATCTATGAGGATTTAAGTCATTGTGCAGGACTAAGACATGCATGCCCCATACTGCATGTGCCAAGCCACTAGAGAGGAAATCTCCACTACTACCACCATGAATGGCTTCACTTGGCATAGTCCAATGCATCAACTCAACCTCATTGCTTTCCCATCTTGGCTTGAGAAAGAACCCTCTTCCTAACAACACAAACTAATATCTCTACTTTCAATCTTACGAGTCATTATAGAACTCTCACAATAATCTGTCTCACTACAAGACAGATGCTTCTAAGATGACAGTGAAAATTTTTGGCTTCACCTTAGCCTTTGTCAAATGTCACAATTTACCATGTATTGTGTAACAAGGCTTGCCAAAATGCTAAAGCTTGTAGATGTAAGACTTTCCTTCAACCACTATAAGGAATCAAAATTACAAGAATGATAGACACAAATATACCAAGATTAAAAGAAATTATTAAGTAGGAGATGAAATAGCTTGCAGGATTATATTATCCTGCACGTTCTCAATATTAGAAGCACCAAAACACAAGTAAATAAGCAGCAACATGATAATGTGAGGATTAAATAAAAAGCTTCAACAACATCACTGGTCAGTAATAGTTTCCCAATCTCCTACTTGATGCTAGCTGATACGGTTGTAAATCCCTCTTATTGTGCTCTTCCTATAATCCTTGATTGAGGGAATACATTCAGATGCATGTTAGTCATAGTGATCCTAATCTCTAGAATGTCATCATGATGGATATTCATAAGCAGCTATGCCCACCCCTTTTGTTATATTTTTTGCAACTTCATTCTATTATATTTAGTACATTGAGATCTTGAAATCCTTGAAAATCCTCATCAATTTGCATTTGTTTCATTTTCATCCTTCCATTATCTACTACTCCTAGATTGTCATTCTCAACACTACCTCTACCTAGAATCAAACTCAACAACTGTCACTGTGTAGTAATCTGGTATGAAAAAGTGTAAACCAGTATACTTTCTGTGATATTTGCCAGTTAGAAAAATAGTTTATTTTTATTGAATTTTGGTGTCGTAAATGATAGATATTCAATGATCCTTTTATTGTAGTGGGTAAAGGATTGAAAGAAATTTATTTTGGGTTTTGCAGTATTAGTTTTCATGTAGTATAAATAAAGATATCAAGGTTTTTCGATGGGCTGTTAAAACCCTCACATAGGGCATCCAGTGACTATTCAAAATGTAGTTTATAAGTTGTTCACAAGTATGAAATGCTCTTGCTTGGTGTGAGGCCTCACCCTAAGCCGACATAGCTTTGTCATTGATCATTAGGATAGACCTAGTAATTGGCTTAATGTTTTGATGAATTAAGAGATTTTACCCTATTAATAGGGAATTGATTTCATTGAATGATGTACATTATAGTTTATGACACTTTCCATTCGCATGATGTTGATTTAATGATACATTATGGATTTGCATTACGATGACTGATTTAGATAATTACTGAGATGTTCCAATTTGGATATATATATATATATATATATATATATATATATATATATATATATATATATATATATATATATATATATATATATATTTGAATTATTTGGAAAGATGACAATTGGGATTTAAATTATGATGAGTTGTGAATTTCATTTAGGATTAAATGTTAGGTGATGAATTATTGATGATTATTTTGTGATATAAATATGAATTTTAATTTATAGTTATTTTGATTTATGAATGTTGTGATGATGTGATGGATTTTATATGCTTACGTAAGTAACTAGGAAATGGAGATTTGATTCAATCATGATACAATGAGATTTCTACTGTGAATTGTAAATTGGTTACTTAAATGGAGTTTATGAGTGCATATGATGCCATGAGTGAAAAAGCTAATTGATTATGCGAAGTGAATTCCAATTTATTATGTGATGTTGTAAATAATTTGTAAAATTTGAATGGATTTTTTTTAATATATACTGAGGACAATATTATTTCTTGGACTACTGATGTTGGATCTAGTGTGTAGGGAATAGGACCATGGTAATAAATTGGGGAACCAAACATACGCTGATGTGAATTCAGTGCGAACCAAGGTTGCATCTAATGAAAGACAAAAACCTCGTTGTATCGTATTTTATTTGTAAATGTAATGAGCTTGTATATTTCTATTCAATTTGTTAAATTGTAAATTTTAATTTATGTGTGTGTGCTCAAGTGGAAATGTCATGTGTCTTGTGAGGTGTAAAATATGTGTGTCACTTGAGACTTGTATTGTGTACATGTGGCCATGAAATGTTCTGCTTGGGGATTGGATGACCACCAACCTAGGTAAGTACCTTTTCGGATCCACATGTGAATCCCTTGGTTAGGGAGCTTGAGGTAGTGTTATGTCATTGATTTTCGAATTGAATCTTATAATGAACTTTTGGGGGATTATAAAGGTGCCTAGGGGTGTGTTTGGGTCATTTTTAGTAAGCCCACTTGGTATACCTATGGGTAAGGTTAAATTTTAACCCTAGGACAACCCCTTGTTGACCAAAAGACTCTTCCAAAAGTTAGATTTTTAAAATAGCCGAAAATTAACTTTTGAAAGCAAAGTCTTAGTTAGCACACCCATCCATTAGGATGCAAAGTCTTTGCCCACTTTTTGGCCAACTTTTTTAGGGACCCATTTTTGGAAAGCTTGTAAGAACTTAGGGAAGACCAACCAATGAGTAAGGAAAACTTATCCCTAGGGGGTTGTGGGGAGTTGTGTGGAGGTCGTTTTAGTGGGGACTCTTCTTTTTGGAGAGTTTGAACACCCACTCTCTAACTTAGAGACTAGACTAGTTTTAGTGAGGCTGGGAAAGGAGGAGAAGCTTGGATAAGGAGGATCTCACATCAACACTTGTCATTTTCTTTGGATCTAGGTTGGTGGCTCCAAACTTGCTTATGTTGTCTTGTTGCATGAGAAAATTTGTGTTGTGAGTAGAGAGAGTTTTTGGAATAATCTTCATCTTTGCTTCTTGATGCACTTATTGTTTTGAGAAAGGTGTTTGTGAGTTTGGAGAGACTTTGAGTTCTCCATGTCCTTGATGTTTTGTTAATCTTATTGCTTTACTTGTAAGTAGATGTGATATGAATCTTGTGTTTGATATGTGTAGATCATGTGTTGTTACTTTGTATGAGTTTTGTTTCCCCTTTGTGATGTAATAGCAGATTTTTGTGTTAAGGGAGTCTCAAGGCTACTCACCCTTGGGAGGGAAGAGTAGCCTTGGGGGTGAAGGGTATTTGGACAGTCACGAGTGTAGAGTCTCTCCTCGGAGAAGAGAGGGAAAAAGCATGGAAGTATGGGCTCCATGTAGCCATTCCATTTCTTGTTATTTTGGGGGCCATAAGGAGGTTATTTGGCTTGATGTCACGGGGGCCATAAGGGTTTTGTTGTGCATTTGGGTATGTGGTTGAGGAGTTGATTTTGTAAAACTATGAGGAGGCTTGATCTATGTGATCCTTTTTTTGTTTGAGCTTCCAAGTGTGTTAAAAGAGGTAATTGGGTAGCCATGTGAAGGCTTGTTTCTTTTATTTCTAGAATGACTTTCTCCTCATTGATGCTTGGTCCACCTTCACCCCAAGAATAGGGTCATTGTGAGACCCTTTGTTTCTTATCCTTGGTTGGGAGTTCTCATGTGTATAGATTATTTTTGTGATGTTGTTGCTTGATTATGTTGGTTGTTTACCCGTCTATATTTTGGTTCCCCTAGCTCAAGGATGGCCTCTTAGAGGCCTTGGTTGGGAGGTGAGCATCCCATGGTTATCCTATCTTTTATTGCAGGTTTAGAAGTCTTTGAATCCCACAAGAAAAGAAGATGCACCTTGAAAGAATGAAGCTTGAAATGTTGTGTTTTGAAAAAAATATATCTCGAGTATTCTTGTCAAATGTAATAACCATCCCTTGAGGAGAGAGAATGAACATTTGTATTACATTTCTATGTAAAATATAATAGTTAGCCCTTGTAGAAAAGAGTCCTAATGGGATCTCTACTATGAATACTTGTAATAATGTTATTTGCAAGTAACTAGGTAGAAGTTTTCCTTGATAGTTCCTCTTGATTAAGAATGCATATTTACATCATAAGTTCATTTTATGAATTAGAAGACATGAATGTTTAATAGATTATATTAATGTGAATGTTTGAATCTTTCTCTCTCTCCCTAAGAAAATATATTAGTACAGAGATTGATTTATATGCATCCTTCTCTATGGATAATGGGTAAATACTTTTATTAATAAAGCCTATCTCTTGGAAAAGAGTTTCTTATTTGGGTAGGGAAATTTAGTTTGAAAGACTTTAAAAATGTTTGTGTAGATGTTTTCTAAAAGTTTATTATGAAAAGGGATTGTTGCAAAGTTTTCTAAGGCTGAATAAGTATTTGAATTTTGATAAAAGATTAAATAGATGTTATGGTTGAAAAAAAAGAGAGGAAAAAATCTGTTAATAATGTTACAATGCTTCAATAATTAAGATTTCATGATAAATGTAAATAGTATTTTTAAATTCTGTTATGTAGACTCAAAAAAAAGAATCATGTGGTTATCTTGTACATTGAAGGTTTCTATTACAAGATGAAATTCATTGTTTTCAGATTTATGGTACCTCTCTAAAATCTCTTTAAAACTCATTAAAATGATGTTCCTTTACGAATCTCAAAACTGCATACATATACAAAATGCACATTTAAATGCATATGAACTTATATATTTTCGAGAATATCCAATGTATTTTATTCAAAATAAAACTTAAAATGCCGTTTAACCTCATTAAAAAAAAACTTTGTTCAAAAAATAATGTAAAAAAAAAACATTGTAAAGCTGTTTTAAAATAAATCTATTGGTTCGCTGTCTTTTGAATGAACAGAACTTTATATATAATAATAATAATAATAAAAAAAAATTTAATGCATTAAAAAGAACATTAATATAAAAAAAAAAATTTGAACAAAATTTGGGGGGGCTTTGGAAGCCCCTTCCCCTGCCGCGTCACGTGCTGCAGCAGCAACACGGGCGACCGCTCTCAACCCACGATCGTGAGACTGTTGGAGGTCACAGTCGCGGCTGCGGCCGGCTGTGGCCTCTCCACAACAACAACCATGGGGTTTGGGGTGAGCCTAGCTCCCCTAGCTCCTTATTCAAATTTTTTTTTATTTTTTGAAACCCTGCGATAAGGGTAAAAACTCGGAACCAAAAATAATAATAAGATACTCAGATTTGAGTGAAAAAAACACAACAAAAAAAGAGGGGTGGGACGGGGGGTGCCGGTATTCCTATTTTTATTGCTTGATCTAATACCCACTTGGGTATTGAAATTAGAGTAAAAAAAAAGGAAAAGACAGAAAACAAGGATTAGTATACCTATATTTTGGTGAGTCCTCCATTTTCATTTGTTGGTTGAGAGTCTTGTGCAATATGTAACTAGTATATACATAAGCATATATACAACAAGTATATACGATTATGAATATACACCATACATTTGAGCCATCCCTACCTCTTGTCTTCTTCACACACCTGCAAGTAGAGAATAGAAAAAAAAATAGAGCCTTTCCCATTAGGGTTTGGGAGGGGAAGTTTTAGAGAAGGAAATGAAGTTTTTGGAATCTTTTTGAGGCTTTTCTTTTTCCCTTTAACTCTAATTTTGGGATTAGGGTTTGGGCAAGGAAAGTCAACACGCATTTTGAAATTAATTTTTCCCCCCACTTCTCCCCTTGCTTTATTTTAATCTTTGTTAATTGCTTGACTTATCTTCTTTTTATATTGAAAGTATGAACTTAAATTTATTAAGATTATTTGTCTAAATGAAATTACCATTTTGTAATCCCTTATTAAAAATGAGTAAATTCTAATTAGATAATTTCTTCTATGATACTATTAAGTTAATTAATTTGATAGGGATATTAATTTATTAAGTCCTTGGGTAGGAAATTTAAATTATCAGATTTGATAATTATTCGTTGCTAGATGGTTCATTAGAGTAATTTTATCCTTTAAATAAAAGTGGAAACCTTGGCGGATTATTATAAATGTAATTTAACTCAAATCTTTAGCGAGGTAAATTATTGTTATTTAATGGGCCTCCTTACATCCTTATATTGCAAAAATTTATTATTTGGGGATTTAAATTTAGTTGATTGGATTATCTCGATAAATAAGATTATTTGGAATAATACTATCTCTAAGAAGACAACTACGATAAATTAAAAATTGCACTATCGTAAGTTGATCACACCCGTAATTGTTTTATACTTTAAATAATTATATTCATCGCGGATGTTTGAGAACTATTAGCCTTTAATCAACTATTAATTTAACTCTTTAAAAAAAAAAAGTTGGTGTGTTTTTACTCGTAGAAATATGGGCATGACACTTGGTAGGATGATGAGAGACAATGTATACTATTTTTTCATATTGTGTGCAGGGGTTCATGCAATAGTTGTTCTTAATTGGATGGATAGTAGGCTACTGCCTCAGAAGGTGAATGCTTGGCTATCATAGAAAATGCAGTCTCAATACGAGGGCGATATCTCCTAAATGAACCGTTGGATTTGATTAAATTTTGAATATGTTGTTTATAATCATGTTCTTATAAGTTTGACCAGAGAAATTGAGAAGTTTTGATTTGGTTCGAAAGTTATCAACCTCTGTGTATAGGTCTATCAAAGAGGACAATAATAAACTAAATGTGTTATTGCTTGATTGAACAGAGTTGTTTAATGAGCCTAGTTTGTATGGAGAGTGTGGAAAAGGACCATGGAGGGTATTAAGGGTGTCTAAATGAACTGGGAGTGAAGGGAACACAAGTGTTAATGGTATTAATTGGCTATCTCTCAAGTGTGTTAGTGACTGTCATAGTGGACAGTAAACAGAGGAGTATAAAATGTGGAAACATAGACATGCTATGTGAACAATACATAATGGATTTGTTGATGAGGTTTTGGGTATCGTGGAAAAGTTTAGAGTGAAACCAGTGTGGTATAATTCAGCACAATCATGAATTCTTGGAGCATAGTAGGCTTACAAGAACATTCTATAGCCATCTTTAAGACGATGCAGTTAGCTAGGATAAAACTAGATCTATATTATATTTGCAAAATGATATTATAGAGAAAAAAAATCATCTAAAGTTTGAAGACCTTCTTTCAAAAATGGTGGAAATGAGACTTGGTATAGAGTAATAAATCATATCAACAAAGACACTAAGAATCCAAAATTGTATCTATAAAAAGTGTTAGAAGATGAGAGAACTTCCTATTAGAGTAGACCATCAATTACTAGCATGGGAGGCTAGTCTGGTTTAATAAACAAAATTCATGAAATGATGCCCCTATGGGATACACAATAGCTTGAATTTATTGAAAAGGCTTTCAAAACTTTCAAGCAAATGAAATTGGCAAGCATAAAACCATGCCCCACATCCTTCACTAGCATTCTCCATGTCTACACCTAAGATGAAAGAATTTGAATAGGTTATCGATAAGACATTAAAAATGTTTTTGGAAACCCTTATATGATGCACATGAACTATTGGACATGATACTATGGTAGATATAAAATATCTATAGTGAAGTTTGTTAAAATGTTTTAAAATTGGCCAATGTACAATATCAACGTCTAGAAGTGCATAACAAGAAGCATTCTTGTCCAATATTATTGGAAATGCAATAGTGGATGTGCATACAGGAGGAGAACACAAAAACAACACATGATGATGATATACTACTACTAGTCTACCTATTTTGGGGTACTTTACATGTTCTTGATTTTTCTAGCTAGAAATCTTCTCATGAAGAGTGTAGAGTACAATTTAGGAGGCTCTTTTCTTTCTTAGTTCTATATTGTGTGTTTTGTGTAGCTAAATCACCAAACCAAATATAATAGACCATAACATGAAATAGAACTCACTTGTAACTCTAATGTAGCATAGTTTGCTGGATTTGATCGTCTGAACTTTGGAACTAGTGCATGGCTAGAACTTTTGATCGCATATCCATAGTTTCATTGCCAAACTAATCAGTATAATCTGGTCACATTGTAGTGCCAAAATTTTTGAGAAGAACCTTTATTTTCTGCCAAACAATACTGATGATATTACTATGAATCGTGGGCAATGATAAATTCTTTAAAATAACAAGTTAACAACATACCTATTATTTATTTGATTATTAGTAGCACATATCTCACAGAATCCTAACCCAAGGATGTTATTATCTTCTAATTGGAGTTTAAAAGGTATAATTAGATGTATAAACAAGTTAATATAAGCTTCTATTGTAGCTTCATATAATCTACCTATAGACAATAGTTTTTTATATTCATCCTACAGGAATAAATGTTAACATTGTCATGCTTAACTATGAAAGACACTTCATCTTATCTTCTCAAATCTAAAATACATGACCTAAAATCAATCATTTTTCAAACAATCACTAGTATAAAAATAACAATATATGACCAAATAAACTACCAAAAATTGTAGATAAATGACCAAATTTGGTCACGTGACCAGTGGTAGTTTATTGCTAGTCATTTATCTCGTGACCAAATTTATGACTAAACTATTTTAGTCATTTATTTGGTCATATATTTAGTCATTTATTTGGTCATTTGATAGTTTATTTGGTCATTTGGTTGTTTATTTGGTCATTTGGTAGTTTATTTGGTGATTTATTTGGTGATTTATTTAGTCATTTATTTGGTCATTTATTTGGTCCTTTATTTGGTCCTTTATTTAGTCATATATTTAGTTATTAATTTAGTCATATTAGGGCACGATGGAATTGAACCATCATCCTCCTACTTGTAAAGTAGGTGCTCTTCCATTGAGCTAGTACCCTTTAAAGAATAATCATACCATGCATACTAGTACTTTCCACTAAACATGATTTGAATTTTTTCCATCTATTTTCCAATAAATATTCTATTCATGTGAGATTAGTTTGAGATTTTTCAAGTACAATCATGAGATTTTTAGTAGAATCTCATGGTTGTACTTGAAAAAGCTCAAACTGATCTCACATGAACAAAAGTTTTATCATCTCAAGAAGTGTATTTCTCAAGTAAGGAATGTGTTAGCTCCCCAAGAAATAATTCACCTGATCAACAACAAATTCTTGCCCTGTATTCAGCTACTAAAGTATCTTATTTAGGTGAATCCATGGTTATAGGAGGTTCTTCCCCATCATCAGAGAAAAGAAATTGAAAAATAGATGGAAGTTACAAAAATACCAAAGCTAAATTACTTTTTAAAATTAAGATGCATAAACACAATGCTGACACAACAAACAAATAGGAAACTGAACATCAGTACAACATTTATAAAACAAAGATCAAAAATAACTTATGCACACCAATTTCATTTCTTCAAACTTAAATCCTTTACTGAAGACCAATTGACATCCTAAAACACATTGACATATGACAACAACATATAACACTTTCTATAGTGCTTATTCAAAAGCACTGAGAAACTAAAAGACTAAATTGTTGCAAAGAGAACAAAAAAAGACTTATCCCACAAGCCAAAAAGAACTAACAAGAATAAAAATCTTAGCATATAAATACTTGCATAATGACTAAACCACTTATTTTAAGATAAATTTGTCAAGGTTACTTGAAATTTTATCTAGTTTAATCACTAAGAAGTATTACATTAATGTCAACATAATGGAATACATCACTAGGAATTGGATCTATAGAAAATTCCCTCAATATTTTCAACAACCTCCCTATTTGAACTTCAGAGGAAACATTTTTCATCCCTAGAATATCAGTTATGAGAAAGCATCAAAAAATTTCTACCTCAACTTGTGAAAAAACATAAATTCAATAAAGGAATAATGCAAGAATACCTTTAGGCATAAACTGAGAGGTGTTGAATTTTTGACAAATCAGATGATCATGTACTAATTCTTCCACAATGCAGTGAATGAGTGGAGACTCATCAATCAATAGGTCATATAGTATTCCAAGCTCATCATCCACAAGAAGTTGGTGCCTGTAATGCAAATCACAAAAATAATGTCAAAAAAGATATATCAATTTTCTACTAAATAGTTCAATTTTAGATTGAGAGGACTTATAGAAAACCATGTTTCCTTTCATTAATACCCATCTAAAATTCTTGAAGCCCAACCAACATAAGCTGACCAAATTCAAATGAGAAGTCTATGTTAACACATTCTGCTGCGAGAAAGAACCATGATACAAACTGAAAACTAGTGATGTTTCACTGCTATGGGATCAATCTAGAAAGAAATTCATTTGAAATCTAGAACAGACTGATTTGCCCCAGGAGTGAAGGTGATTGTAATTCATTTGGTACAGTCATATAACTTGTTGAACAAAAATAAAATTTAATGGAACAACAATACCTAGTGGGATGCTTGCATAAGAGGATCTTCATACAACAAAATTTGGTCTCTGTGGTGAAAACAAAAAGCTACATTTTCATTTAATTTTATAAATAGATACAAATAAAAATATTACTGTCATTGGGTACTAGAATTCATGATGGTAAAATATAAAGGCAACTTTAAATTAGGCTTAGTTGAGCCTCACCTTGCCTCCATCAACACAAAGTACCAAAAGCATTCTCTCTTCGCTAGAACTATCACTTTCTTCTTCACCCTAGTATATGATGTCATAACAAATTTATGGACCAGTCATAATTCAACTAAGAAGAGAAGCTAATAATCATTTAAACTCATTAATGGTATCTCTTTGTACATTACAAGCTTTAACAATGCTCCATTTCATATTCTGGAAAACAAAATGCCTACTTTTACATAAACCCAAGAAACCATGTGCCTTTTGTCATACATAAAGGCAAAAAATATATTAAAACAAAAATAGATTATGAAGTGGGTTTGTCGGTAAGAGGACTCCTGGCACATCAATTCCAAAAAATCCTGAAAACATAGAGACATGAATGTAAATAGCTTTGCTAATCCAAGAGTACCTTTCCATAAATAAGAAGCTTCAATTCTATCAGAGAACCAACAACAAATAAATTTGCCAACTCTAATAGGATTACTGGCTGAGAAATTTCATCTTTAGATTCATCACTACTAAGATCTCCAGGCACACATATAGATGGAGGAGCTTGCAAAGAGAAAAAAATATCAGATTCCATGGATGGAAACATCAATTTCAATTTCTTCAAAGGGAAGTGGGATGTTACAGATGCTTTATATGTATCTTGAAAAAGAGACTTCATCCACTCTGCCTTTGAACTGTTGTCTTTGAACTACAAAATCACTGTGCTAGATGATTCCAGTGCCTGTAGATGTAGATTGCAAGGTTATGAATACTTTTCAGATCAGCAATAATAAGAAGACCCCTATAAAAACATCATCTGATTTTAACATATGCACATAAATGATAAAGTTATGAGAATTAAATATATTCTAACCAATTGTTAAATATAGAATCCAAACATACAGTAGATGCTTTAGGAAGTACAAAATTCTTAATACATAAAAAATGCCTAAAAGTTCTCATTAACAGTAGTATGCAAAATGATTGCCTGATAGAAAGACATAGAGACTCAAACAGTTATTTGAACCAACAAAAAAATTTAAGCTGTGACATGGCTAATACTTTTCAAGCTATAAATATTGATGAACCCTATTAAATATGTTCCCACTCTACATAAGCCACCTCAAAACATCCCAATATGCATTCCCATGTTACGAATTCAACATGAAACAATTTAGATTTCTGCTATGAAAAGCTAATGAATGAAGTGGTGAGTGGGATAAGCGAAAGAAGATCAATATTGAAGGATGATAATTAGACCTTCACTATGCAAGCAAGTAGAGCTAGAAATTCCAATGAGGAAAGACAGGACGGTAGGTAATAGTGGCCAAATAATGCAATGTAGCATTCAACATTAGAGGACACATCAAAGAAATCTAGAGTGATGTGATTTCAATGGATGATTGTTATGCGTTGTTGGCCACACAACAGTAATCTGAAAATTGGCAGATGATAATTGGAGGCAGCCATCATACTTTCTTTGACTGTGTTTTTGACATTTTTGACTTTGTTTAACTAGAGGCAACACATTGACTTTTTTGGCACAAATTATGGAAGTAATTAAGTAGCTGCAGTACTATTAATTTATTCAATTATCATCACTCATGTGCTTAGTTGCAGGGCTTGTACTAACACCCCTGCTCACCTAGACTAGGTGTTCGGATTTGGGTTCATTCACCAGTACACACTAGGTGCACGTGGGGTACATCTCAAGTGCACTGAGTGCATTATGGGTGTGTGCCTGCATACCTAGAGCATGCCTAGTGCACACCCAGGCATACCCACAGGGTGCCCACAGGACTAAAAACCTGTTAATACCTATTCCACAACTCATAGACAATTGACAAAAGGCAAACTAGTTGCTGATAAATAAAATAGCGAGAGTTATACACAAGGAAATGAGTAATGTGTTTATTAATTCGAATGTTACAAGAAAGCTTGGAGCATTCACTCAAAATCTCAACTACCCTTGTAATAACAAAGCACCACATATAAAAGGCAAACATTTCTACACTAGTATCTACTACACGAAATATTATCTCTCGATAAATCTACTCTGTGAATGCAAAGAGATGCTTCTTATGCACAAAGAGTACCAAAAGAAAAGAAGATATAATCTTATATCCTAATATGTGTATCCACTCTTGCATAAAATAAGCAATGGATCAAAGTGAAACATGCTAGCATATTGTATAATGCATTAGAATTCTATACAAAAGGTACTGTAAGTGTGAATGGAACTGGCAGAATTCCAATGCATTATACAAAATCCTAGCATGTTTCACGAATGTGAACTCATGAATCATTGAGTTACTTGATAGTTTCTTCATTCATTCAACAATTAAAAGACACTTGTGGCTTCTGATGCAGTGTGAATGGTAAATGAAGCCACTTCACAGCTTCAAGCAAAGTTGAGATTGCTTTGGCTAACAAATAGAATGAGGATACATAGGGAGGCTATTATTGCTCAATGTCTCTCATTTTGATGAAACATTGAAGTTGGCCTGAAATTTTTCCTAAAGCTTGTATTCACCTTTACACCACGATAGCCTAGACATAGTTTTAATCAAAAGCATGTTTGTAATTTTGGTTTTCCTCCAATGTTGTTGTTAATGGAAAATCCACAGGGATACAATTGTTGTTTAAAACATGTAGGTCATTTTTTGCCAGACTTTTAAAGAAGCTTGCAGTTGCGAGATTGTGTTGCAAGATTATTTCAACAATATTGTATGTGAAGGTTTGTGTTAACATAACTTGTTTTCTCTTTTGATTTAAATATTTCAATTAGATAGAGTCTTCTATAAGCTCTCTACTTTAGAAAAAAACATTTATAGAAAAATGAGACAGATTGTCATTATCTACAATCTGACCAAACGAGAAATACACATTTAATTTTACAAGGCTATCCTATTTGAGAACTTCTTGATGTGGTAAAGTTTAGTATTTACTATCTTGTTCTATGCTATCCTTTAAAAGAATTGTTTTACAACGAGATTTATTCCCAATTTTGTAATTTTTAAATTTGTAATAGCAATGTGCTATGCTAAAAAGGATTTTGATTGTTTTTTTCATTTTCCAAAGCATTTTAGTTTGTTCTAAAATGGAGTGTGTAGTTCCATCAAGTTCCATAAAAGTAGTATGTTCATCAATATATTATCATAGGGTACAACCATTATATTTTCTAGATTAAAACTCTTTTAGGTAGGATACAGATACTACAGATAACATTTGATCAGCTATTATATATTATTTCTTGAACAAATTTCTTGATAGCATATTCACTATGCGAATTTCATATTTCTTTTGATTTTCTACATAAGCAATGCCCCAATATGCTATTCATGTTCCCTCTCCTCTAGCTTCTTGTTTCTTATATTTCCCCACTAGCATAAAATAGACTACTCAAATTTCATGCACTATCCAAGCTATAGAAATGGGGGTACTTCAGGATGAATTTCTCAAATACTATGTGGACCCTCTTGTTCCTTGATTGCTAACATACATAATAAGATTGTGCACTCAGGATTTCTACCCTTCTGATCATTCCTAATGAATTAAGCCTTTCACCTGAATAATACAGAAGTATCATTATTGGGTACACATTGGCAAAATATTCTAACACAACTTTGGACATATTTATTTCCCTCAAGTTAGAGCGTGGTCACTTCAGAGCAACCACACAAGCAGTCTTTATGAGATACATCACATCTACTGATTGCACTATTTTCCCTCTTCAATCTATCATAGTGGGAGTCACTTTGGCCAACTCATGGACCTTAGAAATCCCTCTGACTACATGTACAGGCAATTGTTTCAGAATTCATTAGCAATTTCCAAGCTCTTTGCTATTGTCATATGGAGTCTCTACAAGACAGTATTAATAGGGTTCCAAAATGGCTGTATACTCTTCGAGATTAGTAGTACAACTGCATACAAACAAAGATGCCCTCTATTGCCAAATTTGGTTATAACCTACAATAATAAGCATGAGGCCTTTTTCAGAGGAAATACTTCATGCTAATGATGCATGTATCTCTTAATGGGTCAAATTTCTGTTTCAATTCAAATTTATTGATAGAAAAATTCACAAACTTTTAAAAATGGTATGTGACTAATTTGTCACTAAACAACATTTTTGGTGAAGGGATAAAATCACTTGGTAAGCTAGTTCCAAAAAGAAGGTAATTGTGATGACTGAAACAAGAATTAAGTGAAGGAGAATCTCACACCATATCTGGGTTGACCATAACATATTTCCCTAAAAGTGTGCTTTAATAATGATTTTCACCAAGAGAACAAAAATAAATACTTCTGATAATTTATTTAAATCTTTGTGATTGCGTGTTTCCTTGAAGTGAGGAAACCCACTCTCTTACAAGAAGTCACAATAACCCAAGTTGGCCTGTACTGAATTAGATAAAATTATGCACCATAGGTTGAGGCAACATGCTTAATTTGCTAGACTAAATAAGGAAAGCATCAAATCAAACACAAAATAATTCTGAATGACTAAGGATTATAAGGTTGATGTTTTTCCTCACTTATTGATTACCATATATTTCCTATACAAAGCAAGAAATTAATGGAAATTACTGAGTTTGGGATTGTCAAGTGATCATTGATGTTCCTAGTTCACAAAATTGTGGCCACAATATAAATTGAATAAAAAACAAATATAAAATTGCCATCCTTAAAAATAGTTATTCAAAGCAATGATGAAAGAAGAAAAGCAAGAGATAGGTCCACATTCCAAACTTCTAATACCAAAGGCTGAGCCTCTTCCATTACCAGCCAAGAGGTCGGTTATGCCAGGTAGACTGGATAGCAAGAGGAAACGCAAAGCCAAGAAAAAAAGGTCCTCAACTGACTCTTCTTTTCTCAGAGAGATAATTAACAGTGTGGTAGATGGTTCATTTGATGCTGGTTACTTGCTCATAGTTAGAGTGGGAGGCACATATACAATAATGCGAGGTGTTTTATTTGAACTAGGCTTATGTGCTCCCATTTTAGAGGTAAATGACATTGCACCAAATCTTAAATTAACAAAGAGAGTGAAGAATGTTCCTTTTTTTGAAGCACTGCATTCTACTATTGTTATGACTCATGGGCAACAGAGCTGCAATACAATGTTACCAGCTCCAGTTCCAATTTTGTAGCACCATCATATTTTTTTACACTAGAGAAGATTGGGTCCAAGAGAATAAATAAGGAGTGTTGTTAGTAGCTTGCAACCCCTTCCCAATCCACATCTATTTCAGAAGATATTTCAATGATGCCATCTTCAGTGCCAGTTCCAAATCTTCCAGTGGTGTCATCTCTCTCTGTTGGCTAGTGAGTGGAAGATGTGGAATTGAAACAAGCCAAATGAATCACAATAATGGCTAGTCATGCTATGTGAAGGTCAATCTCAGTGGCATAGTTTGAATCCTACCTCTTCACCTATCTGAACTGTGGAGATGGGTATAAAGTCTTAAATCCTACCTCTATTTTTGGATTTTGAATGCTAAAATTTAAAACTATTTTTCAATGCAAATAGATAAAATCCATAGCATAAATAGATTTTTCAATAGAAGACTAAATAAAGGTGAACTCAAACAAATCAGGGGATCAACTTAAGGATCCCTTGTGGCAATTTGGTGAATGCAACTAAGATTTTGATACCCTTCCTATTATGAAGGTATTTTCTTCTTAACACAGAAATGGTTTGTGATTCTTTATGGGGATATACACACTAAATCTATGTATTTGGACGAGTTGTCTGAGATGGTTATACTGTTAAAAAATAAAAAGTTATGCAATCTTAAAAAATCCTCATTAAAAATCTAATAAGAATGAAACTAAACTAACAAATATCTAATAAGAATGAAACTAAACTAACAAATTAAAGGCCAGCATGTACAATTTAGCACTAATTGAAGAGAAACATCAGGGAATAAGTGGAGTGAGAGATCTACAGGTGGACTGTGTTTTTTGGTTGCCACCCTGACAGAAGAGGAAAGTATCAGGGCTATCAAGCAGACAATTGTCCACAAAGCTCAAAAGTACATTATCAGGCGAAAAATGGAAGAAAGGGGTAGGAATCTGGTCGAAGAGATAATTTATAGAAAGACACAATCAAAGTAGAGGCTCCTTACCAGCCAATCCAGATGAAGCTTTCAGTGCGTACTAAAAGGGAATAGTTTCTGTAAAATAATTGTACTATAGAGAAAGCGAAGAAAGTCATGGCATGGTAGCCATGAAAGTAGGGAGAGAGCCATGTATTTGATTAAAGCTCAGATCAACAACAATAAGCTCATTGTTAGTCTCGTAACTTCTAGGTACCTGGATGGAAGTAAATCTATTATGAGACAAAGTTAATTGTTGTAGCGACAGATGATTAAAAAACCCTGACTACAAATGCCCAGAAAATTGGTTGTCACTGAGGTCTACAACCTGAAGCATCTCAAGCCCTGCTAAATCTAGCCACAATGCACCGGAAAGCCGGTTATTTCTCAGGCTTAGATCCACTAATGGCAGCGTCAGGGCATTCGCTGGAAAGTTTCCAGAGAGAATATTGTCACTGGCATCAAAGAAAAGGATCTTTCTTGTAGTTGCATTTTTTCTCTCTACCCAGATAAAGAGAATCGTTAACATATTTTATGCTTTTCGAGTACAATACAGATGGATTTCAAAGTCCATTCTCAAACATCTTTCTGAAGGATTTTTTGAGAAATCTACTTTTAGTAACCTTACTTTTATAAGTCCTGTAATCTTCAACCTTTGAAATAACAAATACAGTCTCCAAATTGGCTTTGACGTTGATTGAAACAACTCTGAATTGGCATACAAGATTTAAAATTGCAATTGGTGTAGGATGAGAACTTTCTTATCTACACAGCAGGGAGAACATTGTCCATGAAAATCTCACATCTAGCAACATCCTCCTAGATGCAAAAATGAATGCCAAGATTTTAGATTTTGGATGGTCTAGACTAATGACAATTGCTGCCAATTCCAATGTGATCACCACAACAGGGGCTCTTGGATACCAGGCTCCTGAGCTGGAAAAGATGAAGAAATCCAATACAAAGACAAATATTTACAGGTATGGAGTTATCCTGTTGGAGCTTCTCACTAGAAAGGCTCTAGGGGAGTCCATGACTGTAGACAGTGGGATGGATCTCCCTCAATGGGTTGTCTCTATTGTGAAAGAGGAGTGGACTAATGAATATTTTGACTTGGATTTGATGAAAGATGAAACCACTTCTAGAGATGAATTTCTTAACACACTGCAGTCGACTATGCACTGTGTGGATCCTACTCCAACATCAAGGCTAGATATGGATGAAGTTGTGCACAGGATGGAGGAAATTAAACCTGAATTCACTCTCTCTTCTTCCCCAGAAGCAACAACATCACAACAATAAACAAACTACTTGTTACTAATATACAATATACTTAATTTATCGCACCCATCATTTGTTTTACATAGTCATTCTTTCTTTTGATTTCAGCCATTCTTTGATTTGATTGTTTTCATTATACTCTGTACGAGAAATAAAATTTTTCATTTCTCATATTCAGCTTCCTGGGCCATTGACTGGGCTGTTCTCAAATTTGGTTTTACTCTGTTGCTCCCTGTATAATGTCCATCAATATTTCATGAACATTATAATTTTATTATGACATGACTATCATGTTCTAGTTGAACTTGGTTGTCAAAATAAGTATCAAATAAATCTAGTTTGGTCGTTCTGGAAGTATATTTGGCCACTATATATGAAAGTATATTTAGTCACTATTTACAACCTTATATGTGTTGAATTTTCTTGATAATCCAAACCAAATTGAGGATGATTCAGGTGTTGTGGATAAGTGCAAGTTACAGATATGATAATCCTATAGATTATGTAATGAATTTGTAAATAACTTCTCAAGAATAAGTGCATATAGATTTTTCATCGATGTATTGGCTTACTTCATGATCTATCATCAGGAAGTGGATGAAAATGATACACAATTGCAGACCCACCTTCTTAAACAAATTATTGGAGAGGACCTAGTACTTGAACATGTTCTAATGGCCCTTTTTAACAATGGCCTCATTTGTGGAGCCTATTTTCAAATAAAGTGCAATGCAAATCCAAAATGGTGTCTATCTAGCACCATTGTAGTGACTGCTACAAACTTCTGCCCTCCCAACTCTAGATTACCTAACAATGCTGGTGGATGGTGCAATCCCCACAATAGCATTTTGATCTCTCCTAGCTTGTCTTTCTCAGGATTTCCAAGTACAGAGCTGGAATTGTTCCTATCATGTACAAAAGGTGAGTTTGAAGGAAATGGCTATCCAGTTCCTAGAATGTACCAATGTATAAGTTTCCTCTTTCACCATAACTAATGTATTGGAATGACATCTATAGACCAGCCCACCAAAATGGACCCAACTTTTTATAAGTCTAACTTATAAAATAGACCATAGGTCGGGTACAACCTAATGGCCTTGTAGCCCTTTTCATGCATTGGTGCTTCCTAGAGACTGGATAGACGGTTCCAAGTTTGGACATATATCCCTTATTGGGTAGATGCATATGCATCTTAATGGTAATTAACCATTTCTTGAGTGTGTTTTAGACCTGGCTCATATGAATCTAAATAAAATCAAGCAAATATCTCATTTATTTCTCATAAATGTGATGCAATTTAGTAACACAGTATAATTTGACCTCTATTGTGAATAATAGATCACTGTTCTAGCATCCTTGTATCTTTTCCCTATATATTTTATTGTATGGGGGTCTAATATGCACAACATCAAGGAATTCATGGTTGAAGTTTGAGGTTCTTCTAACAATAATTTTGGTTAGAATTTTCTATTTCATTGTAGACGGTTATGTTAGTGTTATGAAATAATACATCATTTTCTTTGTGAGAGTTCTCTTGCTAATTGCAGTACCAACTTTTTCATCAATTTTATATAAATGGAACCATCAAGTTTCTTTATAAAAAAAAACTATGAAATAGCTTTATACTATGGAAGACATCATGGAAATGCTAGGGAATCAGTGTAGAGGAAATGCCCAGGATACTAGAGGATGTGGGTTTTTTTTTCTCTATTTAAAAGAATGAAAGTAATAAATATGATATTTTGGAGTCTAAAAATAGCCAAAGGTAGGACAACAAGACTCACAAAGTGTTACCAATTACAACAAAGGATTGCTAGGGTTTAGGTTATGAAAAAGTAACTAAAGTAAAAGTGCCAAAAGAAATGATAATGGGAGAGGTAAAATATGAAGCAATTAAATTATAAAGCTTAAGAACTATGTAAATAATTTGGCCTAGGGATTCCCCCTGATATCACATGGAGATATCGAAGAACTAAAACTATCGATGACATCAAGTTAAAAGATCTATTGTTTCACATATTCATACCTGCATTGGACAACCTAAGTGTTATTCAGGTGTTCCATAGAAACTATTCAAACATCCAAGACTAATGAAACTCTAGCAATATCATGGTATAGAAGAGACATTAATGGTCTCCTCTCTTTAACTTGCATTGCTGACAAGGTGAAGGTCCTAGATGCCGAAGTCTGCTTTATCTAGAATAAAAAAAAGGGAGTTGGGAAACTCTAATACTAATATGGTATAACACCATACCACAGAAACATATCCATAACTATACCTAATCCAGCAACTAGGGATTTTGTGCTTACAATGAATTTGCATAACAAAAAACAAGTTGAAATTCCTATCTTTTTCCAGTATTGTAGAAATGCTTTACTGCCAGTCTTCATTTTACCACGACAAACAAAGATAACAAAAGGTTCAAAATAAGTAAAACACATAGAAACCACATAGTTTGTACCAAAATCTGCAACCATCCAATACAATGATATTATCTATGAAGATTTAAAAGTCATCATAGATTGTTATGACTTGGTTTAGTCTAATGATATCCCATATATTATTTTCATCAATGTATATCAAACATCCAACAAAAAGAAATTAGAATCATCTTGTATATATCATGCTCACTAACCTTTGTTCTCTTTTTTATATTACCATACTTTACTCTGACATATGAATCACTAGTCCCCTCTAATCTACTATAACCAAATCCTTTTCTTCTATGAGCACAAGCTCAATCCATCCATTCCTAATTTCTATTATGGAAAGAAGCTAACACTAGCTAAGGTTATGGAAAGAAGCTTTAGACCTACAAAATGCACTTCATTAAAAGTATCCAACTCTTTTTCACCAAATTCATTTCATACATATCTTGCAATCACAACAACCTATAAGGTGACATCACTTTTAGATATTCCTAGCATACAGTTTGTGCATCTTGTCTATATTTTACAGTTTGTGTGCATTCAATGTTAGACAATTTGAGGCTGCAATATTAAATCAACCAATATGAGAGCTTTTCTTTTCAAAGTGTGCACATTATGCGGTCGCTTCATATCATTCCTTGACTTGACATATTTTTAAGGTATTGTGTCAAACACTAAATATGTGTTGTCTGTGTCTCCTCATTTTGGATTCATGTCGAGTTGAGAATTTGAACTATAATATTTGAAAAAATATATTTACCAACATTCTTTGATGCATTTTAATATCTCGTCCCAAAGCTCTCAATTTATGCTAAAGGGCATTAACACTACATCTTGAAGACATTGGCACTGTTCATGTCATTAGATTCACTGAAATTTTGTGAAACCTATTTGTGCATATTCCTTAGTCATTAAATTGTACGTGAGGCCACCTCTTTGAAGCTTTTGGTCAAATATTTTGCATGCCTTTCATTTCTTGAGATGGCAATTCTTTTGCAATTCTGTCAAATAGAAAGCAATGTTTCATAAAAAAATTCAAACACATTGTCTATGATGCCACATTTTACATGTATGTCTATGCAGAGAACTTTGTATTTATTTGAAAATCTCTAGATAATTTTCAAGAAAACCATCCTCTGCAAATATCTCATAGGCTCCAGCTTAGATTGTTGAGGATGGTGCTGAGAAAAGTGGTGAAATTTGGCAATACGCCTGTCATTTACATTTTCTTGAAATTTTCTCTAGTCTTTTAAACTGATTCTTTTCAATGCATATTGTGCAGTCACAACATACTATGAGACCACATTTTTATGAGACATTTTTTCAAAACTATTATGTGGCTTTCCAACACTTTCAACTATAGCATATGATTCAAATCTGCAACCATTATATATCTAATCAATATCCAAGGCTTTCATTTTAGTAGTGTAGGATGCTGGAAATGATTTGATAGTTTAGTTTCATACCCTACCAACGCACTTGCTTGAATATTTCTAAATCTTTTTCAATACATCTATATCTTTGACTATTACAAGCTCGAGAAACAATCATCAATAAAAAAAAAAGATTGACAATATCACTTTTAACTAAAAACATGATTATTATGACAACTCCATGAGCCAATTGAATGATCACATGAACATCCTTTGGAACATCAAGGAAAGATATTACATTATGCTCATGATCACAGAGAATATCCACATAACAAACCTATACTTTAGCTGAGTCTTGACTCAGGCACCTAGATAGCCCTCCGATCTTTGTTACACATCTGTATCTTTGACTCTTTCTAGATGATATTAGATTCACAATGCTCTTGTCTGACGGAGCTCAACATAGGTGCTAAATTTAGTTGTAAAATATACAAAGCACATGATTATGGTTTGAATACTAAGACTTGACCATGTGGATGACCCTAGGGATTCTAAAATATTGTTGCAAATGTATGGTATATGTTGACCCATTGCTATAGTCTATAATAATGATGAGACAATAGTATTTATGACAAAAATATAGGAATGATCTCTGTCATTATTGCAGTGTAAGTTTGAGATGCTAATTCAGATATAGTTAAGACTTGAGTAAGGCTATGATATTTTATATTGTTTGAGGAAGTGTTTGTTTATTATTGTGGCAGTTCCCCTAGTGGTATTTTTTGAGTTATTATGGAGATTTTAAAAATTGGCTAAATGAAATTCCCTCATTTCTTAACACATCTATTGTGATGGTAGAATGTATGTTTATTGCTTTACTTATTTGGGTAAGCTTATCTTGTTATCATTGTCACTAAATGCTTGGGACATAAGAATGACATAGGTGAGCCTTAGTATACAAAAGCAAGAATTAATCTACCTATTCATGGATTGTATACATCTTATCATCATGCTAACATGTTGAATGGGAGTGGAAGTTAATGGAACAAAGAACATGTGACCACATACAATCTTGTATGAAAAAAAAAAATTATTTTAACCTTTGGTAAGTTAGAAATCCCAGTCTTACCATAAGAGTGGACATTTTATATGGATTATAGGATTAATAAATTTCATGTGTTTAGTATCAATAGATCTGTGTATGTGCTGATTCATGAATTCATGAGAAACCTTGAAGGGATCACTTGTAGATAAGTCATAACAATTCATTATAAGAACTAGTCACTGGTGGCAAGTCATTGAAGGTCAGCAACAATTTGTTGGGATTGTCTTGTCACTTGTGACAGACTCGAGTCGCTTGTTCCTTAGTTATGCACAATGCACATTATGAATGCATGATCTTGTTGAGTCATTATTGTCTAGGTCTGTAACTTCCTGAAGAACCACATTAGCTTGGTTACAAGATTGGAGGGCTATCTAGGTGCCAGAGTTAGGACTCAGCTAAAGTATAGGCTTGTTATGTCGATATTCTTTGTGATCATGAGCACAATGTAATATCTTTCCTTGATGTTTCAAAGGATGTTCATGTGACCATTCAATTGGCTCATGCAGCTGTCATAATAATCCTGTTTTTAGTTAAGAGTGATATTCACAATCTTTTTTTTAACTGGTGATATTGGGGTTTAGTTTGACCCATTTTGGAGGGTTTTAAGGGCATCAAATTCATAAAATAATAACAAAAGCACCGTGAAAGATCAAGGGAAAAAAATAACAAAAACAAATATCAAAGTTAGAAAGAGAATAGAATTAGAGGTGAAAATATAAAGATTTGAAGGTTTGAAATACCACATGACTCATAATACCACAAGTTGGAGAATCAAGGGTAAAGCAATGAGCATGCTGTTAAAGAGGAGTCCAAAAGTCCAATAAATACTAAGGAAAGAGCAGGAGGATGGAAGATATGACAGGATGGAGAAGTCTGATCTCTAACAGGGAGAAAAGATAAGCATGTTGTTAAAGAGGAGTCCAAAAGTGCAATAAATACTAAGGAAAGAGCAGGAGGAGGATGGAAGACATGACATGATGGAGAAGTTTGAATAATAAATTATGAACTGAAACAAAAAAGTACATTTAAACATTAACATTGATATGGTACTGAATGGTACCTAAAAGTTCAGAGATGAAGCAATGCAAATTGATGTTTTGCCTTTGTCCCGTGTTAATTATGCACATCGAAACAGGAAATTATTGTGCCACTGGAACGACTGAATCCTGCACAACTTGAAAATTCTTGTGGGAGATGCAACACTTAGGTGAGCCAATTACTGCGACATTACCCTTGGTAATACATACTGCAGAATTTGCAAGCTTCTCCCTCTGAGTGAAAATCATAGAATATTTCTACAATAACCTACTATTTTCTTGCATTCGCAGACTTTCTCAAATATTTCCTTTTCTCCTTTAGTTTTGGCGGACTATGGCAACTCTTGAAAAAAATAAATGTGACTAGTTGTGATTTTATTTTATTTATTTATTTTCACCTCCTTCTAAAATACAAGAGGAGCTTACTAGATTTTCGATGAACTATTAGCAAAAGAAAAAAATTAAAATTAAAATAGGGATTTTTTAAACATTACAACTTAAATTAAGAGGTTTTATTCTAGAAAATTTTAATGAAAAGTTGAAGTCATGGTTTATAATTGTGATTTTATTTTATCTATTTATTTTCAAAATACAAGAGGAACTTAACTAGATTTTCCATGAGCTATTAGCAAGAGATGAAAAAATTAAAATGAGGGATTTTTAAACATTAGAACTTAAATTAAGGGGGTCTATTTTAGAAAATTTTAATGAAAAGTTGAAGTCATGGAAAGACATGGAAAAAAGACCCTTATGATGAATGTAAGACTCGGATGTAAGGATATTTTGACCTAGAGGGAAAACTAGATAATATGAATACTTTTAAACACTTCACCTCTTATAACTACGAACATGCACCTCCATAATGCTTGTAAAAAACTTAAATGAATTTCACAACCCTCTAAAGGGTACCTAAGATATATACATAGTTTTTTTATGCTTTAAAGCAAAAAATAGGTAACATGTTTAAGGGTTAAATGTTTCATGCATGCAACCAAAATCTGATTTGATTTGAAGATCTAATATTAGATGCAAGTCATATTCATTTTTAAGCATGAGATGAGAAACCTATTCAAAACAGTAAGCCATGAATGAAAATTTGTTTAATGGAAACTATTATTTGCAATTATATATCTTAAAGTTGTTTATGAATCAATTTTGAAATCACATGAATCACCTGAAAGCCAAATGGGTTGCTTAAGTAGGGGTCCCATGAGGGGGGCTTAAGCTCTATGGATTATGATCAAATTTGAAAGAAAAAATAATAGAGGAGAAATAGTTATTAATTTAGTCATTTGGTCAATTATTTAGTTATGATTTATTCATATGACCAAATTAGTCATTTATTTATCCATTTATACTTGTGAATTGCAAAAAATTAGTAGAATTTAGTCATTTTAGATATACAATTTTAAGAGTATCACAAAAAAAATGGAGTTTGTGTTTGATGACAATAATTGACATAGATTATTACCAAATAGTCAAATGTATATCAAACATAAAATTAGACATGCATATTTGATGCAGGAGCATCCTGGGTGTAAGAGCAATCTTGCATCACCCAAAAAAAAAAATATTTATGTTTTTATATTCAATAAGGGTTATTTTGTGCAGAGCTGCTATTTATGGAGAGTTACTATTTTTGGTAATTTTTGTATGTGCTCAGAATGATCTGATTTCTTTCTTGGAGGTTCATTTTGGTCATATAAGTCTGCCAGTAAAGTTTCATTGCCAGATCAAGTGTATATTGGAAGATATTGAAGATTTTCGGTATTGGCAGCAGGGTACAAAAACTTTGAACTCAGTTTTGAAGGCTTTAGAGGCCCCGGATGAGGTCAAAAATTTGGGTGACAAGCGCTTGCATGGGTCAAGCCTGTAGAGCGCTTCGTGGCGTTTCCGAAATGGGGTTATAATAGCCGATCGGGTCAATTGGTGATGACTTATGGTCTTCGGAAGTTGGGCCACCTAAAATGGCGAAAAATAATTTTCTTCAAAATTTCTATTCGGGTTTCAAAGGTTATCTTGAGCCAACTATGATGTAATAAAATGTAAAATAAAATAATTCTAAGTTTGGTTGGCCTTATTGGCTAAAATTCTGGAACCTTCCCAGGCGGTGGAAAATTGCCTATATAAGGAAGGCTGTATTATTGTCTTAGGCAGTTTAGAATAGTTCTGGGTAGTAGATCTGGGTATTGATTTGAGGCTTTGTCCTACAGAATATTGTAAGGAATGCCCATGTGGCTTTGCATATTGTAATTCTGAAAGTTTGTAATTCCACATTTGTGGAGATAATAAGAAGCCAATTTTCTGTTCTTGCATATTATTGTTGTTGTTTCTCTATTGTTGTTATGTGTTTGTGGTATTAAGGGGAGCACCCTTCATCAATATTAAATGATCTTTTGCTTAGGTAAAATAAGATTTACATGTATATTAGGACTTTTGTGGAAAGTATATGAAAATTTTGTGACTGAGATTGGATGATAGCTGATGCAAGTCAAATTTGTTTTTAGACATAAGATGAGAAACCAATTCAAAATAGTAAGCCATGACTAAAAATTTGTTTGATGAAAACATGCTCTCACAATAAAATAAATGAAATTATGGAACCAAAAAGGAAAAACCCCTCAAACTATTTATTTAGTCATTTTACCCGATGACCAAATTGGTCATTTATTTAGTCATTTTACCCAATGACCAAATTGGTCATTTATTTAGTCATTTTAGTTGTGATTTTACCCAATGACCAAATTGGTCATTTATTTAGTCATTTATTTGCCAAATATGATCAGTTTTGGTCATGTGACTAAAACTTTTAGTCACGTGACTAAAATTTTAGTCACATAGTCATTTATTTGCCAAATTCTACTAGTGAATGTGAATTTTTTTTAAAAATAAGATCATTTATCTTGCTAGCTAAATCTAAACTGTTAATATATAAAGTAATTAGAAAATCATTCCTTGCTTTTAACTTAACTACAAATCACTTTAGATCAAAATTTGGTAACATCAGAGATCTAAATACACTAAAGATTTGAGTATTAACTATACTAAATATTTCACATGGTTGGTTATTTTAGTAAATAATTTATGAATTTTTTCTTCTATTAGTTCTTAGCACATGGAATCCAAGTTTAATAGCGCATATTGAGGTTCAATCAACTTATGCATTCTATTCCTTAAGGGACTGGATAGTTACCCACTTTGTCAAATCTCATTCTTGGCCACAATAAGCTTTTAGGACTAATACCCACTTTCACATTTAGTTTGATAATGTTCGATCTCCAACACAATGGAATTTCAGGGATACTTCCTTCTTTTCCTTATTATGTTTAGTATATTTCTCTGGCTAATAACTTTCTCACTAGGAGTATTGATGAATTGGCAGGCCTACAATAGTTGAGTTTTCTTTACCTTAGTTTCAATCAGTTTAGTGGAAGCATTCTAGGTGCACTGTTTAGTTTTGAAATGACATCTTTGTTCTTGCAAAGGAACTCCTTTCTTGGTTCTATTGATCCATAATGACATGTCATGATCCCAAATGTGGACCTCAGTTTTAATTTTCTCACAGGTCCTATTCCCTCCTCTCTGGCTTATGTTCAAAATCTGTACCTTAACAACAACCACTTTACAGGGGTAGTTCCTTTTGAATTCATTGACATACTTCTATCTACTGATATCCAAGTGTTGTATATTCAACACAACTATCTTACAGAGATTACTCTTAAGCCATCTACAATTATTCCACTTACTAGCTCTCTCTGTATTTAGTACAACTACATGGTTCCTTCCTTTCAGCCCCCATGTCCCTTCAAAGTTGGAAAGTATAAAAAACGGCCCACATATCAGTGCAATTACTGTTGGAAATATTCAAGACTATCTAGGTTACTGAGAGGGGAAGGGTGAATTAGTAACTTCAAAACTTTTAACAGATTCAGATCTTAATAATATTAGATTGATAATCTGACTGCATGCATGAGTAACAGAAAGAATAAAACATTCATAACACTTTGAACATAGAGATTTGGTGACCCAGAAACCTTCCAAGTAGAAAGTAAAACTGGGGTGGGGATGATACCCATAAAACTTCAATACTGCAGTATAAAGTTTGCCGGTTAAGGCTTACAATGATCACTTCTGATGATTTGCCCTGTTAGGAGCAATAGGGACTGCTAGGTCCACCTTGTTAGAGGATTTACAAACATACAATGAAGTATGCACTTAGTTAAGAGATTTTACAAAGACTATTAAGTCTACCCGGTTAAAGGATTTCAAGCTGATTCACCTGTTAGGATGAAACAGTAGATCTCTTACTTGCAACTACACTTGCTGATTGAGATTCTCTGATGTATTGATCACCTTCTGTGATGGATAGATCTTTGCTACTTTTTATATTGCTGTAGCCCTTTGTAATTCGCTTATCTCTGCCTTTCTCCTTTTTTTTTTTACTTTGCTATTTTTCTTCTTTTGGATATGATATAAAACATTGTTTATATATCAATCTAAAATAATTACAACATAATTACAAAGTCAGCTCTTAAACAAACTAACACAAATATTACTGAGTCGGCCCAAGTATAGTGACTCGGTTACTGCAAACTAACTCAGTGACTTTCTGATACTTGGCATCCACTGCGTTACTCGACATCGTCATGCACTCGGTAGAAGTGGAGGCACGGTCCATACTAACCACTCGGTCGTAGTTTTGAACTCTGTAAATACTGGAGACTCGGTACTCGGTAGATATAGTGTTACTCGATAGAAACTGAATTTCCTGTTTAACCATGCAGCACTCGGTAAACACTGTGAAACTTTGCGAGCTCGGTATACACTATTCTGCTCGGTATGCTCTGTTCTGCTCGGTAAGCTCTGCTCTGCTCGGTAAGCTCTGCTCTGCTCGGTATGCACTATTCTTCTTGGTAAGCTCTACTCTGCTCGGCATGCTCTGTTCAGAATAAGTGTTGTCACTAATGACAATCATGCTTAATGCCAACAATCTCCCCCTTTGGCATTAGTGACAAAAACACTTATTGCCAAAACTTATATACAAGAATCACGCTGAATCTGTTTTAGATTTTTCAAAATTTATCTTTGTCAAACTGTTGTTTATACATTTCATGACTCCCTTATATAGAGTACTTTCTCCCCCTTTTGTATTTCACACCTTTTCTCCTATACATTTTCTCCCCCTTTTTTGACAATAATGCCAAAGGTGTATATACAAGTATTTTACAGGGAGAATCCAAAATGTGAAAGAAAATCAGAATGTACCTTCATGATTAGTGCCAGAGTTCTGTCCCAATTCTCTTGCAGAATCTTGCATGTTTGGAGTGCAATTTGGACTTCTACAGAGAGTTCAATCATGTGATCTGCAATGGAAAATTGATTGTCATGGAGTAATGTTTTTGAGTGAACAATGTGCTTTTGCATTATGTCCATGATGGGAAGGATCATGTTCTGAATATCTAGCAGTGTTGACCGAATCTTTGTGTCCTCTTTTAATAATTTCGACTGCCTATTTGATAGGAATGTGATTTTCATATGATGTGCAGGGTTTGAACTAGGTTCAAGTTGCAACTTCTGTACACTGTCCTTCAGATCCTCATCAATCTTATTCAATTTATCCTTGACTTCCTTAGTGGACTTGGCAACATTACATAGCTTAGCAAAAAGTGAGGTAACATTGGAATAGGAGGACTCAATATTTGTCAAAACTAAAGATAATTCTACCTGATTAATAGCTATATGCTGAGCAACATGCTCAAGCACTTTATTGTCAAACTTCTTCTTGGCTTTCTCAAGAATCTTTTTTGACCCAGAGGAATCCTCATTGAACTTGTTCACTGCCTCAGCTAACTATAACAAAATATGTTGAGAGGAATCAACTTTAATACCTAATGCTTCTGACAAAATATCCTTTGCATCCTTAATAATTTTATATTCCTTGTCCCTTTCTTCTTTTAGTTTCTTCTGCTTTGCTTTCTTCTGGAGGAGTTCACCAATGTTTTGCATTTGGTCTGCTGAAAGATTTGCAAAGTCTAATTTTGGAATCTCTATCTCCTCATCTAAGTCTATATCCTCTTCTACATTCTTACTCAAAAATCTTGTACTCGGTTGAGCCTTAGGATCAATTGTTATTGCACTTAATGCCTTTGTAGAAGTTATTGTAGACATTGTAGGACTAGTTGTGAAAAATGATAAACTACCGACTGGAATACTTGATGGGCTCAAAACTGAAGTATTCACAATTGTAGAATCAAAAACTGAAATACTTACTGAAGTATCCAAAACTGAAGTACTTACTGCTGGAAAACTTGATATAGAAGTAGGTACTGAAGTAGATACAGGAGACTGCAACTTGGTAAAAGAGGTGGTAGTCATTTCTATCGATGATACATTGAGTTGTGCTAGTGATGATTTGAGATTTGATGTATCTATGGAAGTTGTCACAATCATACTTTAAGTTATCTCCGGGCTAGATGTAGCAACTTTTGTTGGAGAGTGAGGAAGTGAGGCAATGACTTCTGCAGCTATCTGAACAATATTATCTTCCTCATCACTTTGCTTGTCTACCTCGGTATCTTCTTCCTATTCATCACTATCATCTTCAATATCTTTGATTATCACAGTTTCAGTACTCGGTTTGTGAAGATTATAGATGTTTTTCCATGTGGCAGTGGCACTCTTCACAATCGACTCAATATCTTTGATCAAAATCAAACAACTGTTGAATTTGAGTGTCATCTTATTTTCATTATCTATTAATGCCTTATTAATTTTAGCATTTTTCAAACTTGGCATCAATTGCCTCAAGGTTTGAGCATAGATGTCCTTGACAATTTGCCTTGCATTGGACCATCTCAACTTAATTTTATTTAGCAGAATTCCTAGGATTTGAGAAGCTATCTCTTTAGGTGAGTATTTCCATTTTCCCATTTTCTCAATAACAACATCTTCAATTTCCTGCTGTTCTTCCTCAGATCTGATTTCATATTTGAGAGATTTGAAGTTTGCAATTCTGGATCCTTCTCTCAAATTCTTGATCTTTTCTTTGCAACTGTACTTGCTGATTGAGATTCTCTGATGTACTGATCACCTTCTGTGATGGATAGATCTTTGCTGCTTCTTATACTACTGTAGCCCTTTGTAATTCGCTTATCTCTGCCTTTCTCCTTTTTTTTTTTACTTCGCTATTTTTCTTCTTTTGGATATGATATAAAACATTGTTTATATATCAATCTAAAACAATTACAACATAATTACAAAGTCAACTCTTAAACAAGCTAACACAAATATTACTAAGTCAGCCCAAGTATAGTGACTCGATTACTACAAACTAACTCGGTGACTTTCTGATACTCGGCATCCACTGCGTTACTCGGCATCGTCATGCACTCGGTAGAAGTGGAGGCACGGTCCATACTAACCACTCAGTCATAGTTTCAAACTCGGTAAATACTGGAGACTCGGTAGATACAGTGTTACTCGGTAGAAACTGAATTTCCTGTTTAACCGTGCAGCACTCGGTAAACACTGTGAAACTTTGCGAGCTCGGTATACACTATTCTGCTTGGTATGCTCTGTTCTGCTTGGTAAGCTCTGCTCTACTTAGTAAGCTTTGCTCTGCTCGGTATGCACTGTTCTGCTTGGTAAGCTCTGCTCTACTCGGTATGCTCTATTTAGAATAAGTGTTGTCACTAATGACAATCATGCTTAATGCCAACAATTACATGGGCTAGGAGAGACTCAAATTTATTTTAGTTTTTCAAGGAAATGTTGGATTTATTCTTGTAATTATACAAAGAGGAGTTCTTCTAAGAAATAATGCTTTGTAGTATGGAGGCCTGAGGAAGAAGCAACAAACTTGCTTTTCTAATAGAGTAGCTATATCTCTTTTTTTGGTTTGTAGGTACTTAATTAAGTCAGGTTGCATAGATATATATGATTTGTATTCATTCATTCTTTTAATAGATTTGGTGATCTAGAACAAAATCAAAATGAAGCTCCCGCTAATGTGAAGTTGTTTAGGGACTGGAATGTATGGCAGCAATAAAAATTGATGTAAGTGTAGAAATAAATACAACCCAACAATTGGAGATCATCATTAATAAAAAAAATAGCATTAAGGCTAATAGTAAAATACAAAGAGAGTTTCATACTAGAAATTAAAAGAACATAGAGAGAAAGAAGGAAAATAGTTGACTGTAAGAATTCATAGGCTGCACAACTACCATCCATGATAGTTTACCCTGCTCCATCTGCAACATTCATTATTCACTATAAATAATAAAAGAAAACACCATTAACAGTTATCTAAAAAGAAAACTAAATCTAGACTGAGTGTAAGAACACTACATGGAAATGAACATGAGTGTGATTTGCATGGTTGTCTACATTGCATGATTAGTAAGTTATTAACAATTTGCAATTTAAAATGAAAGGGTGAATAAAACACATTTATGCAAAACATTATCAGGCTGCCAAGCCTGAGCATTGAAATTGCACAAATTCATCATTACCTAATAAATCAAATCTATGCCTACAGTGACATGGAATCTATTATGTATATTAATAAAGACATTTTTGTCATCAAATGGACTATGTATGACCCTTCATGTTCCCACACCTATATATTTCACAAATATGTAACACATAAAAGAAGGAATCTATCAGAAAAAAGATGCTTTGGCATTTGGATGGTCAATGTTTTTTTCATAATTGTTGAAGCTACTCTTCAAAGAGCCTAAATTAATTATTTAAAATCCATTCAGATAGAAATGATGCTTGAAATTTACATTACATTACTTGTATTATGTAACCCAATTTTTTTTGCAAAACCAACAAGAGCATCAGTTCTTATGGCCTGCAACTTAAATTTTTGAAGGAAAGTTTATTCAAAGGGGCCAATCAATATTGTACATCCATAATTAGACACAAGTTTGGTTACTCATACATCACCGAAGTGACACAACAATTATTAACTAAAAAATAGTTATTTTCTTTTGTTCAAATCCCCTTGATAAAACATATTTGTCAAGATAGCACCATTTTTATTTGTTTGACACCAAAACAAGTGTATTCTATTCTCTTCTTGGTGATAGGAGATAGACAAAATGAATAAGGAAGAGTAAAATTAACCAACCCATATTAACATTGCAAGGGAACAATATCCTCAAGATCTTAACAGTAGCATTGATAAGGTCATTATTAACAACATAAACAACATAGAACTTACACAATTTCAAGAAATTTGCATTGCTCATCACTCCACCAATAAATGGATGTGACAATAAGACCATCCATTTAAATCATGGAAAGCATGTAAGATCTCAAGTTTTAAGATATAAATATACAAAAAATTTCAATTAATTATCATACTTTATTTACTTCTTTAGTGATGTGAAGGATTTGAAGGCTGTGAAGTGTGACATTGTATTGGAAGGCATGTTATCTTGGGGCTCATTTTTGTTTCTTCTTTGCATAGTAAAGTTTGTGGCTTTAACTACATAGTTGTGGCAAGGAATAGTGGAGGAAGATCCCAACATACTTCACCTATGCATTTCAATGAAGGCATTGACTAATTTAACATGTCAATCAAGCTTATGCATATTGACATTTTTTATTTGGCCTAGTATTGCCATGGGATACTAAATTATACTAGGCCAAAGTGATAGTTGTCTTAATGATTAAGCAACCATATAATTCTTGTTTGCAGGGAAATAAATAAGGTCAACATTAATAAAGTGCATAAGATTGCAAAGATAATCTTTGAACAAGTTAGAGTATAATCCATTAGAAGATTATGAGAAGACCTCAAAAATAAAATCTGTGGAGTTTGAGAATTTGTTCCCAGAATGAGGTTATCAAGCCTAGTGTTATCTCTATTCTCATACCTTGCGTTTTGCCACATGCTTCAACAATATTATTATCCCTATTCTCAGAGCTTGACCACGAGAAACATCAGTACCATGAAACATATTGCCCCAGCCCGTGCATTATGAATGGATGTAGCAGGACATGTGGAGTGAAGGATCATTTCCATGGTGCGAATGATCCTAATGTGATGCTAATTTTTTTGCAGGCTGTTGGATTTGGTTATCAGAAGTATCTTGTCCCTATCATGAGGCTAGGAAATGTATCTATTCCAAATTTCTATCTTCCTCTGGTTCAACCACAACAAGGATAATGATCTAATGTTAGGCAGACTGGAGCTGCACCCATACAACAATAGTAGCAACAACAAAAGATGCCACTTATACCTCAACATATAAAACAATTTATCTATATTTTTTAATCATTGTACATCAATATTGGTTCTTAACTATCTTCCTTTATCTAGTTTACATGTATCATAAATTTTCTTCTCCCGTGATTATTTGAAAAGATGCTACCTCAAAATAATCACATTTATCATTATTTGCCTAGAAGGAATGTTAATGACATGCATTTTCCTAGAGTAGCTGGAGGGATGCTTCCTATTTGACCAGACATGGGTGGTATTCCTTAATGACATGAGTGGAATCATTTTATCTATTTTTTGACACATTAGTAGAGAAAGATGGTCTTAAAAAAATTCATTGTATTGCAAATGATGCAGAATCCAATATTTTCTATGATTCTTCCAAGGCATTTGAAAGAGTTACAAATGATCATATCTTGAAAATAGAACGTTCTCAAGCTTTAGAATCTTGCCTTCGCACTAAAAAGTTTTCATAGAAAGTGAAAATTCTTTAATTGCTATAGGATTAGAAGAATAATATATTCTTAGTGTAGCACTGGATGCTCTAAAGATATTAGATTGTGGTCTATTCATATGCCTTAGATGGAATCCTGATTTAAAACATCCAAGATAACAATGAAGGGCCTCAAGATAAAGATAACACACCTGTTGGAAATGAAGTATCCATTCCTATCACAAGAGAAGAAATATTGGTAGACAAAGAAGAACATGTTGAGAAATGTGTAGATACAATATTAGAATGTAATTCAAAAGTACCCAACCGGGCATCTAACTTTAGTGATAGTTTCGTAAAAGGAGTAAAAGTGGTTTCACATGAGACTTCATCCACAGAGCTTCAAACAGGCTCTGAAATTTCATCTATAAGTGTCAAGGAGATGAAATTGGTAAAATAAATTGAAAGCATGAAATATTCTGCTTCAGAAGTGAAGTCTAGAGCTAAAAAAACTTGTAAGAAGGGAAATATGGAATCTGATAGTGTAGGAAGTTTTAACTCCATGAATGCCCAAGATATTAGTTCTCATGGCACTGATATGGAAGATATTGGCATCAATTGTGAAGGAAGTGTTCAACATGCAGACTTTAACCTAGCTTGATATGGCTTGAAGTTGAGAGAGAAGTCTATGACAAAATATACAACATTTGATGGTAAAGAAAAGTTAGTGGATGTAATAGGAGGCTTCTCCTTCCATAGTTCCAAAGAGGGTGAGAATGGTTATATTTACTTATAGAAGGTACATGGGATCTTTAAATGGTTCTCTATGTTTAAAAGCAATTTCTCCAAAGGGTCCAATAGTATTTTTATATTAATGTGCTTTCTTGGTACACCCATTCTATTCTTTTTCATAAGGGTCATATGGATAGAAGCTCGCCACCTATCATCTTCTTAGGAAGGTCTTGATGAACAAAAAGTATGAAACTAATAACTCCCTCTTACCCATTGTTAGTCCTTGTACATATACCAATTCCATTCTTGTAAACACTTCCCAAAATATCATACTTACACATTGTTAGGATGGGAATATCAATATGATTAAGGATCTTTATTTAGATTGTCATCTTAGTAACCAATTCTCTATTAGGAAATTTGAGAATCTGTTATGCAATTACATTTTTTGATTGTAATTGATTAAGGATTGCCATATACTATACACTTTTGACTCTGTTCACCAGAGTATTAATATGAGGATTCTGACCTTGCATATTTCTTGTGGTTGGGCTTTTATGTAGTAAGAAGCTTGGCCTGATTTGCAATAGATCTATATAAAATTAGACGGTTCCCCTTTTGGGGGATTATGGTAAATATTCCACTTGCACATATTTTAGGTATCCTTTGTCTATTGAAAATTTATTGATTTGAAATTGTTTCTATCACTTGATTTGAGAAAAAGATTTTATGCACATGACTTGTAACTTGTTTTTTGTTGATTGCTACTGAGTTTTTATCTTTGTAAAGTTTAATACATTTTTTATGGTATGCTAGAATGATCTATTTTTTTTTGAATGGTTGATGCACAGTTACACGGTATACCTACTTCAAGATATATACTTTCTATGGGGATGGAAAAATATTTTTCATGAAAATGGATGGTACAGCCAATTGGTTAGCCTTATGTTAGAGATTGTGTCATGATGAAAATCAATGTCTTTCGAAGAAATATGCTATGTTGAAGAGGTAAATCATGTCTGTTTACATAATATAATGGAAGAAATTAGATTTTTTAGAAGTTGAAATGAATTAAATTTCTAGGATATTTTAATTCTACTAGTGGAATGTAGTCCATTTTAAAGTTGATCACCATTGAGGTTCATGATGGTTGGGGGTTTATGAATGAGTTCATCTTAGTCAATCACAGTTGTATTAAAAGATGGAGGACATCATATATATTTGGGATTTTCCATACAATTATCTTATATATGCATCATCATTTTAAAGTTATATTTTGTAATTAATGTGAGACTTTGAAGATTATCATCATCAATATAATTGTATGTAATGTGTCAATGATAATAATGTTGGAATAGAGAGATAGGGTACTGAGAGGGGAGGGGTGAATCAGTGCCCACTAAAACTTTCAACTCTCAAACCTTAAACAACAAATAGTAGTAACTTCACATATAACTTGAATCCATTGTATGTATCATTCATTCAGTTAAATTATAAAATAAAATAGCATGAAATCAACAATATATCAATCACATAATACAAGTATTTTGGTAATGCATAAAACCTTGTTAGAAGGTAAAAACTGCGGTGGGGATGACACCCACAAATTCTTTACCACTGCAGATAGAAAAGGTTTGCCTATTAGGGCTACAAGTGGTGATCACTTCTGATAATCTTAACCCTATTAGGGGTAACTTTTTAGATTGACTAGATCTACCTAGTTTTAGGATTTTAACAACACTACTTGAGTGTGCACTCGGTTAAGAGATTTACAAAAAGACTGTTAGGTCTACTCTGTTAAGAGATTTTACCAAACTATGTTACAATGATTAGAAAATAACAAGATATATTTGCTAATGACAACTCTATATTGTTTGATATAGATCAATGAAATACTGAATAGATATCACCTTTTCATGTGAAGATCTCTACTCTGAACTGCTCGATAGCCTTGTCTAATTCTGCTTAATCTGAATGTCTTTGAATTCTATTCTACTCTATCTGATAACTGATATCTTGAAGTTGGCTAATGCTTCAAGAAATTCGTTTGCTTGTTCTTAACTTCCTTGTCAAGCTTATGTCAAAATGACATGAAATACAATTATATAGCATACTTCTTTTTCCGCTTAACAAAATTAGGTCACAATATCTTAGAGAAAACCTTAATATATACGGTGTACAAAAATAACCTAAATCTAGAAATTACATAAAGATCTTCATCGCAATTAATGAATATATCTATAATAAATGATCCTCGATCTTGGTAAAACATTTTGTGATTCTGTTGTAACCGTTTGCATAGATAAATGTGCCATTACTGATTACTATGCTATTTTATGTGATGCTTGGTAAACACTATATATACTGCTCGATAATTATACTAGTGCTCGGTGTCCAGTCTGCTCAGTGTTTACTGTCACTCAGTATCAGTGTACATTGATGCTCAGTAAAATTGCTCTGGTGCTCGGTGTAAAGACTTAACCGACTAGCTTGAAGTGCTTTCTTTTACTGACTAGAGTAGCATAGGTAATTGACCGATTTCTTTGATACTAATGAAAATCTTTAATGCTCAAATAGAGATAACAATATCCCCCTTTGGAATTAGTATCAAAACCTTAAATGTATATAGACCTTATGTCTCAAAATCTTTTCTATCTCCGCCATATATACATAAATAATTATCAACAAAAATTTCTACTATACTCTCCCTTAGTGCATGCTCCCAGTAATGTGTAGTATTAATGTGTACTATACTTAGCATCTATTTACGTATTTGGAATATACATTGTTATCCCCCTTTTTGATATTAATGCCAAAAACAAAAGTGTATACTTACATTTTATCAAAAATGTGCTTATGGGTTTTCTTCAGTGACTCCAAGAGGTTTTCCCATTCCTCTTTCAAGTTGGTGAGAGTAATGTGCTCAAGAACGACTTGTGCATGCATGTAAAAAATGTTGTCCAACATAGAACTTTATAGTGTTGCAACAAGTGTTTGTGCCTTGACAATATGCTTCTCAAAGATTTTCAAGTATGGAAGCAACTCAGTTTACAATTTTGTGACTTGTTCACTGATTATTTCTTCTTTCTTTTAGAGATCTGCTCTTAACCACCAGAGTTCTTGAACTTTCAAGATATGCTTGGAAAATGCTTGAGGCTTAGTTAAGGCTGCTTGTGCACTAGCTTGGATTTCTTGATCAAGTTGTTTAATCTTTTCACTAACCTCGGTAGTGAAAGTGTCCACAGTGCATAACTTTATCAAAAGTTGACTAATTAACTGAGTAATAGATTGAATGTCAGTTATTACCTCAGATAACTTTACCTTATTAATTTCTACTTCTTGGTTGATCTTTTCTGCAATTTTATATTGTATCTTTGATTTTGCCCTTTCTTCTATTCTCTTGTCAGCTTTTGTATTCGGGGCATTTATTTATTTAGAAAGTGTAGCAAGTTGGTCCATTATTGGAGTATCTTCATTAATGTGAACCTTGGGTATGACCTATTGTAAGATATCTCTTACATTTTCAAGTATTTCCTTGCTCTTGCATTCTTGTCTCAATTTTTCTTGTGCTGCCTTCCTTGTACATAGCTCTCCATATTTTCTCAATTCCTTAGGCTTAGGGTCCTGGGGTCACACTCGGGTATAACAATGATTTATTCTAAGGTGACCGACCCTTTTCCTTACTTCTTTTTCTTCTTTTTCTTCTTAGATTCTTGAGGTGAACTCTTTATGAGTGATACAATATCCTTTACCTTAGAACTTTGTGTAACCTACATGGTTGACACTATATCTACCTTATGTTTCTCCTCAGTGACCTTCATGTCTATTGACTATGTTAGAGCTTTTGATGTAGTGTTTGATGGAGTGGCCTCAGTTACATTAGGATTCTCTTGATCCTTTGTTTCTGTCTCTGTTGCCTCTTTCTCTTCAGGCTTGTTTATGTCAGCTGGTATCTCAACTCCTTGTTCCCCTATTGTATCCTTCGGTTGCTTAGGGTTTGAGCCTTCAGGTTTTTCTTGTGATAGAATTTCAATTACTTCCACAAGAATAGGAAGCTCTCCCATTAATGATTTAAACAAACTCGGTAACTTGACCTTTGTCTTGTGTATTGTCTGGTGCATTGTTCACATCTTCATCTTCATCTATGTCATTAGGATCACCATTAGTAATGTCCTCAAAGAGTACATCTTCATCATTTTTCTCCTTAATTTGGATCTCAACCTGATCTGGTGCATCCTGTGAAATATCTATGACTTCATTGACAAGTGTTGTATCAATCACCTCGATAAATGATACATCTATTTCTCTAGTCTTCTTTACCAAATCAACATCATCTATGTAGATACCTTTTCCTTTTGACCTCTATCTCTTCTTAGAAAAATTAGAAATACTTTTTTCTCAACTTTCTCTTTTGCTGCAATGATTGATGTCAACATGAGTTGGATAGACTCATCAATATCTGCTAGATTTTCATCTAAAACTTGCATAGCCCAACTTTTTACTTTGAATCTCCTAGAATAAGTATCCATATAATCCTTAATTTCATCAAGAGATAAATTTGGAGCTGCCAAAACTAGGGCTTGTTCCCTTAATTTCTTCTTGGTGTCCAAAGCATAGGACCACTTTTGATTTATTCTTTCATCTAATGCCTTGGGCAATGGTTTTGCAAACTCCAATGGAACTCATTTGAAGCTTATCATCATCTGGATGACTACCTCCTTAATTTTGTTTTGATCCTTGGTAGACATGTTGTCAAATTGACTAAGTTCTAGATTTGTGAGTTCTCCACTTTCAATTATATTTGCAACAACCTCATCTATTATTCTATTCTTGTTGTTGACAACCTTGAACTGACTGTTGTCATTTTCTTCATCTTCAAGGTCTTCTCTTCCTTGCATTAGTTTTCTCCTTTTCCTTGGTGCCTTAGCTATGACCTTGGTTCCTCTTTTTGCATATGTCTTGGTCGGTGTAGCTACCTTTTCTTTTGTCCCCTTCACATTTCCCCTTTTTAAAGGTGGTGAAGCTACAGTTGCTAACCTTTTTTGTGCTCTAGATTGCAATGGCAACTGCCTCTTCTTCGGAGTTGGAGTAGGAGAAACTAGTATTGAATCTTTTTATTTTTTGGAATTGGTTTCCTCACTATCATGCACTTTTTCAGTCAACAGTAACTGACCTTCAGTTGCAGGTTCAACCGGTGACTCATCAGATGAGTCAGATTCATCTCCAAAATTTTTAGTTAGTGTCTTCATCATCTTCCTGGATTTTCTAGTCATTTTACTGATGATAAAACCTTTTTTTATTCTTATTTTTGCCTCTTCATAGGTTCCAAACCTTGCGGCATTTATGTCCTTAGGTGTAGTCAGTAAAGCCTTGATTGATTTCAAAGAAAAATCAATATATATTTCGTATCCCATGGGGGCTAGCTATTTTGTTATCAACTCAACAACTTTGATTAAAGTATTGTCGGTGTCTACTAGAAAACAAATATCCATTTCATATTTCTTGACCAGTGAGCTTGGAATTCTACTTCTAAGTGTAATACCCCAAAAATGGGCTATAAGTTCATTAATCTCTAAACATCATCAAATCAAACGAAATCGACATCAAAGTCCTAATCTAAGGCACATCTAAACATCATCAAATCCTAATTGATTATCTTAAATTCTGCATCGGGGAATATTCCTAGCAATATTCTTAATTATCTTAATTATCTTTAATTTTATAATTATTTGGCAATAAATCACATTTATCCTATAGCTTGATTAATTGAATATTTTGCATATTTAATTAATTAGATTTAATATCTTGCCACTTAATTGTTTAATTAAATTTAATTTTATCTATTATTAATTATATTATTTAAATTTTGACAATAAATCTAAAATCTTATGAATAATTGATTAAATTCTTATTTAATTAATTAAAGCAAGTTGTCATTATTTAATAATATAGTTTTTAATAAAAATTTGATTAAATAATTGATTAACCCATAAATCAATTGTTTTATTTTTAAAAGCAGTTAAGTTGGAAATAAATCACTTTATTATTAAATTAATTCATAAATAAAACATGCACAATCATAAAAGAAGACAACTATCAATTATCAATTAAAGCTAAACTCTATTTTGAGTTAAAACTTAGCTTTTGCATGTTTTTGTGAATTAAATTATCTTTATTATAAAATAACTCAAAAATCAACCTGAGTTATTCAATCTCATATCTAGATCAATTGCATTCAAATCCTTCATTTAGGTGTCGTCTAGGTCACTGATCTCGATAACAATCTAAGAACATTAATCTCGCACCTACTAGAAGACAGTAAATCGCTTGGTTAGATAGTTTTCAATTTTGCACGATTTTGATTATCACTAACCTCTAATGTTTTACTGAGTGTTGTGTCTACAGATCAAGTACAATTTTCACACACACATTTCTGGTGCCCACCGTGGGGCAACCCACCTTTGCATGCTGGTTTTGATTTTTTTGGGGAGCTAAAACCCCAAAGTTTCAAAGATTTAATTTTATCTCCCAAATGGCTTGGAATTTTGGTCTGAAATTTTTTTTGCAGGTTGGTGACATATTAGGGAAGCTTCGATAAAAAATTCAAAATTTTCTGAAATGTTTTAAATTTTTAATAATTTTTTTTTATTTTTCATAAAAAATTAATTTTCAATGAAAATCAAAATATTTTTTGGAAATTTTTACATTTTCGGAAAGCTCTTCAAATTATATAGAGGGTCTATTCTTTTTATTTTAAATTTTGATGCAATTTAGTAGTTCAACTAGTCAATTTACAAAAACTGGTCTGTTTTGATAAAATGGGTCTCTAGGGCACAAATGAAGAGATTTTTCTAAAATTTTTGCATTTTTGGAAAGCTCTCTATTTTTTAGTAGGGATCTCTATTCTGAATTTCTATTTTTGTGGCCAAAATCATATCAAAAAAATAAGATCTTGTTGACTAGGTCAAATGTAGTGCAAAAAAATTAAAATTTTGTGATGGGTATGCACTTATTTTTCATATGATTCAATGCATGATATGAGTTGTCATTTGGATTAATTTCTAGTTATTATTTCTCCTAACAATTGATTTTTAGATCTAACCCTAGGGTTTTCATAAGTTGAATATACCTTGCATATCTTGTTTGCTTGTTGGCTTGTTGGAGAGTTCGTAGCTTGCTTGCATAGTAAAGCTCAACAAAAATTGCTAAATATTAGGTAAAATATACTAAGCGCATTGCGAGGATCATGAGGTATTCTCCTTGTTCTGAAAACATTTTGATTTGGACTTAAAATAAATCTCTCACGTGTCAAGCTTGTGTGCATCTTTTCATGCTTTTGATCTATTTCTACACACTTGCATAATTTGATACTAGGTTGTGATCCCTTAAGGATTCATTAAGTAGTCTTAGAATACTTGTGATTGATCTTGATTGCTATCTTGGGTTATTGGACTCGCTAATCCGTCGGCCCCTCATTTCCACCCCGTGGTTGCAATCTCAGCGCCATAAAGGGGAGGGGTCAACAGGACAGAAGCGTTAAGTGTTCCACTTGGCAACCCTTTTGTGCTTTTAGGAACTCACTTGTTTTCTAAGTTGGGGACTCATTTTCAGCTTGTGTGAGGTGTTAAGTGTTCCATCTTGTGGACTCATCTCATATTCACTTTAAGTGTTAAGTGTTCCTCTTTCTACTTTTTGGATGCTTTTGGTAGATTTGCTTTCGGGAATATATTTGTGCTCACATAGTAATTAGGCCCTATGAACACTATTCGTGATTCTTGAGAGATTGGATTCCTAGAGAAATCTTTCTTGATGACAGAATCCTTGTAGGTAGGGAGGATACTTAGTGCGTTTCACATTCAGCTTAATTAGTGCGTCTTCTCTTATTGATCGACACATTCTCTCTCCGGAGAGGTTGATAGATCACGTGGGGTTGATATCATGAGCTTTGGTGAATCAAAATTGGTTAGTGTGTCTTCTCTTATTGATTGATACATTCTCTCCCTAGAGAGGTTGATAGATCACGTGGAGTTGATATCATAGACCTTGGTGGAACAAAACTTTGTCTTAGCGTGTCGGATTAATCTGCTTCCTTTGTTTGGGTTAAAAGTGAAAAGGTGTAAAAAACCTTGGATTTGGAGCCAAGTCCCCTTGTGGTATAAATCTGTGAGTCACCTTTAGAGAGGGTTAACCGTAGCGGACAATCCCTTCATAGGGAAAACTACGTTGACAGAACCTCAAGCGGTAATAGCCATTTTCGCCATGGTAGTGACAGCCGCTATATAAATGTCCTTGTGGAAGAAATCTCCATAGGTATGGTTCATTGTTGGGTTGTCAGATCTCCCTAGCAGCTCTTGAAGATTAAGTTCTCAGACTGTGTCAAAACCCTGGTGCACCAGGATTGGAGTACACCCCTTTGAATCATAAAAGTTGCAAAGTCAAACCATTACTAAAAACCCTAGAGAGGCCAATTTTTCATTCTCAGGTATATGTGTGTTATTGCAAAACTTTTCAGAACATACACAATTAGTATCTCAGGGATTAGCACAATTTGGTCACTTGATTGTTCATGCGCAAGGTTGCTTTTGCCCTTGTTCATTATTTTTAGACGTGCTTAGAATCACTTGCTTGCTATTCTGCGTGATTGTTTATCTACTTGGCTATTAAAAATGATCAAATCTGGTATAACCTTCAAAATCTGGATAGTACAATTTGCAAACAATCCAAAACTGAAGACCTTAAATTTTGCAAAAATTGACGTAAAATCTTTTCTGGAGTCAAAAGTCATTTCAGGAAGTCAAAAGTCGTACGAGTTTTGTCAAGTGTCATTTTAGTATTGCCCATCTGTCGTATGATTGAGAACACAGTGTCGTACGAGTTTTCAAACTAGCAAATTCAAGAAGTCAAAACCCTGTTAGCAACTGTCGTATGAGTTTTGTCAACTGTCATTTCATTTCTACCCAACTGTCGTACGAGTTTAGCAACTGTCGTTTCATAGACTACCCAGTGTTGTATGAGTCTGCAGAGTGTCGTTTGGAAAAATTTGAGAGAGTTGTCAGAAATTGTCAAATTGCAAGATATCCAATGTTTCCAGCCTAGTTCCAGAATCTGTCAAAAATATCATTGTGTCAGGAATAGAGCAGTAGCTATTGAGCTTTCTACCATTTTCTAAGATTGATCTTTTGAATCTGATCTAGCCTTTTGTTTGATCAATTTGAGTCCTTTTTATCTCATGTCAAAACCTTGTCATAACTATCAATCTTCAATCAATCTTCAAAAATAGACTAAGTGTTAGGAACTCGTGTCCGTTATCTTTTGGGTGATCTATCCCATACATCCAGGGCACAGTATCCTTCACCCACGTCTCATCAGATCTTCAAAACTATCATAATCTTAACAAGGTTGCGTCATCCAATTTTCTCGAATCAAATTGTTCTTCAGTTGTCTTCATCCTTTTCTTCCGTTTCATTCAAAGTTAATGGTGGAGACCAGAGCTTCTTCACACAAGAAATCAGAAGAAACATCTCAGAACTTACTTTTGACCAATACCCTAGGTCCAACTCTTGCACAACTCATCAAGTCAGGTATCTATGAAGACGACGGTCTCGGTAACTTTCAATTGAAAACTGGTTACATACCTCCTTTATCAACTCACAGAGGTAATCAGCAAACTCCTCCTCAATCTGTTCCAGGGAGCCCAAAAACTCCTACCATGTCTCAAGTAGGGACAAACCATGGTTCTCTAGGAGGAGGATCCTAGGGACACCATTCTCAACATAAGTCCGACCAAGAACCTACACCCTCTGAAATCCATCGATGTCAGAATGACGATGAATTCAAGAGAATGATGAGGCATTTCTTGAAAGTGGATAGAGAGGCATACTTTTTGCAATTAGCCCAGGAAGGAGCTAAACTTCCTCCTCACTTCAATGTTGAAGATATCATCATGCATGAGGAAGAAACTCCAATGACGGCCATAATGAACCAGCTACACGCTATGCAGGTCAAAATGAATAAAATTGAGAAAGAGAAGGAACCCAAGGAATTCTCCATGGAGGCCCTTTGTCCTTTCCCTTTTGACAAAGACTTGTATATGCCTCCATTCCCAAAAAGAGTGGAGATGCCAAAGTATGAAAAATATGATGGACACTCTGATCCTCAAGATCATGTCAAAGAATTCTGTATGCACTCCATGGAATTCATGCATGAACCGACCTATCTGATGCATCTTTTTCCTAGATCCTTGGGAGGAGCATCCATTCAATGGTTTTTGAGATTACCTTCTACAATCAAAACTTTTGAGGAATTGATTAAATTGTTTTATCAATAATATTCCTACAACATTCAACATCTGGTCACCATTATCAATATCTGTAACCTCAAGCAATATCCAGGGCAATCATTTCTAACTTTCCTCAAGAGGTGGAGAAAGAAGTTCTCTCTATATGCTAGACAAATTCTCGAAATGGAGAAACTTGAAATCTTTATCAATAACCTTGTTCCAGAGCTCAACTATCCATTACAAATGAAAGATCATGTATCTTTTGATAAAATGGTGGATAATGCAATCAAGATTGAGAAAGTACTTGTCAAGAAAGGAGAAATCACACTTCAAAAAGACAAGTCTGAATCTGGATCTAGCTCAAAAGATAAAAACAAGAGCTGGAATAGAAACAAAGGTATCATCTCTGATGGTGTTGTTGACACTATCTACACCCCATCAAAGGCACCGGCCTACAATCTCACCCTTGCCACCAAAGCCATTGAAGCTTCAGAGAAAAAATCTGCTGAACCATCTCCAAAGAAGCCATTCAAATGATGGGATAATAAATGAAAGTTTACTCCCCTGGGAGAATCTTTGGAATCTGCCTTGAGAACCCTGATAGCTGATAACATGATCTCTTTACCACCAATCCAAAACCCTGATCTGGATCCAAAACCATATTGGTGGAAAGATAATGAATTATGTGCTTTCCATCAGACTAAAGGCCACAAAACTAATGGATGCTTCCACTTGAAGCATACCATTCAAGACTTGCTAGATCAAGGGGACATCATGATTGATAATCCTACTAGCAATAATGATCACACAGCATTTACAGAACCGTTTCCACAACATGACAAGGGAGTTTCCACTTCTCAGCCTAACATGGGGGCAAAAGTCAACTATGCCTACCCTAGAAACAATGCTGTCATCAATATGGTTGAACCATGTCTCTCTGAGAGCTGCAATGTCATCACGATTGTACGAAGAGATAGAAATCATTCCTCAGCTAATGTGGTTACCAGATCACAAGCTTAGGCTCATCTGAAAGGACAAACACCAAGTTCATGTAATGTCCCTAAGATACCTTTCAATCTCACATCTGCTTCTAAACAGAAGGCTACCCCGAAATCTTCCAATCCAAAGGATACAAGACCTACATCTTACAGCATCATCCAACAACTCCAGCATACCAATGCCAAAATCTCTATGTTTGAGTTACTTCGAATATCTCCAGCTCACAGAGATATCCTAGACAAAGCTTTGCTTGACTCTGATGTTCCTGAGGATCTAGATCTAGACAGGTTCCAGACTATGGTTGGTCATCTAACGTCTCCACAATATATCTCCTTTTTAGAGGAAGATGACAACTCCCTAAGCCACCCACATAATCAGCCTTTACACATAGAAGTCTTGATCCAGAACCATCGAGTCAAACATGTGTTGATAGATGGAGGCGCAGGCCTCAACATTTGTTCTTACAACTTAATCACACAGTTGGGATTCTCAGAGATGGCTATTGATCCTCGAAAGAAGATCACCATAAAGGCCTATGATGAATAGGAAAGATCTTCTAAAGGCACCATTGTCTTACCCATCTGAGTGGGTCCGGTCATCAAAGATACCACATGTCAGGTGCTTGATCTGCCATTGGCTTACAATATCCTTCTAGGGAGACCCTGGATCCATGAAATGCAAGCCATTCCTTTTACGTACCATCAATGCTTGAAATTTCCCTATGAAGGAGTGGAGGTTACTATCCCAGCAGATCTGAGTACAACTTGCAATACATTGAAGGAAAGTGTCGATAAGCTTGTACCTAATAATAGAGAATCTTCCATCAAGCAACAAAATGTGGCTTCCACATCCAAGATGGAAGACATTGCTAAAGAGATCAATATCAAAGAAAATGGGATGGGAGAATACACCATAGAGCTAGTCTTGTCTCTGACATCTCTCCCAATCTCACCTAAGTCATATGGACAATCCTTGAAGCAGTCTAAATCAGAACCTAAGGAACCTATGGAAGCATACAAAATAAATTTTGTGGCGGAGCAAGTATCCAAACAAGAATTTGAAGAGGATGATGCTGTGCTGGCATGGCTATACAAAGAGGATTCTGAATCTAAAATTGTTCAACCTAGTGAATCTATAGCACCTACAATCCCTTCTAATTCATATGGTTCAGGGAACAAATTGATAGCCAAGATGGGATATTCCGGTCAAGGACCTCTAGGAATTAGAGGAAAGGGTCTTGTGACACCCATTTCACATATTGGTAGAGCCAACAAAGATACTAGTGGCTTAGGCTTTAAGAAGAAACCCTATCATCTCAAAGGTGGTTGTTCTCATGTCATAGAACAAATTGCACCAAGAGAACCCCTTCTCAAGAAAGAAGAGACAGAACCCTCAGATGATGATTCAGATAGTTCAGAACTCATCCCCTATGAAAAATTGCCTAAAGAGATCAAAGATCTTCTTGATGATAAAGATGATCCTATCAAAAGAATTAATGTAGTAGATACACAAGAACCTACTGTAGCACAAGAGATGGTTGCATCACAAGAACCAGCTAATCTCGAAGGCAATCAAACTGATCAAGAAGAAGGGGGTAGTTATTCTGACACTGATTCCCATGAATATGAATTCAAGTCAGAGACTGAGGGTAATCCTTCTTGGGGTATTCATCCTGATTTCACACATTTTCTAAGATTTCTTAGAGATCCTGAATCAGAAGCTGAGTCAAATGACTATGAATGGGGTGCCATTCCAGAAGAAGATGAGCTTATAACAGAGAAATATATTGATGTTATTCACCAATATGTATCTCAACCCAATGTAGGTCTAGAGCGAAACAATGAACTTAACGTGTCTGATCCACCTATGGCTGAAGAGGACTCCCATGATGATGTTGAGCCTATTCACAAATTGAACATTTTGAGCTGTAATATCACCTTCAAACTTGAGCGTCAGGTTAGGACCAATGATGACATATCCACATCCGTGAACACCATATCCCAAGCCTTTCCCTCTTTGACTATCCAACGCCCTGATCTTATCGACCAAACTTCCACAAACCCAAGCCATGGTGTTTACACCTTTTCCAGTGACTATGCCCTTGCTTTTTACCTCAATGCAGTCGAGCCTATGAGGACTTCCATCGGTGAACCGAGCGTCAGCATGACCAAGTTAGACATCAAATATCTCAGTCAAAAAAATAAAAATAAAAAGAACAAGAGTTCTGAGGGTGAAAACCACTTTGTGGCAGTCTCAGAAACTACAAAAGTAAAAAGAAAAGATGTATCTAAAGGTGAAAACCTCTCTAAGGCACCTAAGGATGAGATATTTGATGTCCTTCCAAGTCATTTACATGATAGATCTCTAGTTCTGATTGAGCCAACTCAATCCATCAATTTGGGTACAATAGAGGAACCACAATTGGTACATGTAGCACAATCTCTATTAGAAGAAGAGAAAGAGAAATTCACTACATTCTTATCAGAAAAAAAGATCAATTTTGCATGGAAATATTCAGATATGCTAGGATTGGATCCCAATCTCATTATGCACCATCTATCCATTGCTCCTGGAGTAAAACCAATCAAGCAAAAATTGAGCAAGATGCATCCTCATGTTGTACTCTTAGTCAAAGCAGAACTAGAAAAACTCCTAAAAGCTAGATTCATCCGTGTCATAGACTATGCTGAGTGGATCTCTAACATTGTACCTATTTCAAAACTAGATGGTTCAATCAGAGTGTGCACGGACTTTAGAGATGTGAACAAAGCATGCCCTAAGGATGATTTTCCATTGCCTAACATTGATATGATAGTGGACATGACTGCGGGCTATGAAATGTATTCCTTAATGGATGGCTTTTCTGGGTACAACCAAATCAAAATTGCTCCAGAAGATCAAGAGAAAACAACTTTCACATGTGCATGGGGAACCTTTTGTTGGAATGTTATGCCATTCGGACTCAAAAATGCTGGAGCTACATATCAAAGAGCAATGACATCTATTTTTCATGATATGATGCATAGAACAATGGAGGATTACGTGGATGATACCTTGGCAAAATCCATGATTAGAACTGAACATCTAACAAACTTGAGCATGATCCTCGACAGAATGGAAAAATTTAGTCTTCGACTAAATCCAAAAAAGTGTGCTTTTGGAGTCACTTCTGGCAAGCTCCTAGGATACATCATCTCCAAGAAAGGTATTGAGGTCGATCCAGCTAAGGTGAAAGCTATCATAGAGATGCAACCTCCCAAGAATGTCAATCAAATGCGAACTTTGCAAGGGAGAGTACAGTCCATCAGAAGATTCATATCACAGTTAGTTGACATATCACAACCTTTTACAAAAACATTACATAAAGGTGTGACCTTTGCATGGAATGAAGAATGCGAGAACAACTTTAACCATATCAAGAAGTATCTATCAAATCCACCTATCTTGATGCCTCCTATTCATGGGAAGCCATTGATCTTGTATGTCTCTGCAACAGCCACATCACTAGGGGCATTGTTAGCACAGCATGATGAGAACCAGAAAGAAAGAGCCATCTACTATATCAGTAGAACTTTAGTGGCCTATGAAAAGAACTACTCAATGATAGAGAAGGCATGTCTAGCTATGATCTTTGCATCGCAGAAACTGAGACACTACATGTTAGCTCATACTACTCATTTGGTAGCTAAAATTGATCCACTGAAATATCTCCTAAGCAAAGCTGCCCTCACAAGTAGACTAGCTAAATGGGTCATGCTCTTGAGCGAATTTGACATTGAATATGTTGAAAGAAAAGCTATCAAAGGATAGGTCATTGCTGATCAATTAGCTGAAGCACCACTGTTTGATGATACACCCATGTAAATGGAATTTACCGATTCCTCTATCATGCACCTCTCTTCTAGAGCATGGCAGTTATTCTTTGATGGCTCCTACACACAGAATGGATCTGGAACAGGCATATTGTTCATCACTCCTCAAGGATACTTGATACCCAAAGCATTTAGACTAAAGTTTCCTTGCACAAACAATATTGCTAAATACGAGGCACTTCTCAATGGTATGAAAATGGCAATACAGTGGAGAGTTACAGAGATGCACATCCATGGAGACTCACAATTGGTTATCCACCAAGTCAATGATGTGTACCAAACCAAAGATGAAAAGCTCATTCCTTACAAGAGAATGGTAGATGATTTAAAGAAATACTTCATCTCTATCACATTTGAGAAAATACCCAGAACGGAGAATAAGGCTGCCGATGCAATGGAGACACTATCTACTCTCTTACACCAGCCCGAACATGAGCTACGCTATGAGTTCCTGGTGGAAGCCCTATCCTATCCTGCATATGACTCCCCTAAAACCCGCATGATCTGCACTATTGTAGGTTATGACTCATCTCGCTACAAAAATCTTTTCTCCTATCTCCATGACCAAATCATCCCTAAGTCCTTTAACCATTTTGAGAAATGAAACCTTATCTGATCAGCATCTTGATATGTCATCATTGGTAATGACCTATACAAACGAGGTCTAGATGGTACACTGCTTATATTTTTAGAACGGGAAGAGTCTCAACGTGCATTAGAGGAAGTCCATGAGGGTATATGTGGGTCACACTTGAACGGTTTAACGTTAGCTTGAAAACTTATTAGGGCTAGGTACTATTGGCCTGAAATGGAGAAAGAGGCTATTCAATTTGCTAAAAATTGTCAACAGTGTCAAGTACATGGCCACTTGATTCATGCTCCAGGGAGAGATCTAATTCCCTTTACTACACAATGGCCTTCTCAACAATGGGCATTTGATCTCATAGGCGATATCCATCCGCACTCTTCTAATGGACATACCCATATAATCACAGCTACAGATTATTTTACAAAATGGGTAGAAGCAGTTCCTCTAACACAAGCAATAGGGAAATAGATCTCTATGTTCATCCTAAACTACATCATTTTCAGATATGGGATCCCTCATTCCATAGTCACAGACAATGGGGGACAATTCAAAAACAAGGACCTAGATGAATTATGTGCCAAATTCAAGATTACTCAACATTGGTCATCAAAACTCAACTGAAAACAATCTATGCTTTTATCTCTTTGTATGCTTGCTGATCCGCATTGAGATTTTTGCATATTGTGTCCCTTTGAGCTCTTCGATGTTGTCCTTTATAGGATTTAGAGAGTGATGACTAGGGGCATAATCTTTTCTTTGTCTTCTACTTGTATGTGAAAATCTAACATCTTTGGAAATTTTGGATTGAAATGGTGTCCGACTGTAAGAGCCTCTATCTCGAATTGGATGGCCATGCGTACCTCAACCATTGATACCCAGATAATTCAAGGAAGTTTGATCTAACTATTGTCTTTTTGAGTAAGTTCTTTCTCCTACTGTGGAACGCGATCTTGCCTAAGGATGTGAATGATAAAGGGTCACTACGGGTAATTCACATTGGATTTAGAATGATCGCTTGACTCTTTGATGTGTTTGCAATGCAAGGTGTATTCAGGTCATCACGATATTTATGTTTTGATGCTTATACAAATTGCTATATCAAAATGGACATGATATTCAGGTCATCCTGGTGTTTGTGCCTTGGTGCTTATATCTACTCCAACATTCTGAAAACAAATCAATATTCATATGTCCATGGTCGTATAACCAGTGGGTGTTGTATTGATTCTTGCGCATACAAATTGATATTCATATGTCTATAGTTTCATGGCTAGTGGGCATTGTATTGATTTATCCAGTTACCTAAAAGTTCAATGATGATAACAAATCGACACATGATCAGTGACTAGGTCCTAGGTCTTAGGTTGCATTTCATTTTGCATGTCTCTTTGCATTTTGCATGTTTGCATGATCTCACAATGGCTAAATGAACTTCAATGCTTAAACAATTCACCACTCACATCTTCAAATCTAACAAGAGCTAAATCTCACACGAAGGTTCCTCTAATGAAATAGCAAGTAGAATCCTTTTCGGGATCAAAATTGAAATATGAGATCATTTATCTTATTAACTACTCGCATATTCGACCTTCAATCATCACAGAAATCCAGTATTCAACTTAACTGATTATCTAATCTCAAACTATCAAAATTTCAACTTGGTCAACCATGGTCAACTCATGGTCAAACCTAATCAACCTTGGTCTCCAGGACCTCTAAACGATGCAGAATGTGCTCTTGAACGTGTATAACCACTTTTACCATCAATCAACATGCTTCTGAGCTCTCAACACTGACTTTTCTTGTCAGATTTCAATTTTAATCCCGAAGGGGGCATGGTATTGCACATCAATTCAAAGTTTGTAAATCAAAATTCTATCGATCAAGTCTATCAATATCTTTCATCAGTGATCAAGACAAACAATCACGTCTAGTTACTGATTCATCAAAAGTCCTCATCGCTCGGGGCAAATCTATCATCACTTGGGGCATATCAGATTCATCAAGATCCATATCAATCTGGTATTCTCTTAATCTTGTAAACTATATCAGTTTTTGCAACCATCAGATCATAGTGTTCTTTCCTTGGTTCTTCGGTAACTGAAGGGTTTGGATGTGATACCTGCTAGTTCTGCTAAGACAATCGAGTCTAGAACGGGTCACTCACTTCTTTGCAATCCTAAGGTTTGGAATCAGGCATTTTGACACTTTTTCACAATCATAGGTTCATTTGCTGCTACAGTGAACATTATCTTTGGTCACTCAGGACCTATTATCTCCAATTCAAATCAATATCAATCAGCTTCTGTCTCGTATCAATTATCAATTTCAAACATCAGTTTAATATCTTTATTAAACACAGACTATCTTTGAACCACTGCGCTTCGCACAGTAATTCAAAGAGGGGCAAAATGTAATACCCCAAAAATGGGCTATAAGTTCATTAATCTCTAAACATCATCAAATCAAATGAAATCGACATCAAAGTCCTAATCTAAGGCACATCTAAACATCATCGAATCCTAATTGATTATCTTAAATTCTGCATCGGGGAATATTCCTAGCAATATTCTTAATTATCTTAATTATCTTTAATTTTATAATTATTTGGCAATAAATCACATTTATCCTATAGCTTGATTAATTGAATATTTTGCATATTTAATTAATTAGATTTAATATCTTGCCACTCAATTGTTTAATTAAATTTAATTTTATCTATTATTAATTATATTATTTAAATTTTGACAATAAATCTAAAATCTTATGAATAATTGATTAAATTCTTATTTAATTAATTAAAGCAAGTTGTCATTATTTAATAATATAGTTTTTAATAAAAATTTGATTAAATAATTGATTAACCCATAAATCAATTGTTTTATTTTTAAAAGCAGTTAAGTTGGAAATAAATCACTTTATTATTAAATTAATTCATAAATAAAACATGCACAATCATAAAAGAAGACAACTATCAATTGTCAATTAAAGCTAAACTCTATTTTGAGTTAAAACTTAGCTTTTGCATGTTTTTGTGAATTAAATTATCTTTATTATAAAATAACTCAAAAATCAACCTGAGTTATTCAATCTCATATCTAGATCAATTGCATTCAAATCTTTCATTTAGGTGTCGTCTAGGTCACTGATCTCGATAACAATATGAGAACATTAATCTCGCACCTACTAGAAGGCAGTAAATCGCTTGGTTAGATAGTTTTCAATTTTGCACGATTTTGATTATCACTAACCTCTAATATTTTACTGAGTGTTGTGTCTACAGATCAGGTACAATTTTCACACACACACACTAAGATTCATCTTAATCTTAAATTTCTCAAAACAATCATCTACAACTTTGTTTACATTGTCTCCTAGACTTGTCATTATATTAGAAATTTGACTAATAATTGGTTTGTCGGTAGGCCAATCTATGTGATCGAAAGAAGGAAATAATTTCTGAAGGTAGAAGAACATACACACCAATAGTGATCCAAACTTACCAGTGTTAGAATTTTTTGACCTGATTGTTTTCATGTTCTCGTCTAACTACTTCAATAGTAACTCAATAAGGTCCAACTGGTGTCCTTTCTTTATCATCTTAAATGCCATATCCACAAAACTACAAGGAACACTGTTAAGTCTACTCGACTGATAGAACTTATAACCAATTATATGAGTTACAAATTTAACTTTTGAATCCTCAACTAAAGCAATCTTCAGTGCTCGGCTGTCCGATGTTGTGCTAGTATTCTTCTCAATTTAGGCTCAAGAGGAACTATAGAAAGCTTTTGCCTTATTAGTTGTAGGGTAACTTGTAACTCTATGAATCATTCTCTTTGTAACTTTAATTAGTTTATCTAGCCAAAATGTGCCCTCGTGATAGTGACTGAGTACAACCCTAATCCATTCAGTTTTGAAATTTCTCAAAAAATTTAGGGCTTGAGTGAGTCCAATCTTCTCAACCTGTTTGTACTCTGGTTTAAGTTTCCCATCATTAATATAGAGTCCTTGGTATGTGACATACATATCAAAATCTCCTATTTCTCCAATCTTACAGTGAATGTAGGATTGTACATCCTTGATTAACAAAACCCTAGGTGGGATGCTTAAGAAAGTGCTCGTGGAATCTATTTTTGATGTGACTTTTGGGTGTAACTTGTATTTAGGTTCATCATAGTTAGCTAAAACAGTGAGGTTCACTTCCTCTTCCATAATCTTAGAACTACTTGCAGTAGATGCCATTTTAACAAACTAGGTTTTTAGCAAAAAAAGTGATTAATGTGCTCAGTAGGGGTTTCAACTTACTTGAAATATATGAAGAGTGGGCTCGATTCGATCTACAACTACTTTGGATAATCTTGAAGACTCTTTTCTTGAACTCTCTCTATGAAATAATCACTCTTCAAAATTGTTGTGTGAAAATGAACTAAGTCCTCTGTGTATTTATAGCTTTTTCCAATTTCTCGCTTTAAACTTTTTGTCATTAATGCTTGACCTACTTCTGATTCGTGACAATTGTGAACTCAGCAAATATCGTAAACTTCCAACAACTCGGTTAACACATGATTTTCTCACTCAGTTGATATTGATACTCAGTTAACCTTGAATAAATTTTACCGACAGGTAGCTAAATGCTCGGTCTTACATACACCGACTATGTGACTTTGTTAGCTCATAACATATAAACCACAATGCATCTTTATTTATGCAGATTTGGTATGTGCTCATCATATATAAGGAACTGTATGTAAAATAAGATCATTTTGAAATGTCAGTTCATACATACCTAATTCACCTTAGGTGGAAGTACTGATGTCACCCAATCCAGTGGATGAGGTTTCACTGACATCATTACTTGACTCAACATTTTCATTTGATGCCTTTCTCCACATAGTGTTTTTGATTCTCATGATATTTGCAATAGTGTTTCCACTCTCAAATACATGTCATTTTGGTGCTCAGTCTCTGCAGTCCTTTCTTAGATGACCGACCTTATGACAATGTAAGCATGCCATTCCAGTGCTTGTTTATCTTCATCATTGTCCAACACATCTTTTCTTCATATAGTTTTCTATGATGTGTCCATATCTACCACATGCAATACAGTTGACCAATGTGTTGTAATCCAAAACATAAGAATTACATTGTCTCTTCGGTTGATAAGGTTTGGGTTTGCTCTTCTATTTTGGTGTCCAAACTTGCTTCATCTTAGCTTTACACTCTTGTGCAGTGTGTCCATGTTTGTTGCAAGTATAAAAAAGTTTCTCCATGGTAGGATTGTTAGCATTATTATTCAGTTTTGCTCTACACTCATAAGCTTGATGACCAAATTTTCCACAATAATAACAGCAACCATTAAACTTAGGAGTGACTTGGGGTTTACCTTGTGCTTTGCTTCTACAAACATTTGAAGTATGTCCCAGTTTGCCACAGTGATAGGATGAAATCATCTTAGGTATTTTATTTTGATTTTTGTTGACTTGTTTAGCTTGCTTGGATGATTCTCCTTCACCCGTATATCCTAATCCAGCTTTACTTCTAAATCTTCTTTGATTAGTCATAAAATCATCAATATTTTTGGAACTATCTTCAGCCAATTTCATCATTTCATTGTGTTGTTGTTGTATCATTACTTCATTTCTCAGTTTCTCATTCTCTTCCTTGAGTATTCCAATATCTTCAAGTTTTCTTGACAATTCACCATTTAATCAATTAACTTCCTGATTTACAATCATCATTTGATTGAATATTTCAAAATGGTGCTCACTGAGTCTTTGTATCTTAGTTTCTTTTGCTTGAAGTTGTTCAATTATCTATCTTTGGTCTTCGACAGTTAGATTCCTTTCTTGCTCAACTTGTTTAGCATTGTTCATAACATCTATCATTCTCACCATATGTGATTCTTGACCGATTTGTAGGGCTTTCACTTGTTCAATTAAGTGAAAATTCTTTTCAGACAAATCAGAGATTGCACTTTCAGATCCATCTGAAATACTTCCTAAACTATATCCAATATTATCAAATACATCATCAATCTCTTCTTCATGGTAAATAATCTCATTCTCCATAATAGCTAGCTTCTTCCTCTGAACCAGTAACTTTTTCAAGTCATCCTTATCTTTCTTATACTGCTCTATGAACATCCACATTTGAATCTTTTAATTCTCTATTGTCTTATCCAACTTATATCTCTCCATGGTTAGATCTTTACTCTTCAGTGGTTAAACCATTCAATAAGATAACTTGGCTCTGATACCAATTTTTGGGATGGAGAGATAGGGTACTGAGAGGGGAGGGGTGAATTAGTGCCCACTAAAACTTTCAACTCTCAAACCTTAAACAACAAATAGTAGTAACTTCACATATAAATTGAATCCATTGTATGTATCATTCATTCAATTAACTTGTAAAAAAAAATAGCATGAAATAAAAAATATATCAATCACATAATACAAGTATTTTGGTAATGCATAAACCCTTATTAGGGCTACAAGTGGTGATCACTTTTGATAATCTTACCCTGTTAGGAGTAACTTTTTAGATTGACTAGATCTACCCAGTTTTAGGATTTTAACAACACTACTTGAGTGTGCACTCAGTTAAGAGATTTACAAAAATATGATTAGGTCTACTCTGTTAAGAGATTTTACCAAACTTTGTTACAATGATTAGAAAATAATAGGATATATCTGCTAATGACAACTCTATCTTGTCTAATATAGATCAATGAAATACTGAATAGATATCACCTTTTCATGTGAAGATCTCTGCTCTGAACTGCTCAGTAGCCTTGTCTAATTTTTCTTAATCTGAATGTCTCTGAATTCTATTCTGTTATGTCTGATAACTGATATCTTGAAGTTGGCTAATGCTTCAAGAACTTCTTTTGCTTGTTCTTAACTTCCTTGTCAAGCTTATGTCAAAATGACATGAAATACAATTATATAGCATACTTCTTTTTCCGCTTAACAAAATTAGGTTACAATATCTTAGAGAAAACCCTAATATATATGGTGTACAAAAATAACCTAAATCTAGAAATTACATAAAGATCTTCATCACAATTAATGAATATATCTATAATTAATGAACCTCAATCTTGGTAAAACATTTTGTGATACTATTGTAACTATTTGCATAGATAAATGTGCCATTACTGATTACTATGCCATTTTCTATGACACTTGGTAAACACTATATATACTACTCGGTAATTATACTAGTGCTTGGTGTCTAGTCTGCTCAGTGTTTACTGTCACTCGGTATCAATGTACATTGATCCTGGGTAAAACTATTCTGGTTTGTGGTGTAAATACTTAATCGAATAGCTTGAAGTGCTTGCTTTTACCGACTAGAGTAGCACAGGTAGCCGACCGATGTCTTTGATACTAATGATAATCTTTAATGCTCAAATAGAGATAACAAATAACTACTTAGTTAGTAGAGCTAAGTAGAATTTCCCATCTTCTTAAATATATGTAATGACCATCATACAACTATGTTTTCTATTCTTTATATGTGTATGCAAATGTTGATATTCATTGGGAAATCTGTTAAGGATGTTGGACTTCTTATTATTTGTATCTTTGATACGTGAAGCTTTTTTTTCCATGTATGGATTACAGCAATGGGATAGGTTAATCTAGTCATGTTTTAATTCAGGTCTGGAGATATTTGTCTTTCATCACATTTGTTTAGAGAAATTTGAGAATATCTTTGAAACTTTTTATCTTCTGCATAACATCCCAATAGATAAATGTTTAATGAATGTGCATAGTAGTGATAACTACATAGCTACTAAGAGCTCTATGTAAGAGCTCTATAGAACTACATGGTTTTTTTTATTTACTCACTAGTAGTATTTGGTAGGTCTAGATCTTTGAAATGTAGAGCAATACAGAGATGGAAATGGGAGGAATCAGTTTGTCAAATTTTGTCACATTAGTGGAGAAAGATGGTCTTAATAGAATTCAATATATTGTAGATGATGTAGAATCCAGTCTTGTCTATTATTCTTCCAAAGATTTTGAAATAGTTACAAATGATCATATCTTGATAGTAGAACGTGCCCAATATTTATCATCTTTCCTTTCCACTAAGGAGTCTTTAGAGAGAAGTTAAAAGTCTTTAACTACTACAGGATCAAAAGAAGAATCTATTCTTAGTGTGGCATTGGATGCTTTGAATATATCAAGTTGTGGTCAATTGTCATGTGCCTCAGATGGACTCATGATTCAAAATATCAAGATATCAGTGAAGGGACTCAAGAGAAAGATAAAAAAATTGTTGGCAATGAAGAATCCATTTCTATCATAAGAGAATAAAAATTGGTAGACAAATCAGAACATGTTGAGAAATGTGTAGATATAATCTCAGAATGTAATTTAGAAGTGCCCAACCACGTATCTAAATTTGGTGGTAGTTTAGTAACAGGAGTAAATTGTTTCTCATGGGACTTCATCCACAGAGCTTCAAACAAGCTCTGAAATTTTGTCTATAAGTGCCAAGAAAATGAATTTGGTAAAAGAAATTGAAAGAATGAAACATTATTCTTCAATAGTAAATTTTGGAGCTAAAATGAGTTGTAAGAAAGAAAAAAAAAGAATTTGAACACATTCTTATTAGTATTTATTTTAGTTTTCATCAAAGTATGGAAAGTTTCCTTGGTAGTTCTATCTATAATTCCATGCTCATTGTAGTTGGTGGCTCTATAACTATGGTAATCTCTAAAATGTCAAGCCAAGGCCACCAAGATTATGCAGAGGCAAAAAAATGTTGTGGAGAAGACAATTGGCTCCATTAGGATGGAAAGTGTTTGATCAACAAGATATTTATTTTCTTATATGGGACACTAGGATTCATAAATTTTGGTTTGTTTTTCCGTGTCTTAATGAACCCCATTAAGATCATCATAGTGCATAGTACCATAAGTCTATGATTAGGTTTTATAAAATAAAAGTTTGCAATCCTTAAAAAATATAAGCTGTAGTAAAAAATAAAATATATATGGGATCAATGATTGAATCAATTCAATGCATTTATAAACCCTAGAATACAAAACAAATGAATGATGCTATAGAGGCCAAAAAATTGATAAATTCTTTACTTCATGAGATTTTTTTAAACAAACATTGATTTGAACTCTAGGACGGTCATGAAAACCTCTAAAATAGTAGATCTAAGCATGAAATAACAAGAAACATGTCTATTTACAGAGGTTTCAATGGAAAAGTGTTAAAACCCTACCTCTACACATGAATTTCATCTTGTCATCTGCTTATTTCCATGAATTTCACCATTCCTTTCAATGGGACTCTTGTTCTTAATGACATGTCTGTCGTTCATCTTTAAGAAGTTTTTATCAATAAAAAATCACCTTCTTTCACCTTCTTTCATGCACATATCTGCCTTTTCCTTTTCCATAGGGGCTTGCTAGGGATTTTCAACCCTCTCCATGAAACAAGTTGGATGAATACATAAACACATGTAGTTAGCCATTTGTGTGAGGAGTCTTAGGCTTTTTGTTTAATTTCCATTGAATTTGGCTTTTATTTCCCTCCAAATAGTAGTAGAAGTTCCTTTCTACTTTCAAAAGATTTTATTAGTAATTTATTTACTCACTCACTTTTGTTTGAGTAACTAATTATTTGGATGTTGTTTTTACCTAATGATCAAAATGATCATTTATTTAGCCATTCATAGGTACGTTGCAAAAAATAATATTTATTCATTTCTTTCTTCAATCACATTTACTTTGTGAAAGAAATAGATTACTTAAGAAACCTTTATGCGTCAAAAATTCTTTAAGTAACTACTACAACTCCAATGAATAGAGAAAAGGGCATGAAATTTTTTTTAGTAAGGGTTTGAGCATTTATGTTGATTTTGGTTTGATTTCTTTTTAATCATCTAGAGTTTGTATCATTTAATGAGACTTGGTTCCAATTTAGCATGTGTGGTTTTAATATTAAATTTAATGGTTTGAGAATTAATTCCAAATAGTTCAAAATAATTCAACTCGAATTAATTTAATAAACATCATCTAAAGAATTAATAAAATCATACTAATCAAAATATTGCATAATGACAAAACAGAAACATACTAACACTTAGTCAAATAATAAATGAAAATAAAAAAATTATAAAGGTTAGTGTAAGAGAGTCTTGAAAAATAGATAAGACAAATGTTAGTCCTATGTAAATTTATGAAAGAATTGCATCTATGACAAAGGAAACCCAAAAGAGAAATAACAAATTGAACAAAATTTTTGAAATTCCAAACTAGAAAGGAACAAATGACATGGAATGAAATCTTAATACCACATGCACTTGAAAATCTAAGGAAAAAAATCAAATCAAAGCTACACAATTTTAGTTGTTAATTGAAGTACCATGTAGAGCTTTAAATGCTTCCCATATTGATAGCTACCGCTTAGATGAATTTTAAATATAGTTACCATTTAGAGATATTGGCAAATAGTGGCTGGAATAATGTTTGCACAATAAGTCTATTGGCAAACATACATTATTGGTGAAATGCAACTTCTAAGATTATAAGTATATGATATTATCAAACGTTAATGTGTAAAGGAGTATTAATCATTCATTTAGTCATTTTTATTAGGGTAACTAATTATTTAGTCATTTTAGTTGTGATTTTACCTAATGACGAAATTGGTCATTTATATTTGTAGAACATGATTAGTTTTAGTCACTTGACTCAATTTTTTATTCACGTGACTAAAAAAATGGTAGAACTTGATCAGTTTTAGTCACATGACTAAAAGTTTTAGTCACTTGGTCATTTATTTGCCTAAATTATACTACCGCACTGAGGCACTTTTTCTCTCTTTTTTTGTATTTTTCTCCTTTTCAATTTTTTTTGTATTTATCATCAAGGAACCTATTTGCTAGGTTTTCACCAAGATAACATCTTTTTGAGGATCGTTTCTAAATATTTTTTGATTTCTTTATGCTCAATTTTCCACTATTTTTGATCTTTTTTGCTTTTCTAATTTTTTTTCTTTTCAGTTTTCTAGTGGTTTTGAATTTTTCAGGATCACTTTTGACTATGTACAATAAATAGGATGCTTCCTCATTTGATTTTCTAATACTCTTTTTCTTTATACCATTTTGTTTGCTTCATGTGTAAAATCTCTTTAGGTGTATACTATTGATGGGTTCTTGCAGCTCTTCTGCATCACAATCAACTAGTTTGTACGTGCATGTTCCAAAAGAAGAAGTAATCACAAAAGGTCCTAACCGGTTTGCTTCCCATTTTTGTTTCTTCTCTCTTTCTACTTGATTTTTAAGGTTTTCTCTTAATACTAGATCACCTATTTGGAATGTCCTTGGTTTGATGTTCTTGTTATAATTCCTTTACATTCGATTCTGATACACTTTTAGATGTTCAAAGGCTTGTTATTTTCTTTCATCTAGCAACTCTAATTCTTGCAGTCTAGCAACCCTATAGTCTTCTTCACTTATCAATACATGTAGTGAAACTCTTAAGGATGAGATTTCTACCTCCAAAGGCAAAACTACTTCAGCTCCATAGACCAATGAGAATGGTGTAGCTCTAGTTGGCATTTTGACACTTGTCTTATATGCCCATAGAGTATGATTTATTTGAATATGCCAATCTCTACCTGAATTGTCCACTGTCCTATTCAATATTTTCAAAATATTCTTATTAGTAGCCTCCACTTGTCCATTACCTTGTAGGTAATATATTGAAGATGAATGGTGTGTCATATGAAATTTTGCACACTGTTCTTTCAAGTCCTTGTTCTTGAAATGTTTAGCATTATCAGTTATGATTACTTGAGGGACACCATACCTACAAATTATGTGGTTCAATATGAACATAAAAATTTTCTTTCTCATGGTAGTGGATAATGGCACAACTTCTACCCATTTGGAAAAATATTTAGTGGTGGTAATAATGAACTTATGACCATTTGATGATGGTAGGTAAATCATCCCTATTAAATCCAACCCCCATTGATAAAAGGGCCAAGTTGTAGTCATCAGATGCAATTCTTGGGCTGGCACATGAATTAGGTTCCCATGGTACTGAAATTTCTGACAAGTCTTCACAAAGTGACATGCATCTTTTTCCATAGAAGGCCAATAATATCCTATCCTAAGAATTTTCTTCGCTAAGGTTAACCCATTCGAATGTGACCCATAGATTCCTTCATGGATTTCTCGTAAGGATAAAATAGATTCCTCCTTCTCTAAACACATTAAGAGAATTATGTATATACTTTTACGATACAGTGTGTTAGATACAAGGGTGTAATGAGAGGCTTGTCTTATGAAGTTTCTCTTTTAGTTTTGGGTTTGGTCCATGGGTAAAGTTTGATCTTTTAGGTATGTATAAATGGATCCATACCAGAGTGATTTATCTCCCACTAATAAGAAAATGGTGTGGGGATGGGAAGGGTCAAATGTGGGTTGTCCCACTTCTTCTACCAAGAATTCATATCTTGCGCTTTGGTCTGACATTTGGAGAAGTGAAGCTAATGTGGCCATAGCATCTGCTGCTTTGTTCTTGTCTCTTGGCACTTGTTCAAATGTGATCAATGTGAAGTATTTCTTGAGATCTTCTATCATGTTTTTGTAAGGTATCAACTTATCATCATTGGTTTGATACTCATCATTTATCTGATTAATGACCAATTAAGAATCTCCATATATCTACAATTCTATCACCTTCCATTCCAAGGCTAATTTGATGCCAATGGCTAGTGCCTCATACTCAGCTATATTGTTTATACATGGAAATAGTATCTTGTATGATTTAGGGATAATTGATTCTTGAGGATTAATTAATAATATTCCTACTTCTCATCCATGTTGGGTATAAGAGCCATCAAAATATAACTTCCACATTTTTTCTTCAACATTGATTATCTCTGAATCTGGAAATTCTACCTGAATAGGATGTTCATCTTCTAACGATGCCTCCACTAGTTGGTCTACTATTACTTGGCCTTTGATTGCATTTCTATCCACATATTATATATCAAATTTGCTCAACACCATGACCCATTTGGCCAATCTTCTTGTCAAGGCTATTTTTCTTAGGAGATATTTCAATGGATCAATTTTTGCTGAGTTTGATCTAATGAGCTAACATATAATTGAATAGAAGTGATTTGGAATCACCTCTATTTGTGTATGTGTGTGGAAAAAAATGCAAGATTCACTCCTAAATCCAAATTCCCAAAGGAGAGATCCAATTTGATCAACCAAGAGGTTAATACACAATCGAATCAATCTATGAAGAATATGAAAGAAAGAATAAATCCTATACTTCCCTATAGTTGGATCAAGCTTGAAATATAAAATAACTGAAGCGCAAATACTAACCTTGAATTAGGGTAGATCTGGAAAATGCTGAATTCTGGCTTCTGTCTGAACTTTCTGAAGATTCCATCATATGTTCTAGACTAGAAATGCCGAGGCAGACAAAACCCAAAAATCCTTTCTCCAAATTCACACAGGTCAACTTTGACCTTTTAAAAGGTCAAAGACCACATTATTTATTTAAAGTCTAATTCTAATTCTGTTCTCAAATCCTGAAAGATTGTCGAAAAGGGTATCTGAATTCACTCTCAGATCTGAGATTTCGCACCTATACCTACAAGAAAATGGGGGTTTTTGGGGGGTTTTCCTTAGTCAAAACCCAATTTAGGAATTAACCTTGAAATTGAATTGAAATATATGGTGCATAAACAAAGTAATTGAAACAAATCACCTCGCTTATGTTGAAGTCCTTGTAGAGGATTCAAATCCTCAAATCCACAAGTAAGAATGCTTCAATGAAAGTAGGATGTCTCCAATCAATGGTATTTTGATCTTCAACACCAATCTTGATTTGATCTTTGCATATGAGAAGACTTGAATGAATGGAGAAGGATAGATATTCAAGGGGGCTCCAAGGAGATTGAATCCTTCAATAGCTAACAATGGAACTCCTTGATGGATGAATGCTTGAATGCTTGAAGACTTGTTTAGCACTTGAGAGCTTGATTGCTTGATGTGAAAATGAGATATGAAAATGAGAGAGGAAGACCTCCTTTTATAGTGAACTAAGGCACACTCTTCTAGATGGGCCACCTTGAAGAATTAAATCCCAATTAGGTCCTCACCTTTAGAAAATATACCTTAATTAAATACCATTAAAGGATTTACCGTTTCGGAGCCCGAAATAGCCCACCCGGAAGTGGGAAATAACTTTCCCAAAAGCCAAATTAGCGGGAAATGAAACTTTGAAATTTTGGTAGGAAGAGGTCAAGGTTGAGGTCAACCCTAACCTAGTCAGGGTCAAGGTCAACTTTGACCTCAAACCTTAACTTTGTCAAGATTTGCAACAGGAGTTCTAGGGGATGCAAGAAATGCAGAAATTGATATCTGAACAAGACCTAGTGTCAGGAAAAGATAGAAAATCCTCTATTTGATGTGATGAAGGACTAGGAGGTCTCATTTCTAAAACCTACCTAGAAAATAGAGCCATAGAAGAAGGAAAATTAGGAAAGTCATTAAGACCTTAACCCTAATTTCACCTATAATGAAGAAATCAAGTGCGAAGAAGAAGTGGAAAGTGGGGGAAAGCCAAATACATGCAAAGACCCAATCAAGGCACTTAACATGACCCCAAACCACTTACTCGAAGGGCTAAACACTCTTAACATGGAAGTGCTTCCATTTTAAGATGATACATTAAGCCCCCACTTTAGCAAGAGTATGGACTCAATGCAAACTCTTGGTAAAGGAAATAAAAATAACAAGATAATCTTATCGCAATCTCAAGGACAAAGAGAAATCCAAAGCCCCCAGGGACTCAAGTCTTCATCAAATCTTAAATCATAGATAAGAGAGACATCTCTAAAGAAAGAAAGAAAAAGTGTGATTACCTCGCCCAATGAGAACTTATGTCCCATTGTGAACCACACAGGAAAAAGTTGCAACCGAAAAGATGGAATTGAACCACCTAGTGAATGTGGCTACTCACTAGTCAACCCATCAAGGATTTATCCTTAGTAATATTATATTCCATAAGAATAAAAAAAACAAAAGAGATCTAGTCTTAAGGACACTTCTGACCTTAAGAGATCACAATATATGTGAATTTGAAATTGGAGGGATCAAGAGATCCTAATATTAATCCATACTTTAAGAATTAGCTCTTAATCCAAAAAGAAAGATTTAAAAGTAATTTTAAAATGCGTGTCTTACTTAGGATTTAGCAACTTATGTGCTTTACCTTTAGAAGATTTAGCATGTTTTGAATTTTTTCATAAGTACGTGTGTGTAATAAGTGAGCAGAGTGTATGCCCCCATGTTAAAGTCATTGCTGACACTTTAATAGGAGCAATGGCTTTAACAGAAACATAAACAACTCCACTGATTATGTTTCCACATCGAGATGCCCCTAGATGAAGACAAATCAAGGGAAATAACATAGAAACATACAGAGAACACGGAAGGGATCTACCTACCATGGGGTCATTATGATCATAAGATAATATATATATGATATTATTGCAAATGAATTGACATCATTCCCCAAAGAAAGTAGGACTACAATCACAAAGGAGGAAAGATCACATAAGATATATGAAGGAGAATCTTTTCAGACTGTGACATGGAGACCAAAAAGAATTAGTGCTACCATATCTCAAATCCAAGCAGGTTACACAAGGAAACATTTACGAACAATAGCACAGTTACAACATAACATTGAACAATGCATAGAAGAATAGAGATACATATAGAGGAATTTGAACAATAGTTTTGATTCCTTCATCACCTTGTACCAACTGAGTAACAAGGATCATATAAAAGAATCTAACAACATTTAGCAAACATATTACAGGAGAAACACAGTACACCAGGAAAACACACAACAAAGCTACCATGAAGGACAAGCCGATCAAGCGTGCCGCCTACTTTCCCCATCTCATTGTATATCATTTAGGGTAGGTGGGTAACTCACAAGAGGGACTATATCCAATATAGTAGGAATGATAGCCAGTTCCAAACAAGGATCCTCTTGAGAATCACTATGTTCGATACTAGGTGTAAGAGTTAATTGAGATGAAAGTATATTTGGCAAATCAATGTCAATGTCAATAGTCTCGTATTCATCAGTAACATTATCAGTATCATCAAGAGTATCTTCATCATCCAAATTAATCAAAATAGGATCTAAAATATTAATAGAATCATCATAATCATGCATGTGAACATTGTTATTGGTAACAATATTATGCATAGGTGTATCCGTAGAAAGTAGAGATCTTTTAGCTTTAGCATGAGCATGACGCTTTTTATGACATTCATTAGTAGATCAGTTATGTTTTGATTTATTTGAAATAGGTTGAGAACTAGGAGGAACATTCACAGGATCCTTCATAGGTTCTTTAGGAAGATCAATAGGATTATCAACCATAGGAGGAGAAATCACAAGATCTTTGATAGATTTAGTAGGAGGAACTTGATTAAGAGAACAAGAAGCCATAGTTGATGGAGGTATCGAAGGTGTAGGTAAAAGACCATGATTAAGATCCATAGGAGGTATGCTTAATTGAATAATCTTATGATGCTTATAAGCTTGATATGATTGAAAAAGATTATCAGGGCGAGGAGGACATGAATTAGGTAATGAAGGCCAAAAGAAATCCAGAGTAGCACAATCTCTAGGCCTAGAAGGTTGATATAGACTATGATTGATCATCTTCACTTTGCCATCATGAATGAACTTAAGAAACTTATGGATAGGTTAAGCAACAACATGCATGGTAGTCAACCAAGGAAAACCTAGCTTAACTTGAAATTGATCAGAAGTAGGAACCACAACAAAGGTAGTATTCACAAGTTTTCCCAAAAGTTCAACCGATAAAGTAATAGAACCAAATGAGGGATAAAGAAAACCATTACAAGTTTGAATCCACACATATGATGTATCATAGAAGTCATGTTGTAAGCTTTTCATAAAAATATTTTCTTCAGTGATAACATTGACTAAGGAGGTAGGATCAACAAGACAACCACAAGTAGGTATCTGAGCAACCCTAGCAGCAATATAAAGGGGACCATTAGGAGCCTTAATAATCTCAGAGTCATCAAAGGTAATCAAAATTTCCTGAGGTCTTTTATCCTTAAATTGTTGTCAAGGTTTAGGTCAAGGTTTCACTTTAGGTTTGGGTTTATCTTGAGGTTGAGATAGAATTTGAGGTGAAGGTTGAGATGGAGATATAGACTTAGCAACATGCTCCACTTGATTAATGAAATGATTAAGATCATCCATCTTTGAATCATATACAATGTCCATAGCAGATGGTTGAGCAATAGTATTAGTATCAAGCGTAGGTAAGGGAGTCATATAGATTTGAAGGTTCTGATTAGGAGGAGAGATAGATTGATTCCCACTACTATCTAGATTATCAATAGATAAAGCTTTAGCATCAATGAGATCTTGGACCTTATGTTTTAAAGAATAACATCTCTCAGTATCATGACCATTCTGATGATGATATTGACAAAAAGCATTTTGATCAAAAGATTTAGATGCAATCGTAGTAGGTAAAAGAGGTTGAATAGGATGTAAAGTAATCATATTAGCAGCTAACAACCTATTCATAATAGCATGTAAAGTTTTAGAAAGAGGAGTAAACACGTGATTTAATCAAAAAGAAGTGGATGTAGAAGTGGAATTATGAGATGCAACAACAACCTAATAAGCAAGTGTATTTTCTTGTTTATTTATCTTGACATAGTTGTTGAATTTTTGAAACTTGTTTGGATCAGGAGTAGCATCACTCTTATCAACTAGAACAGGAGCCATTGGAGTGTTGCTCTCAAACTGGCTCACTTGTAATTGATAATGATGAAGTGCTTGAATTAGGGTAGATCTGGAAAATGCTGAATTTTGGCTTCTGTATGAACTTTTTGAAGATTCTGTCACCTTTCCTAGGCTAGAAATGCCGAGGCAGACAAAACCCAGAAATCTTTTCTCCAAATTCACACAGGTTGACTTTGACCTTTTAAAAGGTCAAAGACCACATTATTTATTTGAAGTCCGATTCTGATTCTATTCACAGATCTTGAAAGGTTGCCAAAAAGGGTATCCAAATTCACTCTCAGATCTGAGATTTCACACCTATACCTACAAGAAAATGGGGGTTTTGGGGGGTTTGCCTTAGTCAAACCCCAATTTAGGAATTAACCTTGAAATTGAATTGAAATATATGGTGCATAAACAAAGTAATTGAAAAAAATCACCTCACTTATGTTGAATTCCTTGTAGAGGATTCGAATCCTCAAATCCACAAGTAAGAATGCTTCAATGAAAGTAGGATGTCTCCAATCAATGGTATTTTGATCTTCAACACCAATCTTGATTTGATCTTTGCATATGAGAAGACTTGAATGAATGGAGAAGGATGGATCTTCAAGGGGGCTCCAAGGAGATTGAATCCTTCAATAGCTAATAATGGAACTCCTTGATGGATGAATGCTTGAATGCTTGAATTCTTGAAGACTTGTTTTGCACTTGAGAGCTTGATTGCTTGATGTGAAAATGAGATATGAAAATGAGAGAGGAAGGCCTCCTTTTATAGTGAACTAGGGCACACTCCTCTAGATCGGCCACCTTGAAGAATTAAATCCCAATTAGGTCCTCACCTTTAGAAAATATACCTTAATTAAATACCATTAAAGGATTTACCATTTCAAAGCCCGAAATAGCTGACGTGGAAGCAGGAAATAACATTCTTGAAAGCCAAATTAGCAGGAAATGAAACTTTGAAATTTTGGCAGGAAGAGGTCAAGGTCGAGGTTGAAACTGACCTAGTCAGGGTCAAGGTTGACTTTGACCTCAAACCCTAACTTTTGTCAGGATTTGGAATAGGAGTTCTAGGGGATGCCAAAAATGCATAAATTGATATCTGAACAAGACCCAGTGTCAAGAACAGATAGAAAATCCTCTGTTTGATGTGATGAAGGACTAGGAGGTCTCATTTATGAATCCTACCTAGAAAATAGATCCATAAAAGAAGGAAAATTAGGAAATTCCTTAAGACCTTAACCCTAATTTCACCTAGAATGAAGAAATCAAGTGCGGAGAAGAAGTGAAAAGCGGGGGAAAGCCAAATACATGCAAAGACCCAATCAAGGTGCTTAACATGACCCTAAACCACTTACTCAGAGGGCTAAACACTCTTAACATGGAAGTGCTTCCATTTTAAGATGATACAATAATGTCATAGTTTTTGAGAAGAAAAAACTACCGCCAAACATGCTCTTTCTATAAAGGTGTAATTCAACTCATATTTTACCAAGGTTCTACTTATGTAATAGATGGCCTTTTCTTTACTATTTTCATCCCCTTGTGCAAAGAGTGCCCCTAAAGTATGTTTTGTCACTAAAATGTACAAAATTAAGGGTTTCCCTCTTATTGGTGGCATCAAAGTAGGTGGATTCATCAGGTACTTTTTAAGTAATGTGAATGCTTCTTCACACTTCTAATCCCATCTAAATACTATGTCCTTGTGAATGAGCTGAGTAAAAGAATGGTATTTCTTTTCTAGTTGTGATATGAACCTTCTGATTGACTGAATTATCCCTTGGAGTGATCTCATTTGACTTATATTTCTAGGTTCCCTCATTTCCATTATTGCTTTTACTTTTGTGGGGTCTACTTCTATTCCTTTAGCTAAAATTATGTATCCTAGAAATCTTCCTGATTGTACCCCAAATGCACATTTATTGGGATTGAGTCTTACTTTGAAATGATCCAACCTTATAAATATTTTCTCTAAAATAGGTAGATGTTCTTCCCTTGAATGGGATTTTTCAAGTATGTCATCCACATAATCCTCTAGAAATTTATGCATCATATCATGAAATATGGTAGCCATGGCTCATTGATATGTTTCCCCTTCATTTTTAAGACCAAAGGACATAACATTCCAGAAAAATGTCCCCCATGCACATATGAATGCTATTTTATCTTGATCTTTAGGTGCTATTTTAATTTGGTTGTATCCACTAAATCCATCCATGAGAGAGAACATTGAGTGACTTGCTGCTAAATCCACTATAATGTCTATGCTTGGTAATGAAAAATAATCCTTCAGACATGCGAGGTTGAGTTCTCTGAAGTCTATGAAAATTCTAATAGACTTGTCTACTTTTAAAACATGCACACTGTTTGATTGTTGGAAACAACTGTCTGAAGGAAATTGCTACTCAAATTATGTATTGTCTTTGATGTCACACAATGTCATAGTCCGCAGCAACCAGTTACTACCGAGCTCAGTCGGTCTGCCAGACAGGAATATTAGTGCTTACCGAGTCCACTCGGTCATCGAAGAAAAGTTAGTGTTTACCGAGTTCAGTCGGTTGTCGAAGAAAAGTTAGTGTTTACCGAGTTCAGTCGGTTATCGTAGAAAAGTTAGTGTTTACCGAGTTCAGTCGGTTGTCGAAGAAAAGTTAGTGTTTACCAAGTTCAGTCGGTTGTCGAAGAAAAGTTAGTGTTTACCGAGTTCAGTCGGTTATCGAAGGTAAAGGATTGTCGGTGTTTACCGAGTTCCCTCGGTCTCCGAAAGATTATAGAAAGTTATGGTCACCGAGCACTGTCGGCCCTTGAAGGATTTTTGCAAATAGATTTTGCTTAATTCAGCCGACTGTTATACTAAATAATGTCGATTTGACAAATCTAAAATCATATAAATAAAAGGTCAAATGTGAAAAATGAAAAACAAGAAAATATAGTAGAAGATTTACAGAAGAAAGACAGGAAAGGTGTGTGCGAATTTGTGAAGGATGTTCAGATATCCTTGAGGTGCAGCAGAGATTTATTCAATCAGAAAGGATCAGACTTATGCAGAACAGAGATCTGTAATCAGCAAGACAGTTGCATTATAATACAGGTCATTTTTCATTGTTACCTTCTTATCATTGTAACAGTGAATTCTAAATCTCTTAACCGAGTTGGTTTAACAACCATATTGTAAATCCTCTAACAAGGTGACAATTCCATTGAATTGTTTTCAAGACCTCTTACCAGGCCACTCCTAGCAGGGTGATTACATCCTCTAACAAGGTCACACCTAACAGTGTGTTTTGTAACCTTTTACCGGGTTGGCTTCTAACCGGGCATCACTTTAGAAAAGTGAAAATTAGTATCTAGATACATTGGTGGTTTTTCCCATATTGGGTTTCCATGTTAAATCTTGTGTCTCTTGTGTTCTTAATTGCTTTCTCAATCATATACATGTGCTGATGAATATCTAAAGATAATTTTGCTAATACTTTCTACATCTTCAAAGTTACTGCAATCTATTTACCGAGTGCTAAAACAGATAACATTAAGGGATCTGGAAAGAATTAATTGTGAAGTGTTTTATGGTTGACTGATTCACCCCCCCCCCCTCTCAGTCACTTCATCCATATTCCATCAATTGGTATCAGAGCTTTTGGTGCTTGCAGGAAGGGTTTCAAGGACCTAAGCTAAAGATCAGGATGTCTTACAAGAGGGAAATTCCAAAGCTCAATAGAGATAACTTTTCAGCATGGCAAGGTCTCATGCGACTTCATCTAGCTTCCATTGGTGATTCAGGATGCAAATACATTGATGAAGAATACACAATTCCTAATGGCGCATTAACTGTTGAAGACATTGCAGATAAAAAGACTCACAACACCATGATGATAGACATTGCATCTGCTCTCAGCTATGAAGAATTTGATGATATTAAAGATTGCACTACTGCATATGAAATGTGGATGGCACTGAAGAAAATATATGGTGGTGATGCAAATGTGAAAAGAGCCAAAGCAAAAAGCCTAAGAGGACAGTTTGACAAGATGAATATGAAGGAAGATGAAAACATTGCAAAATATGTTGAAAGAATCAAAGCAAGTGTAAGTGCAATTAGAGCTTCTGGAGGAACAATCTCAGATGAGACTGTTATAAGTAAGGTACTCAGAACATTACTCCCTATCTATGCAATAAGAGTATCAGCTATTCAAGAAAGAAGATGTGAAACAAACCACAATATAACTTTGGATGCTTTAGTTGGAAGATTGACAGCTTTTGAATTAGACAACTATGATAACTATGTTCCAAATTCCAAAAATATTGAATCAGCATTTGAGGCCAAGGTTTCACGAAAGAAGAACAAGAAAATTAAAGAAGTTCAGTCAGAAAGTGAAGAAGTATCAGAAGAAAGTTCTGATAGTGATCTTGAAATTGTAGAAGCATTACTTGCAAAGAAGTACTCTAGAGGGAAAGGTAAATATAAAGGTAAAACTCCTTTAATCTATTTTTCATGTGAAGAAATTGGACATATTGCAGCTAGGTGCCCAAACAAGCAAGTCAAGGAAGAGAAGAGAAGTCACAAGTACTATGGCAAAAATAATTTGAAATCATACAAGGATAAAGGTAAGAAAACATGCTTTATGGCTAAAGATTCTGATGATAGTGAAGAAGAAATTGTCTTTATTGCTATAAAGGATGAATTTGATGATGATGAAGATAAGATGGCACTTATTTCTCATATAAGCAAAGATGATATATGGATAATAGACAGCGGATGTTCACACCACATGACTGGTGACAAGACAAAATTTGAATATCTAGAAGACTGTGATAGTGGTAATGTAAGATTTGGAAACAATGAACCTTGTTGTATAAAAGGAAAAGGAAGAATCTCTTTAACCAAAGAACTCATATGTGATAATGCTTATTGGGTTGAAGGACTAAAACATAATCTTCTAAGTGTAGCACAGCTAATCAACACTGGTTTCAAGGTTGAATTCATGAATGGTCAAGCAAGACTGCTGGATGGAAAAGGAAAACTCATTGGATTAGGCAAACAAACAAAAGGTAACTTATTTTATCTTGATCTCAGTGAATATTCATGCTTTATTGCTCAAATAGAAGAAAGTTGGCTATGGCACAAAAGGTTATGTCATGTGAATTTTGATAACATGATAAAAATAAGCAAATTCAAGAAGGTTAGAGGCATTCCTACTTTGAAGAAACCTGATACTGGTCTATGTAAGAATTGTCAGATTGGCAAAATGAGTAAAACTAGTTTCAAGAGCAAGAACTATCAGTCTAAAGAAATTTTGGAAATTGTGCATACTGATTTATGTGGACCTATTGGAATACAAAGCTATACTGGAGATAAATTCTTTATTCTTTTCGTTGATGATTATTCTAGAATGATGACTGTTATGTATTTAAGAGAAAAATCAGAAGCATTTGAAAATTTCAAATGGTACTTAGCGAGAGTGGAAAAGGAAACAGGGAAAAGATTGAAATGCTTAAGATCAGACAGATGTGGTGAATTCATCTCCCATGATTTTAACAACTTTTGCATTGAAAGAGGAATCAAAAGACAGATATCAGCTCCTAGAACTCCTGAGCAGAATGGAATAGCAGAAAGAAGAAATAGATCTATTATGGATTGTGCAAGGACTCTAATGATAGAAAAGAACATCGCTATAAAGTACTGGAAGGAAGCTATCAGCACTGCAGTTCATACCTTGAACCGAGTACAATTGAAGAAAGACACATTCAAAACTCCTTATGAATTATGGTATGGATATAAACCCAATGTAAGTTACATGAAAATATTTGGTAGCAAGTGTTATATCTTAAAAGAATCCAGAAGAAATAAATTTGATGTGAAAAGTGATGAAGGAATATTCCTAGGATATTCTAGCAAAAGCAAGGCATACAAATGTCTGAACTTATCTACTCACAAAGTCATAGAAAGTATACATGTAAAATTTGATGAGTTTGCAGAAAAGACTGAGGAAGAAAGCAAAAGGGAACCTGAGAACTACAGAAGATTCATTTACATTGAACCTGAAACATTGGCAGACACAACTATCAGTAAGGAAACTATATCTACCGAGCCGAGCACTGTTACCGAGTCACAAACTGAGTCACAGGAAGAAGTGCAATAAACATTTCGAAGAATCCAGTGATGCATTCCAAAACCAAGCATATTGCTATTAAATATCACTTTGTCAGAGAATTGGTGCAGGATAAGGAAATCAGATTAGAATATATTCATACAAAAGAACAGATTGCAGACATTTTTACCAAACCATTACCTAAGGATGCATTTGTGTATCTAAGAGGTAAGTTAGGGGTCATTCCCCTATCCGAGGCTCACTAAATATAGTTTTAGTGATGCATCAACCAGAACATGATTGAAAATCAACCAGTTGATGCAGCATATTCAAGGAATCATTGCATATGAATCAGTACTTGAGGTACATTAATTTTCACCGGTAATATGTGAATTGTCTTTGGCATGTGTTGTCAAAGAGGGAGTGTTTGCTATGTCTTTTCTATTACTTCAAGAAATTTTCAATAGTCAGAAGGAAGAATTTTTAGGATACAGGAAGTTTGCTGACAGAGGGAGATTTGAATCTGAACCGAGCTAACTCTTTCAAATTTCTTATGATATGACATATTGTGTTGCCATCAATGCCAAAGAGGGAGATTGTTGGAAACAATTGTCTGAAGGAAATTGCTACTCAAATTATGTATTGTCTTTGATGTCACACAATGTCATAGTCCGCAGCAACCAGTTACTACCGAGCTCATTCGGTCTGCCAGACAGGAATATTAGTGCTTACCGAGTCCACTCGGTCATCGAAGAAAAGTTAGTGTTTACCGAGTTTAGTCGGTTGTCGAAGAAAAGTTAGTGTTTACCGAGTTCAGTCGGTTATCGTAGAAAAGTTAGTGTTTACCGAGTTCAGTCGATTGTCGAAGAAAAGTTAGCGTTTACCGAGTTCAGTCGGTTGTCGAAGAAAAGTTAGTGTTTACCGAGTTCAGTCGGTTATCGAAGGTAAAGGATTGTCAATGTTTACCGAGTTCCCTCGGTCTCCGAAAGATTATAGAAAGTTATGGTCACCGAGCACTGTCAGCCCTTGAAGGATTTTTGCAAATAGAGTTTGCTTAATTCAGCCGACTGTTATACTAAATAATGTCGATTTGACAAATCTAAAATCATATAAATAAAAGGTCAAATGTGAAAAATGAAAAACAAGAAAATATAGTAGAAGATTTACAAAAGAAAGACAGGAAAGGTGTGTGCGAATTTGTGAAGGATGTTCAGATATCCTTGAGGTGCAGCAGAGATTTATTCAATTAGAAAGGATTAGACTTATGCAGAACAAAGATCTATAATCAGCAAGACAGTTGCATTATTATACAGGTCAGTTTTCATTGTTACCTTCTTATCATTGTAACAGTGAATTCTAAATCTCTTAACCGAGTTGGTTTAACAACCATATTGTAAATCCTCTAACAAGGTGACAATTCCATTGAATTGTTTTCAAGACCTCTTACCAGACCACTCCTAGCAGGGTGATTAAATCCTCTAAAAAGGTCACACCTAACAGTGTGTTTTGTAACCTTTTACAGGGTTGGCTTCTAACCGGGCATCACTTTAGAAAAGTGAAAATCAGTATCTAGATACATTGGTGGTTTTTCCCATATTGGGTTTCCACGTTAAATCTTGTGTCTCTTGTGTTCTTAATTGCTTTCTCAATCATATACATGTGCTGATGAATATCTAAAGATAATTTTGCTAATACTTTCTACATCTTCAAAGTTACTGCAATCTATTTACCGAGTGCTAAAATAGATAACATTAAGGGATCTGGAAAGAATTAATTGTGAAGTGTTTTATGGTTGACTGATTCACCCCCCCCCTCTCAGTCACTTCATCCATATTCCATCATTTGATATCCACTCGACATAGTCGATGGCTCTTATGAATCCCACTTTTAGTAACTTTTCCAATTCCATCTTGACAAGAAGTGCTATGTGTGGGTACATTTTCCTCAATTTTTTTTAACTTGTTTGACTCCTTCTTTGATGTTTAAATAATGCATTATAAATTTTGGATTTAGTCCCAACATATAATCATATGCCCATGAAAAATTTACTTGTATTTCCTTGAATAATCTTATGAAATCCTCTTTTTCTTCACTTGATAAGAATGCTTCTAGATGTATAATCTTTTGTTCTAATTTTGATCCAATGTTGACTTTCTCCATTGGATCTATCAAGATAGGTAACCTTTCCTTGTAGTGTTTGGGAAAAGTATCTAGCCTCTCTTCCCTAGGTGCCTCTATTGGGTTTTCACCTTTGGAAATGTTCTTTATTTCTTTCTCTTTTTGATCTAACGCTGCCACATTATGGTTTTCAACATTAAATTCTTTCAATTTATTTATTTATTGTTTCATTTATATCTGAACTGAGAGATTGGATACTTCCGTTCATCACTTCTTCTTGATATTCATTGGTAGAAGAAGGTGCAACTATGTTTAGGTATTGGGAAACCAATTTTTCATTTAAGAATGTGGGAAGGATAGTGGGTTGTAGAGAATCCCATTCAATGAGTTCTGTATAAACAAAGGATAAGGGATTAATGTGTTGGTTTGGCTTGATAAGATTTAAGGACATGACCTCATTGGAAGGTTAAAACATTGTATCACTTAAATATGTAACATCCTCCTCTTCTACATGTTCTAGAGAACTTGGGTCAAAATCCTCTTCACTTGAATCCTCTCAGGTTTCTAATGGGTAAAAATATCTTGGATTAAACCTATTGCTAGATCCTTCTATAGAAGGTATCCATGATGGTACATAGGGTTCTCCTACCCATTGAGTTTCTTTGGCCTCTAGATTTGGTACATTTTATAGAACCTCTTGATTGGAACTTGATGCTTGATTATAACTTGATCCCGAATCTATTTCTTGTTCTTTTCCTTTGTTGGGAGAATAAGTGTGAATTAAATCCACCTCTTTATCTTGGCAAGATTCACTTGATAATGAATCCCACTCCCAATTGTTTGAATCTTCATCACTTTGTGAGCCTAATTACAAAATTTAGTCATAAATCATGGGGTGTCTCTTTTGCATGTATCCTTGTTCAAGATACCCCAATCTAGATTTTTCCTTACTATCCCTCCAAGACATTTCAATGGGCTCAATTAACCCTTCATTTCTTTTACCCAAAGGCCCTTTTCCTTTATATCCTATTTTTTTCATTATTTGAAAGTCTTTTCCATATTGATGTGTAGGAATACTAATATTTTGATTCATTTCTCATGGGCACTTGACTCATCATCTTTATATAGCCATTTCACAATTTCATTATCTTCTTCATCCATAGATGAAGAAGTACTAGCCCTTACAAAGTGGTCATTGTATTTATGGGGTGTATGTAGGCTAGAGGGTTTTCCATGAGACTTTGGAGATAAGGGTATATCCATCATAGATAAAGAGTATTCTCCTACACTTTTTTGTTTGATTTTACATTGTTTCTCAAAACTCTTCACTGTGCTATCCATTTTTTTGATAATGGGCCTCCTCGGTGTGTAATTGAATGGATTTTTCTTGGTCTTCTTTTTCTTCATGATTACTTTCCTCACTAACTTTCTCCTTTCCTTTAGTCAATGTAGTTAATTTAGTTGGAATTTGATGATTTTCAACATCTTCTTTCTCTACCTTTTCTTTGCCTTTTAAGGATGAAATATCATTTGAGCTTTGTCCTTGTTCTATCCTTATTGATATATATATATATATATATATATATATATATATATATATATATATATATATATATATATATATATATATATATATATATATATATATATATATATATATATATATATATATATATATATATATATATATATATATATATATATATATATATATATATATATATATATATATATATATATATATATATATATATATATATATATATATATATATATATATGCTTCTGCATTATGGGGGACCATTTAGTCATTTATGGGTTTAATGTTATTAAAATATTGGAATGGATTAAAATCCCCACTCACCATGACTTCTTGTCCGATATATGAAAATTTTAAGAATTGATGGTATGCCAAGGGTACCACTTGTATGTCATGTATCCATAGCCTTCCTAATAGGATATTATAGTTTAATTTAAGATCTAGGACTTTCCATATGGTTTCTTTTTGCATTGGACCTACTCAGATGGGGAGTACAATTATCCCTTTAGAAGCCCTTTCTTCATCATCGTAAGCTTTAATAACAAGGTTTAATGTGCACATGTTTAGGCTAGCTCCCCCATCAATGATGACCCTCTTAACCCTATGCTTATGTATTAACACCTCAATATGAAATAGCAAGTTTTGTGGATGATTTAAAGACATATCATCTTGCTCAGAAAAAGATAAAAAGTGGGGAGAAACATAGTGTCCTACCATATTTTGAAACTTGTCCACATCCAAATTCAAAGGTATATTGGTTTCAACAAGGGTATTTTCCAAAATATCTTTGTGAGTAGGTGAAATTTTGAGTAACTCCAAAATGGAAATTTGTGCAGGGGTTCATTAAAGTTGATCTACCAAATTATATTGTTTTGAAGAAAGGGATGTTTGATTTGGTAGGATAATTCTAGGGGCACCTCTTGATAGAGTGATTTTTGATGCTTGCCCCCAATCACAACATTAGATGTCGCTTCCTTTTGTGTTTCCTTCACCACAATCACATTGATTACATTCTCACAACCACTTAGGGAAATTATGATGTTGTCATAAGTATGGACAAAATTTATCTTTTCATTACCCTTTTTGTTATTGTGGTTGGCATTTGATGTTTCCCCCTTTTTGTGATTTAAGAAAGGGTTCTTAAAAGCTGTGTGATCCTCATTGTTTTGATGTCCTTCCACCTTTATGGTACCATCATTAAATCTTGGAATAAATGTTTCAACTTCATGTATTCGTTAGACTTATGTCCCTTGTTACGATGATATTATCAATGATGCATGACATTCCACCTATTGGTTTGAGTTGAGCCATGTATGGCCTTGATTTAGGTAGAACAATGATTTTTTTGGCCACAAGAGTTCTCAAAGAATTTTCCAATGGTTCACCTAGGAATGTGAACTTCCTTCTTTAAAATGCAGGGAAGAAAGGTTTAGGCTTATTCGCATTCGAATTTTTGAAAGGATTGTTGTTGGTGTTGTTATTGAAAGGATCCTTGGTCGTTTGATTAACATTATATATTTTATTTGACCCACTCAATAAATTAAAAGGATTAGCCTTTAAGTTGTGTGCTTCCACAACTCCATTTACAAGATTCTTATTGGTGTTTTTCAACCATAATCTTGGTTTATCATTGTTGTTATTGGATCCCTTGTTATTATTATAATTATTTAAATTATGGTTGTTGTTAGTGTTGGTATAGCCTTTGTTGTCTTTGAATAATTTAATTTTACCTCTTTTTACCAACACTTCTTCAATTTTTATCCCATTCTTGGTAATATTTTCAAATGTAGGGGGACATTGAAGTTGAAGTCTTTAGTTGATCTCCATGTTTAGGTTATTCTTGAAGATCTCCATCTTTTATTTTTTAGGTATTCTTTGTGGGTATCATACAAAAACCGTTCTCCATCTTTGGAGAAACCCTAGAAAAGACTCATCATCTCTTTATTTTGTATCACATAGATTAAGCATGATGATTTTGTGCTCTATGTTATAGGAATAATGAGTCACAAATTTAGAGGCTAGTTCTTCAAACATTTTAATTCCTTGAGGTAATTTGGAAAACCACTCCATGGATTAGCCTCCTCAGCTTCTCAAAAATATCCTTGTTAAATAGGTGGTATCGTGCATGAATTATATACTTAAAGAAAAAAATTATCTTAGATGGTCTTGAGGGTATGATTTACCTAAGAAAGACCACATTAAGTGGGAAAGGTGCCATAACCAAATTCTGATCAAATGGAAATGGGCATAAGGCCTCGATGGAAAAGGGATTTGGTTTGACCGCTTTCTTCATGGTATCGGTTTATGCTTGAAACATTTTGAGTTGTTTATTCATAGCACCCAAAGGATTCTCCTCTTCCTCATATTTCTTTAATGTTTCAATATCATAATCATGACGAAGTTTGACCCCTGATTGGGCTAAGTTAAAGATACTTTTCCTTATTTCTCTCTAAAAGTTTTTCCATAATTTCAAGGAACTCGGGATCTTGGGCTGCCCTATTGTCTCTTTCTTCGGTTGTCTCTTTTGGCCCTTGGTTCATTTGGTTAGTGGTTCCTTGGTTTGTTTCTCCTTGATCTTCATTGTTTCCCCATGAAGATAGTCATAAAATGCAGTGTTTCTATCCATTGGATTGACTCTTTCTTCAAATAGGTTTGGGAGACTATCCTCTTGTTCTTGAGTTTCAATGAAAGGAGTTTGAAATATGAATTTGGGGACCTCTTGTGTTGTGAAAGTACCATCTTCTTGTAAAGATAGTTTTAATTTGTGTGATCATGTGAAAACCGACATAAAAAAAGGTTTGAATTGAAATTGTTTTTCCCCAAATTTTGGTGATTGTTCTTTTTAAGAAGATATTAAAATATAAGATGATTTTCAATGGATGTTTCTCACTTATTATACATATCTTCAAACAAAGAAATCACAAGTACACTTGTCTTTTTAACCCTCTACACACAAAGTGTTTGGAATTTTTGAACGTTATCATGGGTTTTCAACAATAATTAACTCCAAGCAATGTACCTAGTTGTCAAATTGGTTCGTAAGCATGGATTTAAAAAGGTAGGATTTATAGATTAACAAGGTACTATTAATTATTCCATTCAAAAGAGATAGCAAGTTTCATCCCCCAAAAATAAGGGGCTTCCCACCACCGCTATGTCAGAGGTTTGCGCAATCTTGAAGGACTACTTGAGGAAGTTCGATAGTTAATATCCCTTTTTCATTCACACCATTAAGGATGAACGCATTTTATTTTATAGTGGGCTGGATTATTGTAGCAAAGATAATTGTATCCCACTTTGGGCTATCCCTCTCACCGGCCTTGTTATGGAAAATTCTTGGGAGGCAAGCCCACTATAGTTCTAGCATGTTCATGTAAAGCGAATAAATGAAATGAAGAGATAGGTTTAGGAGTTTGATTCACCAAAAGGTGAAGAAAATATCCCTACTATTCTTTCATTCCCAAGCACAATTAACAATGTTCAATTTAACCAAACCCACTAACTAATTGGAATCAAGTATTTCTACTTTCCTCCACAAACAAGGGGTTTTAAAATTTAGTGTTTGTTCATTCCCTAGCCTTTCTTTTAATCAAGAAACTTGGTCATTTTGGCATTTTGATTCACTTAAAAAGTGAACAGCATAAGCCTATTACCAAATTTCTCAAATAATAATAGGTTGTCTAATTACTAGATTCAAAGTGAAAATGCCATAATTTAAGGAAAAATTCACTAAAGTTCCAAGGCTTACCTCATTTTGAAGCTAGCTAAGTCTAGGGGCATTTTTGATTGATATTTTCATGCTTTTAACTCACCTAGTGGCAATTTTTCCAGCTCCTTTGCCTCTTCTTTGAAATAGTTAGTCAACACAACCAAGAAAAATGAAAAAAAACAAGCAAAAATAACATTCTAAGCCTTTAGTTTTCAATTTTAACAAAAACTGATCAAGGTATAAAAATCCAATCTAAGGATACAAACTTTGATTTATAAGCATTAAAAACTTGTAAATAATGTTCTTATTCCTTACCTTTCTTCTTGGAATCCTCCAAAATGCGATTTACATGGGCCATGTTCTCCTAATTGATCCTTTTTGCTATGGCTTTATCCTCACTGTTATTTCTGCTTTTTGGATTTTTGACCTTTCTATGCCCCGCCATAAAAAAAACATAGCAAATGCATTTCCAACTATTAGATTTTTCAATTTTCAAAAATAGTCAAAAGTGCTGCAGAAATGATTGAATGTGCTGTTTAAAACCTTGAATGTGCTGCCAAAAATATTAAATTCATAGAACCAAAAATTAAATGCGTTGTTTAATTAAGAAAATGTGCATAAAGGAAACTTGGAATGCACTATAAAATTAATTGAATGCCCTTCGAAGTTAGGGTGAATGCGTTGAAAGAATGAAAGATAGAATATAGAAGTTATTGGATGCTCTATTTCTCTGTGTAAAGGTGCAACAATTTATCTTGGATGCGTTGTTTCAGGCCTTGGTTATGTGCATAAATTCTTGGAAGCATTGCATGAATGCTTGGATGGAATGCTTTACCTGTAAAATAGAGTTAAAAACAAAAAAATGCTAGAAATCTAAAAAATTATCTAAAATTTAAATGATTGAGGCCTAATGCCCCATAGGTGGGTGCCATTTTGTGTATTGTTGAAAGTACCTTCATAGGGCTAGTTTAGCAATAAATGATCTAAATAAACAAAATACCACAATTAGTGAGATACTTAAATGCAAATACAACTAATGAGCACTCTATGACTTTCTATTTAGATATGCTAAAGGTAAGCTCTTAGCAAGCCTCCATTAGTGATAGCTCTAAAATAAGAAAATGATAAGATATTAAACTAATTAAGCCTATTTCAATGAAACTATGCTCATTTAAGCCTAAAATTTCCTTTCTAGCTCAAAATCTCAAGAGGTTTGATGCAATTCTTAGATGTGTGGATCATTTTCTCCTGATTTTGGTCTTCTATTTATAGATTTTAGCAAGCATAGGGGCTGGAGTTACTTTGATCATGATTAGGTTTGGGTTAAGTCCATGGTTCCACCTTTAGAGACAATTTAAATGGTTTATCCTCAAAGCTTGGGACAAAGAAAAAAAAGAGTGGTCAAGATGCTCTCACCTTATGTGTGACTGAGATTCAATTTTTTTTTGATCCATGTGAGCCCAATCCTTAATTCTTATTGGTTGAGGTATTTTCCTCCCATATGGTGGGTGAGGGAAATTAGGAATTAAATAATTGATTTTAAATGATATTGTTTAGCCATGTGTACCCCTTGAATGGGTTAATTTGATTTAAATTGAACTATACAATTAATTAGATTAATTACACAATTAATTTATTTATATTGATTTATTTGATTTAAATTGATTTATTGGCTTTTAATTTTTAATTATTATTAGATTTTGGCTTGATTGTAATTAATGCTTTGATTTTGCCTTAGTTGCCCACTTGAATTAATCTTGACCATTTTTAGGTGATTACACATAGTAGATTGGATATTGCACATGTAGTTGGGATTGTGGCAAGATTTTCTACTAATCCTAAAGAATCACATATGACTGTTGTTAAGAGGATTCTGAGATACTTGAAAAAAATAGAGAACTATAGTTTATGGTACAAGAAAGAGGGCAATTTTGAACTACAAGTTTGCATCGATATAGATTGGGTTGGAAACATTGATGACCAAAAGAGAACTACAAGTGGAGCATTATTTTTGGGTGAGAGATTAGTAACTTGGATAAGCAAGAATTAAGGATGCATCTCTTAGTCTACTGTCGAATCATAATATGTTGTTGTTGCTGCTAATTATTCAAACATTGCATGGATAAAATAACTTTTGAAAGGGATTAATAAAGAGATAACTGATCTAGTGATAATATATTGTGACAACACAAGTGCTATAAACATTTCTAGGAATCTAGTGATGCATGCAAAGACAAAGCACATATCCATAAAGTATCACTACTTGAGGGAACAAGTACAAGAAAAGAAAGTGAAACTGGAGTTTATGAAATCAAAAGAACAACTTGCAGATATATTTACTAGACCCTTACCTAAGGATACATATGAGTACTTGAGGACTAGACTAGGGGTCGATCCCTTGTCTATCGGTCACTAAGTGATCAAAAGGTTGCATCAACCTATAATTTATTAGAATATCAAATGATGTTGATGCATATTGTTCATAGTTTAGGTTTCCTAAGGTTGTGAAAGCTAGAACAAAGAACATTGCATATTGATACATGAAGGTACTTGATCTGAACCGAACACCAGAGATAATATTTTGGCTACTACAAAGCTATTTATTCTTTTTGCCATTTTTGTCAAAGGGAGAGAAGGAATCAATGAAATATTTATCCATAAGGGAGAGAAGAAAAAATGAGAGAAGAATCATAGGGAGAAGAAGAAGATCAAATCCCCAGGGAGAGTCTGCATGGAATGTTGTGCAGTGATTAAACATATTAAAATAACAAGCTAGGGAGACCTTATCGAGCTACAATATTTACTTATAGAGTTGTAGAATAAATGTTTGGTATTCTATGACATATTTCATATTGTGTTTCCATCAATGAGAAAGGGAGAGATTGATAACCTATAACTAATTCAATATCTTGATGGAACGAATGAACAAGTGAAATATAATGATTGAAGGTCACAAAGCTACTAAAGTGATATGTGAGATAATTAAATCAGTCAATGTTTTTCTATTGATGTCAACTATTTTTTACTGTACTTATCATGATGATTACAAACGTCTAAAAAAGAAAATGGTAAAGGAATGAGATATCCACATGAAGATGAGATGGATATGAAAGATATGGCTATGGTATACATTGGGTAACTTATTGATGAGTTTATGGCATCATGTTATTGACTTGATTGTATTAGATGATTTTGTTATGTATTGAAGATCAGAATTGAACAAGTTTATGTGGTCGGTAATTGAAGATTTTTGTATACATCAAGCTAGTGTAGTGCATATCGAGTATAGTATTAATCAAGCAGGTATTCACCGACACATTCTGGTATTGACTGAGTGAAATAAACAAATAAAGTTTACAACAACTGAATGAATTGATGAGATGGACAATTTCTTATTATTCTGAGGTAGAAGATAAAATTTGTTATGATGATCTAACAGATGAAAAAATTCAAGATTGATCGGATGAAGGAGAATAAAATGTGTTATAGACACAACTATCGAGGAAGGTTAAAGTGGCAAAATGAAAGATGAATATTAAGAGGAAAAATATAATGGATGGAAAAAAATGGTTTATGCTGTCTATTTAAAGAGATACAAGAATCATTATTGAGTTTGGGATTATTGACACTGCAGGAGAATTCATGTGAAAAGACTATTTTCATGAAATGATGATCAAACTGGTTGAAGATAGAATTGAGTTGAACTACAGACATTACCAAGCATCAGAGAATTATTCATCGAGTAGAATAAGTTGGAAAATATGAAGGATTGAATTGATTATTAATCAAAAGAGGTATTTTGAGCTTAGCATAGATCTGAAAAGCTACAAATCTTAGTTGTATTTGAATTAGATCATTATTGTATTAGTTTAACCATTGTTATAGTAAAATCTCTTAACTGAGTGGACTTAACAATCTTTTTGTATTTCAATATGATATTCAATGAATGTTGATTGTTTTCTTGTTGACCCCATAGTGAATGTTGATCAAGGGAGAACTATTAGTGATAAATCCTTTAACTAGGTCACACCTTACAATGTGTTTTGTAACCTTTGATAGGGTTGGCTCCTAACCGAGTTCACTTCAAAAGAGTGAATTGTTTTTGGGTTACTGGTCCTAGGTGGTTTTTCCCCTAACAGAGTTTCCAAGTTAAAAATCTATGTTTTATGTGTATTTGATGTGATTAGATTGTTATTTTACTTTACACATTTCATAACTAGTTAGATCAGTAAATACAATATTGAATTTACTATCAATCGGTAGATGAAGAGAAAGATATTGTTGATAGCTTACCGAGTTGATAATTTTATTGAAAAGTTTGAATATATACATCTAGGAGATTTGGGAGTGTAGGATATCTAGAATTAATCGATTCATCCCCCCTCTCAGTTATCTAACAATATTATGTTGATATAATTATTTTCTACCTAACATATGACTATGTTAAGTTGGTAAAGCATGGTGATGAAGACTTAAAAATTTGGTAAGTTAATTTGTTTTAGCTACCGAGAAAAAAAAGTCACTCGGTAAGGTAAAGGTAAAAATAAGGTAACTCAATAAAGCATAAGGGTTTAGGCACCGAGTGATGTAACCACAATTCTAATGAACACTAAGCAAGGAAGAGATATAAAATAAGGATTAAATCGACATTTAATGATTATCTATGATGAGCTGGATAATAATGATGATGAGGAAAGTTAGTTACAAGAGATCTACAATTATGAAAATTCAAGATGAAGATCTACATCAAGATCTAAGAGGCAAAAAGAGATGGAACAAGTTTCCAGAAAAGTTCAAGTTCCTAGGTGAAAAGAAAATGTGTTACTGAGATTCAGATTCAAGGTATAATGAATTGAATGATCAAGATTGATTAAAGAAAAACATAATAGATGAGATTAAGAGGAAAGTATTCTCTATATAAAGGATGATCTTGTATGGACAAATGGTCGGCAAACTGAATAGTTGAAGGGCTACCAACTATTGTAGTGAAGAAGGAACATAGATATTTCGAGTGGGAAAAGAAGGATTTGATGAATTATTGATCACAATGGATAATGAAGAATCAAAGTGAAGATTGAAGAGCACATAAGGATCTCATTGAGAAAATATAGTTGTAAATCTATATGTCAATTTTATTACTATTGCTTACTAGCATTTGTAATAGAGAAATCTCTTAACATTGTAGATCTAATAGTCTTATTGTAAAATCTTTGATAAAGGTGACATTCTAAAGAGTGTTTAAAGCCCTCTAATAAGGCCACTCATAATAGGGTGAAGAACCCAATAGATCTGAGGCAAATCCCTTAACTAGGTCACTCCTAATAGTGTGAATTGTAATATTTAACCAGATTGGCTCTTAATTGGGTGTACTTTAGAATAGTATTTTCTTAGTGGGTGACAATTCCCACAATGTTTTTTCCCAAAGTTGGGTTTCCACATTAAATATTAGTGTTACATGTTATGAATGACTTGTGTGAATGATTTAATGATTGTTTTAGTTTATTTACTATTGTCGGTAAATAGTGAGCTATGTTGTTACAGAGCTTCTACCGAGTTAATCATAGAAAATTTTATTAGGGTATTTATGATCAGGGATTACTGATTTACCCCCTCTATAATCCAACAATTGGTATTAGAGCTATAAGTACTTTGAAGAGATAAGTTTAAAATACTTGAGTAAAAGATCTGAAGATGTATAAGAGAGAAGTACCTAAGTTGAACAAGGAAAGTTTCTCAACATGGAAAAGCATAATGAGATGGTATCTATTTGAGATTGGAGATTCCACACTACACCTGATTGGTAATGACTATACTCTATCGCCTACTAGACCATTGATAGTTGATCAAATGAGAGAAAAATAGGAACATAACTCGGTTATGTTAGATATTTCTTCTCCCCTCTCTAATAATGAATTTAATTACATTAAGGATTGTATTTGTTAGAGAGTAAAGTCCACCAAGATAACTAAGAGGGGGGTGGGTGAATCAGTTATCAGATAAAAAAAACTTATAATACCATTATCAGATTTCAACCAAGTAACCAATATAAACAAAAACCATAGAAAGATGTTTATATACAATAACACAAGATATGTTAACTAGGGAACCTCTAGATCAGATAGTAAACCCCAGTGCGGATGGTACCCACAAAAGATGTACTAATATGAAAATTCTTTTTGATAGGATGGACTATGTTAGGAGTCTTATGATATACATTCAGTACATATCAATCCTTGTTAGGAGACTTTGAATCCCTATTAAAATATTCCAACCCGGTTAAGAGTTATAGAAGGAAGAAGGACCCACTGTCCAAACTGTGCGATAAAATGTTGACACACTTCTATGAGTCATTAAATCCAAGATTGCTCAAGAATGAGGTCTCAAATGGTGACTCATAGCTATCTATTCATGGAGTGTAAGGATTTATAATGGAGGCCCTTAGATTAGACCTAGTTTGTGCCCACGCAAGTGCACCATAAAATGAGAGATTCAAAAAAGAAAAGCAAGAATGCTAGTCTCCATGATCATCAAGTATGTATGCAAAATGAAAATGAAATTTATTCTATATGATAACAATGCATGAAAGAAAACTAATCTATGAAAGGAAATATGAATCTAAGATTATTCTATGAAAGGAAATATGAATCTAATCTAATATGCAAGTGCAATATTAATCTAAATGAATTTCCATGGAGCATGAGAGAAGAAGACAAGAAAAGAGAAGTTGAAATATCCAAGCTCAAGTGCTCAAGGATCTTCTCCAAAATCACTCTCTAAACCTGCAGCATAAAAATACAAAAATCTTCTATATCCAAATGAGATGGAGAGGGCTCTTTATAAAGGAAAGCGGAAGGTCAAGATTAAGAGGAAAAAAGAAATGAGCAATGGTGGAGATTAAATCTTGGTTGATCCATGTGCTCAAGATTCTTTAAGAGGCAAAAAGATGAAAAAGGCCCACCACTTAAAAGTATGTGCATTCAAAGTGGAGAGAAAAAGAGATTTTTATTTATTTTTTATTATTTTTATTTCCTTTTTCAACACAAAGAGAGATTTAAGTGGGGATTTTATTAAAAGAGGAATTTTATTTTAATAAGATGATTTATTTAATTAAAAGGGAAGTTTTCTTTTAATTAAATGAGGCTTAGGATAAAATGATTAAACCTTAGGGAATATTAAAATAATTAAATTAATTACGATTTGATCAAGGAAATTGATTTAAATTGAAAATATTGCAAGACATTGATTCAAGAAATTGATAAATTAATGAATGGGGGCCCAAAGTCTAGGTGACCATTTTTGGGTGCATACATTTGCCCCTCTTTGACTAATGCGTGATCTTCATGGGAACACATGTAGTCAAAGAATGAAGTTGAAGTGTGAGATCAATTTGGGATCACAAAACAACCCACACGTGTGATTGATGGATGAGAACACATCAGGACAAAGATAAGTTGATTGAAAAAGACAATGCCAACACCCCTGTAAATAGGTAATTGTCAAGTCTCAAGCAAGGTTTGATTGATAGGTTTGATAAAGCTGAATCAAGGATTGAAGTTTGATAGGTACTGCCCCCTCATGATCAAAATTGAAATGAGATAGAGGAGAAACAACAAATTGATAAATTTGATCAAATCAAACTAAAAATAAGGTTCTTGATGTAAGATGAAAGATATAAGGATCACATAACCAAGGTAGATCATTAAGCATGAAATATTATGCCCCAAGGTTGAATTAGAAGAAAAGAAGTGGGGTGAAAGCGAATGGAAGATAGAAGTTTGGAAGAGGTGGAAAGAAATGGAGAGAAGAAAGAGAATTTGCCTCAAGAAAGAGGATGCCTTAAAATCAATCAACTATTTAAGATAGAAATTTTTGATTGCGATCATGAAAGGAGATAAGGAAATGAAGATCAAAACATGACCATAGTTGATTAAAAGTCCAAAATAAAGATGAAGGAAAACCCTCTCAAACTCATAATGCAGTCTAAAAATGTAAATTAACATGAAGTCTAACAATGCAAGCTACATGAAAATGCAAAGGTGCACTTGCAATAGACAAACTATAACATATGATTTTGTGTTCATCATTCATTAGAGAATGTTAAGGAACTTATTTTCATCATTGGGCCATTATTAACAGACATCAAAAAATCACACAATCATCACTAGTCACAAGCGCAACTATGAAGATATGAATGTGATTTATATCAGATTGGAATGTGGAAAGATTCTAACATAAGCATCAAAGACATAAAGGTCAAGATGACTTAAATGTTAGCTTACCCAATTTAATTTAGCAAAACCATGCTCGAATCAAGGCATAGATGCCGGGATGACCATAAGAATGGTTGTGCAAAAAAAGTCAAGGATGATGCCTCAAACCTCATAAGTGTTTCAAGGGAACACCAAGAGACACTCCAAAGTTTCAAAACCACACCCACAACTAGAAAGAAAATAAAAACATGCCCCATGCCCCAAGTCCTCTAGCTATGCATCACAGAGAGACTTATTAGACAAGGATACTCAACGAAAATCAATAATAGTCAAAACACAAAGAAAATATCATGACATAGCTCAAGCATTAAGTGTTGTGTTTAAAAATTTAAGTATGTTCACTGATACTGAGTTTTGAGGATAAGGATCAAATGCTTGTAAGCAGGTAAGATCACATGACAAAATTGGGTAAGACCAAACCGAGAAGTGTTGAAAAACACTCAATGCCAGGGGTTGTGTTGAAAAACACAGTTGGGGTGGTTGAAAAACACTGTTTGTGAGGTGTCCTACAGACTAATGCATCCAAGAGACCAAAGCTAACATAGTTATGCCCCCTAGACAAAGACAAAGACCAATTCCAAACCAAGGCAACAAGGACAAGGCATGATGGAGAAGGGCTAAGTGTCGAGGATGCGTGCTAAGAAAAAATGGTGCAAAGGCCTCAAGTAGCGGCCATTTCCAAGTTTTCACCACTTGGATTTTATTACATTTTTTTTTTTTCAGAACTTTTTATATTTTTTTTGTATTTTTTCTACCAAGGCGCCTGTTTCTAGGTTTTCACCAAGGCACTTTTTCTATTTTTTTGAATTTTTGAATTTTTGGACTTTTTGGTATTTTTGGAATATATAATTTTTTTTGGAGATACATCAAAGCACCTATTGCTAGGTTTTCACTAAGATCATTTTTTTAGGACATTTTCATATTTTTAGAATTTTTGACAATATACAATTTTTTTGGATTTTTTTAGGATCAATAAGTACATACAAAGGATGCCCCCAGATAGAATGGGCATCATGGATATAACTTCTTTAGGTGCAAGACATTGATAGGATTAGGGACCTGCTCTCCTTCTTCAGTAGATAATAAATAAGCACCTATCCCAAAAGCTACTGTAATGATGTAAGGTCCAAGCCAATTAGGTTCAAATTTTCCCTTTTGATCTCTATGTTGTTGATTCTTAGGATTTTCACGTAGGACAAGATCTCCCACTTGGAATTCTCTAGGGTGAACCTTTTTGTTGAAGGCTTTGGACATATGCTTTTGATAAACCCTCATATGGTCAAATGATGCTTGATGTTTCTCATCTAGAAGTTCTAACTCTTGAAGTCTCATGGTGCGGTAGTCTTCATCTATAACTAGAGCTTTGAGGGAAACCCAAAGTGAAGGAATCTCAACCTCTAAAGGTAACACTTCTTCAATGCCATATGTAAGGGAAAAAGGAGTGGCCCCAGTAGGAGTAAAAATACTCATTCTATAGGCCCATAAAGCTAGATTTATCTGTAAATTCCAATCTCTACCATTCTTACAAACTGTTCTATGTAGGATTTTAAGAATGGTCTTGTTTGATGCCTCTACTTGGCCTTTTCCTTATGGGAAGTAAATGGAGCACCAATGTTATTTAATCTTGAATTTCTTGTAGACTTGCTTAAGGTCCTTATTTTTGAACTGACCTCCATTGTCAGTGATAATCTTAGAAGGCACTCCATATCAATGGATGATATGATTCAGAATCAATAGAGAGACTGTCTTGCCCGAGGCAATAGAAAGTGGGACAACTTCTACCCATTTAGTGAAGTAATCACTAGCAATGATAATAAACTTGTGTCCACTTGGTGAGTTGGGATGAATCTTCCCTACAAGATCAAAGGCCCAACACTAAAATGGCCAATGAGATATAGAAGGAATGATATCCCTACCTAGAGCATGTATCAGGTTACCATGTTTTTGACACTTTTCACATGACTTTGCAAAAGATACTGCATCAATCTACATCATAGGCCAATAGTAACCTACCCTAAGAAATCTTCAGGCCATGGCAAGACCATTGGAATGTCCCCCACATATGCCCTCATGAATGTTAACTAAGGCTTGGTTGGATTCTTCCTTTTCTAAGCATCTAAGAAGTGCTCTATCTAAACCCCTCCTATACAAATCACTAGAGATAAGGGTATGGTGAGAGGCATTTTGGGTAAGGTTTCTGCGTTCAGATTAGTTAAAGGTTTTAGGGATAATGTCATCACAAAGGAATGAGTAAATGGAACCATAAAGGGATGAATCACGACCAACAAGGGTACAAATAACATGGCTTTCTTGGGAGTCATAGATAGGGTGATGTATCTCTTCCACTAGGAATTAAAATCTGGACTCATGTTGCTCTAACTGAAGGAGTGAAGCAAGTGTAGCCATAGCATCAACTACTTTGTTTTCTATTCTAGAGATTTGCTGAAATGTGACAAATGTGAAGTACCATTTCAAGGAATCAATCATTTTCTTATAAGGTACCAGTTTCTCATCTTTTGTTTGATATTGTTCATTGACTTGGTTGATTATCAGCTGTGAATCCCCATAGATGTGTAACTCTATGATTCACCATTCTATGGCCATCTTAAGTCTATTTGTTAAAGCTTCATACTCAGCAATGTTGTTTGTGCATGGGAACAATAACTTGTAAGACTTATGAATCATGTACCCATGAGGAGAAACAAACAACACACCAGCTCCTGAACCATTTTGCATAAAAGATTCATCAAAGAAAATCCTCCATGTTATTTTAGTCATATACATGAGATGCTCATCTGGGAAGTCAACTTGAATAGGTGCACTATCTTGTATTGGGAAATCAACCAATTGATTTGCTATAGCTTGTCCTTTAATGGCTTTACATTCAATGTACTCTATGTCAAACTCAGAAAGGATCATCATCCATTTAGCAAGTCTACCTATGAGGGCAGCCTTATCGAGTAAATACTTGAGTGGATCTATTTTTTCTATGAGGTGTATTATGTGCACAAGCATGTAATGTCACAACTTTTGGGAAGCAAACACAATTGTTAACAATGCCATATGACTTTTGGCAAGCTTTCTCAATGCTGGTGTAGTTAACCTCATATGAAACAAGAGTATGACTAATGTCTTATATTGATAAAATGTGTGATAAAATGTTGACACACTTCTATGAGTCATTAAATCCAAGATTTCTCAAGAATGAGGTCTCAAATGATGACTCATAGCTCTCTATTCATGGAGTGCAAGGGTTTATAATGGAGGCCCTCAGATTAGACCTAGTTTGTGCCCATGCAAGTACACCATAAAATGAGAGATTCAAAGAGGAAAAACAAGAATGCTAGTCACCATGATCATCAGGTATGTATGCAAAATGAAAATAAAAGTTATTCTATATGATAACAATGCATGAAAGAAAACTAATCTATGAAAGGAAATGCTTATGCAAGATTATTTTATGAAAGGAAATATGAATCTAATCTAATATGCAAGTGAAATATTAATATAAATAGATTGCCATGGAGCATGAGAGAAGAAGACAAAAAAAGAGAAGTTGCAATATCCAAGCTCAAGTGCTCAAGGATCTTCTCCAAAATCTCTCTCCAAACCTGTAGCATAACAATACAAAAATCTTCTATATCCAAATGAGAAGGAGAGAGCTCCTTATAAAGGAAAGTAGACGGTCAAGTTTAAGAGGCAAAAAGAAATGAGCAATTGTGGAGATTAAATCTTGGTTGATCCATGTGCTCAATATTCTTTAAGAGGCAAAAAGATGAAAAAGGCCCACCACTTAAAAGTATGTGCTTTCAAAGTGGAGAGAAAAAGGGATTTTTATTTATTTTTTATTATTTTTATTTCCTTTTTCAACACAAAGAGAGATTTAAGTGGGGATTTTATTAAGAGGAATTTTATTTTAATAAGATGATTTATTTAATTAAAAGGGAATTTTTCTTTTAATTAAATGAGGCTTAGGATAAAATGATCAAACCTTAGGGAATATTAAAATAATTAAATTAATTATGATTTGATCAAGGAAATTGATTTAAATTGAAAATATTGCAAGGCATTGATTTAGGAAATTGATAAATTGATAAATGGGGGCCCAAAGTCTAGGCAACCATTTTAGGGTGCATACACAAACAGTTTCAAGGGAAAGATCACTGAACTCACTATCCAACTAATCTCTATATTATCTAAATAGAATAATACCAATAATTACTGATCTCAATAACTTATCTTCACTCCTTTGACTGTGCCAAACCACACCAACTATTCCACTAGATCTCAATACCAAATTTTCTTAATTGGCATATAATCTTATAATATCATATCATTTCTCATTTCACACTTCTATATGAAATCAAGGAAAACAATCCTTCCTTTATACCTCACTCAAATAATTTACAATTGAGTCGGCCAACAAGGCTTAACCAAACACAAAATATAAATCATTACACGTTACATAATATTTCATAACCACATAAAACTGTCAGCTTCCAAAATAAATACTTCTTCACATGTGCAACCTTTGACTATGTTGTCTCATCCAAGTCACCTCCAAAATATCATCAACCTCTGTTCAACTTCACATGTCTAGATTCTATCCCGATTAGGAGATATAATCCAGTTATCACAAGCTACTTCTCAGGAACATTGTCTGAATACTATTTCCACTAAATTACACATATTTGTCATGAATAATTGAATTTCAATATAAGCTCTTAGCCATAATTGTAGGAAACAATATAGAACAATTCCTCAACTCTACATAGCTTGATCTACAATTCTCCATGTGTGCTAATACAAATATTGTCTGCTTCTTTTCTATTTTTCTGTAAATCAATGTGTTGACATCAATGAAAAATATAGTCATGAATGAAACATCCAATTGCTATAGATTGACTCTGAATACTCCCCCATAGGACATTCAATATTCATTCCTAACAGTATTAATTCAAAAGAGATGTGGGACATGATTACACTTATCTACAAAGGAGATCAACCTGTACAAAAACTAAGGTTAATAGTCTCAAAAAAAAATATGATGAAATGAGGATGGAAGATGAATAGAACATCACACAATATAGTAGTTGAATAAAGGAAGTTGTTAGTGCCATTAAAGGATCTAGTGGATTACTAACTAATGAAGAAGTGGTAAGTAAAACCTTGACAACTCTTTCTTCTAAGTGGGTATATGCACAAAGATGGGGAACCAAAAAGGTGCCACTTTTCTTTTTGGTCCCCCATCGACCATAGTGCGTACACACTAAAGGGCATGCACGCTATAGGGTGCATGCCCTATGGCTTGGGTTGCCCAAGCCTTAGGCTTGGGAAATCTAAAGCATACTCCATGCACCCTATAGTGTGCATGTGCTTTGAAAAAACACTATTTAGTATTTGCTACGGTTGGGAAAGCTCATTTTGCTTTCCACAAACCCGCATTTGCAACAAAAGGAGCCTTCCCAAGCGCGTACGTAGTCTTGTTTGGGCTTGTTGAATCCATAGTTTTCATTCATGCATCCATCAAATGGCTCCATGATGTCATTAAGTTCGATCCAGAAGAAGAGGTAAGTGTTTTAACAACCCATGGCTCTTATTTGTTTTAAAATTTTTGTTTTGTAGCAATTTGTTTTGTTAAAATTTGTGTGTAATTAAGATTTTAAAATCTAGTTTTTTTAATTTCTAGTAGGAAATAATCTCCCTCAACCAAACACTCCACCAAACCCTCTGTCTCCTCATGAAGAAATGAATGAAGAAACAATTGAAGAAAATAACCAAGAAAATGAACCTCAATTGCCGCCACCAATTGAGAAACCTCCTCTTGGAACATAAGAAAATTTAATGAACCAAATTGAAAGAGGGAAAAAAGAATTAGAATATTTAATTATGAGGTTAAAAGATTCTAGTGGTACAAATCTTGGAAGGGAAAGGCCTGCGAAATCATTGTAAGCAATCTTGACCCATGTAAGCTCGGTTAGTGTGAAAATTAAATCATGGAGGGATAAAAGAGAAGAAAAAAAAAATATTATGCAAATAAATTGTCTTATGTGGACATAAAAAAGAAAAAAAAAAAAAGAGATGACATTTGCAAGCTATTTAAAAAACCAGGGGACACAGATACTCTTAGAACTATGACAAGGAGATTCCCAATTCATTAGTGCTTAAATGAAGACATTAAAAACAATTTTTGGGAGAGATGTTGGATGGTCTTTGATTCACCTCCCTGTAACAATCATGAGGTTCCTATATATTTCTTAAGGAAACTCTATTGAGAGTTTGTACTCAAGGAGGTGCCAAATTATTTTGACTATCTAGTTTCTCAGGGTAGAGGAGGGGGTCATCATTTGATAGAGTGGGGGCACATCGTGACCCTAACACACCTAGGGTTCCTATTGGAAAGCCATAGGTGGATCATGTTACTATTCCTTCCATTGTGAAGGAATGTCTAGAGGCAAACACACTAGGTACAATTAATGCTCTGACACAGACCCTTATTCAGTGTGCCACTCCTTTAGTTGAGGGTGACCATGGTCAATCTTCGAGGGGGCATATTTGTTGGTCATGTGGATGCTTGTGCACATTTGGTACTGCCAAGAAATAGGAAGGGGATCCTAGAATGATGACTGATAGTTTTCTAAATATGACATTTGGAATTGACACACAAGTAAATATTTCCAAGTTCATTAAATTGCTTTGATCATATTTCATTTATAAAAGAATAACTAATTAATTTAGTATCTATTGATTAATGAAAATTCAGGGCAAGAGTGTCAGTGGCAATGATCCTCATGTCCCCTTCTACATATCATCATCAATTCAACAAGTATGTATCGAATAAAATATTTGAATTAATATATTTGATTATTATGTAATTATATGAATAATTGTATCATAACTTATTGTGCATGTGCATTAGACGTTCACTGGTGGACCATCAAAGTTCACAATAGACATCGAAGGGCATCATCCAACTTTCCTTTTATTTTCTTGATTATATTTAATTAATAAATTAATGAATAACTAAATTACTAGACAAATTATGATCAAAATCAAGAGGCATGATGATCACATTCTTTCACCTGGCTTTGTGACATCACATTGAGTCCACAGGTATATATGTAATAATGCATTACAATTAACATGTCAGTAGTACATTCTTATATGAATGGTTATCTTATAATTTTCCATGTACATGTGCACTAGTTGAATGTTGGAGCTTTGACATCGACACCACACACCGAAGGATGTGGTGGAACCTTCACGGAGGTATCATTTACTCATTAGTAGGGTTGTAAAAAATATATGTAATCTTGAAAACTGCATAATAAATTTTTTGTTTCATTTTCAGTTATTGACATCAAAGACTCCTCCTTCTATCTGTGATACTTTGGATCATGGAGTAGCTATAGTTGTAGCTAGTTCTGAAGCACTAACTGAGGTATGAAAGAGATCACTTAATTTTAATTGTTATTTTAATAGTTTGTATTGAATTTTATAATGATATTCATGTATGTATTTTAATTATTATTTGGATCATTATTGTAGTGACTTATTACTCCAAATCTCTAGTATGCACCTTCGGTGGATGTACATAGTGACTATTTGCTAGCCGTAAGCGAATATTCAATTTTATGTCATTGTATAATTCAATTTTTATGTATATTAGTTATTGATGCTAAATTTTTTTTTTATCAGCTCGAGCTATAGAAGAGTCTAGATAGGAGGACAAGTGAGCACACTCTGAAGACTACAACATCCACTGCTTCTCCATCAACGTGATGATCGAAGACAACTCAGGATTTTTTTTCTTCCCCTGATGGGAAAGGACTAGATTAGGGATATGGATTGTATGCCTATATGGCATTAGTGGACATATTTTTTGTATATTGTATAAGTGATACATTGTACATCCATTTGGATTTGAGGAAGCCAGTTTAACTATATTGAATATGTTCTTTGTATGACATTATTGGACATATATATTTGGCTTCATGCCCTATGAATATTTTATTTTTATTTTTTAGGTATGCAATTCATGTGTTTGGTGTATTGATGTATACTAATTTATGTTTATGTGGATGTCTTATGCTTTGTAAATTTCCCATGCCTTATAGTTATGCTTGTATGTTTATCGATGTATATTGTAACTATCACTCTAAGGAGACTAATTCGACAACATTCACTATCACCCTAAGGAGACTAACATTCCTTGTTACTATAAATTTTGACAACATTCACTATCACCCTAAGGAGACTAACTCAACTCGAGGATTCTACAAACAACTTGGAATCCGCTCAAGGAATTAACCTCACTCAAGGATCTAGTTGAGTTCTCTAACTTTTCAAGTCACTCCCACAACCATACTACTCAAATTCACTTCCTTGTTTCCTTGTTCCAATGCCTTCTAGCATCAACTCTATCCTAGGCCACCTAGTGCACCTAGTGCCTCCACCACACCAAAACTCAAACCATACTTCACATGCTGATCCTAACACCTTAGATCATATCAAAATGCTATATTTTACATGTTAAAACTTTCCATTCAATCTAATCAACTCATCTTTCACCCTTCCTCTTCTATAGCCCTTCTAGGCCTACCTAGTAGTCCTTCCAACACTGAAATCAAAAATTTACTCTCAAACTCCCCAAACAACCTAGAAATGTTTTTACATTTTCTAGTACCTTTTTTAGAGTTAAAAAATTGATATAAATCTCAAACTTTAATTCTTTGACTGGTGAAGACTTCCTTCACCCCCTAACCCTTTAACTAGGCCTAATTAGTCTCACCTAACAAAGAAACTCTAAGAACCACTCACTTCCAAGAATCCAAAAGCAAAAAAAGTCTTGATAAAGGATAAAAGAAAACCAATTTTCAACTTAGTTTTCCCATACTCACCCATCTACACTTCCATTCAATAAACCCTCACTATTTGAGCTAGAAACCAAGGGTTTTGTAGAAAATACCCTTCCCTACAACACCCAACCTCAACACCAGTCCCAAAACCTTCCAATACATCCCAAAGGACCTTCCCATATATCACCTACCCTCTCCAATTATTGGGTCACTTCCAGCCATGACTAGTGCATACCTTCAACTCCTTTCATTGTGATTTCACCAGGCCTGTCTCTGTCTCTTCTCACCTTCTATTCAACTTCCTTGCATTCAAAGATAGATCTAATACATACAATACATCAATGAAAATCTCCCACCAAACCACAATTAACATAGAGGTGGGAGTGCCTTACATATTATGGAGGATTCAAACCTTTAACTTGCTGACTGTGCTACAAATGCCAATCGCTATCCTCAATAACAATCAATTCCTTGACTGTAATAATAAAAAAAGTAATGAAATGAATGCATAAATATATAAATATAATATAAGGAAATATTTATACATCACAACCTATGCAAGATCATGTGGAATCAAAAATTTATATTCATTGATGTGTTCCTTGTTCCATGGGATAATCACAATATAAATACATGACCTTGAATAGGTGAGGCAACATATGGCAAGGTTGTCATCTATTGACCCCAATACCAGGCCTATTTTGATCTGTGGGTACCCTAATGTTGGAAAGAATTATTTTATTAATAAGATTACTTGGGCGGATGTGGATGTGCAACCTTATTCTTTTACTACCCAGTCTCTGTTTGTCGGACATACTAATTATAAGTACTTGAGGTATCAGGTTATTGATACCCCTGGTATTTTGGACCACCCCTTGGAGGACATTAACACCATCAAGATGCTTAGTATTACTACCTTGGCTCATTTGAAGGTAGTTTTTTTGTTTTTCCTTGATGTTTTAAGGTCCTGTGGCTATAGTATTGTAGGGTCCCTTAGTTGCTGACTGTACCTCTGTACCAGTCACTGTCACTACACCAGTTAAATCCTTGGTGTTTTCAATGATGAAGGTAATGAAAACATATTATATCCAAGTCAAAACAAATGTAAATAAATGTTCATACATCAAACTAAAAAAGGATCACATTCAGATCAAGTACAATAGTTCACTGTTGTTGACCAATTGTTAATGAAAAACACTAGAATTAGTTGTCAAGTTGACAACAAAAGTTGTCAACTCAACAACCCATCACCCTTTTCCCACTCTAACTACTTATAAAAGGTTTAGAGATAACCTTTACAAACTGAACTAACTTAGACTTCCTACTAATCCCTACTAACTCCAATTAAGCCCTATTTGGCTTATATTGCCAATATAGGCAATTTACAAGATTGTTCACATTTAGTGCTTTTAACACTATGTAAGGCTCTAATGGCCTTAGTACATATTTATAGACCCTTATAGGTTATTTCCACCAACCCCTAACCTAGGATCAATACATAACCATTCGTAGTGACCCCTAGGTACCTTTTAGGCTTCTCTGTGCTATTAAGGCTTACATTTAAGATTGGGTTACAATATGATCAATACATGATCCAAGTAACATTCCATGATCCCAATACATGATCAAATTTCAAAATGGACTACAAGCCCTTTTTCATCTAAATACATATTTGCACTCATCCTACTGCTCACAGGAGTGGTCGATGACATTCAAATGATTGTGTGTTCCAAAAAAGGTTGTCAGTAGTGTTTAGCCAGCCATTCAAAGCTTTTGGAATAGGCGATTTGATGCTATGAATGATGGTTTGAAAGATACACAATGTTGGCCATTGGAACTAAGGATGAGTGAAGGATGAAGGATGAGTGGATAGGAGTGAATGGGAAGTTGTAACATGGAAAATGTACCATGTTGAGATGATCTAAGGTGTTAGGATCAGGGTGTGAATTCTACTTTGAGTTTTGATGTGGTGGAGGCACTAGGTAAACTAGGTGGCCTAGGAGGATACACTATCTAGATAAACCAAAATGTAAACCTTTTGTTTCAGAGAGGGAGAAGTTGGAAAGGAAATGAGATAGTGCATCCTTGAATTGAGTTGGTTCCTTAAGGATATTCCATGGCCTTCTAAGTATTATGTGTCTGTAAGTCAGTGGCATAACATCATAAAGTTTTTTTTATTAATAATAAGAAATATTTTTACAAATCAGCTCAATAGGAGCCCCTAAGGAAAGAGATGAGTAGAGAAAACCTTCGATATTTCCCCAAAACATAGAAGAGAAATGTTGTCATTAAGTCTGACAAACTTCTCATTATACATATAGGGTAATGCATGAGCAATTTACAGTCCACACAATTTATAGTGCTATATAAATTTGACATTGCAATATTTTATTTCTCCATTTAGTCCAATGAACCAATTGGATCTGCCCTACCCTTAATTGTCTCAAGTATTGCCTCATGGTCTGACTCACAAACCTTCCAAAGAGTTTTATTATGCAGTCTTCCCCCATATCTGATCAAGTGGACATTTGATGCAACAATGAGATTTGAATAATGAAGAATCTTTTTGTGTGTCTCCCAATCCTTGAACAACCACAACCTAGGGTTCTTCATAGCATACCATCTAAGCCATGTACAACTTACAACCACTACTCCTATAGGGCATTTTAATTCTTCACTGTCGATAACTGAGTGATCCAATTTCTTTTTTGCATCAACACAATGACACAAATAATAATCCGTCCCTTCTTCATTGTCTTCAGGTGCAATAACAAAAAAAACATGGCCTATAATGATATAAATATAATGAGGACATTAGTTTACTAAATATTTACGATAAAGTAATAAATTTGAGATTATTTGTATGTGGAAAATTTTACCTAGTTGTACTAGATTAGATAAGCGATCAAAGTCAATGGATGATTCCATTTCTATCAGTTGCAGTGATTCATGGGGATGATAAGAGGCAAGTGGACTCAAAATATATGTATACCATTTGTCAACCCATTCCTTTGACTCACACCCATCCCAATCTTCATCTACACATGATCAACAAAAGCACACCATATATCATGTGTGGATACTCCATGAACCTGCATTATAACTTCTAAAAGAGTGTAGCTCACTTGATCCTGTCAATGTACAACAATCCTCATATGGTGCAATGTTAGTTTCATCAATGAACCAAAAAAATATACAAACCATAGACTCACCTTCATTACCTGGACCCATTGTAGCATTACACCACTGGACAATACTTCCTACATTTGAAAATGTTTCTTTCTCTTTGTACTTTAATTCTTCATGTGCTAAGGCTCTTTTAATACATGCACCTGCACCATTGTGCTCTCCTTTTCCATGACATGCCTCTGTGAAATTTCACATATATTGAATTCCAGTAATCTTATGCATCCTACACAACCAATAAAACATCCAAGAATTCTTGAATTGTGATGCACGATTATCAGACCATATGATATGTCGATGATATTTTATGCCCCTATTTTCCAAATGACCATAAAATAGTTGAAATAAACCATGTACAAACTCTGTAGAATTTGAGCGATCATCATTTATATAAAAATGATACTCCCTAAATGTCATCCTATTCTCCTCTATATTGTTCGGTGCATACATGAATGCTATATGAACAAATATAGCAACCTATTGAGAGCTGTAATACTTTGCTTACACCTCATTATGTGGTTTTAGTATGTAGTTCTCTACAAAGTCCACAACTAAAACAATGGTATCAAGTGGGAATGTGTCCTTGCAAAACTTGAATTGCATATCCAACCATCACGCTCTATGTGTATGCCTTGCATACTCATAAATAATTTTTTTACAAAAAATGTCCATGAACTGATACATTGAAATTTTTTCAATTACTAAATCACATCTTTTAGCCTCTTTTCCATATTTTAGATTGTATGTCATGGTCTTATATTTTGCAAATTCTATTATTTCATTATCAATTGCATGTGTACTCTCCATATGTTGACAAATTGGAAAATGTCGCAAACCTCTGCAATCTATGCATGTACCATTCAAGCATGAGAGCTTGTAAAATTGTTGACCATCCACTCTTTCACATAAAATGGTAGATATTAATTCCCTTGAAGATCTAGGTGGGATATTTATGTTACTAACCTACAAAACATTGTTAGAGTGCAAATCTAATTCCTATAAACTTCAAAATGGTTAGAAAATTCAATATGTACCCTACAACAACAAGTTGTGCATGTGTGATTTATCTTCACATAAAAAGGTGTACACATTTCAAAATATCTCTAACTAATTTTAATTTGAGGATACATATGCATAAATTTTGCAAAGAATTGTGTCTGAGATGAATCCAAAAAAATGTTTTGGATGTGGAACACAAATTTGACTACCAATCCTCCTTCTTACAACATCTCTTTGATTAGGAGATACCCGTGTGTTATTCTTCCAAAATTCTTCAATCAAGGATTTCAAAGCTTCAACAATTGCTTTATCTTTTCACGGTAGTCTACCAAAAAATGCCCATAACTCATTGCTATTTGGATCTTCCACTCTTTGATGCCTTACCAAGGCTCTCATTAGAGACTTTCTACTTATTTTCAATGTTTTTCTTATCTTTCTAATGAGTCAAGATTTCTTCATTTGAGTGCTTACTATTGTTGATGTAAGTACACTTTGTGTGACATTACTATCTTTCGTGCATGATGTAGAACCCACACTCTCATATGCAGTCATTAGATTCTTTACAATAGATTTTTCACTTGACTCATCCATTGTTCTTAGCCCAAGAATCTTCATGATGGGCTTGAATTTCAGATTTCTCATCATTTCAACAAATAGTTGACATCTTCCTATCATGTTTAAATTCTCAAAAAATGATCTCCAAATACGATTAGCATTTCTTTGACAAGTACGCTTGGGAATCTTGTTAAGGATTACTTGCAAAATGTTAGTATCAATATCAATCAAATATTTTAGCTTTCTATAAATAATTCTAGGAGCATCAAAAACATTATGCGTGAATTTCATACCATCTTAAGTGCCTTCAACATGAGACGATGTTGTGCCTACACCTTGGGATGTAGACAATGGTGTGCCTTCAACATGATACAAGGGGGTACATACACCTTGGGATGTAGAAAATGGTGTGCCTTCAACATGATACAAGGGTGTGCCCACACCTTCAGAAGTAGACAATGGTGTGCCTCCAACATTGTATGATGATGTCTCTTCAACTTGGGAACTCATAGATGATGTGCCTGTATCTTCATAATTCAATTGTCTTGTTGCACGCAAGTTTCTCATTCATTGTCTTTTTGTTTCCAATTCCAATTCTCTCTTACTTTGTATTGATGTTTCATGTTCCTCATCCAAATAAAAATATTTTTCTATGGTATCCAATTTTTTTTGTTCACAAAGTTGTCTCATTCTTTCCCTTTTCTTCTCTTTGTCTCTTTCATGCTCTTTCGGTGTTAAAGTCTTTTCTCGTTTCCTTGCCATGATGATGATTTCTACATATGAATTGATTACAATTTTAAAAATATAATATAAATGTAAAACAATAAGTCAAATTATAATATAAACCTCTTACAATATGAAAAATTATAATATAAATTTATTACAATTATATTAAATTATGTATTGAACAAGTCTATATCATACCAATTATAAAACAAAACACTCTTTATTCACATTTGACATGTAAAAAAATAAAAAACATACCTCAATCGATAAATTTCAGTGATAATGATTGACTTTCACAATCTGATGTTGATTTTTAAACAAAAAGATTGTGCAAATTGATAGAATATCCTTCTTTTTCACAATCAACACCATGAAAAGTGAATATTTTTTAGATAACACATAGAACTTAGACAACATACACAAAAAGTGGGCCTCTTTCACAAGATCCTTGGCAAAGAAGACTATTTATTTTAGTCTTCCATAGCATGAGCATGCTATAGCATGTGAGCCCTATGCAAAACTAAAAAGTGTTATGCATACTCTTGCATAGCACGTGCACCCTATCCCAAAGGAGAGAGAGAGAGAGAGAGAGAGAGAGAGAGAGAGAGAGAGAGAGAGAGAGAGAGAGAGATGTGTTTTCTAGTAGACACAAAAAATGACATCTTTTTTTGTGTGCTCCTCATTAGGTTTACTCATGGCTCAAGAACGTAAAAATTAGATGACTTGATATTGAAAATATCTTTGTTAGCTATCTAAGCATATAATTTATTTTGAATTCTCACTATGTTAAGTTTTTCATCTCTAATTTCTTTTGTGTGTATGTCTATTTTTTGTAAAAAACCAACGTGTAGTATTTTGGGCATAGATTTTGGCTCATTCATCAAATTTTGAAACAAGTTGCATTTTTAGAAACTAGACTCCATTCTACACACTTCAAAAAAAATAAAATTTGTTTTTTGATTATATTTAAATTATTTATAGGGGGAGCACATAGAAATTTCATGTTTTCAAGATGTGTGCACTTTGTAAATTCATCAATTAATTATACATTTATCAAAAAATTCCCAAAAAATTCTAGGATAAACTACTCAGTGTTAGCTAACTTCTCACTAGAGTGATTTAAAAAATTCAAAAAGAACGTTGACATTTTAGGGGGAGCACACTAGATGCTATGTTATGTTTTTTCACAAAAAAGGACCACTTTTTGTGCTCCCCCTTTTTGAGGGCCTTAATCTACACCATTTTCAAAATAAGTTAGTAGTTTAGGAACTAGATTCAGAGTATTACAACTCTTGTTTTTGTCGCATCTTAAAATTTTGAGTCTAACTATCTTGAATTTCTTGTTGAAGTTCAGAGTTTTCTGATTTCAAGAAAAAAGTGGCATCTTATACCCCCTTTTTGGTCCCCCATCTTTGTGCACTTACCCAAGTATGATATTAGAGTATCTACAATTTAGGAATTGAGATCTATACTGAACAATGTTGTTACGCTTGAATCCCTAATCGGTAAGTTGACTACATTTGAGTTAAGTAATTATGATAATAGTCTACCGACCATTGAGATTGCCTTCAATTCATCTATGAGAATTCAAACATTAAGAAGAGAAAGATAAAATCATAGCAATTCATATGAAAATGAATATAATAATATTTTGAATGAAGAGAAAGAACAAGAGGAATTGGAAGCACTGCTTGCTAACCGACTAACTAGAGACAAAGAAAAGTATAAAGGAAAGCTACCATTGAAATGTTTCAATTGTAATAAAATTGGACATATTGCATCTAGATGTCCTCACAATGACAAAAATGATAAGGATGGAAAAAGAGACATCCGACATTGAAGATTATGAGATTTTAAGGATAAAGTAAAGAAGTCTTGCTACCTAGTTGGGGAAGGTGTAACTGATGATGAATTTGATGATACCAAGGAAGGATATAAAGTTGTCTTTGTTAATGTAAAGGAAGAATCAAATGAAGAAAAATATGGAGATGAAAAAGAACTTTTTCCTAATGTAAGTAAACCAGACCCTTGGATTATTGATAGTGGTTGTTCACATCACATGAGTAGTGATATTGATAAATTTGGGAACCTAGAAGTTCATATGATGGAGGATTTGTTAGATTTGGAAATGATATTCCATGTCCTATGAAAGGTAAATAATCCATTTTGTTAAATGAGAAGATGAAATGGAATGTTGCATATTGGGTTAGAGGACTAAATTATAATCTGTTACGTGTTAGAAAACTAAACAATACTGACCATTGACTAGAGTTTCAAAACAAAAAAGTTAAGATCTATGGTGCTAATGGAGATCTAATTAGAACTAGAGGATAATTAAGAGGCAATTTATTTCATCTTGATAGTGATGCAAAGAGTTTCTTGTTTATTAAAACTAAAGATGTATGGCTATGGCATAAGAGATTGTGTCATGTGAATTTTGATAACTTGATCAAAGTGAGTAAGAAAAGTAGAGTCAGAGGACTATCAAGATTAATAAAACCTGATAAAGCTATGTGTAAATAATGTCAAGTTGGTAAGATGACCAAGTCAAGTTTTCTAAGAAAATATTATTTTACAAATGGTATTTTGGAATTGGTTCACACTAACCTTTGTGTTCCTATGAAAGTTCAAAGCTATTATGGAGATCGATACTTTATTTTGTTTGTTGATGATTATTCAAGAATGATATCCATTATGTTTCTAAAAGAAACATTTGATGCATTTTAAATGTTTGAGTGGTATAAGGTGAGAGTTGAGAAGGAAATAGGTAAACAAATAAATTGTTTGAGATATGATAGAGGAGGTGAATTTATCTCTGATGAATTTACTGTCTTTTGTAATGAGAATGGAATTAAAAGATAAGTTTTTGCATCAAGGAATCCACAAAAAAATGGGATAGCTAAGAGAAGAAATAGATCTATTTTTGACTGTGGTCAAACTTTGTTGATTGATAAAATGGTTGCACAAATATTCTAGAGAGAAGCTATAAGTACTGCAGTTGACACTCTCAACCAAATACAGTTGAAGAAAGGTATCAACAAGACACCCTATGAACTATGGTTTGGACACACACTGAATGTAAGTTTATATTTTTTGGAAGTAGGTGTTATATATTGAAAGATTCTAGAAATGGAAAGTTTGAATCTAAAGGTGATGAAGGAATATTTATTGGTTATTCATCAAAGAGAAAATCATATAAATGTTACTGAACTAATGAACAAGGCAATCCTCTACCGAGAGATGAAAAAAATGATGAATAAGCTACCAAAATTGTATTAGTAAAGTATGTGAGAAGACACCACTCACTGAGTATAATTTTTGGAGAGAAGAATGCAAGAGTCATGAAAAGAAGTAAGGTGAAAGATAACACATGTTTGATTTCTGAATTTGAGCCTAGATTAGTCAAGGATGCACTAGAAAATGAAGATTGGATGAATGCCATGAAAGAAGAAATATATCAAATTGAAAATAATAACACATGGTCACTGGTACCAAGACCTAAGGATAAGAATATGATTGGAACATAGTGAATCTTCAGAAATAAACTCAATGAGAAAGGAGATGTGATAAAAAAACAAAGCAATATTAGTTTGCAAAGGGTATGCACAAGAAGAAGGTATAACGATATTTATTGCATATGATTCTTACAAAGGATTCAAAGTTAATCAAATGGATGATAAATCTATATTTCTGAATGGAATTTTGAAGAAGTCTACATTGAACAACTTGATGGATTTGTTGACAAAAGTAATAAGAATGGTCTGGAAATTGCATAAATCTTTATATGGATTGAAACAGGCTCCTTGAGCATGGTATGAAAGAATGTAATCTTAGTTAAGATTGGATTTGAAGGACTAGTGATAAAATTAATTTGTATTTGAAATGTGATAAGTCTGATGAAATTTTGATTACTAAGATATTTGTTAATGACATTATATTTGGTGTTAATGGGATAATGTCTAAGTCATTTTTCAAGGAGATGAGAAAGAAATTTGATATGTCTATGATAGGGGAGATTAAATTATTTATTGGACTTTAAATTCAACAAGTTAAGGATGGGATCTACATCACTCAATTAAAGTATGTCAAGGATATCCTAAAAAAATTCAATATGGAAGACTCAAAACTGGTTGGAACATCGATGGCTACTGGTTGTAAATTGTCTAAGGAAGATGATACAAAGGAAGTAAATGAAACACTATACCAATCCATGATTGGTAAACTACAATATGTTGTACACAGTAGACCTGACATTGCACATTCAGTTGGTATTGTTGCAGGGTTTTATGAAAACCCGAAGGAGACATATTTTTCTGCAGTTAAGAGGATATTCAGATATTTGAGAGGGACTAAAGATTTCAGTCTTTTATACACAAGAGGAGAATATTTTCATCTTAAGGTATATACTGATGTTGATTGGGCATGAAATATTGATGACAGGAAACACACTAGTGGAAGAGCTTTCTTTTTAAGAGAAAGATTGGTGACATGGCTAATCAAGAAACATAGTTGTATTTCACAATCTACTATCAAAGCTGAGTATGTGGTAACATCTATGAATTTTTCTAACATTGTATGGATGAAATAACTACAAGAAGGTATGCATGAAGAGATTAGTGATCCTATTACAATGTATTGTGATAATACCATTTCTATTAACATACCAAAGAACCCTATGATGCATTTGAAGAAAAAACATATATCTATTAAGTATCACTACCTAAGAGAGAAAGTACAAGATAAGCATGTGACATTAGAGTATGTGAATTCTAAAGAATAGATAGTTGATATATTTACAAAACCATTATTGAATGTTGCTTTTGAGTATATCTCAAGATAATTTAGGGGTTCTTCCCCTATCTAATGTACATTAAGGAAAGATGCATGTACTACATTAATTCAATGACTCAATAAAATATCTATCTTGTGAGTTGATGCTAGTGTTCACTCTTTAGGTGAAGCCTGAATTCGTGAAGCATGTTTATGAATGAAATGAAAAATATATACACTTGAGGTATAATATGAGAAGTTTATGTTTCTTTGGCTTATTTTTCAAAGAGAGAGAGAAGATTACTAAAATGGGAGAATAGTAATTGATGACATATTATCATGCAAGAGCTGAATAACTCAAGAGGGAGAAGGTTACTCAAAGAGGGAGAGTACTATTGATGATTGATGAATAAGAGAATGTTTCTAATGAAATTAGAATGGAAAGTGTTACACACACACACACACACACACACACACACACACACACACACATATATATATATATATAGAGAGAGAGAGATGATGTTACTACTCAGAGGGAGTATAGAATATGAATGATAGTGAATGATGTCATCATCAATTGAACATTGAATTTGTTAATGTTTCATCAATACCAAAGAGGGAGATTGTTACCATAATTGATAACAATATTGAAGATTGATTATTTGATGGAGCTGATGATGAAGACTGACCATGACCAAAGGAATACATGATAGTAGAAAGATTAGATTAGTTATAGTCTTGTCATTGATGTCAAGAAATTGATTTCTGATTTATATTATGTTTCCCTATCATTTGGTAATGATATAAGATGAGTGAGTTAAGGAGAAGAAGAAATAAGAAGTTGAGAAGTTGTAGAACTTAATTGGGAAATTGATACAAATCATACAATGATTAGATTATGTTGATATAAATGTTTTCTACCTAACATATGATTATGTTAAGTCGTTAAAGCATCGTGATGAAGATTTGACAATTCGGTAAGTTAAGTTGTTTTGGCTCCTGAGAAGGAAAAGTAACCAGTAAGGTAAAGGTAAAAAAAGGTCACTCAGTAAAGAAGAAGGTTTTAGGCACCGAGAAATGTAACCAAAATTCTAATGAAGAACACCAAGCAAGGAAGAGATATTAAATAAGGATTGAATCAACATTTAATGATTAGCTATGATGAGCTAGATGATGATGATGATGAGGAATGTTAGTTAAAAGATATATATGGTTATAAATATTCAAGATGAAGATCTATGACAAGATCTAAGCGGAAAAAAGAGATAAAACAATTTTCTAGAAAAGTTCAAGTTCCTAGGTGAAAAGAAAACGTGTTACCGAGATTCAGATTCAAGGTATAATGAATTGAATGGTCAAGATTGATTAAAGGAAAATATAATAGATGAGATTAAGAGGAAATAATTTTCTATATAAAGGATGATCTTGTATGGACAAATGGTTGGAAAATTGAATAGTTGAAGGGATACCGACTATTGCAGTGAAGAAAGAACAAAGAGATTTTGAGTAGCAAAAGAAGGATTTGATGAAGTGTTTATGCCAGCAGATAATGAAGAATTGAAGTGAAGATTAAAGAGTGCACATGAATATGATTGAGAAAAGATAATTGAAAATCTACAGGTCAATGTTATTATTGTTGCTTACTAGCATTTGTAACAGATAAATCTCTTAATAGAGTAGACAGGTAAAAGTCTTATTGTAAAATCCTTGAGAAAGATGACATTCTAAAGAGTTTTTAAAGCCCTCTAACAATGCTACTCCTAACAGGGTGAAGATCCTAACAAATTTGAGGTAAATCCCTTAACCGGGTTACACCTAACAATGTGTTTTGTAATCTTTAACAAGATTGGCTCTTAACCAGGTGTATTTCAGAAGATTATTTTCTTAGTGGGTGACAATTCCCATAGTGGTTTTTCCCAAAGATGGGTTTCCACATTAAATATTGGTGTTACATGTTATGAATGATTTATTGATTGTTATAGTATATCTAATGTTGTCAATAAATAGCGAATTGTGTTGTTACCGAGCTGCTACCAAGTTAATTAGAGAAAAGTCTATTAAGGTATTACTGATTCACCCCCTGCCTCTCCGTAATCTAACAACTAGGTCTATGAGATGGACTAAATGACTTAGTCATATAGTGATTGTATAATTGAATAATTAATTAAATCACTTTAATAAGACTAATTAGAAGACTTAGGATAAGAAAAATAATGTAAGTGAATGTACTAAATAAATTAAATCATTTACTTAGTAATAGAAAGAATACACATTAATTAAATAATAAATATTTAATTAATTTATCAAGCCAATTTTAAGTGTATACAGTTCACACTTAGGGTCATCAACAATTTCATTGTCTACCACTCACATGGAGATAGAGAAATCAGAGGCATTTCACACTCATACTCAACAATTTTATTGTCCAAGAAATTTGACTCCAACCATAGACTCTTCCTAGAAATCATGCACATACATCTTCACCTTGTAGAAATTCAAATCGTATCCTCCTCAATTATCTACTACCTTGTGCAAACACACTTCATATGACACCAATAACAAAAAAGCCACTCTAAATTACAGAAACCTCTACTAGAGGCATTCGTTATGGTTCACCATGCATGCCAATCAAAATCCCCCCAACTTCACATTGAACTTAGAATTGAGTAGAACATTATGACACATAATGTCTTGGTGAACAATTACATTCCCCCCGTAATTTTTGAAGTTAAAACAATGTAGACTCACAAAATAAAATCATATAGTGATTATAGGGTAAGCACAAAATGGGTTTGTTAGAAATGCTTTGGAGGTATTTAGGAAAATTTAAATGATAGGTGTAAATCCAAACTTGACAACCTTTTATAGCACCCTCCCGACTTGTGCCAAATTGGTGGGTTTAGGATATGGTATGGACATCCATAAAATCATAATCGAAAGTGGACATATGGCAAAAATTCTAGTGATGAATTCCTTGATAGATATGTAGGCAAAATTTGGATGGCTACACAAGGCACTTGAACTGTTTAATAAAATACCTAAAAAAATGTGGTCTCATGGAATGCAATGATTGTAGATATGTACAAAATGGGTTTGTTGTAAAGGCCTTGGAAACTTATAATCAAATGCAATATAAATGTGTAAAGCCAAACTCCACAACCTTTGCCAACATCCTCCCAGCTTGCAGGAAAATGGAAGCTTTGGAATGGGGTCTACAAATCCATCAAAGCATAATAGAAATAATGTTTTTCCTAGATGATGTAATTGCAAATGCCTTAATAGACATGTATTCAAAACACAAAAACACATAAAAGGCATGTGAACTATTTGATAAAATACCACAAAGAGATGTCATCTCTTGGAATGAAATTGTTGTAGGATATATACAAAGTGGCTTGTGGAAGGCATGACATCATCTAGACATGCCATTAGCCAAAATATTATCTCGTGCAACTAGATGGGATAGATCTTTATTTTAGGTAGGGGAGAAAATATTGAACCTTTGTCAAAGAATTACTGTATATCCACGTCACATGTTCACCATTGTCCATTCATTAATATAGTATGGTGTGAGTAAATATAGTATGGTGCGAGTAAATGTATTATCCCGTGAGTAAAATTAGGAATTATGAACAACTACTTATCAATGTTAATAAATATATAATAACTAGAAAAAGAATAGTGAGCTACAAATGAGATAGAGAATAATGACATGTAAGGAAACTCAGGTGTGAAAATAGCTTCCTACACTAATCTCTAAAGGAAAGTATTGTGCAAATTCTTTCAAATCCTTACAATTTCAGATTCATTAACTACTTTAACAAAGATATTGCAGCCATATACCATGCATACAGAAAATAGATAGAGAAGATTGAAACACATAAACACAAAGATATGCCGATGGGGAAAAACCTTTTGGTAAAACAACCCCACCCTTCCAAAACTTGCACAATGTATTATCTTCAACACAAAGACTACAACACACTTGCAATGCAAGTTCTTTTTGGAGATGAGAGACTAGTAAAACTTATTTCTCTCCCATAGAAGTAGAATCATATATATAGACTCCTCAGGACCCAACAAATACCCAAAAAAGGAGTTTGGCAACCAACCACCAAGACCCATGCACAAAGCCACATGTACACAACTGTTACATGCAATCCCAAGAATAGGCATCCATCCTTAGAATAGACTATGACAACTTCTCATAGAATCCACCAAAAATAACGGTCATGAGAGAAGTGTAAGAGAATCTGTCATACCAACCTATTTTTGGCATATTCTCTTACACACACCAACCACTTATTCTTAGGCACCCAAATAGGCCCAAGTCATAAGATTCTCTTACACCTATCATAGCACATTCCTTAAATAGTTCTTACACATCATAGGAATCTTTCATGACCATTTCAATCATGATCTCCTTACGCACAAGATGCTGACACATCAAGTGGAGTGACACATCAACATGCCAACTAGACATGTACACTCACACTTAATTTCATTATTTGCAAAAAATACATTTACAAAAAAAATAACAAGAATAGGAATTATCCAAGGTTGAGACACCTTATTCCTAACATTCTCCACCTTTTCGAACACCTTGTAAGAGCAACAGGAACATAACAGGAACTTTAACTGCTATAGGCCAAAAGGCCCATAGACTCTGAACACCATCTGAACTTCTCAGTGCCCACTGGTTTCATTAATGCATCTGCAACATTCTTCATAGTATCTACCTTCTCCAAATTTACCTTTCCATCTTCCACCATATCTCTCACAAAGTGAAACTACACATCAATGTGCTTCGTTCTGGCATGGAAAGTTGGATTCTTCGCAAGGCAAAGAGCACTCTGACTGTCACACCAAATAGTAATCTATTCTACATCAACACCAACATCAAAACACAATCTCCTAAGCCAAATGGCTTCCTTACAAGAATTAGTAGCATCCATGTAGTCAGCTTCTGTAGTGGACAAAGCAACCACAGGTTGTCGCTTACTCATCCAACTAATAGCACCACCAAACATAGTGAACACATAAGCACTGGTGGATCTCCTGCTATCAATATCACTTGCCCAATCTAAATCCACAAACTCACGAATACAAACTGAATGCAGAGATCTAGAAGAGTTACCATGATAACATATGGAGTAATTTGATGTACCCCTCAAATATCTGAATACTCACTTAACTGCATCCCAATGTACCCGTCCAGGGTTAGCCATAAACTGACTCAGGACTCCCACTGCTTGGGCAATGTCCAGTCTAGTATAGACCATAGCATACATAAGACTACCAACTACACTAGCATAAGGTACTCTACTCATGTCCTCCACCTCACTAGGAGATTTTGGACAATCATCTATAGATAACTTTGTTCCCACAGAAATAGGAACACAAGGTGGTCTACAATTTTCCATGCTGAACTTGTGCAACACAGACTTCACATACTTACCCTGACTCAACCAAAGTTTTTTGTTAGACCTGTCTCTACTGATTTCCATACCCAAGATGTACCTAGCTGCCCCAAGATCTTTCATCTCAAACTATGCTGACAACTAAGATTTAAAATCAGAAATCATACCCTTACCATTCCCAAACAGCAACATATCATCAACATATAATGCAACAATAAGAAGGTGATCATTTTCAACTATGAAATAAACACAATGATTTGATTTCAATCTTACAAATCCAATTAACAACACAAAGGCATCAAAATTAAGGTACCACATCCTAGGAGATTGCTTCAAACCATATAGAGATTTCTTTAATTTGCAAACTAAGGATTCTTTACCTTTAACAATGTAGTGCTCAGGCTGTGACATATAAATCTCTTCCTCCAAATCACCATGAAGGAAAGTTGTCTTCACATCCATCTGTTCTATCTCTAAATCATATGATGTAGCAAGAGATAACATAAATCTAATGGATGTCAACTTTGCAACAGGAGAGAATATTTCACCATAATCTATTCCCTCTACCTGTGAATACCCCTTTGCAACCAATCTAGCTTTGTACCTTTCAACACTACCATCTACATAGAATTTCTTCTTGAACACCCATTTATAGCCAACAGATTTTCTCCCTTTAGGCAAAGGTACAAGGTCCCAAGTTTTGTTTTTCTCCAATGAAGCCATCTCATCATCCATATCCTCAATCCAGGAACCTACATCTTCCATGCCCAAAGCCTCTTTCATAGATCTAGGCTCATCAGTGTTAGTAATCAAAGAAAAAGCACAACTAGAATCTAACATAGAATAACCAAACCTTTCTAGTTGCTTTCTTTCTCTCATGGATCTCCTCAAGGGCTGAGGTTGAGGTTGCTCTTCCTCTTCTTTTGAACTATCAGAGCTGCTAGAGCTCTCCTCATCATTAGACCCAACATGGTCCCTCTGTTCAGTCTTCTCAGGGGTAGGAGGCAATTGAACAACATCTTTTTCCTTTTCCTTTTCATCTAGTTGTAGCACAATAGGAGATGATGTTAGCTCTCTGAAAATAACATTTCTACTATACAACACCTTACTAGTCACAGGATCCCAAAGCTTGTATCCTTTCACACCAACACTATATCCGATGAAAATACATTTGACAACTTTGTTTTCCAACTTAGATCTTTTCTCCTTTGGAACATGTGCATAAGCTTCACAACCAAAAACATGAAGATGTCTAATTGAAGGCTTCTTACTAGACCATGCCTCCATGGGTGTCTTACCAACAAGAGTTGATGTAGGAGATCTATTAACCAGATAGCAAGTAGTGGCCACAACTTCGACCCAAAACCTTTGTTCTAAACCAGCTCCACTAAGCATACTCTTCGCCTTCTCCATCAGTGTCATGTTCATTCTCTTTGCAACTCCATTTTGATATGGGGTATAAGGAGTTGTCTTATGCCTCTTGATACCTTGTTCTTTACAGAACTATTCAAACTCTGCTGAGAAAAACTCACCACCATTATCAGTTCTCACACACTTAATCTTCTTACTATTCTAATTCTCTACAAGGGCTTTGAATTCCTTGAACCGACTAAAGACTTGTGTCTTACTTTTAAGGAAATAAATCCAAGTCCTTCTACTATAATCATCTATGAAAGATACAAAAAATAAAAACTTGGAGATTGAAGGAACTTTTACAGGACCAAATACATCAGAATGAATAAGATCCAAAACATCAGAAGATTTGTGAGAACTAGAGTAAAACTGAACATGATTTTGTTTACCATAGACACAGTGTTCGCAGAAGTCAAACTTGAGATTGCAATCATTTAACCCCTCAATGAGGTTTTTATTCTTTAGGGTCCTAAGACCCTTCTCACCAATGTGGCCAAATCTCATATGCCACAACATCATCTTTTCTGCAAGAAGCTTGCCTTCCAAAGTGTTTGCACCCTTTGGTACACTTACTGCACTACCATCAGAACCCATTGCCATAGTCTTCTTTACTTCTTGTTCAGATGGTGGGGATGAAGTGATAGCTTCTCTCTTCTTTGAAATAGAAAAACTATTGCATTGAGCAATGCATGCTTCAAGCTGAAATAAAGTACCTCTAGCGAGCACCATAGAACCTCTCATCATCTTGCATCCATCTTTCAAAAAGACAACTTGCACACCTACATCATTCAACATACTTACAGATAATAGGTTTTGTGCCAAACCCAAAATGTGCATAACTCCATTGGTTCCCTTTACTCATCCATCAGGAAATCTGATAGTGACCCTTCCATGTCCAACTATCTTTAGGTGAGAATCATCACCCAAGTACACCTTTCCACCATCGAACTCTTCATATTTTGAGAACTAGTTCCAATGAGAGGTCATGTGAAAAGAAGCACCTGAGTCAACTAACCACACATCATCAGATGCATTTGCTGCCAAAGATGCAATAAAAGCATCTCCATGTTCTTGAGATTTTTTGGAAGCTAAATCTAAGCCTTTCTTCTTCTTCTTTGGTTCTTTGCAGTCCCTCCGGAAGTGCCCAGTTTTATCATAGTTCCAACATTTTTCCTTGGACTTTCCAGGAGTCTTAGAACTCCCACAGGATTTGGATCTACCCTTCTTTGACTTGTTGTCATTCTGCTTTCCTCTATCATTGGATCTCCCGTGAATAGCAACGGCTTCCTTAGACAAATCCGAAGTCTTTTTTTGCATCTCCTTAGATAGTAGTGAAGACACCACATCATCCATATGGAATGTGACTATAGTACTTTCGAGAGCCATCACAAGATGGTCCCACAAATCTGGTAAGGAACAAAGCAGGGTCATACAATGATCCTCCTCCTTGATCTTGGCACCAGATGATGCCAACTATGCAATCAATAAATTGAATGCGTTGAGATGATCAATTACAAATCCACATTCCTCCATTCTTAAAGAATAAAACTTCTTTCTCAAGAACAACTTATTCACTAGAGATTTGGCCTAATACACAGACCCAAGTCATTGCCATAAAGAATTTACAGTAGTCTCATCAAGAACATTCAGAAGAACAACATCTGCTAGACAAAGTCTGATGAGACCCTTAGCCTTCCGATCCTTGATCTCCCAATCCACTTGCAATATTGTTGTAGGTTTCACATCAAGTGAAGTAGCCTCCCATAGATCATGGTCTTCAAGCATGTCTTCCATCTTGAGTTTCCACAACTCAAAATTAGTGCCATTAAATTTCTCCACCTCCATTCTACTGTATGAGGAACTTTCCATCTCAATCTTCAAATAAGATTCAGAATGCTCTGCAAAAAACCCCCACTCAACTTGAGATTAGCTCAAAAAACCCTACCCAACAACTAGGATCAAAAGTTGATCAGGCTCTGATACCACTTGTAAGGAAACTCAGGTGCGGAAACAACTTCCTACACTAATCTCTAAAGGAAAGTATTGTGCAAATTCTTTCAAATCCTTACAATTTCAGATTCGTTAACTACTTTAACAAAGATATTGCAGCCATATACCATGCATATAGAAAATAGATAGAGAAGATTGAAACACATAAACAAAAAGATATGCTGGTGGGGAAAAACCTTTCGGTAAAACAACCCCACCCCTCCAAAACCTGCACAATGTATTATCTTCAACACAAAGACTACAACACACTTGTAATGAAAGTTCTTTCAGGAGATGAGAGACTAGTAAAACTTATTTCTCTCCCATAGAAGCAACATCATATATATAGACTCCTCAGGACCCAACAAATACCCAAAAAAGGAGTTTGGTGTCCAACCACCAAGACCCATGCACAAAGCCACATGTACACAGCTGTTACATGCAATCCCAAGAATAGGCATCCATCCTTAGAATAGACTATGATAGCTTGTCATAGAATCCACCAAAAATAATGGTAACAAGAGAAGTGTAAGATAATCTATCATACCAACCTATTTTTGGTATATTCTCTTACACACCAACCACTTCTTCTTGGGCACCCAAATAGGCCCAAGTTATAAGATGCTCTTACACCTATCATAGCACATTCCTTAAATAGTTCTTATGCATCATAGGAATCTGTCATGACCATTTTAGTCATGATATCCTTACACACAAGATGTCAACATATCAAGTGGAGTGACACATCAACATGCCAACTAGACATGTACACTCACACTTAATTTCATTATTTGCAAAAAATACATTTACAAAACAAATAATAAGAATAGAAATTATCCAAGGTTGAGAGATCTTATTCTTAACATGACATGTGGCTTTGAGAGAGCCTACACAAATAGTGATCTCATTGGATAAAATGATCTATTCACAAGGAACATAAAGCTATAAAAAAATGCATCCACCATGGGAATGAAGTCATACAGAATTTGAAGTTGTAATGCTCATGAATTTTTCGCTATAAATTTGATCATAAAAAATAATTATATTATATGCCCAATACAATTGATTATATTTAAATGATACAAGGAATTGGAGGAAAGTATAAAATTGCTAAGTAGAAAATATGACCATGTAATCACAATAATCGTATATGAATGTAAGGTTTCAAAGATATACATCGTGAAAGATCAAGATTGATATAAAAATACGAAATGAATTTTCATGTGGCTTTACAAAAATGATGTTTTGGGAGAAAATGTTAAAACAAACAAATATAATATATATCTAGATATTTTCATAAAGTATAGAGCATAATTTTCGGAGTTTAAAATATTATAAACTTCTTTTTATAAAAGTTAGATTTTCTATCCTATCCTTTTTTGGATTACATAATATGGATTCAATTTAAAATTATTGTGCATGCCATAAATCATAAATAATGTCTTCTAACGTATAGCAATATGTTATGTAATGTGTGTTAGTTAAGATAGTTAATTAGAATTTAAATTTAAAATCTTTAATAATTGAATCCATTTGGAGCCAAGCTTAGTATAACAATATGTTACTTGTTAATATGTTAATGAATTAAGACATTCCCATTTAGACAAGCAAGAAACTAAATGAAAAATGAATGTTGTATTAATTTCACCATTACACTCTGCCTCTACTAACATATAACTTTTATATAATTTCCTATTGGCATAACCTTGCGACTCCTTTGTAAGGAAGCAAAGGTGTGCGGAAATGCTTCCTACGCTAATCTTGAGAGGATGGTTATGCAAATTTCAACTTAAATATCGCAAAGATATCAAGAAATACACAATAAAGCATAAACAAAATAGCAATGAACACATAACATAGTGATTACCGCGGGGAAACCCTTCTGGGAGAAAAAATCCACCCTCCAAAACCCGCACAATGTATTATCAAACCAAGATGATTACAATACACTTGCAATGCAAGTTCTTACAGGAGCGCATCACCACAACTCAAACTCAGAGAGACTCCTTCTAGCATCCAGTCTTGCAAAAACTAAATTGTACAAACACCTCCCCAAGCCCTTCTTATATAGTGATTTTACAACCTGGAAACCACTTGTGGTTTTACAAAACCATGGGCTTAACCACCATGCCACATGGTGCCCATTTTTGACATTTATATTTCCAAGATGGAAAAACAACCAGGTTAAAATAGTAATCCCGTCCATAATTTTTTCCTCTAGTTTAGACCCCCATAAAAGTCACAAAATGAGTTATTAAGGCTCTAAAAATGGTCCACCTATATTCTACTATGGACAAGACTCATTTTTGACAACTCATTAACCATTTCCAATGTATAACCATGTGGAAAACTACCACAAACAAATTCTAGAATTTTCCAGAAAAAGACTGCAAGGTTGAGACACATGTTCGCAACATTCTCCCACTTGACGAACACCTTGCAAGAGTCAGGGGGATCCAAAGTATCATGGACTTAATTGCTAGGGGCCGAGAGGCCCATAGAATCTGAACACCATCTAAATTTCTTTGTGCTCACGGGCTTAGTTAATGCATCAGAAACATTCACCAAAGTCTCTACCTTCTCTAGCTTCACCTTGCCATCCTCAACCATATCTCTCACAAAATGATATTGTACATCAATGTGCTTGGTCCTAGCATGAAAAGTTGGGTTCTTCGCTAGGCAGATTGCACTCTGACTATCACTATAAATTGTTACTGCACCCTGTTTGAACTCTATATCTGAACACAATCTCTTTAGCCAGATGACTTCCTTATAGGCATGAGTAGCTACCATATACTTTGCCTCAGTAGTGGAAAAAGTAACCACAGCCTGTCGCTTGCTCATCCAACTGATTGCACCACCAAATAATGTAAACACATATGCACTAGTTGATCTTCTTCTATCAACATCACCAGCCCAGTCTAAATCCACACAGCCTCGAATATCTAAGGAATGCTCATTTCCTATTCCATGAAAACATATCGAGTACTCTGAAGTACCCCTCAAGTATCTGAAAACTCTTTTTACTGCATCCCAATGTTCTCTTCCTGGATTAGACATATAACGGGAAAGAACTCCCACTGCTTGGGAAATGTCTGGTCTTGTACAGACCATAGCATACATCAAACTTCCAATAGCACTCTGATATGGTACTCAACTCATCTCTTCCATTTCCAATGGGGATGTAGGACACTGTGAACTAGAAATTTTTGTTCCCATTGTAACAGGAACACTCAATGGTCTAGAATCCTGCATATTGAATCTTTTCAAAATAGTACCAACATACTTGCTCTGGCCTAGCCAAAGCTTTCTATTTTGTCTATCTCTTACAATCTCCATTCCCAGAATGTGCCTAGCTGCACCAAGATCTTTCATTTCAAACTTTATCAAGACCTAAGATTTTAACTCTGCAATCAAACCTTTTCCTTTGCCAATAAACAACATGTCATTGACATACAAGGCAATAACCAAGAAATGATCACCATCTGATTTAAAATATATACAGTGATTAGATTTAGATTGCACAAATCCCAAACTCAACACATATGTATCAAACTGCCGGTACCACATCCTAGGACTCTATTTTAAACCATGCAAGGATTTCTTCAACTTACAGACCAAATGACTTTTACCTTTCACCACATAGTGCTTTGGTTGTGTCATGTAAATTTCTTCCTCCAAATATCCATGAAGGAAATCTGTTTTCACATCCATTTGCTTGATCTCTAGATCATAAGCTACTGCAATAGAAATCAAAAATTTAATGGATGTCATTTTGGCTACTGGAGAGAAAATCTCACTATAATCTACTCCCTCAACCTGAGAGTAACCTTTTGCAACCAAACGTGCTTTATATTTCTCAATGCTTCCATCTGAACCCATCTTCTTCTTGAACACCCATTTACAACCAACAGGCTTTCGTCCTTTAGGCAATGGTACAAGGTCCCATGTTTCATTCCTCTTAAGAGCTGCCATTTCTTCATCCATGGCTATTTTCCAAGACTCTGAATCATTCATACCAAGAGCCTCTTCTATAGATCTCGGTTCATCAATGTTAGCATTCAATGCAAATATGCATCTCCAATCATCAGGAGAATACCCATACCTTTCAGGTGGTTTTCTTTGTCTAGTAGACCTTCGAGCAAGTTCAGCTTCAGGTACCTCTTCTTCCTCTGATGATTCAAAACTCATAGAGCTCTCCTCAACTTCTTGTCTTTCTAAGGGCCTCAATTCAACTTTCTCCGGTGTAGTAGGTAGTTGAATCACATCTTTCTTTTGTTTTGTTTGTTCTGGCTGCACTGTAATAGAAGAAGGCTTAGTTTCTCTAAAAATAACACTTCTTGAATAAAATACCTTTTGTTCAACAGGATTCCAAAGCTTGTATCCTTTCACACCATAACTGTATCTGATGAAAATACATTTAATAGCTTTGTTGTCCAATTTTGTCTACTTCTCCTTTGGCACATGAGCATATGCTTCACAACCGAACACTCTCAGATGTCTAAGTGAAGGCTTGTGGCCCGACCATGCTTCCATTGGCATCTTATCAACAAGAGCTAATGTAGGAGACCTGTTTATCAGGTAGCAAGAAGTGGCTATAGCTTCAGCCCAGAACTTTTGTTCTAGTCTAGCTCCACTCAGCATACTCCTAGCCTTCTCCATCAAGGTCCTGTTCATTCTTTCTGCAACTCCATTTTGTTGTGGAGAATATGGAGTTGTCTTCTCTCTTTTAATACCACAATCTTTACAAAATGTGTCAAATTCATTGGAGCAAAATTCACCGCCATTATCAGTTCTCAAATATTTTATTTTCTTTCCAGTCTGCAACTTAACCATTGCTTTAAATTCTTTGAAACGACTGAAAACTTCAGCTTTACTCCTAAGAAAATAAACCCATGTTCTTCTACTAAAATCATCAATGAAAGAAACATAATAGACTGATCTACCAATAGAAGGAACATCAATTGGACCAAATACATCAGAATGGATTAGATCAAAAATACATGAGGACTTATGAGAACTCGAGTAAAACTGAATGCGGTTTTGTTTACCATAGATACAATGCTCACAAAAATCAAATTCAAGATTGCAATCATTCAACCCATCAACAAGGTTCTTATTTTTTAAGGTCTGTAGACCCTTCTCACCTATGTGGCCAAGTCGTTGGTTCCATAACATGGTCTTCTCTGCAGGAAACTTTGATTCGGTAGATAGAGCACCCTTGGGTACCCAAAACCCATGACCATATGTTGAAAGAGAAACCCTCTCCTTTTCCAACTGAGTAGTCTTTTTCAAAATCTTATCAGAAGTACTATTGCACTCAACTATGCATGCATCAAGCTGGTACATTGCACCTAATCTGCTTCCTCTTGCTATTACCATAGCACCTCTCACCATTTTCACACCTGCTTCAAAAAACTATACATGCACACTTGCATCTATTAGCTTGCTAATAGATAACAAATTCCTTGCTAGTCCCGAGATATGCAAGACACCATCAAATCTTCTAATTCTACCATCAGAAAATTTTACATGAATACTTCCATGACCAACAATATCAAGTACCGAGTTATCACCGAAATACACCTTACCACCATCAAAATTTTCATACTTACTAAACCAGTTTCTATTAGGAGTCATGTGGAAAGATGCACCTGAGTCTATTAACCATGCATTATCACCTGCACGAGTGGCCAAGGCTGTGATGAAAGCATCTCCATCTTCCTTCTCAAACTCAGAATCAGAATCTTGCTTCTTCTTCTTCTTTTTCTTCTCCTCTTTGCAGTCCTTTCGGAAGTGTCTGGGTTTGCCACAATTCCAGCAGATTGCCTTGGACTTCGTAGGATATTTTGATCTCCCCTTATTCTTGGACTTAGAATGACCATGTTTCTTTTCATTCTTGCCTCTTTCTTTTGGTCTTCCTCAAACACTCAAAGCCTCTTTGGCATTCAGAGAGACCTTCCTTCTCATCTCTTCAGAAAGTAGAGAACCAACAACATCCTCCATCTTCAAGACAACTAAAGTGCTCCCTATGGCCATGACAAGGCTGTCCCATGAGTCTGGCAATGAACATAGCAAGATTTGGCATCTTTCTTCTTCATCCATTGGCACCCCAACAGAGGTCAACTGAGTCACCAACATGTTAAAGCTTTCCAGATGCTTAGAAATTCATCCACCTTCTTCCACTCTCAAAGAATACAATTTCTTCCTTAAGAAGATCTTGTTCACAAGTGATTTCACTTGATAGATCTCACTCAGCTTCTTCCAAAGCTTCTTTGTAGTAGATTCTTCATGGACATTTATTAGAATAGAGTCTACAAGACACAATCTAAAGAGACCTTTAGCTTTTCTATCAATCACATCATACTGTGTGGCTAAAGTCAGATCTACGGGCCTCTGCTTATTCTCATCAATCGCATCCCATAGATCCTGATCAATCAATAGATCTTCCATATCTCAAAGTTTGTGTTAGAAAAATTCTCTACATCAATCCTCCCCGATATGCTTGCCATCTTTTCAATCCTGCAACACAGAAATGAAATACTCTCTACAAGCTCCCACTCAAACCTTGATTAGCTCAAAAAACCCTGTACCCAACAAATAGAACCAAAACTAGCCAGGCTCTGATACCACTTGTAAGGAAGCAAAGGTGTGCGGAAATGCTTCCTACGCTAATCTTGAGAGGATGGTTATGCAAATTTCAACTTAAATATCACAAAGATATCAAGAAATGCACAATAAAGCATAAACAAAATAGCAATGAACACATAACACAGTGATTACCGCGGGGAAACCCTTTCAGGAGAAAAACCCCACCCTCCAAAACCTGCACAATGTATTATCAAACCAAGAAGATTACAATACACTTGCAATGCAAGTTCTTACAGGAGTGCATCACCACAACTCAAACTTAGAGAGACTCCTTCTAGCATCCAGTCTTGCAAAAACTCAATTGTACAAACACCTCCCCAAGCCCTCCTTATATAGTGATTTTACAACTTGGAAACCACTTGTGGTTTTACAAAACCATGGGCTTAACCGCCATGCCACATGGTGCCCATTTTTGACATTTATATTTCCAAGATAGAAAAACAACCAGGTTAAAATAGTAATCCCGTCCATAATTTTGTTCTCTAGTTTAGACCCCCATAAAAGTCACAAAATGAGTCATTAAGGCTCTAAAAATGGTTCACCTATATTCTACTATGGACAAGACTCATTTTTGACAACTCATTAACCATTTCCAATGTATAACCATGTGGAAAACTACCACAAACAAATTCTGGAATTTTCCAAAAAAAGACTACAAGGTTGAGACACATGTTCTCAACATCCTTTATGTGAAGTGGTAGTTTATATCTCTTGATTTGAAACTAGGTTTTGCGACTAAAAAAAATATTGGGAAGTAATCATTGGGCCAGCCTTCTCGAAGAGCTTTTGTTCACCACTTAACATGCTCTTGCTTAATATTGCGGGATTTGAGAAGCTTAATGAACTTTTGGGATTTCAAAATGACTCTTTTCATTGTTTTTCTCAGTACTGCACTACAATTACCATGGAGATCTTACTGTTGTTCATTGCAACGAAGTATACCATTTCTCGGTACTTTGGGTTGCCATTGCTGATCTAGTCTTTCTTTGCATATTTATCTTACACGTTGTGAATGATCTGTGAATATGAAATTACAAGCAACAGACATGAGTATGAAGAAAAGTAGACTGGTACATTGCAAACATATCGAGATGTAGAAAAAGATAGAGATATTAAATTTGTCAGATTTTATATAAACATATCTTGATGAAGTAAGGAATCAGAACAGAACAAGCGTATATATAATTGGAAAATTGATTCGGAGTTCAATATAGATTTGTGCAATCTTTAAAATAAATATATGTATTTACTAGAAAAATCAATTGACAAAACACTCCAAATTCTTGTGCAATAGTTTTTTATTTCTCAAAATAGATGAAAACATAATGTTCATACACCTATGCATTTAGAATCTACAAAAGTGGTTGTCTTATTTTTACTATCACGCAAAGAATATGTAGACATAAACTCTTAATGAGAAGAAATCAAGAAATTGAACTTTAAAGCAAAGAGCTCTAAGTCCAACACAAGTTATCCAACTTCCATTCTATTTAAAATGACAAGGTTATGGCCTTTTATAGGCACAAGGCCCTACAAAGTAGCATAAAATGACAAAAGAAATGATGGCTGATAATTCATAACATCTGAGTTTTACAGAACCTTGAATGAGTCAATGTGAGCTAGCATTTTAGTTTCAGTGAATGCTTGAAGGTTTCATACTTGTATTCTGATAATGGATCACGGAATGTGATCTGAAATGTTGATGTGCAAAAAATCTCACACAATTGAATCCACAAATTAGAACACCATTATTATAGATTATGGACATCTAATAGCTCTACAGAGCTCTTTTGACAAAATTCCATGCAGCCCCAAACTTCCACTGGTTAGTGATCACCATCCATGCAATCCCTCAACTAAAGCAAGAGGTCAGTTTATTCTCTATATTTTTCTAAGGCTGTGAATGCCACCTCCATCAACTAAGGATAAATTGACAAGTTACGTTTTGTTATGGTATTCTATTTTTAAGCTGATAGGCTTTCTCCCAGAGAGATGCCCACTGGATTTTTAAGATTATTCAACAGTCTTACGCCGATAAAAGGAAAGGGTCCCGGAAAGTGGATAGCAGAAATAATGGTGTCTATTCCTAGATAAAACAAGCTTTCGATTAATAGTTTGGTTTGTCATGTTTCATACTCGAGAAAACTGAGTGGAATTATATGTTGATTAGCTCGTTCGTGCCAAAAATAGTAGAGATATAAAGAAATGAATAACAAAGATATAAAGAAATGAATGTGTCATTTACAGATGAGCAGAGAGATGTGGTAGAAATTTTTTTTTGGTTGATAAAGGCTAAAGCCAAAGTTTTCTATTGAAATATGCAGAAAAATTAACCATGTAAATATACATATTCTATCTACTTCTAAAACCATTCTAATGTTCATGTATGGAGAATAAATATGTCTAGAGCAACAGAACTCTCCTTCTTGAAAATTAGCAAAATCTAAAAGTCCATTTTAACCAGTACTGCATCGGATTCAAAATGCAAAATGCAGAATTCAACCGGAACCTGGGATTCATCACCCCAAACCTATATGGAAGGTGATGTTGTATCTTTCTCTGAGCTCTGAGATTTGTCTTCATCCATTCTGATCAACTCCTGCAATCAGCTTAATAGAGGTATCCATCATAGAAATTGTTATCTATGTATTCCGTGATAATACACGACCTGTTGTAATGCCAGAGTGGCCTCATTCTACAATGCAATGCCAGGACTAAAGAAAAATGAAATATTTATGATAATGACCAAATTTTGGGTGAGATTTGCCTCTAGAAAGTTTGCGGAATTGGTAAAGAAGTTCTCTTATTTTTTATGCTCTTGAAGATTGCGGAATTGGTAAAGAAGTTTTCTTATTTTTTATTGTCTTGTTGCACTGTGTATTATTGCGTGTTCTATTTCTGTTCAAATTTATTATTAATAATAACCGACAATTTCTTACAGAGAGAGTTTAACGAAAATATAAATGATTGGATTTCATTAACTTTATGTGGACTTTTTTACAATATGACATAGGCCTACACAATTTTATGCTATATATTTATTGTTTAATGATAATGTAGAGAAAGCGCAAACAAGGAAGTGAGGTCTCTGATAAATTTATTTCTCCTAAGTATTTTAGATTTAAAAAGTAATATATGGTATTATATTATTATTTTTGAAAACATTATTTTGTTCAATGGTGATGATTGGGCTCACGTCGCCTCAAAGATTGGAAACAAGTCTGTAAAAGGTTGAAAATATGGAAACAAAATGGAATAATCAATCATAAGCGTATTTAAAAATAAAAAAATTATATATCTATCTTTAAAATACTAAATCTATTTTTGTTAACAATTTTGTTGATGTTTGTTTAGGATTTTAAAACATGATTTCATGGTATTTTAATTTTAAAAAATTAGTAAAGAATATAAATTTGAGGCAAATATAACTATGGGTATGATGGGTGACACATTGTATATGTAGATATATACTATTATAGGAAATGCTCATGTATAAATAAAGCAAAAAGTTAAAGTAAGAATAAATTTGTAAATAAAAAGGAAATTATTGAAATATTTAAAAAAAAATCTTATTAGTGACGAGAAGTTCTAATAGGGAAGTTAGATCTTTCTTAATTTTAAGTTAGGCTATTAAATAGACATTAAAAATATAAAATTATTTAATAAATTGAGAAAAATAAAATAACTTAGCTCTATATAAACTTTATTTCCATCTTAGACTTTTGTAGTTTTATTTTTTTTAAATCTCAAATAGCTTGATCTAGACTATGTTTTTTTAAGCATGAGTGCCTTTGCAATTCATAAAAAGGGGAAATGGAAGCATCTCTCATGGATCTATTTACCCATATCCCACATCTTTCAATGTTGATACTCTGATAATGTTTCAAAAGATAAATTCTAGGCTCAAATCTTGCGATTGTTAAACATCTTTTGATGCTTCATTCACAAATCAAATTTAGATAAATCAAGTTTCAAAAGTTATGGTTTGGATGTAGATCTATTGAATGTAATTCACTTAATTAGTTTTCATCTACTTAACCATTTTGGACTAAGCAATATTGAGAATATATCTTTAGAATGTTGTTGGTTGACTAAGGAATACATTTTCTTAGGTCAACTTGTAGAAAATGATTGGTGTCAGTGGTTGAAAACAACAAGATATAAACATATAAATTCTTATAACATGAATGTGTAGTGTAGATTCCTTTAGTTCACCAATAGAAGTGTTCCTAGAATGCTTTTCTTCTTGAGTCTAAATGAATGCAACTAAACATCTTTAACTACAAGAAAACATAAATAAATCACTCTAAGACATGTTTAATTGACTTCAAGTATTGATGTGTGTGTATGTATACGTATATGTGTAAGTGCAAACACATGTACATAATTATGTGTATAAACACACACATACTATATAAATCTAATTTTACAAATTGAATCTAAAATGCCAATTCAAATAAAATTTCTATAATTAAATAATATTTAACATAATATATTGGTTAAGTGGTTGTGTTGTGCCTATTAAAGTTCGTACTCCCATTGGACCATTGTGATTGCAGACTTATTGATCCAATATACTCACCAATTTGAACCTCAACTAATAAAAAAACCTAAGATATAAAAACACCCTTACATAAAGAAATATATCTATCACAAATATCAAACACTATACAACATACACAAACAAATTAACCCAAAACTAAAAAGATTAAATTATTCTACCTTGTGTTTTACTATGTAACAAAAATATTATGATCAAACTTTCCATATCACCAATATACGAAGAAGAAATAGAGAAAAGAAAATCATTAGGGATAAAATATTGTTTACCATTTGAGTAGACTAGAAAGATAGACTATTCATTGAACTCTCTTGTTATATTGTTTATTCTATCACTTTGCATAATCGTGACAACATTATTTATTATGCTACAAACATCATTATGCTTGAATGGTTTTTTATTCTAACCCTAAGCCATCCTTATTTATTTACAATTATATTTTAGTCAACCCCTAATTAAACACATTGTGAATGATTCCCTATTCTAGAAGGCCCATTTTTATTTTATTAAATATACTTATAAATTCACTTTTAATTATAAATCATTTTTTAACATATTTATCTTTGTGATGTGATAATATTTATCTTTGTGATGTGATAATATTTTAGGTTACCGTACATTTTAAAACCCTAAACTGGGCATCGTGGCAAGAGTCAGATGGAATATCTCCATTCTATTTCATTCTGGGGCTATTAAAAAACTTCAAAACTACATCATGGTTTCAACTATAATTATTTTTGGAATAATCATATTTGCACTATGCAATATTATTATTTTAGTTTGCATCGTGATATTAAACACAAGACTTGCAAAAAATCAAATTTTCTTGAGATTTTCCTCATCTAAGCACCTTCAATGAAGTGTATTGAGATGAACAATACTCAACTATCCTTAAAACTCAAATCATGTTTAAAATATTATTAGTAGAAATGGGCCTCATTTTTACACATATAGAACAATAAACATAAAATTACCCTATCAAATGTTTTATTGTACAAGTGAGAAAAAAGTTATGAGAAAAATTTCTACATCAGTAATACACTGACATCATATAGCATATATAAAACTATCCACTACACATCTATAAGGTAGATACCTAATAAATATTTCTCCCATCTTATAAATAATTTTTAGATGATTAACAATCTGATTAAGATCATCCATCTTTGAATCATAAACAATATCCACAGAAGATGGTTAAACAATGATATTAACTTATCATGTGTAGGTAAAGGATTCGTATAAATTTGAAGATTTTGATTAGGAGGAGAGACAGATTTGTTCCCACTACCATCAAAATTATCAATAGGAATAACATTAGAATCAATTAAGTCTTGAACCTTATGTTTTAAAGAATAACACTTCTCAGTATCATGGTCATTCTGACGATGGTATTGACAAAAAGCTTTGGAATCAAAGGATTTGGATGCCACCGTAGGAGGTAAAATAGGTTGAATAGGAGGTAAAGTAATCATATTAGCACTCAAAAATTTATTCATAATGGAATGCAAAGATTCAGAAAGATGAGTAAATGTATGATTCAGACAAAAATAAGTGGATGCAAAAGTAGCATTATTGGATGTAACAACAACTTGATCAGTAACTGAATTCACTTGTTTATTTATCTTGATAGAATTTTTAGGTTTTTTAAACTTGTTTGGATTAGGAGTAGCATCACTCTAATCAACTGGGACATGAGCCATTGGAGTGTTGCTCTCAAATTGATTAACTTGTAATTGATAATGATGAAGCACTGCACAAAGTTGTTGAAAAGAGATAAATTAAGTAAGCAGAATCTCATCTCTAATATCCCTTTGTAAATTTGAAATAAACATACATTGAATATCAATATCAAGAACATGATAGAAAATTTGAGCATGCAAATGCTTAAATCTACTAATAATTTCAGTCAATTTTTCTTTATTACTCTGTTTACAATGCATCAAATCAGTTAAGGACACTTGCAGACCAATGTTATTCTGAAATTTTTGAATATTTAGGCATTGGCAAGTTTTTGAAAAGAATCAATAGAATAAGGAGGCAAGGAACAATACCATTGCAAGGCCTTATCACGAAAAGTTCTAGCAAATAACTTTGCTAAAATCCAATGGTTATGAGCATAGTCACTACAAAGGATTTGGAATGTTTTAACATGAGTAATAGGGTCTCCCTTACCATTGTAATTCTCAAGATGAGGCATATTGGCTTGCTGAGGAACATGAGAATGAATAATTTCTTGGGATAAAGAACTTACCATGTCACATGTAGGAATGGTAAACTTGGATTGAGTTAAAGATGTAAGTTGTTGTAAAGAGGACATAGTTTGAGCCAAACTGATGATTATTGAATCATTAAATGAAATAGGAGGTATAGACACACTAGAAACACTAGGTAAAGTGTATGAAGTGGCAGGAATGGAAGACACATCTGGGGGAACTCTTGGAACCACAGTTGGAATAGGATTGGAATAAGTAAAATGAACATTATGATAAGAAGGTTTTGAAGTAGGAAGAGACACATGAGGAACACTCATAGGAAGAGAGGGAACCAACGTAGTCACAAAAGGAGGAGTATAAGTAGGAATGCTAGGTAAAGGAATAGAAGAAGGTTCCTCACTAGCGACAGGAGGAGTGAATCCTAAATCTTGAGCTTCTTGAGCTAAAGGTTTAACAAATTTAAATCCACAAGATGAGTAATACCATGCAAGAGATTAAAACCTTGATCACTATCATGAATGACTTTCTTAAGAGCATCTATAGCTTGAATAAAATCTTGATTACGGTTCTCTTGAATAAGCCAATTTCCCATTTTCTCAAGTTCAGTTGAAAGTTTTTGGACTTGTTCAAGAGGAACTCTTTAAGCATCATCCTCATCATGAGATGAGTGAGAAGAGTTATGATCTATAGTAGGATTAGAATCATGAATAATCAAATTGTCATATGGAATCCTAAGAAAAGGAGAGGAAGACACAGGATTAAAGGCACCCATAAGTTTACGACTTCATCTAACCAGAATATTATAAGCAGGACTAGAGATAGTAAAGCTCATATACCAATGCAAATGCCAAATGAACTAAGCTAGGAAAACATAAAGCATAAACAAATAAATGTTTTTGTATTTTTACTTTAGATGAAATATAAATGCAAGATCTAACACTATAAAAGAAAGAGTTGTCTATCGCGGGTTCACCAAAATGTACAATATAAAAATAAATGAATTATACATACATACATACATACATACATACATACATACATACATACATACATACATACATACATACATACATACATACATACATACATACATACATATATATATATATATATATATATATATATATATATATATATATATATATATATATATATATATATATATATATATATATATATATATATATATATATGGTGTGTGTAGGATTGGGAAAGATAAGATCTTCTTCTTAACCCTAAATTCCCAAAGGTGAACCCACAATAGTGGGTTACACTTTTTTGCCTAAACAAACATTTTGAGAAAAACTTTCAGATTCAAATGCATATTGTCATTGAACCATTCAAAATCGGAGGATGAAGTAAATTAGAGTCTTTTAGAATTTTCTGTCTAAATTCTAAATATATATTTTTTTATTTTTTTGAATTTATTTGAATAGTTTTTTCTTTCTCCCATGAAAACTGGTATGGTGCTGAAAACGTCATTTTCAAATAGTAATAGTATTTTCATAGAGCATAACTTTTTTTGTAAAATAGATATGAATGCAATTCTTTCAAATTTAGTTTTGTAACATCCATAAGGAGGGCATGCAATTGGTTTGATGACATTATCACTATTATTGCATATTTTATTAACTTTTGAAGTTGACTAAACCATAATTTTGACGTACCTTGACCACATAGCTTATAACTTATTGTGTATTTATCGAATTTCAAATTTTTTTTTAATAGAAAGTAGACTTGAATACGGAGGGCACTATTATTTTTCAATTTTTTTTTTCCTTTTTTTACTATTTTTCATTGAACACCAAACTCAAAGGTTTATATTTGATAAAAAACATACATTCATTTAACATCAAAAACCATACACATAATAAATTTAAAAATAGTCAAAATATATAATCGTTAGAAAGCTAGTTCTGAATACTTGTTGTATGCAAACGGAAGTCTTCTTATTCTTCCATTTGATTAGTGTGCTTGAGTCCCGAAGCCATGAAATTCTCAGAATTTCTTCAAAACTTGCAACCATGGCCTAAACCAGGCACTTTCAATCGAAACTTTTCACTTTCGATCGAAAGTACTTTCCTAAAAAAACAATTTTTAGTCATTACTAAACTACTTTCGATAGAAAGTCAGTTAGTTTCTATCAAAAGTTAACTTTGACTTTCGATAGAAACCTATGTTGGCCTTTTTGGTGGCATTTTCGGTTAATAAAGATTAGGTATAAATAAATATATATTTTTTTCATATCATAAATCTGAAAGCTATAAAATAATTCACATTTAGGAGAAGGAAGACATTTTGGCACAGAATAATTTTCTAAGTTGTGATGGGAAATAAAAAGAGAAGGCTAAAAAAAAGTACATGACATTATTCAGAAGAGACTGAACAAAGACTACATGAAGAATCATGAAAAAGATATCATCGTCAGAAACAAGGTATGTCTAAGATGTTTCTCTCTAGATATTTTAAGTTGATGGTCAAGAATTGTATTAATGTTCATGTAAATGTGATATTGTACCTATTAGACTTAACTAGACCTAACTATAGACCTATTTGGACTAATAGGACTAATTATGACCTATTAGGACCCACTTAGAATCAATTAGAACCAATTAGCACCTAATTAGACTCAATTATAATAAATTAGCACCTAATTAGACCCAATTAGGACCGATTAAAACTAATTAGAACCAATTAGAACCTAATAGGACCTATTTGGACTAATTAGGACTAATTAGAACCTATTAGGACCAATTAGACTCAATTAGAACTAATTAAAACCAATTAAGACTAATTAGAACCAATTAGAACCAATTAGAAAGTTAATTAGGACCTAATTAGACTCAGTTATAACCAATTAGGACATAATTACACTCAATTAGAACCAATCAGATCTAATTATGACCTAATATGACCTATTAGAACCAATTAGGACCTATTAGATCCAATTAGGACCTAATATGACCTATTAGATCCAATTAAGACCTTTAATCTGACCTATTAAAACTGAATTAGACTCAATTAGAATAAATTATCACCTAATTAGACTCAATTAGGACCAAATAGACTCAATTAGATCCAATTAGACTGAATTAGATCCTATTAGAACCAATTAGGACCTATTAGAACAAATTAACACCTAATTAGACTCAATTAGAACCAATTAGACTCAATTATAACCAATTAGGACCTAATATGACCTATTAGAACCAATTAGGACCTAATAGGACCTATTATGACTAGTTAGGACCTAATAGGACCTATTATGACTAATTAGGACCTAATAGAACCTATTATGAGGACCTAATAGGACCTATTATGACTAATTAGGACCTATTACCTACTAATTAGGACTAATATGACCTATTAGTCCACCCAATTAGAATCAATTAGAACCAAATAGCACCTAATTAGACTCAATTAGAACCAATTAGGAATTGGTTCTAATATGACCTATTAGAACCAATTAGGACCTAATTAGATGCAATAAGAACCAATTAGATCTAATTAGACCCAATTAGATCTTATTAGAGCTAATTAGGACCTATTAGATCCAACTAGGACCTAATATGACCTATTAGATCCAATTAGGACCTTATTAGGACCAATTAGGACCTAATATGACCTATTAGACTCAATTAGGACCAATTAGGACCTAATATGGACCAATTAGGATGTAATATGACCTATTAGACTCAATTAGGACCAATTAGACTCAATTAGGACCAATTAGGACCAATTAGGACTTAATATGGACCAATTAGATTCAATTAGGACCAATTATGACCTAATATGACCTATTAGACTCAATTAGGACCAATTAGGACCTAATATGACCTATTATCTACTCAATTAGGACCAATCAGACTCAATTAGGACCAACTAGGACCTAATATGACCTATTTGACCCCAGTTAAACCCAATTAGGACCAATTAGGACTTGAAATTAGGACCAATGTGAATCAATTAGGATCAATTAGACTCAATTAGATCCAACTAAACCCAATTAGACTCAATTAGGATCAATTAGGACCAATTAGACTCAATTAGGACCAATTAGGACCTAATATGACCTATTAGAACCCAGTTAGACCCAATTAGGACTAATTATGACCAATTATGACCAGTTAGACCCAATTACGACCAATTAGACCCAATTAGGACTAATTAGAACCAATTAAGACCTAATATGACCTATTAGAACCCAATTAGACTCAAGTAGAACAAATTAGCACTTAATTAGGACAAATTATGACTCATTAGGACCAATTAGGATGAATTAGGATGAATTAGGACCTAATTAGACTCAATTAGAACCAAATGTTGGAAACAATTGTCTGAAGAAAATTGCTACTCAAATTATGTATTGTCTTTGATGTCACACAATGTCATAGTCCACAACAATCAGTACCTACCAAGCTCAGTCGGTCTGCCTGGCATTAAAATTAGTGCTTACCGAGTTCACTAGGTTATCAAAGGAAAATTAGCATTTACCGAGTTCAGTCGGTTGTCAAAGAAAAGTTAGCATCTACCGAGTTCAGTCGGTTGTCAAAGAAAAGTTAGCATCTACCGAGTTCAGTCGGTTGTCGAAGAAAAGTTAGCATCTACCGAGTTCAATCAGTTATCGAAGAAAAAGGATTATCAGTGTTTACCGAGTTTCCTCGATCTCCAAAAGATTGTAGAAAGTTTCATTATGGTCACCGAGCACTGTCGGCCCTTGAAGGATCTTTGCAAATAAAGTTTGCTTATTTCAGCCGACTGTTATACTAAGTAATGTCGATTTGAAAAATCTAAAATCATATAAATAAAAGGTCAAATGTGAAAAATAAAGAACAAGGAATACAACAGAAGATATATAGAAGAAAGACAGGAAAGGTGTGTGCAAAATTGTGAAGGATGATTAGATATCCTTGAGGAGCAGCAGAGATATATTCGATCAGGAAGGATCACACTTATATAGAACATAGATCTGTAATTAGCAAGGCAGTTGCATTATTATACAGGTCATTTTCATTGTTACCTTTTTATCATTATAACAGTGAATTCTAAATCTCTTAACCGAGTTGGTTTAACAACCATATTGTAAATCCTCTAACAAGGTGACAATTCCATTGAATTGTTTTCAAGACCTCTTACCAAGCCACTCCTAGCAGGGTGATTAAATCCTCTAACAAGGTCACACCTAACAGTGTGTTTTGTAACCTTTTACCGGGTTGGCTTCTAACCGGGCATCACTTTAGAAAAGTGAAAATCAGTATCTAGATACATTGGTGGTTTTTCCCATATTGGGTTTCCACGTTAAATTCTGTGTCTCTTGTGTTCTTAATAGTTATCTTAATCATATACAAGTGGTGATGAATATCTAAAGATAATTTTACTAATACTTTCTGCATCTACAAAGTTACTGCAATCTATTTACCGAGTGTTAAACAGATAATATTCATTAAGATATCCTAAGGGATCTAGAAAGAAATAATTGTGAAGTGTTTTATGGTTGACTGATTCACCCCCCCTCTCAGTCACTTCATCCATATTCCATCACCAAATAGATCCAATTAGACTCAATTAGGACCTAATATGACCTATTAGACTTAATTAGGACCAATTAGACTCAATTAGGACCAATTAAGACCTAATATGACCTATTAGAACCTAGTTAGACCCAATTAGGACCTAATATGACCTATTAGACTCAATTAGAACCAATTAGGACCTAATATGGACCAATAAGGACCTAATATGACCTATTAGACTCAATTAGGACCAATTAGGACTTAATATAGACCAATTAGACTCAATTAAGACCAGTTAGGAACTAATATGACGTATTAGACTCAATTAGGACTAATTAGACTCAATTAGGACCTAATATGACCTACTTGAACCCAGTTAGACCCAATTAAGCCCAATTAGAACTTTAAATTAAGACCAATGTGGATCAATTAGGATCAATTAAACTCAGTTAGACCCAATTAGACTCAATTAGGACCAATTAGGACCAAATAGACTCAATTAGGACCAATTATGACCAATTATGACCTAATATGACCTATTAGAACCCAGTTAGACCCAATTAGGACCAATTATGACCAATTAGACCCAATTAGGACTAACTAAAACCAATTAAGACCTAATATGACCTATTAGAACCCAATTAGACTTAATTAGAACAAATTAGCACTTAATTAGAGCTAATTAGGACTAATTAGGACCACTTATGACTCATTAAGACTAGTTAGGACAAATTAGGACCAATTAGGACCTAATTAGACTTAGTTAGAACCAAATAGATCCAATTAGACTCAATTAGGACCTAATATGACCTATTAGACTCAATTAGGACCAATTAGACTCAATTAGGACCAATTAGATTCAATTAGGACCAATTAGGACATAATATGACCTATTAGAACCTAGTTAGATCCAATTAGGACCTAATATGACCTATTAGACTCAATTATGACCAATTAGGACCTAATATGACCTATTAGACTCAATTAGGACCAATTAAATTCAATTAGGATCAATTAGGACCAAATTAGGACCTAATATAGACCAATTAGACTCAATTAGGACCAATTAGGACCTAATATGACCTATTAGACTCAATTAGGACCAATTAGGACCTAATATGACCTATTTGAACCCAATTAGACCCAATTAGGACCAAATAGGACTTGAAATTAGGACCAATGTGAATCAATTAGGATCAATTAGACTCAAATTAGACTCAATTAGGATCAATTAGGACCAATTAGACTCAATTAGATTCAATTAGGACCTAATATGGCCTATTAGAACCTAGTTAGACCCAATTAGGATTAATTATGACCAATTATGACCAAATAGACCCAATTAGGACTAATTAGAATCAATTAAGACCTAATATGACCTATTAGAACCCAATTAGACTTAATTAGAACAAATTAGCACTTAATTAGACCAAATTAGGACTAATTAGGACTAATTATGACTCGTTAGGACTAATTATTACTCATTAGGACTAATTAGGACCAATTAGGACCTAATTAGACTCAATTAGAACTAAATAGATCCAATTAGACTCAATTAGGACCTAATATGACCTATTAGACTCAATTAGGACTGATTAGACTCAATTAGGACCTAATATGACATATTAGAACCCAGTTAGACCCAATTAGGACCAATTATGACCAATTATGACCAATTAGACCCAATTAGGACCAATTAGAACTAATTAAGACATAATATGACCTATTATAACCCAATTATGACTCATTAGGACTAATTAGGACCAATTAGGACCAATTGAGACTAATTAGAACCTAATTAGACTCAATTAGAATGAAATAGATCCAATTAGACTCAATTAGGACCAATTAGGACCTAATATAGACCGATTAGACTCAATTAGTTCCAACTAGGACCTAATATAACCTATTAGAACCTAGTTAGACCCAATTATGACCAATTATGACCAATTAGGACCTAATATGACCTATTAGAACCCAATTAGACTCAATTAGAATAAATTAGTACTTAATTAGATCTAATTAGACTCAATTAGACCCAATTAGACTCAAAAATTTTTGTTTAATAATTTATACTTCATACATGTAGGAAATGCTCAAGAATCACAAGCTCAACAAGTTGCCCAACCTTTAGAAGTTGGTAAAGGGTCATCACAAGCTCAATAAGGCCAACCTTTAGAAGTTGGAGAAGGGTCATCACAAGTTCAACAAGCCCAACCTTCAAAAGTTGGAGAAGGGTCATCGCAAGCTCAACAAGCACAACTCTTAGAATATCAAACAAGTACACATCTCTCTCTCTCTCTCTCTCTCTCTATCTATCTATCTATCTCAATTTAGTCTCTTATTGGTGAATACACATTTTGGGTCTTTCCCCTTAAGAAGTTATTATTTTTGTTGTGTACATGTAGCGTTTGATGATGAAAATGTTGGACAAGGAGCATCCCAAGTTGAATCAACCCAAGGTCAAACAAGTATGTGTTTCTCTCATTAGTGTATAAATTATTATAGGTTTGGCATGTTTAAGAGCTTGTAAATACTTATTTCATGAAGGTCCCCTTAAGATGAGATAGTAAGATATTTTTATTTTATTTTATTTGCAGTGGAAGTGCAAGAAACATATGTGAATGATAGTCTACTCCAACAATTGAAGAGAAAAATTAATCGTAAAAGCATAGATCATTTAATTGAAATGGATGTGGAAAAATTGAGATATTATGCTAAACAACCCATAAATATTACGAAGAGGGCATTGAATAAAAAGTTTGAGCGAATAATGAAACAATTTGAGAATCTTGGTACACTTGAAAAAAATCAATTGTTATCAATTACACTTCTTAAAGATAAGTTAAAAGAGCCATTAAAATTGTTGGGTGTAGATGCAAGTTTGAAAAAGTTAAAATCAAGTAACGTACACAAAAATATTGTTGACAGTGTTAAGGAAGGTTTACATTCCATTGGAAAAATAACTAGATCTACAGATAGGTCCATTTCAAGAAGAGTGATACTGACATCTATTTTAAATAAAAACATATCTCAAAGAAGAAAAATTTCTTCACTTTGATCTCAAATTGGGTACAGTAGGAAGATAATGACACACTATTTGAAAAGAAGAATCAATTTAGATGATACTACATTGGAAGGTAATTGGGCACTAATGTGTAGAGCTCCTCAGTCTGATAGAATTAATGAAACTTTTAGGAACTTAGTTATGCCATTTTGGATTGATCATACTCATCCTTCACCAAATATAAGAGACGTTATCAAGAAGAGGACTGGGCCTAAGGAATATTTCTAGCACACAAAACATTGGTTGGACACCACACAATATGAATTGTATCTCTCATTTTGTAACTCAAATCCTGACATTAAGATTGGACAAAAAATGTTTGAAAGATTAAAGCCATTTCTTGTAAAGATAAATAAATCTTTTGAAACTTGTTGTTGTCGATATCATATTGAATTTGATCTCTACTACCAAGGGTTTAGAAAGATGATAGAAAAAAGTGGTGGTTCTCAAAATGATTTTCCTAAATGTCCAAGCCAATTCATAACATCAATCTTATGTAACAAATCAATTGAACATGAAATACCTGAAATAGATTGCATAAGAGGAACTTGTCAAACATGCGGGGATTTGGGTAAATTTCCTTTGAGACTTGAAGATACTGACATGACGAGGATGATAAAATGTAAGAGATACAAGTACATAAAGTCTAAAACAAAAGCCGGGAAAGAATCAACAAGGTTGGAATATGTAGAAGATGAGATACCTGTTGCAACATTTATGGATAATTTTTGTAAATTGATTCAACCATACATATGTCATGTTTTTTTTTGCTAAATGGCATGCATATTAATTTCAAATACAAAAAGAATCTTTTCTATTTGGAACAATTTTATTAGTTGTTGATTTTGTAGAGAACTACTCCTTTGTATCTCAAAAATAACTTCAAGCAGAATACTACTATATAGAGCAGGTGACTATCATTGTACAAGTGTCTTATCGACATGCACAATTAGATTTGGATGGTGTTGAAAGTACATATAAAGCTTGAGTCATAAAGAAAGAATGTCACTTTTACATTAGTGATGATAAAGAGCATGATATACATTTTGTTGAGCATTGCTTTAAGACATTTTTTGGATATTTGGAAAACAAAGGCATCAAAATTTAAAAGAATTTTGTTTGGTCGAATGGATGTGTAACACAATTTAAATTAGCAAGGCCGTTTTACACACTATGTAGATATTATTGATACCAAAAGATACCACATATTTGGAGTTTCTTTGAGAGTGGACATGGAAAGGGAGAGCATGATGGTGCAGGAGCTTGTATCAAACGTGCTTTAAGAAAGTGTCAACTGGACTATCAAGGATATCATATAAATAATGCTCATGATGTAGTTGAGTGGTGCAAGATGCATTTTATGGTGCCAAATCATGATAACACATCATCATGATTAGATTGATTCATACCCTTATGAGTATTCTGGGAGATAACAGGTACTAATTTTAAATTTATTAATCATTGTTTGAGTTAGCTTATACATGTATTTAATTTTTACATGTGAACTCTCTATTGTTCAGGTGTTGACAGAAGATCAATCCATGGATGCAAGAGAGTGGACAAAATAAGATCCCTACATTCAGTTATGAGTACGAATAGTAATTTGTGGTCATTGTACACTAGAGATTATTCATGCTTTTGTTATGACTGCATTTCTGAAAGCTTGATGAATGTATCAACCAAAAATGTGGATATGTTAGTGAATGGAATTTGGTTTCACTAGATGTTACAAACACAAATGATGTTTAGGATGAAAGCTTTGATGACATTCCATTGATTCTATAGATTATGACCACATTTTAGGTTTGATCAAAATTGGTACGTGTGTGTTTATGTACATGTTTAAAAAGGATTCATAAACTCAATTCATAAATAAATTTTGGTTAATTTATATTTACAAGTTCCTAAAATTAAAAGTTCACTTTAAATGTAGGATATATTTTTGCAGTAGTAGCAGAGCCTGGAAATGTGGAAGGTGTTAGTTACTATTTATTACGTTGCTACAAGGAGAGGATGAAGCTAACACAAAATGAAACGAGCGATGGAATTATGTTTCCCATAGATTCTAGTACTGTATTTAAGATTCACAACCTATATTAAACTTGAGTGAGACCTTCCAACTTCCAATTTTCTTATACGTTTGTTTATGTATGGTTAGTAAATCACACACACACACACACACACATATTTAACATTGTTGAACTTATCTGTGTAGGTTTAGTTGTTGTGCAAGGAACATATTTGAAGCAAACTAAAATACTTAAACATGGGATTCATTTTATTGATTATCAACCTAACAATAAGGTTTATCAGTATAGTCATCTTGTAATTGCCACCATCCTATCTCTTGTTCTTGTGATGGGACATGGCATTTGTAAGTGGAGACTTGATACTGATGACCATGAGAGAATATTAAATGTTATTCGAGAGAGAGATGAACCACTTGATGTGGACTAAATCACGCATGAAATATGATTTGAACTAAATTTTTCACGGGCGAGACGAGAGGTTTTCTTAGCTCCATTCTTTCCTATTGGTGCCCATAGTGAATGGAGCTTGAATTAAATTAAAAATTAAGAATATATAGATCTCAAATTTATGTCTTACAAGTGGATATGATATATTAATTATCTACCTGAATATTCAAAGTACTCTAACTTTGGAATATGATGTTGTGTATGTATTGAATTTGTATTTGTTACATTAGGATGTGCATGTTTTAAGTATAAAATCTACTTGAATTCCAAAACATTAAACTACAAGTATGTGGACAACTATTATCGAATGTACATTTAAATATAAGTAAGATTCAATCAAACATCTAGGGACCTCAATTATATAGCTCACATGTGTCAAATTTACATCATTCATAACTTTCAAATTATAAACATGTACAATCAAACATCATTCATGCATGTAATATATTGAATTCAAACATCATTCATGTATGTAATCTATTGAAAGTATTGAAAATTTACAAGTTCATCACACATGCACACATATCTAGAGTGAAAGTACACACACACACACACACACACACATATAGATACATACATATATGTATATGTATATGTATGGGTATGTGCAAGATCATGAGGGGCCAAACTATGCCCTTAAGTGGAAATGCAAAATCAGCAAATCAGGGTTAGTCAACTTGACATGAAAATTTCAACTAGCTATGAACCTAATATCAAAAATTTTTAAGAATAGAATCTATAAAAAATTTAATTTAGTTTCTTAAATAATATGCCTTTTTTTAGAAAAATTTAGTATGATTGGTGAAAAGTATAGATTTCAATGCAGTAGTACAAAAATTTCAGGAAAAAAATAAGAAGTAGGTGTATGTCTGACCACCTTAATCATAATCAAATGATAATATTTTATTATAAGATTTTATATATAAGTAGTAGACTCATGCCCGGATGTGACACATATTTTTTTGTAATTTTATTCTAAAAAAATAATTAATTATGAATTTTTTGCTACAACATTTTTAGAATAAAAAAACTCCCGTGTCTAACCACCTTAACTCATTCAAAAATTTACAAAATTCAAAACTTTTTCTTTTTTCCTTATAGTAGGCGAAGCATAGAATGTGACACATTTTTCAGATTTAAAAAATGTTATACCATCTAAAAGTTATAGTAATTTTTCAATCAATATATAAATCAGCACTTTAGAGGTAGCTCAATTAGAAAATAACTAATAATTACTTACTGAATTCAAAATTTGACAGCAATTAAATCGATGGAAAGCTAATAATATCCTTAAGATACCCTTTTCATTTTATCAAATTCGGGTGAAAAAAAAGTCATCAGCTACATTGTCAAAGTTTTGAACTGACATCGCCACTTTTTGGCCCTTCATGATCTTGCACATACCCATATATATGTATATATTTATGTACATACATACATACATAACCACACACACACACATGTGTGTGTGTGTGTATACATGGATGAAACATCAATCATGTGTCAAACATTCTATCAAAAGGGTCTAGAAATGAAATATAACATCAAACACACACACACACACACACACACATATGGGTGAACCCACAATAGTGGGTTACACTTTTTTGCCTGAATGGATATTGAACTCTACATTTTGAAAAAAAAATTCAGATTCAAATTCATATTGTGTTTAAACCGTTTGAAATCAGAAGATGAAGCAAATTAGAGTCTTTTAGTATTTTTTGTCTAGATTCTAAATATATTTTTTATTTTTATTTTTGAATTGATTTGAATGGTTTTTTCTTTCTCCCACAAAAACTGGTATGTTGCTGAAAACGTCATTTTCAAAGAGTTACATTGTTTTCATGGAGCATAACTTTTTTTCTAAAATAGATATCAATGTGATTCTTTCAAAATTATTTTTGTAACATCCATACGGAGGGCATGCAATTGGTTTTATGACATTATCATGATTATTTCATATTTTATTAACTTTTGAAGTTGACTAAACCGTAATTTTGACCTACCTTGACTACATAACTTATAATTTGTCACGTATTTGTCCAATTTTATTCTTATTTTTCTTTTATAGAAAGATAACTTAAATACCTAGGGAATAGATATTTAAATTTTTTTTTTTCTCTCATTTACTATTTTTCCATAAGCGTCAAACATAGAGGTAGACATATGGTGAAATATCTATGTTTAGTAAAACTAAAAATACAAAGTCATAATAAACTTAATATATATTAACATTATAATCATTGGAAAGATTTTCCTCAGTAGTACCTTACTAAATAGATAGGTTTGTCAAATGGATTCATTTGATCTCCCAAAAGATAAATTCAAAGTGATTTTTTGTCAGTATTTTAATAGGTGCAAAGGAGACCCCATTGCAGGTATGAATGAGCCGGAGTATAAATGTTATATTAATTTTTTTTTCATCTAAGAGGCTTTGAACTAACCATTTGTAATTAATTCCTTCAAATAGAACCTCTCAAGGTTTAAATAAGAATATTTTATTAAAAATGTGCTAATTTAGCAAAAATCAGCATGTCTAAAAAAAGTGTAACCCACTATTGTGGGGTCACCCATCCATATATATATATATATATATATATATATATATATATATATATATATATATATATATATATATATATATATATATATATATAACATGCATGAAACATCAATCATGTGTCAAACATTCTATCAAAAGGGTCTAGAAATGAAATATAACATCAAACACATCAATCGGTCCTATAGAGTCTAGAAATGAAATATAGTTCATCAAACACATGTGAATATATATACATAATATGAAATATGTCTAGATCAAATATGAAAGTGCCTAGGAATCATCATGATGAATTCTCACTAAGTGGTCACACCGAGAGTGACTATCATGCTGTGAAGGATGTGCAAATCCCTACAAAGAAAGAGATATATAAATTAATATATAAACATTGTACAAAGATCTTAAGTTTGATTTAAAATATTGTATAAGAAAACATGTTATAAAGTGTGTACACATAGATAATAAATTAAAAAATCACCTGTCCACTACTGATGTCATCATCGAGTGAGTCTCGATGACGTACACGATTAGTACCCAAAGAAGGAGTAACAAGAGGCATATCCTGGTAGACAAAAAATATATATCATATATATACACGTGCATGTAAATAATACACTATACCTAACTCTAACAAATAAGGAATTGCAAGGATTTCATTTTTGAGTGGTCTCTAAATATGCATAAGATCACTGCCTAACCCTAAGCCACAAAGTCAAATATGAGACATCAAGAGAAATCCTATAAGCAAAAAGACTTCAACTAGTGGGCCTAAAACATGTTAATATCTTGCATTAAAAAATCAACTCATGTAATTACAAAGTTCTTTTTAAGGATTCAAATCATTATTTTGTGGACAAAATAATTCAACTCTTTCCTTGAAAAAGAACCATAAAAAAAATACACAAGTTTAGAAGTTGTAAAGACAATTTGAACATCCTTGATTCATTGAATTCATATAATCTAGAACAAACAATATAAATACAACCTCATAATATTGTCATTGATGGTATAAATTTGGTGAACATTTGTTTATATAATCAAATTCTCAAAAATCCATAACTTAGACTACACATTTTTCTATTTACATGTTCAATATAGGAATTAAAATCTCATAGAAATAAATGTAAAATATGCACCCATTTTACCACTAACCCACTTCATCATTATCTTTCCTATAAATTTGATTAACAATATCTCCTTTGATTAACAATATTAGAAGAAAACCCCCACAGAGTTACACACTGTCCCTTTTATCCATCAAATACTTGTCTCCACTTTTAATTTTCATACTTCACTATGATTGATTGATCCTTTATCCTCCATCTATTTACTTGACACTTTTTGCAGGTTTTGGGAATCACTCATTAATAGTAGAAGTGTTAAATGTAAAAAATAATAATTTGGAAGCAGAGATTAGGAGAATGGTTTGTCTTAGAACATTGAAATTAGGAGTAACAAACTATAAGGGCCAATTCTATTATCACTTCATAGTTGCATTTCTTTGGAGATTCTATATTTGGGATATTATAATATGTAGGGAGCCATTCCAAATTGGATAGGGAAGTTAAGTGGTCTTCAAATTTTGGTGCTAAGATTTAATAAATTCAAAGGTGGAATACCAATAGAGTTTATGAAATTACAAAATATTCAAATCTGATTTTGTCAAATAACAATCTAGCTGGAGCTATTCCAAGTATCTTAAAAAACTTGAGAGCAATGATAAATCAAATAGATGGTGTGGATTTATTCCTTCATAATAAATAGAAACCCAATATAAATGTCTTATCTAGATAAAATAGTAATAAACAACAAAAGGTTATTTATATAATATGTGAGATCTTTGGCATGGGTTTAGTGTTATGATCTCTCAAATAAAAACTTCTCAAAGGATATTCCCCAAGGCATTGGATTCCTGATTGGTCTAAGGATTATCAATTTATTAGGAAATTATCTCAATGAATAGATTCCTACTTCTTTTGGAAACCTTGTGTGGTTGGAGTCACTTGATCTTTAAGATAACAATCTCATTGGAAATATTCTTGCAAAGTCCCTTACATTTTTTGCGTTATTTGAACATATCCTCTAATAACTTTTTAGGTAGAATACCGCAAGGAGCTTAGTGGTCAACATTTGATGAAAGGTCATTTTCAAATAATGAATATCTTTGTGGACTTAAATCAACATAAATTATTGATCTACTCCTTCATACAACATTTATGATGAATATGTGAGTATACAAGAAAGTGAGGAACATGTGAGGTGGGAGGTAGGAATTGGATTGAGCTTCATATTTGGGCTTTTAATTTTTATTGAACTATTATATTTTAACAAAAAATGTAGAAAAAATAATTCAAAATAATGGATGACATTATTGTCATTCTTGATCAAACTATTCAAAAAGAGGTCTTTTAATAAAAGAGTTTTATACTCTTTTCCCTTCCCCTTCCATTCTCACTGAGGGAATTCCTCCAATCCCATTCTCTATGAAGTTTGCATAATGGATGTTTTTTTTTCTTTTTTATTATTGTTATTTTAATACTATTTTTAGAAAACATTTATTTAAACAGTATATTATAGTACCTCCATGTACAATATAAAATAAAGTAGATATTAAAAAGTAAGTTTAGTTGTCAATTTTGAAGTATTTCTCATTTTAATGGAGATTTCCACATAAAAATATATCACATGGCCATTTTCCTTTTTAAAATCTATTATTATACTTCACACACGTATAGATTTATAGTAATCCCAAAAACTAGCTCTATTAAATAAATTTGTTATAAAAGAAAGCAAATAGGAATAGGTTCAATTAAATTTTATAATTACTTATTAAAATTCCTACTTACTAGTGAAGCCAAATAATTTTAGAGAAATTAGTTGCTTCTTTGGGTGGAAGAAATATTTCTATTTAAGTGAATATGATTAGAATTTTTCAATCTTTATTATCTTTTAAATTCTCTATCTTAGTGGTTGACAACTGGTTAAGTGCAACAATTTATGTTTGACTTTAATAAATATTAATTTTAATTTTTTTTAACGCAATAGAACACGAACTAGATAAAAAATAAAATTGATAACTTTTTCAAGAGATCTATGAGCATAATTCTTTTTAGATATATTTTATAAAAATATCTAAGATAGTATATTTATGCCTCCATATAACACATGCTTTAATATTTGGTGAATTCCAAATAATTATACTAACAAATAAAAATAAAAGTGTAACCTTATCAAACTTACATATAGTTAAAGGCCCACTGTAAATCAGATTCCAATCTTGCTTAAGATTTGTTGCTTGAGTTGTGAAACTAATAATGTGTGCTCTTAATGTGTTCCCACAATAGTATTTGACATATGATTTGGTTGGGAGATGGAATGGTCTAATATTTTATAATTCACAGACAAAATGACCTTTTAATATTTTTACAATCTAAAAATATAATGATGCAACCTCACAAAATAAAATCCATGCATTCTCTACTATTAATCCTTCATTTAGAAGGTCTTTTTTTATGTTATAATAAAATTGAAATAAAGTAATTAAATTAACACAAAATATGATTATTTTCACTTGGCACTTCAAAAGTATTTTAAAAACATATATTAAAGATGAACTAAAATTCAAGTTGTTAGAATAATTGAGGGGGGTGAATCAACTATCCATAGTACCAAACACAAAATTTATCTCTTTAAAACAAACTCAACTAATTCTTTAGCTTGATAAACATAAATACTAAACTATCTATGACTTTACTGATTACCAGTTAATTGATCATAGTGATTTACTAATCAAATCAAATATGCAATGTATGTAAAGTATGATATCCAAACAATCACCACATAAACACATAACACAAAAGATTTAACATGAAAACTATGTAAAGGGAAAAACCACCTAGGACGGATAACCCAAAATATCTTCATGCTTCTAGAGTGAGCTTGGTGAAGAGCCAACCTTGTTAAAGATTACAAAACACACTGTAAGGTGTGACCTTGTTAGAGGATTTAACACTAATAGTTATCGTCCAACCAACATTCACCATGGGGTTGATAGGATAACAATGTACATCCTATGAATGGCATATAATACTTTCAAGTCCACTCGGTTAAGAGATTTATCTATTTACAATGGTTAAACTATAACAATAGTTGATCTGATTACAATACAACTCATTTTGCAGATGTTTAGATCTATTCTAAGTCCATACAAATCCTCTGATCAATATTTCAATTTAGTTCTTCAATATTCAATAACTTACTATCACTCGGTATAAGATCTTTAATGCTTGGTTAAATCTGTAGTTTGGTTCTTCTTCAACCAGTCTAATCAGGCATGCATGAAGCTCTGTTCACATGATAGCTCTATAGTCTCCTTCCTCTAACATCCTTTTCATAATGAAATCATTGTCTCTTAAATAGACGAGTGAACCATTTTCTTTTTATCCATTAGATTTTGCCGCTTTATCTCCTTCATTGATTTTTCCACTTAAACCTTCCTCAAAATATGTGTCAATAACTCATTTCATTTCCATCCTTTAGATCTTCTTCAAATTTTTCTAGTCGTTGATCTTCATAACAAACTTTATCTTCCACCTCAAAATCATACACTTTACATCTCATCAAATTTTGTCGGCTAAACTAATCATTTTTTTGTCCATTCTCAGTTAATATAGGAATGTGTCGGTGAATACAAGCTCGGTTGTAACTCTACTTGGTATACACTACACTAGCTTGGTGTATACTAGAATGATTCATTAACTGACCACACTACTTTGTAACATTTTTCTTCCTTCTTCATAATTGATTAATGCATGTTCATAATCAAGTCAGCAATATGAAGTCATAGACTCATCAATAAGTTACCCAAAGTATTCCTTATCCTCATCTGTCATATCCATCTTCCTCAATGTAGATATCTAGGTTCTTTATCTCTTCTCTCCACTTTATAGATGTGTAGATGTTTGCAGCTATCATGATAAGTATTGTGAAAACTAGTTGACATCAATGACAACATAACTACTGATTCAATTATCTTACATAACCATTTTGTGCTAATCACTTGTAGTTCATCAATCAAGTTCTTAATCAATTTTAGTTCATCAATCTCTCCCTTTGGCATTGATGACAACTCAAATAATATGAAATGTACCAAACACATACCAAACATGTATTCTACAATTATATGAAAAAATGTTTTAGCTCGGTAAGCTCTTCCTAGCTTAATATGTTTAATCACTACATTACATAATAGCATTGCAAGTGCAGACTCTTCTTTGCAGATATGATCTTTTTAGCTCTCAGATTCCTTTTCTATTCTTAGCAACAAATCTACAATACTCTCCCTGATTTTCTCAGATTATCTCTCCCTTAGATAGATGTTCCAATTGTGTTTCATATTGTTTATCTCTCCCTTTGACAACAATGCCAAAGAAAAAAATAAAACATATAGCTCTAAATTAGCTAAGTAACTCTTTGTTGTCCATACATTGTTTGCATCAAATGTATCTCTGTATACCGATACGAAAATCTCAGTTCTGACTCCTTAAATCTTCAACAACTTTAGATAGAATCCAAAGTGTGAACTATGTTGCATCAACATGAATGATCTTCTGAAAAGATTAGGCTGATGCAACCTCCAAATCACATTAGTGACTAGTAAACAAGGGACGGACCCCAAGTCTAATCCTCAAGTATTCAAAAGTATCTTTCGGTAGAGGCTTAGTGAAAATATCAGCAAGTTGCTCTTTTGATGTAACATATTCTAGTTTTACTTGCTTCTCCTATACTTGTTCTCTTAAGTAGTGATACTTAATAGAAATATGCTTGGTCTTTGAGTACATTCAGGATTCTTTGAAATATTTATTGCACTTTTGTTGTCATAATATATAATCACCAGCTCTGTGATTATCTCGTTCATCCCTTCCAACACTTTTTTGATATATTCAATATTTGAATAGTTTGTAGCAGCATCAACATAATTTTCTTTGGCAGTCGACTAAGAAATACATAGTTGTTTCTTACTTGTCCAAGTAACAAGTCTTTCACCAAAGAAAAATGCTCCTCTGGTTGTGCTTTTTCTATCATCTATGTTTCCAACCTAGGCTGCGTCAGTGTAAACTCTTAATTCAAACTTGCCTTCCTTAGGATACCATAATCCATATTCCTCTATTTTCTTTATGTATCTAATGATTCTCTTTACTAAAACCATATGTGAGTCCTTCGGATTGGCATAAAATCTAGCAACAATCCCCATTGAATGTGCAATGTCCGACCTACTATGTATTATATACATCAATTTACCAATCATAGATCGGTACAATGTCTGGTTTACCTCTCCGGATTCATCATCTTTAGTCAGTTTGTAGCCTATGACCATCAATGTTCCAACTAGTTTAGCATCTTCCATGCCAAATGTTGTTAGTACTTCCTTTATATACTTTTATTGTGTGATGAATATACCATCATTTTGATGAATAAACTGCAATCCTAGAAAGAACTTAATCTCTCCAAACATTGACATTTCAAAATATTTTCTCATCTCATCAGCAAATGATTAACACACATGATCTTGTCCTCCAAAAAGAATATCATCCACAAATATTTCAAGAATCAAAATAGTATCATCAGTATCTCCTTTCATATACAAATTGTTGTTTTCACTTGTTCTAACAAAACCAATACTTAACAAATAAGTATGCAACCTTTCATACCATGCTATTGGTGCTTGCTTTAGACCATATAAAGCTTTGTGTAATTGTCATACCATGTCTTTCTTGTTTGGATCAACAAACCCTTCTGGTTGTTCTATATAGACCTCCTCTTCTAGTATTCCATTCCAAAAAGTAGACTTAACATCCATTTGATAAACTTTAAACTTTTTATGTGTTGCATATGCTAGTAGCATTCTTACTCCTTCAAGTCTAGCAATAGGTGCAAAAGTCTCACCATAACCTATACCTTCCTCCAGTGCATATCCCTTGCATAGTAGTCTAGCTTTTTTCCTTGTAACTTCTCCATTCTCATTCAACTTATTTCTGAAAATTGATTTAGTATCGATAACATTCTTATCTTTAGGCCTAGGTACCAAAGTCCATGTCTTGTTTTCCTCTATCTGTTCTATCTCTTCATTCATTGCATTTATCCATTCTTCATTGTCTAGTGCAACTTTAATATTTTTCAGTTCAAATTCACAAACTAAGCATGTACCTTGTCTTAACTTACTTCTTGTCATCATGCCAGCTTGCTTGTCTCCAATGATTTCATTCTTAGGATGATGTCTTCTGACAAATCTTGGCAACACATGATCTCTTCTTTGTTGTTCATCCTATTCAGGTTCATTTTCTTTCTCTGTAGCTCCTTCCTGATTATCGGTTTCCCTTTGCTGTTCCTCGGTGTTCTCTTCCTGGTGCTCGGTCGACTGTATCTGTGAAGTTGGTAGGTGCTATGGATGTCCAATGTAAGTGAATCTACCATAGTCTTCTAGTTCTTTATTGCTTTCTTCACCATTCTTAGTATCAAACTCATCAACCCTAACATTAGTACTTTTAATTATTTTATTGGTCACTTTATTCAGACACTTATATGCTTTTCTTTTAGTAGAATATCCAATAAATATCCCTTCATCAGCTTTAGAGTCAAACTTTCCATTTCTTTCATCTTTCAGAATAAAGCATTTGGTACCAAAATTTTTGAAGTAACTTACAGTTGGTTTGTGACCAAACCATAACTCATAGGGTGTTTTGTTTGTGTCCTTTAGTTGTACTAGGTTCAGAACATAAACAACTATGCTAATCCCTCTCTAGTATGTCTGAGCTACATTCTTCTCTATCATCAGTGTCCTTGTGCAATCAATAATTGATCTATTCCTTCTTTCAACAATACCATTCTGATATGGTGTTCTCGGTGCAGAAACCTATCTTTTTATGCCATGCTCATTACAATAGTTAGTAAATTCATCAGAAATAAATTCACCACCTCTGTCAGATCTCAAGCATTTTAGTTCCTTACTAGTTTCTTTCTCTACTTTTTCCTTGTACCATTTAAACATCTTAAATCCTTCTGATTTCTCCTTTAAGAACATAATAGTCATTAATCTAGTGTAATCATCAACAAATTGAATGAAGTATCTATCTCCATAGTAGCTTTGTGTTCTCATGGGACCACATAGGTCAGTGTGAACTAGCTCCAAAATTATCTTTATTGAATAATCTTTACTCTTAAAACTAGATTTTGTCATTTTACCCTTTTGACATCCATGACACATAACATGATTAGGCTTTGCGAGGTGCAGACCTCTAACCTTTTTCTTTCTACTAATTTTAATCATGTTATCAAAGTTTACATGACATAACCTTTTATGCCATAACCATGCATCCTAATTTTTCATCATTAAACAAAAAGACTCTGCATTGTCAAGGTAAAAATAATTACCTTTCGATTGTGCTCCTATTCCAACAAGTTTTCCTTCATCATCAATTATTTTTACCTTTTTGCTCTCAAAAGCTACTCGATGACCTAAATTGTTAAGTTGTGCCACACTTAGCAGATTGTAGTTTACTCCTTCTACCCAATAAGCATTATCACATTTTATTCTATCATTTATTAGTAAAGATCCTTTTCCTCTAACCATACAAGGTGTATCATTACCCATTTTTATAGATCCACCATTATATTGCTCAAGATGATCAAAATTTTCCTCATCACCAGTCATATGATGTGTACAACCACTGTCGATAATCAATGTATATTTTTTATTAACCTTAGAAATGAGTGATGTCTCTACATACCTTTCTTCTTCCTTAGAATCATCTTTCATCGCAACAAATACTACCTCCACATCTTCATCAGTGTCAGTGTCAGTCTCATTCTCCTCAACAATGTAACACAACTTTTTACCTTTATCATTGTTGTCTCGGTTATCCCTATTGTAATGTCGGTAAATTTTTTTGCTTCTTCTCCCATAGCTTCCTTCACTAGATTAGTATTTGTTTCTATCATCATCTTTCCTGTTCGGGCATCTAGCATCAATATGACCAACTTGTTTGTAGTTAAAACATGCTAAAGGTAATTTACCCTTATATCTACATTTACCTTTAGGCAATCTCCTAGCCATAAGAGCTTCAAGCTCATCAAGCTCATCATCAGTATTACTTTCATTATCATCTCTATTATTTCTACTACTAGACTTACTGATCTTCATAGAAGACATAAAAGCAGATTCAATAGATGGTACAACACTATTATTAAAGTTGTTCATCTTAAAAGTTGTTAGCTTACCAATCAGATTGTCAAGAGTAAGAGTAATGCCAGGTGCAGACCTGATTTCATGTATCACAAAAATTTTGATTGCATAAACAAGCATTAAGGTTCTCAAGATTTTTCTTACCACTGTATCTTCTTCAATAACTCCACCGGATCCTCTGATAGCATTGACTACCTCTTTTATTTGGTTTGTATACTACACAATGTTTTCTCCCTCTTTCATTTTCATATCATCAACTCTTCCTCATAAACTTTCAGCTCTGGCTCTTTTCACATTTGCATCACCACTATAAACTTGAGCAAGTTTATCCCAAATTTCCTTAGAAGTAAGGCAATCTTTTACATCTTCAAATTCAACATCAGAAAGAGTAGAAACAATCTCCATCATAGTAATATTATGCTCATGTCTATCTCTCAATTTATCAAGAGTCAAAGGTCCTATAGGCAGTGCTAAGTAGCCATTATCCAATAGGGTGAGGGTAGAATTCACAATACCAGATATATGAAGTCTCATTTAGCTACCATATTGTAAAGTTGTCCTTGTTTATCTTTGGCACTTCCCTCTTATACATTTTGTGATCTTTATGTTGAAGTCCTTAAAACTCTATTCCAAGCAACCAATATGCTCTGATACCAATTTTTAGAATAACTGAGAGGGGGGTGAATCAGTTATCCACAGTCCCAAATACATAATGTATCTCTTTAAAAAAAATTCAACTAATTCTACAGCTCGGTAAACATAAATACTAATCTTTTTGTGACTTTACTAATCACCAGTTAATTGTTCATAGTGATTTAATGACCAAATCAAATATGCAACATGTAAAGTATGATATCCAAAAAATCACCACATAAACACATAACACAAAATATTTAACATGGAAACCTTGTAAAGGGAAAAACCACCTGGGACTGGTAACCCAAAATATCTTCACTCTTCTGGAGTGAGCTTGGTGAAGAGCCAACCCTATTAAAGGTTACAAAACACACTATAATGTGTGACCTTGTTAGAGGATTTAACACTAAAAGTTATCATCCAACCAATATTCACCATGCGGTTGACAGGATAACAATGTACATTCTATGAATGACATATAAGACTTTCAAGTCCACTTGGTTAAGAGATTTATTTTTTTACAATGGTTAAACTGTAACAATAGTTGATTTGATTACAATACAACTTGATTTTTAGATGTTCAGATGTATGCTAAGTCCATACAAATCCTCTGATCAATATTTCAATTCAATTCTTCAATATTCAATAACTTATCGTCACTCGATATAAGCTCTTTGATGCTCAGTTAACTCTGCAGTTCAGTCCTTCTTCAACCAGTTTGATCAGGCATGCATGAAGCTCTATTCATGCAATATCTCTTCAGTCTCCTTCCTCTGACATCCTTTTCATTGTCTCTTAAATAGATTAATAAACTATTTTCTTTTCATCCATTAGATTTTGCCTCTTTATCTCCTTCATTGATTTTTCTATTTAAACCTTCCTCAGCAGATGTGTCCATAACTCATTTCATTTCCATCCTTTAGATCTTCTTTGAATTTTTCTAGCCGCTAATCTCCATAACAAACTTTATCTTCCACCTCAAAATCATACACTTTATAGCTCAATGAATTATGTCGGCTAAACTAATCATTTTGTTCTTTTTTCCTTTCTCAATTAATACAAAAATGCTTCGGTGAATACAAGCTCAGTTGTAACTTTGCTTGGTATACACTACACTAGCTCGGTGTATACTGGAATGCTTCATTAACCGACCACACTACTTTTTAACATTTTTCTTCCTTCTTCATAACTGATTAATGTAACATAATCAAGTCAACAATATGAAGTCATAGAATCATCAATAAGTTACCCAAAGTATTCCTTATCCTCATTTGTCATATCCATATTCCTCAATGTAGATATCTCAGTTCTTTATCTCTTCTCTCCACTTTACAGATGTGTAGATGTTTGCAACTATCATGATAAGTACTGTCAAAACTAGTTGACATCAATGACAACATAACTATTGATTCAGTTATCTTACATAACAATTCTGTGCTAATCACTTGTAGTTCATCAATCAAGTTCTCAATCAGTTGTAGTTCATCACAAGTCGCAAGAAATGAAAGCAATTTTATAGTTTATATTTAAATAAAAATTCAATAAAGTACTATGAATGGAAAAAATAAGGAAGTAAGATTCCAATAAATATAGAAGGCATGTGACCATATTTACAATTATAAATCTATTGAGCATGTTAAATCAAACATAAAAACATAGAGCATCATGGAATTGATCAAAAGCTAAACTAGAGAAAAGATTAAATGTATGTAATGAAGGATTTCATAAATGTGAGAAAAATTAGGATTTTAGAATCAAATTGCTAAGAAAAGGATTTTACTAGATCCATGTTATAATATAGGTGACAAAAAAAATATTATATTTTGATGCATGGCAACCAATATTAATGATATATAAATGGGAATAGGAATGGGAATAATTAGATATAAAAAATTGGCTCTCACCTACAACAATTTCTTTTGGCCAGTTTGTTTTGAACCAGTTAAAATGGTGAACAATAGAGGTCTTTTGGAGGCTTGGAGAGGAAAAATATCTCTCACTGAGTTCATGGTCATTGGGTATAATGAATCCCTTATGGGTAGCAGGTCTAGTGTTGATCCCCAAGATGCTTTCTTAGATTATAGTTGTAACACTAGGACTTGTCCTTTCTTTTTGAAGGCTCACTCAAATGGTGTTTGGGGTGTTCGACCAATGTTCCCTCATGCCCCTAATTTTCTTGCCTCCTTCCCTAATGAAATTCCTATGAGAGGTTTCTATTTTCAACATTTCTTTCCCCAACATTCTCCTTCATATTTTTCTTCTAATCCCTTTACCCCTGTGTGTGACTCGAAAGGTCTTTTGCCTCTCCCCATCCTTCCACATAAGTTTGGTGGTTTCTTAGAAATGGAAAGGGGTCCATGGAGGAATTCTATAATGCTAGCAATGTGGTAGGAACATGAATAAAATAGGGTATTTTAATCAAGTGTCTCATGCTCCTTAAGTCTCTCATAGTTTTTAAAAGGCTCATCATCCACAAAATATTGTTAAGATTTTAGCAAATGGGATTGTTAGGATGTATCTCTTCGTAGATCTCCTTTACTCTCAAGTTTTAGAACTATCAAACAAAGCTCTTATTTGTAAGTTTGGGAAATTATCCCCTATTTATAATATCAAGTAGCGTGGTGTACATCTTCTTGGTCAAATGTTGTCAAGGTTTTCTACAATGATAATGGGATTGGCTATTTCATAGTGGTTTCTCAAACAATATGGATAGAGATATAGTGCACAAAAGTAAAGCTTAGTTTATGGAAGGCCTTGGGTTATATACCAAATTTTGTATCTCTCAATTTTATCCACTAGCCAATATTTAATCTTTTGCACCTTTTTGGTTTTCTCTTCCCTCAACCCATCCGGAGTTTAGAAATTTGGAGGTAGTGGAAATTTTGGCTAATCAACTAGGTATTTTCTTAAAACATGACTTGAGGCCTTTTGAATAGCCTCATCTCTCTATTAGATTTTGTGAACTCCTAGACTTAAATAAACAACTCGGCAAGGAGCTTTTAGTCTCAAATCTATTTAGGGTGTGGATGCAAAAAATTATTATAGAGGACCTAATCATAGTTCACTTATATCTGGATAAATTGGGCCATCTTACCTCAGAATGTCATGTAAACTTTGGTCAAGAAATATCATTTTGTAAATATTTAATTTCACAAGTAGAAATATGCTCACTTATTCTTGATGTTCTAAAGATCCCCTCTAAGAATCCCATCTCAGTTCAAGTTGTCAAAAATTAAGCACTCCTCCATTGTGCCTTGTGATAATAGTACTCAGTGTTTCCAATTATTTTATGTCATCTCAGATGGCTAGGATGGGCTATACAACCTCCTCAATTTTTTTTATATAGAGAAAAATCATATGATATGTCATTTTCTAGCAAAGTTGAGGCCTTTTATTTGGGTCTAGTTGGGCATGTAATTTTTCTCCTAGATATTTTCATGATTTGTCTAATGTTGATTTAGGGAATATAGTGGTCATCCTAGCCTCCCAGTGTAAATGGGATCAACACAACATTTCTGAGAAGCTTCCCTCATTTTATATTTTGACCAAAATGGTTGGTATATGGCTCTTTCTCAAAGTGTGGAGCTAGGGGAAATTAAAGTGGGCTTACTTCAATAAAACTGAGGAGATTATTACTTCACATGACCACTCTAACCCAATTATCATTCCAATTGAATAAAAAATATGTTCATGTATTATTTGAACAAATTAAAAAATTAAATATTCTAGTGGATGAAGCAATAATTTACTCATTTCTCCTAGCTCAAATTATTCTACCTTATGCTCTCATCAGCCCACCTTTGTTGCTCTCAACTTTTTTTCATAGTTTTATTAGGATGTTTCTACACAAAATGCTTTGCCTCTAGGATGAAGAATCTCCTCCACTTATTTAAGGAGCTAGTGATCAATAAATTTCTTCTTTCATTATATAGACCCCTATGGGATGAAAATATCATACTCATTCAAATATTACATAAAAAATATGGTAGACATGTTACTCCATAGAGAATTAAAGAGTTTTCATTAGTATCATTCAGTCATATAGTAGTTAAAGGAGACAATACAGTCAATTCAGTCAACACACAAAGTAGAGGCACCGAGTAGGATATAAGGTAGAATACCATACTAATCAAATATAGTTTTAACCAAGTACTCATACTGAGCTAGATGATTATCGAGTACCAAGAACAATAGTCATGGAGCATTCATATGTACCGAGCATCAATTAAAGATTGAGTGATGAATGTAGTGTACACCGAGTGAAGAAGGAAATGAAATAGAAGTTTGTAATGGTACAAACTACAAGGAAAATAGTTATATACCAATCAAAAGATGGTTTACCAAGATCAAGATGAAATTAAATATGGATGTAATCATTTAATAATTTATGATTCCTATGTAAAGATGATCTAGGTTATTCATTTGAACTGTTAATAGTAAGTTTTCTAAGATAGTATCATAACCCTAATTAGGTCAAATCACTTTGATATAAATATTGTACATAGATGTCATTTTGAAAACTAACACACATGAAGTAGCCGCCATTGAGAGACATCTGAATATATGACAGGGTTAAGTTTGAAGCATTGACATAGTATATAGTTTATCAGAAATGGAAGGCTATCAAGTAATATTCAAAGAAGAAATCAATCATATTGAGGTGATAAAAGACAAGTACATAACAAATCTAAAACTGGAAAATATTAGCTTCTATCTATAAATAAATTTTATGGTAACCTTTAAACCATTGTAGGAGACTTTAAATATCTTAACAGAGTAGAATTGACAGTCTTTTGTAAAATCTCTTAACTGAGTGCACACTTAATTGTGTTTCTAAAATCGTCTAACCAGGTAGATCTAGTTGATCTTATTGTTACTCCTAACACGGTAAGATCACCAAAAGTGATCAAATCTTTGTAGCCTTAACCAAGAACTTTATTACTGCACTAGTGACACTTTGTGGGCTCCATCCTCATCACAGTTTTTACCTTATAATAAGGTTTTCCACAATACAAAAATACATGTGTTATGTGTATGAAGTTTCATGTTTTCATATTTGATTATATTACATGCATTTACATTTTAGTTATGTTATTGGATGTATGGTGAATGAAGATGATATAGTTGGTTAATGATTTACATGTTTACAAGGATTCAATTGAAATTTTTTAGGGTACTGATTCACCCCTCCCCTCTTAGTACATACCTTTCCATAATTCTAACAATTCATATGAGAGCTAGTTCTCTTGTTGAGGACATTTAATCACTAAAGATAAAAGATCATAAGGATGAAAATGTATAAGCTTTAAAATTAGAAATTGAAGATGTAGATTCTCATAGAATAATATAAATAAGTCAAAGAAAAATTGAGAGAGTTATTGATCAAAAGGAAGGAAATGGCATTTCGGCTCAATGAGACTGACTATCATGAAGAAGAGATAGAGGATCCATTTGAAGGATCTTGATCTGGATTAGGAAGTATATCTAATGCATCTGAAGGAACCATAGAAGATCTATCTAAAAAGAATCAACATCTTACTGATCAAGTGAAAGAACTGCAAATTGGTCAAGAGACTCAAATGGTAAGAATGATTGATGTCATGAACAATGCAAGATAGGCTAAACAAGAAAGAAATTTAGCTATTAAACATAGATGAAAAATGAATGAAAAGATGGAAGAAAAGGAATCTAAGATACTAATACTTATCGAGCATCATTTTGAAATTTCCAATCAGATGGTTTTCATGAGTCATGAAGTCAACCAAGTGAACAGTGAGCTTACTAAAAAATTGGAAGACATTGATGAATTGACAAAAGAGAATGCAAGATTGAAGAATGAAGTGAAAATTCAACAACAAAAAATGAGATGATAAAGAAAGGTGAAGAAAGTACTAAAAGGATGGATGGATTTCTAAATAGTCAAAGAAGACTTGACAACACTATTGGTTTAGGATATACCGAGTAGAGAGAGTCATCAAAACAAGCTGAACAAAAGAATGCCTATGCACATCCAAGGCCAAAGAATCTCTCATGCTATCACTCTTCAAACAAATTCCATACATCAAATGTTTGCAGAAGAAAAGAAAAAGGTATCACAATGGTGACATGTAACTATGGTATGACAAAAATGACAACTTGTCCCTGGTGTTTTCATGTAATTCTTTCACATATTATTCGATTGTTCCTCATTTGTCTAGATCTTTTCGAATGACTCTATAACCTATTCTTGTACACATAAAAATGAGGAAAATGTTTTCTAAAGGGGTTTTCCTTTCAAACCCCAATTAGGAATCAATATTATAAATAAAAAGAAATTTTATAAAGGAAAGTATGTAAAAAGGAAAATGATTGATTGACCTTGTATAAACCCTAATGAACATGTGTAGAAATTTCTTATACCCATGAAGATGGTTGAATGTTCTTGAAATCCAAAGAGATGACCTTGGAATAAGATGTAGAATTAAGGATTCCATCACAAATGCATAGATCTATGAATGCCACTCCTAGATCTTGAATGTAGATATGCTTGATAACCACTTGCGAAGGAGAGACAAGGTGGATGGAATGATGGGTTCTTTCCTGATTGAGAATTCCTCTAGTTTTCATCATGGGAGAGAAAATTTATTTAATTGGAGAATATTTCCTTTGACTTGAATGATCTTGAATAATTGGAGACTTGGAGGACTTTATCTTTGATACTTGCCTTCAAATCTTGAATCAAATTGCTCTTGATTCTTCCCGATTTCTTGGAAACCTTTATAGCTTGATTGCAAAAGTTATAGATCATGAATGCATTCTAGAACTTGATAATAGATGTCAAAATGAGGAGATAGGAATTTTTATACTTAATCTATCATTTTAGGATTGAAAATTGATCCAACTGATCACAAAATAAAATCCCTTGATAATAATTCAATATCATGGCCCAAGTAAAATATGGGCCCCCAAACCTAGGGACATGATGCCATTGGTGACATTTCACAAGGACATATCACTATTTGTGATATGCCCCATAAAAAATGGGAAAATATTTAAATTGGAGGTCACGAGGAGTGAAAAGGTGTTGGAAAAGAGGAATCAACATGCCAGTATCAAGAGTAACGGACATTTAGATCTTGAAATCACCAAAATAGGGTCTAATAGGTCCTAGTAAAGAAACCAATCATGGGTGATAAATTTTTAGGATGGTACATTTAGTCCCCACCTTAGCAGAAGTATGAGACAAACTCATTCTCCTAGTAAAATAGATCAATGCATAAGAACAATATTATCAAAGTCGAGGAGACAAAGAAAGATCAAGCCCCCAAGTGACTCAAGTCTTCATCGAATCCAAAGCCAAGATAAAAGGGGAATCACTTGGGAGAGAGAGAGAGAGAGAGAGAGAGAGAGAGAGAGAGAGAGAGAGAGAGAGAGAGAGAGAGTAATAACTTAGTAAGGTATTGCCTTACTATGAATCATACAAAGAGAAAGCACTGCAAAAGATAGCATTGAAAGCATAAAAAGGTTGTATTATACTACTCAAACCATAAAAGAGGATTAGTCCTTAAGGAAAATAGTATATCCATTAATTGATTTGACAAGGTTGATTAGGCCTAAGGAAATTATTCTCTCCATAGGGGTCAAGAAAATGAAGATTAGTCCTTAACGATAGAATTGTCTCTGTTAAGGGATCTAGAAAATGGATTAGGCCTAAGGAACACATTATCTCCACAAGTATCGAAGGAGGAGGATTTATCCTTAAGGAAGATATTGTTTCCATTAAGGGATCTAATGACAATATGAACACAAGGAAAGAATTATCTCCTTGTCAATAATATATATTACATTGAATTTTTATGTATGTGTGTGCAAAATGTGAAACAAGGAGTGAAGTATATTCTCTCACATTAAAGCTATTGAAATATAATTTAAAGTATAGAGAGTAGATCTATCTATGGAAAGTGGGTCTAACTACCAAAAATCATAAGTATGTAAGAAGAGACAGGTTCACCAAAAATGTACACAATGTGAACCTGTATATCTAAATTTATTCAATGCTATGAGTTGTGTTCACCAAAATTGTACATAATGTGAACCTATATATCTAAATTTATTAAATATTATGAGTCAGGTTCACCAAATCAGAGTTGGAAATGTTATGAGTTGGGTTCACCAAAAATACACATAAATAAAATGGTGAGGTGAAGTATAGATAGGGTAAATCATTTTCCATTTTTATGAATTTCACATTTCAGAAGGAAGATGCACCAATAGGTTCAAGAGGAGACTCAAACACCAAGTGAAAAAATGATCATTGTCTAAAATATGTGATTTTAAAAATATAAATGATGAAATAATATAAAGTAAAAGGTCAATTAGGAAAGTTACTGAAAAATTGGTAAAAACAAATTTATAGAGACAAACAGTAAGAGAAAATTCAAACTAACCTCAAACTAGAAAAAAGATATAAAGTTTGGTTGAAATTTAAGCTCAAAATTCTTGGGAGATGATGGAAATAGTGACATGTACCTGGAACATGATGGGATGCCAACTTGACCATGGCTTTTTCATCTAAATTTTCATAGATCATCTGGTTGTTCTTGATCTACCTAGATCTTGTTCGACAACATTGTGACCTATACATACACAAGAAAATGGGGAAAAGGTTTTCTAAATCTTAGTTTTCATTGGTCAAACCATGGTTTAGGAATCAAACTTGTAAATGAAATTAAATTTCATAAAGGAAAGTGTGTAAAATGAAAACTGATTGATTCACCTTGCATAAACCCCCATGGATGGATGTTGAAATTAGTCATACCTAAGAAGATACTTGAATGTGGTTGAAATACAAAGAGTTGACCTTGGAATGTAGTGAAGAATTAAGGATGCATTCACAAATTCATAGATCTATGAATGTTACTCCTAGACCTTGAATGTAGATATGCTTGATAACCACTTGCAGAGAAGGATAGAGAAGGTGGATGAAAGGACATATCTTATTTCTTGATTGAGAATTCTTCTACTTGGACATCATGAGAGATAAAATTTATTTAATTAGACAATATTTCCTTTGATTTGAATGATCTTGAGGAATTGGAGACTTGGAGAACTTGATCTTGGATTCTTGCCTTCAAATATTGAATCCACTTTCTCAATTAATCTTGATTACTTACAAACCTTGATAGCTTGATTGAAAAAGTTGTATACCACAAATGTATGCTTGCACTTGATAATAGATGTAAAAATAAGGAGAGATAGGGGGTTTTAATACTCAATCCATCATTTGAAAATTCAAAATTGATCCAGGCCAACCACAAAATAAAATTCCCTAATAGTACCCTGACATCAGGCCCCATATAAAATATGGGCCACAAAATCTAGGGACATGATGCCATTGATGACATGTCCCATTAGAAATGGGCCAAATTTTAAATTGAAGATTGGGAGGAGTTAAAAGGTACTGTAAAAGATAAGTTATCTTGCCAGGATCAAGCATAACGTATATTAAAACCTCAAAATCACCAAAATAGAGTCTAATAGGTCGTAATAAAGCATCCAATCATGGACGCTAACTTGTTAAGATGGTAAATAGGCAAGATTGTTATCATATTAACCTAATTAAAGGCCTTGAACACATTCCAATCAAGGTATTCCTTAGCCATAGATTGATCTCATCAAATACTTCTCTAAAAATAAAAGATCGAAAATATTTTAATTTGGAGTGGTTGAACGTGGAAATGCATATTTAGAATTTTAAAATTACATAAAATAACTTAATCTAAATATCTTTTTTTCTTATTTCTTGTAAAAAGGGTAAGTATTTTTGAGCCAAAGTTATAAACTAGTGAGGTCATAAGACCTCGTCCTCAACACAAATACACACATAACCATAACATTCTAATGAAGTTTGAACCCTGATGCAAAGAACAACACTATAATTTAATTATCATGTTATGCCAATATTAACTATTAAATGTAAATATCTTACTATAGTTTATGTTTCTATTTTATTTTATTTTTTAAAGACATACTTAGATAGAATTTGTTACAAATTCAAAAAAATATTTTAATTCTTAAAAAATAGAAAATGCGTCTTACAAGACAATTTAAATATAGATTTTTTGAATTCCCCTAAGCTTTGATCTAATAATTCTGATGGACACTTCTTTATATCTAAATACTTCTCATCATGTTTTATGTTTGACCAGAACAACCTACTTGTAGTAAATTAAAAATGATAATAATAAAATTAATTAAAACATAACCATATAAGTTCTTAGATTCTAAGCTTTGAGCCTTGCTAAATAGTATTTTAAATTCATTATAAAAGATACCTATTTGAAAAAAAAAACATGGAGTTAAAGATCCACTTTCATTAAATTTTCCTAAAAAGAGATGCTAGGCTACTACATGGGCTACCCATTCACAATTGTGAGAGAGTTTCAATTGAAACCTTTTTCATTAAAATTAATTTGACTAAAACTAATCTATATCAAAATTATAATTCACATAGTATGAATTATTTATTTTATATTTAAATATATTTTTTATTTTGTAATGCGCAGTCAAGGTAGTAGTAAGGATATATATTGATTTGAAAAATTAAAGATACACTTTCCTATAAATAGAGGTGCAATATGATGACTCCCATCTGGAAAAATTTATATAAAAGGCCATATTATCAAAATGGTTATTGTCAAGTCACTTATAGTAATATAAATATTCTATTATAAAGGCAAGCAAAAATTGCTTACACAAATTTGCAAGAGCAAATCTTAATGAGCACCCTACCTTGTAGCTAAACAAAAATAATTATCTACCTTTTCCCCTTTCTTATATGACCTCAATTTCATTTGATGCTAAGGATGTTCTTTCCTCATCTTTAATTTTATCCATCTATAGTATTTTGGATGTAAACTCTATTTTTGGACCAACTTGGTTTCTTGTCACCATAGAAATTTCCAATGATTTTGGAGAGTAAGTTGAGATGGAATCTACAAGTGTGGGTGTCTTTTTTAAAATTTAAGATTCCACAATGGACCCATTATCATCATGGATAATAGAAGGAGCTTAGGAAGTGATCCCCAGAAGGGGGAGGAGAGGAGTACTTTTTATCTTTAGCGAGAGCTTGAGATTGGTTCATGTCTTGAGACATAAGAAGAAAGACATAGTTATGAGGATCAATCCCAACCAACCAAGAAGGTTTGTTAGGAGATGTTGAATCCCCCACATAAATTTTTTTTTGACATTGGCATGTAAGGTGATATATTAAGAAGCATCTTCTTCTTCTTAAGACAATTTTCTTCAGCCATACTATCATTTAGATCCACTCATTTGGGATAATATACAAAGTATTCTTTTTTATTGTCACACAATTTCTTAAATTCCATTAGTATTGTAATTTGTTTCATCTTTTAAATTCATGACAATCACTATCTTTAGACAAGAAACCTTTCCATTTTTTTAATGAACTTTTGTAATTCTTTTCTCCTTTAGTTGTCACTTTGGTATTATCTACATGTATCAACTTCTTTATTTAACCCCCATAACTATTATCCGTGAACAACATTATGATTCATTTCCTTGATAATAGAATACATATTCTTTACAATTAGGAATAATTATCTTTGGGAAGTACATGTTTTCTAGAACATGGTGGTTTTAAAGAAAGTTTCCAATGTCTTTTATCTTTTTACAAGGCCTTCCATGGATGTTATTCTTGTGTCCTTAATAATTTATTATATTATTATTGTGATTTGCCTTTTTGGAACAAATGTGGACTATATTTATCATATTATTTCTTTACTTATGTCTCCAATGACTCCCATGTCAATACCTTTCTTTAATTGATCTTGTTTAACATATGGTTATACACACTTGTCAACTCAAACCTTTGAAATTTTATAGCACTGACTCAATAAGTTTTGGGGGAAGCTCAATATCATGATCTTCTAGACTTTTACTCAACATTATATATGAGAGCATTTCAAAGAGAATTTGTTGATAATCTAGGTCCTTGGATGTAAGAATTTTTTTTGTTTTTCCATATGTAGTTTTCCGAGGGAAGAAAACTAATTTCAAAGAAGTTTATAGCCTATCAGAATGTGAAAACTAGGTTGTACCATAGCATAATCCAAGTGCATAAGGTGTCCTCTCTTCCCAAAATTTATCGACAATAGTTTCAAGAGTGAAAAAAACATCCTCATTCTCAAATTCATGCATAAGCTAAAAAAAACTCATCAAGGTATTGCAATATGATTGGTTGAGTTTCATTCAAACCTTTGCAAGCCTCCACATAAAATTTCAAGACATAATTTACATGCACTAGCATCTCAAGATCTCACAATCTAGCTTAATATACCTTTTAATTGGTTGTAAGATTCTTTAGTGGGCTAAGAGTATACAAATTATCTCTTTTCATTTAGAAATTTGATCACACAAAGGGTTAAAGATAAAGATTCTCGATTAGGAAAATATGGGGAGTATCTCAAGATTTAGCCTTCGTGTGATTTCCTTGTGTGTCATGTAGAGAAAGGTGTTGGGAAAGGACGCTAAGAGTGAAATAAACTATAAGGAACTATTCAAGCTCCTATTGATGACTGGAACCATGTGCTCCATCAATTGGATGCAACATAAAATATGCTACCAATGCATAATTCTCTCTAGATTATCTTTGTTGTTAATGATGTCCTTTGCGCGAGGGCTTTTGTTGGAATTCCTTTTACTTATGTGTTTGATGGTAAATTGAGCTATGCTTCCAATATGAACATCTTTTCACTTATTAATTTTGTTATTTAATGATGATTAAGGTTATGTTATAACATAGTCATATTCAATTTATATTAAATTAATTCATTAATATTGTTAGTCAATCAATAATCAATATTTAATATTTTCAATAAATATGTTTTAGCATCTAATCACTGTAAGATGACAAAATGCAACAAAGCTCAGAATAGAGCCATAAGAAAGGGTTTTAAAAAAAAAGACATAAAGTACACAATTTTCTTCTCCAAATATTATTTTAAAATATTAAAGTAAAATTTTTAAATTTACAACTTGAAAAAATCTCAACTTATAGAGATATCTATAAGGATGAAAAATAGAGTTTTTCATTTATTTTTAATTTGCATTTATTCTTTTTAACATAAACTATTCTATATAATCATTTTTAGTTTTATTCTATATAATCGTTGAATTTAAATTGTATCTGATGATACTGTCTAAATTCTTAGAATATTAATTATTAAATAAATTTAAATTTCCTTTCTTAGAAACTCAATTTATTAATTTAAACCTTAGGACCTCATTGAAAATAGAAATCAATCAAAATATTTTTCAAAGAAGGATTGTTAAAAATATTAATCAATAGTTGTCAATCTATCACATTTATTGACATATTTTGGCATTCAAGATTATCTTGTGTAATTTTAGCATTTTTAGATGAGTTTACTACTCTTTCCTAAAATATAGAGAATCATTGAAACTTACGGAATCATTTTTTTAAAATTAAAAAAAAATATTGTTAAACATTTAAATAATTAATTTTCATCTTTTAATCCTTTCTAAATCAATAATTGTTAGTCCTTTTCATTATAATAGTTTTGTAAATCAATAATAGTCAACCATTCCCAGCTTTTATTATCTTACTAACTTTTGCTTTAACATGCTTAGAATTATTCATGGTTGCTAAAAATATAAATCAATAACTATCAATATTTTTAGTTTCTTAACATCTTTCAACTTTAGTTTTTAAATCCATATTTGTTAAAGGGTTAAATGAGTCTACTAGCCTCTTCTCAAATATACAAAATTAGCAAAAATATTAGAAAAAAGATTGTAAAAAATATAAATCAATAATCGTCAAACATTCTTTATTTTTAATATTTTTCTAAATAAATAATTCTCATTATTCTTAATTTTTAATATCTCTCTCAATCTATAATTGTCAATTATTATCACAATTTATATGAATTGTTAAAATCTGACTCAATCAATATAGCTCTTTGATTTATTAACTTCTTTCTTCTTAATTTTTTCCTAATTCCTACTTGGAAAAATGGGTATATGTGTACTAGTCTTCCCTTTGATATAATGATATATTAAAAAAAATCTTAAAAATCTTAAAAAATATTTTAAATTGATAATTTAAAAAATATACACCAAATGGTTGTTACAATTCTATATTGATAATTCAATGAAAAAAAATTATAGAAAAGTTATCAATTTAATTAAGATAATTCAAAGAGATTTTTCAAAGTTTTCACACTCAAAGATTGAAGGATAAGATTAAGGTGGATAAAATTTACATGTAAAATGTTTTAAGAGGATTGACAGTTTTAAATTACATATACTAAAATTATAATTATCTTAATTTTTCACAAGAATTTGAAAATTAAAACTAGAGCTCAGTAATTTTTTGCATACAAACAAAACTGAAATAATCACTTCAACAATTTCCCTACTTGCATGCTAATGTCACACTTTCTACCAAAAAAATCACATGAAGAAGGTAGAGGCATGATTGATGTAAATAAAATATTTCCACAAGTTAAGAGACTTGAAATGGACATTCGGAAGGCTTTCATTTTACCATGTCTTACATGGCCACAATGTAAGATATGCTTTCCTTGCCATTCATCTACAACATTGATGACAGTTTATAGATTGTATTGGTGTTTCAAAATTTGAAGGAGACCAAAGAAAGCTCATCTCCTGATTCATTGAAAATTATAAATACTCCTCTATAATGGGGGGCAACCATGAAGATAAAAAAGAATCCATCAAGGAAAGTCTTAACTTCAAACTTTCAAGGGGCTTCCCTATCAGATACCTGGCCTAGAAGGAGTTTACTGAGACACCCTCATATGCTCAAAATCAGGTGAGTGAGGTTGATCTAAAATTTGAAGAGGCAATTCATCCTCATTTGATAAAGTTTTATGTGCCTCATGTCTTTGTAGCTACCCTTATGTGCTTAATGCAAAATATCCTAATGAGAAAGGGTAGTTATTTCAGCCAACCAGTGGATGGTTTTGTTTGATCAACTTCTGCATTGGTTAGTTTAGAGTAGGTTAGTTTTCCTGCTTTATTCCAGTTTTCTAGCCTAGTTTTCCTACTTTCCAAGAAGTGCTCTAGCACAACTCTAGTTTTGTCTCTCTATCATTTTTGTGCTAAGAAAGATGACCCCATGTCCAATGGATATGTCAAGGTCATTGATCCAATGTCTAGCAGGCTGACATCCAACAGAAATCACCAAAATGTTGCCCAAAAATTTCATATCTTTTCATTTTGGTCACAGGTTAATTTAATCCCTAGTTTGCATTTTACCTTGCCAATCACCTCAAAAGTTTCATGGCTTCATATCCTACCCTCTCGTCTCTGTAAACCTCTAAACCCTCTGGTTTGCAGGTCAAAAAATTTATAAAAGTAGCTGTTATAAGCAAAAAACCCTTTGGCCTGTTATATTTCTTCATTACCTTTTCGGCCACTTAAAACTTTCATTCTGCATGTGCGCAATTAAATCCTTCAGTCACCAAATCTCTTATTCCTAGCGATCTTAACCCTAACACTTAGTGATCTAGCGAGTGGTTACCTTTTGAGTTGGCGATCCTACTTAGCGGCTAAAGTCAAGATTCTAGATCTGATGGTTTTTGAATGATCTCATGGCCTCAAAAGATTCCATGAGATCTTGCAAAAATCGTCGATCTTCCTATCTCCAAAGTTTGTTTGTCAGTGGGTCCTGCCACATAGTCCAAGTTGTACTTTCATTGGTTAAAGACTTGTGATTCGGCACCATGTTGGCATGGGCCCGGTGATTGTTAGTTGATGATGATCTAATGGCTGGCACATGATCTGAAGGAGATTTTCTGACACATGAGATCATGCGCCCACCATTGATCTTACTTTATCTCCGGGCTCTGTCAGGTGGGTCCTCAGTTTCTGACGTGCTCATTCATTATTGGTCAGCCAGATGATAGCTTGGATGTGTCAGTGGGACCATGTCAGGGATCTGTAGATGTGTCAGAAGAACTAAGATCTATGGTGGTCATATGATCTCATAGAATCTTCTGACCCTATGAGATGATGCGACAACCATCCAATGAGAATCTCAATGGGTCATGGGTCCGATGTGCTAGCTGGCGCTGACATGCTTGCATTTGGTTGGTTGCTGTGTGATGATGGGGATTCATTGGTAGATTTGATGTGTCAGTGGGGTCCTAGTGGAAAGGAGATCTATGGTTAGCGTATGATCTTATAGAATCTTCTGACCTTATGAGATCATACGCCCACCGTCTGATGTGAATCTAGATTTGCAGTGGGTCCGTTGTTAGAAAGTTCACCGAGGTGTTGCTGATAAGGCAGTCAGAGCGAATAAAAGTTTAACAAGTGGCAAGTCTGGACCTGAGGTTAAGATAAGTTCTTCATGACTTAAGGAAAGAAAATTCAAGGCGGGTCCAGGATGACAGGTATGCCAACGTGCTAAAGTTTCATTGACTGTAGTGTGCCGAGGTGGATTTTGACTTTTCAAGAAGGTTTACGACTGTTGTCGAGATAATCTGAGCCATTCGATTGCTAGGAGATAAAAAACATCAATGGTCACATTTTAAAATGATCGGCTAGCCGTTATAATTCAAATTTGAATATTTCTCTGCAGGGTTTTTTGCCAGGGTTTTGATCCAGTGATCATTTGTGACAAAATGGGTAGATAAAATTTATGTCTCTAGGATAGTTGCAGTTGAAAAAAAATGATGTAAAGACCTGGGCAGCTGTCACAGGTCATTTCTTGCTTCCTGAGAGTACCAATTTGAGCATTCATGGTGAATCCAAGTTACAGAAAGGTAGTTGGATCAAGTCAGTTGTGTCTGTAGGTGGACTCAGTAAGGAGATGTACATGCAAGGATATAGAAATATCTGATCGGCTATGATATTTTAGAAGATGCATTTATGATTAGACTTGGTTGAGTTAGGGTTAGCTATTATTCTATTAAAAATCTTTGTAACCCTAGTTAGGTTTTGACTCCTGCCTACATGCAAAAATAGGAGATGTATATATTAATTTTTGGAGCTTTTAGAGCTTAGAGGTTGGAATTGTAAAAAAGAAATAATCCTTTCTTAGAAGGCTATCCGTGGTATTTCTTCTACCCTCTGGTCTTCTACTCTTGTAATCTCCCATTGATGATTTAAACAACTCCAAGGTATTTTTGACATTTTCTCTATCCCTATCCTTTCATTGTTTGAAGTATCTCTTATTGAATTGAAGTTTATGCATGTTTAGTGACAATTTAGGGTTCCTGATCCCTCTTCTTTTCTGCAATTCTGTGTGTTGTTGTGTATGATTTGATGTGAATGTTCTTATGGGTATACTTCAGCTCCCTAAAAATCTTGTCTGATTCCTACACCTAGTTGTAGAGGTGAATGTCTTCTTGCAGGTCATAGTTTGTGTTTTATTTTCAGACTCCTCTATGAAACACTTATGCAAGCCTATTTAAGAAGTTGTGATCTCCTAGACCCAAGTTCTTCATCGGCTTCATTCCTCTATGCTGCAATTCATACCCTAATTTCAGTGTATCACCTAGTAGGTAGTTTGCTTTCAAGCATTTTTATTTTCAAGTACTCTTTCTATCCCTTTCCCTCCAAAAGATTTTACTTTCTTGTCTAGAAGCAAATTAGGGTGATTATCCAAGAGGAACCAGCCTAGAACCTGGAGGTCTCATCTTAATTAGCATAGGTCCCACAACCTGGAGATGATTCCCATGTTATACTAAGTTATCAAGACCAAGAGAGATTGAAACAAGGGTGCAAACTTAGTGTATAATAGTAAACTTAAATAGAAAAAGTCCCCCTAGCATAGCAGAAACCAGGATAGAACCCTTGATCTTCCACTGGTTAGACACCCATTTTCTAACCATTTCGATGGTAGGTCGAAAGTTAAAGAAATGACCAACCAAGGCTAGCTAGAAATCCAACATCGTTCTATTCACCATTGAGTCCAGGAGTGATAGTTCAGCACCTTCCTCGGTCTGAACAAAGTCCACTAGCAGAGCCTCCAAAGATTGATGAGCTTCTCCAACAAGGGCCCCTTTCCAGTTGGGTTTTGGAGGAGACAACGAGGTATTAGCAGAAGAGGACACTTTTTGAGATTCCCCCGTTGACTCAGTCGCTGGGACCTTGACAAAGGAAAACACAGGAATGGCCTGGGGTCCATCAGGTCTAATCGGGGGGTTAGCCAGGGGGGCAGAATCTCCCCCAGGGGAGGCAGGCATGGGAGCCTGTAGTTTGAAAATCGAGCTTGGGCGGGAAGTTGCAGAGCGGGAGCGGGAGCGGGAAGTTGCACAACATAAATTTTTATTAAGGTTAATGTAAAATTTTAAAATACAACTTGAAAAAATCTCAACTTATAGATTAACATCTATCTTTGTATTAAGATATCTATAAGGATGAAAAATGGAGTTTTTTCATTTATTTTGAATTTGCATTTATTAATTTTAACATAAACTATTCTATATAATTATTTTTAGTTTTATTCTTTGTAATCGTTGAATTTAAATTGAATTTGATGATACTGTCTAAATTCTTAGAATATTAATTATTAAATAAATTTAAATTTCCTTTCTTAGACACTCAATTTATTAATTTAAATCTTAGGACTTCATTAAAAATATAAATCAATCGGAATATTTTTCAAAGAAGGATTGTTAAAATTATTAATCAATAGTTGTCAATCTATCACATTTATTGACATGTTTTGTATTCAAGATTATCTTGTGTAATTTTAGCATTTTTAGATGAGCTTACTACTCTCTCCTAGAATACAGAGAACCAATGAAATTGATTTTTTGAATAGTTGTTAAAAGTTCTAAATTAATTTTAGTTTCTTGCCATCTTTCCACCTAATTGATTTAAATATCTACAAATAAAAAAGTTAGAATAATTTGTTATTCTTATCTCAAACTTAAGGAATTATTTTTTCTAAATTAAAAAAAAGATTGTTAAATATTTAAATTATTAATTTTCATCTATTAATCCTTTCTAAATCAATAAATGTTAGTCCTTTTCATTTTAATAGTTTTGTAAATCCATAATAGTTAACCCTTCCCAACTTTTAGATTATCTTACTAACTTTTGCTCTAATAGGCGTAGAATTATTCAAAGTTGTTAAAAATATAAATCAATAACTACCAATATTTTTAGTTTCTTAACATCTTCCAACTTTAGTTTTTAAATCCATATTTGTTAAAGGGTTAGGTGAGTCTGCTAGCCTCTTCTCAAATATATAAAATTAACAAAAATATTAGAAAAAAGATTGTTAAAAATATAATTCAATAATTGTCAAACATTTTCTATTTTTAATATATCTAAATCAATAATTCTTATTATTCTTATTTTTAATATCTCTCTCAATCAATAATTGTTAATCATTGTCACAAATATATGAATTGTTATAATCTGAATCAATCAATATCTATCTCTTTGATTTCTTAACCTCTTTCTTCTTAATTTTTTTCTGATTTCTACTTTAAAAACGGCTATATATGTACTACTCTTCCCTTTGGAATAATGCTATATTAAAAAAAATATTCAAAATATAATAAAATATTTTAAATTGATAATTTAAAAAATATAAACGAAACGGTTGTTACAATTCTATATTGATAATTCAATGAAATTTTTTTATAGAAAATTATCAATCTAAACAAGATAATTCAAAGAGATTTTTCAAAGTTTTCACACTCGAAGATTGAAGGGTACGATTAAGGTGGATAAAATTTACGTGTAAAATGTTTTAAGAGGATTGGCATGTACTAAAATTATAATTATCCTAATTTTTCACACGACTTTGAAAATTAAAATTAGATCTCAGTAATTTTCTGCATACGAACAAAATTGAAATAATCACTTCAACAATTTCCGTGCTTCCACGCTAATGTCACACTCTCTACCCAAAAAAATAGCGTGAAGAAGAAGGTAGAGGCTTCCACACTCTGTAAATGAAAAATTTCCACAAGTTAAGAGACTTCAAAGATTATGAATGGACATTCGGAAGGCTTTCATTTTACCATGTCTTACACGGCCATAGTGTAAGATATGCTTTCCTTGTCATTCATCTACAACATTGATGACAGTTATGATTGTCTTAATTTTCCACATGACTTTGGAAATTAGATCCCTCCATATTTTCTGCATACAAACAAAATATATAATTATAATAAGAAATTTCAAATTAGATCCCTCTATTTAATATATAATTATAATAAGAAATTTGAGATTTAAATATAGGTAATATAAAAAATAATTTATTCCTAGTTTTAATAAATTATTATATTTTATTTCTTCTAAGAAGTTATAACTAGTTATTGTAATAAAAAAATTTGAGTTAGTTTAACATTTTAATTTATAAGATATATGTATTTGTTCAATAAATACATCAATTGTTTCACTTTAGTATCTTATTTAAAATTATTGATAAAATATTTTATACTTAATTTTAATTAGATTTGAATTTTTTGAAATAATTCATTATTATATAAAATAAATTATTTATTTACTATGTAAATAATTTAAATTATAATATTTTGTAAGGGAAAATATATCACACATTATTTTACTCAAATATTTATTAATGCATGATTAACATATAATAAAATTTAAAATCTTTAAAAAATAAATATAAATAAGAATAAATATATATTATATCATATCATATATTTACATTAGAAAATGTGAGTTATAAACTAAAATAAAGTCATGTAATATAATAAAAGAAAAAGCTTAATAAAAATCCTAATTAAAGATAAAAACAAAAATTGTTTCTAAGCCAAAATTCTCCAATATGGAAGGAGCAATACAATTGGAGAATTATTTTGTAATAAGACTTCAAATAATTTAAACAATTTCAGAAGAAACCCTAACTTTTAAATCAAACTATTTTAATTATAAATCTAATATATTTTTTCTCATTAATTATTTCATTTTTTAAGATTATTTTAAAAAGTATTCTTCTCATTTCAGTCTTAAATAATTGAAAATGTAATATCTTATTCAAAATACTATAAATGATTTGTTTTAGATTTTTGTACATTAATTTATATTACTTTATGAAATATAATTTTAATCAATTTAATTTGATAAATATATTTAATAATTCAACTAATAAATATAATATTAAATAAAATTAGGGTTTATTTTGGTATATTATTAAGATTGGGGTACAATTTCGTTGAGGGTTAGAGTTTAACATGGCTTAATCTTCAATTAGGTTTTGAGTGATAATTCAACTCGGTGTAGTGATATGTTTACAATTTAATTTGGTTGAGGAATATATTTCTATTACTTTAGTATTAGGTTAAGCTTGAATTTATTTTAGGACGATTAGGTTAATGCTTAGCATTCAGTTTGATTTATTATTATAGTTAGAGGTTTTTTTTTTAAAATATTAGATTTAGTATTTTTAATTTGTTTAAGAGTTAAACATATATTTGCTTTGTAGTTAGGGTTAGGATCAAGGATAACTTTAAGAAATATTCTCCTTACATTATTTGGGGGGGAGGTGAATTGTAGGGGAGAAATTTAGTTTGTGTTGGCGATTTTTTTCCTACCATAGTAAAATTCAATAAAATTGAGGGATTAGTTCATTTATGTGGGGAAAATATATAATGTATGAGGCAAATTTTTTTTCTTTGAAGGAAAATATATATAATGTATGAAGCAAATGTTTTGCCTGCAAATAAAATAAAAAATTGTATTGGAGAATATTATGTATTAATAACCACTTTTCAATAGTTGTCACTTGTCATGTGGGCCAATGCCAAATGGCAATTGATCACTGATCAGAGACATCACTCTACATGATGTTATTGATAAGCACACCATTGTAATGTGCACCTAGCATCCATCTACCATTCGATGATTATAGATACATGATTGAAGTTTTATTTTGGGCCAAAAGTCCTGAAGGAAACCTTAATCTTCTACAAGTATCCAGAATGGTGACACATATCCCTTCACCCATCCACCCACTTGTAATCAAAATTAAATAAATGTCTTCTCAGTGTCGTAAGTGATACAAAGATTTAATCATTTAAAATAATTAGAACTGGAAGGACAATTGAATGAATAGGGTTAAAGATGGAATTATGAGGCAACCAAGGCTATTTATAAATAAACTAAAATAAACTCATGTAATATAATAAAAGAAAATTCTTAATAAAAATCCTAATTAAAGATAAAAACAAAAATTATTTCCAAGTCGAAAACTCTGCAATATGGAAGGAGCAATACAATTGGAGAATTCTTGTGTAATAAGACTTCAAATAATTTCAATAATTTCATAAGAAACCCTAACTTTTAAATCAAAATATTTTAATTATAAATCTAATATATTATATCTTATTAATTATTTCATTTTTTAAGATTATTTTAAAAAATATTCTTCTCATTTCAGTCTTAAATAATTGAAAATGTAATATCTTATTCAAAATACTATAAATGATTTGTTTTAGATTTTTTTACATTAATTTATATTACTTTATGAAATATAATTTTAATCAATTTAATTTGATAAATATATTTAATAATTTAACTAATAAATATAATATTATTTAGAATTAGGGTTTATTTTGGTATATTATTAAGATTGGGGTACAATTTCATTAAGGGTTAGAGTTTACTATGGCTTAATCTTCAATTAGGTTTTGAGTGATAATTCAACTTGGTGTAGTGATATGTTTACAATTTAATTTGGTTTAGGAATGCATTTCTATTATTTTAGTATTAGGTTAAGCTTGAATTTATTTTAGGATGATTAAAGGTTAATGCTTAGCATTCAGTTTGATTTATTATTACAGTTAAGCACTTTTCAATAACCACTTTTCAATAGTTGTCACTTGTCATGTGGGCCAATGCCAAATGGTAATTGAATAGTGATTAGAGACATCACTCTGCATGATGTTATTGATAAGCACACCATTGTGACTTGCACCTAACATCCATCTACCATTCGATGATTATAGATACATGATTGAAGTTTTATTTCAGGCTGAAAGTCTTGAAGGAAACCTTAATCTTCTATAGGTGACATGTATCCCATCACCCATCCACCCACTTGTAATCAAAATTAAATAAATGTCTTCTCAGTGTCAGTGACATTATCTATCTTTGAACCACTCCCCATGCATGACTTCCAATTTAGTACTAATGATATTGCCAATATACCAATTTCACACAATCGTGCATTTATGGGAAAGATTTACAAAGATTTAATCATTTAAAATAATTAGAACTGGAAGGACAAATTAATGAATAGGGTTAGAGATGGAATTATGAGGCAAGCAAGGCTATTTATAAATAATCTAGCTTCTTTCTTCCATAATTTGTCTTTGGTAAATAAATTATTGTAGCTGCCTTTGCCTCTACTATTTTTTAAAATTGAAAATAGATTTATTATTATTTAGTAATTAATCAATTAGTCTCTAAAGAGTTCTACTTAGTTGGAGGGGACAATCCCTAGTGTTACCCAGGGGCCAAGACCCTATGACCTAATATTTTGAAATCTAGAATTAGCATAACAATTACAAATTTTATTACTATGGTACATTGGTAGTACTAATAGTCTAAAAATACATAATAATTACATTGTAATAGAAAAATGAAAAAAATAATGAATGTTGGATCTAGATCAGCACAACCTGTAGATCAACAACATAAACTCCATTTTGAGGGGAAGTTGTGAACTTTAAAAAAATTCGCAAGTGTCCTCTGGAAAAGTGACACGTTAGAACTATTTAAAAATTAAAATAATAAAAAATTATTAAAATAATAAATTATAAACTCAATGTAAAATTATAAATTATTTGGTGTTCATTGTTTTAGAAATTTACAATTTAGTGTAAATAAAAAATAATTTAATTTAATTTAATAAATTTATGGCGTATGCTGTATTTTGAGCCGAAGGGAAAATAAAACACAATGTTTGCAAAACTCTCTAGAATCATGACATGTGTCCACTCAAGTAGGCATCATTCGATGATGATGTGTAACTAATGATTAAAAGTTTAAAAGTTAAATCTATCTAACATAACATAGTTCAGAGTTATCATGACACATGTCTTCCTTCTGGAGAACATTTCAAAAAAAAGGTGGTCATTCCTCAAATCAGCCTAAAATACACCGTGGGCCATTGATATGATGTTCATCCGTTAGTGGGCCATTGATAAAAAATAGTGGCAAGGTACTATGATTCCCAAAGGATGGGTACCAATATACATGTGAACCATTAGGACAACAAAGAAAAACACTTGTAAGTTCGGTTCTCTACTAGATTGTTTATTTTTCTTTATGCAAAAATTCTTTCCATCGGTCAGTAATATTGACTGGAATGTCAACCAACTAGAAATTATGTAAATTAGTGAGTTTATACAAAGTCTAGGTCATAATTTTGTTAGTGTTATGGATGTTTATTTTGAACAATTCAAGGAGAGAATGCATCAAAGGAGGAGGATACTAGGTTAGTTAGTAGAAAAACACAAAGAAGATGTTTGTTTCCTAGTGGATACCAACACCACTCTAATCAAGGTAGTTGAACTGAGGAATTCTTGGTTACCCCCTATGGGATATGAATTAGATATTAACTAAGCTTCTAAGTCAATAAATGCACTGCTAGCCAAGCCCAAAGATCCAAAAGCTACTAGGTTTAGAACCTATGAAGAGGCTAAATTAAGAATAAAAATGGATCTAGTTAGAGCAAAAGTTAGTAGAAAATCTAAGAAGATTATGGAAACATTGGCAAAACAATTTGGAGATGATGCAGAAGAAGAAGAAGAAGAATCAATAGCTAATCTAGTTGAAGAGGAAACTAAGGAACAACTGTTAATTGACAACAGTGAACATGAGGAGGAGACTGAGTCCGATAAGGATATTCAAGTTGCACCGATTAAGGCCACAGGGAAGAGAAAATAAGAAGAAGAACCTATAAGAGCAAGGACACGATCCTCAACAACTTCTTCTCCACCCCTAAAGAAAGAAATTGCAAAAATATCAAGGACAACTCCCACCAAAACATATCAGAAGAAAAAGAGAGGTGCCTAAGTTACCTCTGAGCTACCTAAGAAGAGGAGAAGATTGATAAGAGAAAAAGATGATACTAATGAAGATGATGAAGAAGAGGATCAAGGTAAATTTAAAGTTGTAAATAAAATTCAGTTGGTATATGAATTAGTTCAAAATATAAAGGCAACGGGTGGACTTTCTCACCCTAAAATGGGTTGGTATGTATATATGACTATCAAGGATTAGGAGAAAATTGAAGAAGCTATTATCCAAATATTGATAAAGTTTAAGAAAGTACCTATTGAATTTTATAAGTATGTTCCTAAGGAGCTATATGAGAAAGTGTCAGCCAAGTGGACATATTCCCTACACACTAAGAAGAAAATGAGGGAACAGTCATTGATTTTGGCCATGCCTTCTCTATTTGTTACCAAGATAGATGAATTGATGAAGCAATACTCTAAATGTTTTTTGATGAAGAGTAGAGCCCTTGATATCTTAGCAAGAAACCTTGAAGCATTTTATGATAATAGAAAGCTTCTATGGACAATAATTTTGAAAGGTAGAGAAGAAGGTGATTAACTTGCATTGGCTATCATTCCTAATAAGGAGGACAAAATGAAAGGAAAAGGAGTTCACTTAGATGATGCAGATCTAGCCACCAAGGATCCAATCCACATATCTTATACTAAGGTAGTAGATGATACTTATGCTATGGATTTTTACCTAGCTGGATATAGTGAAGTGTATAAACAAGATTCTCCCAAAATATAAGTAACCACTGGTAAAAATGATGTTTTGATTGAGGCCATCACACACAGAGATCCTAATGATGTACATGATTAAGAGGACATCAACATTGCTGCAGATAATACTAAGGATAATGCACCTACTGAGGAAACATAAGTTGATATACCGGGTGACTTACCCATATTGGTTCAAGCAATAGAGATTGTCACACAAAAGGAACCCAAAGGCTCTACACTTGAGTAGAAAAATGATACACCCAAGGGACAGGGTACAAAAGAGAAGAAAGATTCAAATGAGCCTAAGAAAAAAGAGGCCAAAAGTAAAGAACCAAAAAATAATACAACCTATAGAGTCAGATACAATATAAACCAATCAAGATGCCCAAGGACAAGACACAGAGACACCAGTCACCAGGAAAGAAAAGGAAGAGAGTGTGTCTACCAAGTCAGAAAAGCCTAATCTGAAGACTAAAGCTCTAGTACCTTACAGAAAATCCCCCAAGAAGAAACATGGTAAGGTCTTGTCACACTAGATGAAATCATTGAAATTCACAAATCTGACCCTAGGACCTTAAAACCTGAAGCCTTGAGAAGGTATGGTGAATTGTGCACAAGGAAGGATGGACAAGAGAAAATGAGAAACAAGAGCAAAAGAAAATAAGTTTTAGAGGAAGTTAGAGATATATTGATGCAAGTAGTCCCTGACATAAATGTTGATGAGGTAACTCCCATCATTGATCAACTTGCAACTCTAACTAGACACATCAATGCCCTTGATGTAGATGTAGAGAAGAGAATGGAAGAATAGGAAGAAGAAAAAATACAAATAAAATTAGCAGAGAAAATAAGCCTAGAAGTGGCACTCAATAAGGTTAAGCTCTCAGAGGTTGTTACCAAGCTTGAAACCATGATACAATAGGTAACTCAAATTTTGTATAAATTATGCACTATAGACCACTTCACTACCGAGCTTAGTGAAAAGATCAAAAAAATTGATGAAGTAATACAGGTCAGTTAAAATAATTCTTTAATCGAGCCAAATGTGTTTCATAAGCATATTTCAAAAGTTCAATAACTTCAGTGGTTAAGAATTTATTTGAGGAAGCAAGAGAATACAATCAGTGATCAAATCATTGAGCTTCAGGCTGAGTTGCTTCCCCGTCTTAAGATCATGGAGAGACATGTAAATAAGGCAAAGGATTTAGTTACCACCCCGAAAATATCAATGTTAGAAAATATTTTTGACATGCATGCACAATCCGGTTTAGAGCAAATTGCTCTTGATAATCTCAAAGAGGAATGGGAAAACCTCTTAGACTCCCTAAAGAAAACCCATCACAATATTTTTTGATAAGTTATAAGTACATTATCTTATGGCATTAATTTCAAAAAGGGGGAAATTATATATGTGTGTGTGTGTGTGTGTGTGTCTATATATATATATATATATATATATATATATATATATATATATATATATATATGTATGTATGTATGTATGTATGTATGTATGTATGTACGTATGTATGTATGTATGTATGTATGTATATATATATATATATATATATATATATATATATATATATATATATATATATATATATATATATATATATATATATATATATATATATATATATATAGACACACATACATACATACATACATACATACATAGATATATACATACATACATACATACATACATCCTATTTTGTAGATTTATTACTCTATGTTGCACCACTCTACTAATCTCATTATTGCAAATATATATTTATAGGTCACAGTTGGTATTGTTGGCATGGTCCCTTCGCTACCCAGGACTTATGCTAGGACACCTGATCATGGTAGGCGACCGAGAGATCAAGTACAGATATTTGTATTCAGTTATAATTTTAATTAAATTAGTGTTTGAATTATGAACTATATACATATATATATATATATATATATATATATACATATATATATATACATATATATATATATACATATATATATATACATATATATATATATATATATATATATGTATATGTATATATATATATATATATATGTATATATATATATATATATATGTATATGTATATATATATATATATATGTATATGTATATATGTATATATATATATATATATATATATATATGTATATATATATATATATATATATATATATATATACATATATACATATACATATATATATATATATATATATATATATATATATATATATATATATATATATATATATATATATATATATATATATATGTATATATATATATATGTACTTTACACCGAGGGCATGTACAAAGGGGGAGTTAGAATATTTTTGTTGAGGCCGGTACATCTACATAAATTTTAAATACTAATGCCAAAGGGGGAGAATGTTAATCCTATTTGAGCATTAATGATCTTGTCATTAGTATCACTTAGTCGGTAAAGGAGATAAAAAGGATAGTCAGTCAACTATATAAAGCCTATACATCGAGCAGGACACAAGGAAACTCTCTATGCTAACTGATTGTGGCTTTGACCGAGCATTCTTACCAAGTCAAATGATCACTGAGTACTGAGCACAGTTGTCACTGAGCATTCATATGAACCGAGCACCAGTTAATTACCGAGTGATGAATGCAGTGAACACCAAGTAAAATAGGAAATGACATAGCAATTTGAAATGGCACAGACTTCAATGCAAATGGTTCACACTGATCATAAAATGGTTTACCAAGATCAAGAAAGAATTGAATATGGATGTAATTATTAACTTGTTGATAATTCCTATGTACTATATTATCTAGGATATTTAGTTTCACCATTGATCTTAGGTTTTTTAAAGATATTTTAAAACCCTAATTAGTTCAAGTTTGTCTGATATAAATTTTATAAATATGTCATTATGATATTGTATCATCAAGGAGTAGCCATATTCAAGACATCAGAAGATCAAACAGGGTTTTTGACAGAAGGATTTGAGAATAGCATTCAGTTTTTCAGAACAATCACAAGGCTACCAAGCAGAACAAAAGGATACATACATCACTTCAAGATGATATCTTTATGGTATATTATAGATCTGAATCAAGAAAGTTTTATTTTATAATCACATATACATCTTACTATTACTATTTAATCATTGTACCAAATTCAAAATCTCCTAATAGAGTGGACTTAACCATTCTTTGCTAAATCTCTTAACCGAGTACACACTTGTATTGTGTTGTTAAAATCCTCTAACTAGGTAGATCTAGTTGATCTTATTGTTAGTCCTAATAGGGTAAGATCATCATAAGTGATCACCATCTTGTAGCCTTAACCAGCATACTTTGTTACTATAGTAGTGAAGCTTTGTGGGTGTCATCCCCACCATAACTTTTACCTTCTCACAATGGTTTCTGGGATACCAAAATATTTGTGTTATGTGTATGAAGTTTCATGAATGGTTTATTTTTTATGTTACATGCAATTACATTTTTAGTTATATTTGAATACATGTTTTATACAATGGATTTAGTCAGTTAATGCTATCTATACCTACAAAGTTTTTGTCTTGAAAAATTGTGAAGGTACTAATTCACCCCTCCCCTCTCAGTACTTATCTTTCCATAATCCCAATATTTGCATCTCTCAATCAATAATTCATCTTTCCATCAAATGTATTGAAAAAAATGAGTTCAAGGACAACTCATCATCAGGTAACATTTTTTCAGGTGTCTTCCTTAATCCCATCACAAATATATGATTAAATGTCATAAATAATTCTCCACTATCAATGTGAGTATCCATAAAACTACTGAGAATTATAATTTTAGAAAATATTTTACCATATTGCTGAATAAAATCATATTTGAGCTCTTCCCATGAGCTAATAGAACCTAGAAACAAGGTAGAAAATAAGTCCCTAGCATCCCCTTTAAAGGATTGAACAGAGAACTTCATAATCACATGTTCAAATATATCCTCATAATCTTCCATTAAATTACTAATTTTTTTAATATGCCTATCTATCGACTCATCCTCTGAGCCATTGAAATTTGGTATCTTATCCCTAATCTCAAGTAGCATGATATTTGGGAAATCATAAATACGACTAAAAATTGTAGCTCTATACCTTTCTACATGAAAACTACTCTAAACTTACATGATTGAGAATAATTAAATACCATGGGTACATTTGGTACCACATTGGGAAATACATATTGAAACATTTTTTATGTTTTTTAACTCTCTTCACAACTAGGGATCCGTTAACCTCATGATACTAAATATTTAGCAACAATTAAATTAAGATCCTCCTTATGAAAAATACAATTCACAAAGAATACATACCTCTCCTTATGAATACAAGAGACACATATAATGAACAATATGCATAAATTGAGTTGTTGCCACCTTGTCACTAACTTAAATTGAATTTGATGATATTGTCTAACTTATTAGAATATCAATTATTAAATAAATTTAAATTTCCTTTCTTAGACACTCAATTTATTAATTTAAATCTTAGGACTTCATCAAAAATATAAATCAATCACAATATTTTTCAAAGAAGGATTCTTATAAATATTAATCAATAGTTGTCAATCTATCACATTTAATGATATATTTAGCTTACTACTCTTTCCTAAAATATAGAGAGCCATTGAAATTGACTTTTAGAATAGTTGTTTAAAATTCTAAATTAATTTTAGTTTCTTGCCATCTTTCCACCTAATTGATTTAAATTCCTACAAATAAAAAAGTTAGAATAATTTGTTATTCTTTCCTCAAACTTAAGGAATTATTATTTTTAAATTAAAAAAGAGATTGTTAAACATTTAAATTATTAGTTTTCATCTTTTAATCCTTTCTAAATCAGTAATTGTTAATCCTTCTCATTTTAATAGTTTTTTAAATCAATAATAGTCAACCCTTCTCAATTTTTAGATTATCTTACTAACTTTTGCTCTAACATGCGTAAAATTATTAAAGGTTGTTAAAAATGTAAATGAATAATTATCAATATAGTTTCTTAACATCTTTCAACTTTAGTTTTTAAATCCATATTTGTTAAAGGGTTAGATGAGTCTACTACCCTCTTCTCAAATATACAAAATTAGTGAAAACATTGTTAAAAATATAAATTAATAATTGTCAAACATTCTCTATTTTTAAGATCTTGCTAAATCAATAATTCTAATTATTCTTAATTTTTAATATCTCTCAATGAATACTTATCAATCATATGACTGGTGAAATGAGGATGAGTGAAAAAGTGCTGAGAGATATTTTCATTCTATTATTCATGCATGGAATCCTAGACATGATCCTCATAAAAAATATATATAGGTATGTTTTAAGTAATTTGATCATATATATTAGTATAACATGATGTTTACAATATATGTTTATATAATTTTCCATATAATTATTATAATTTTTAAATATCATATATTATCCACAACCATTTGTAGGTTTTCCAACATTTTAGTTAACATCCATGTCTAAAAAATAGTGCACAACTAGCTGAGATGGATATTGACCATGACTATGAAGAGATAGTCAACTATGTGGAATGACACACAGTCTATAAGGAGGGTGCATGTCTATTTTAAAAAGGGGGAAGAATGGTTTGTAGGTAATTATATCATCGATTAGTAAGTTTATATTAATATTATATATCAACTATTTAGAAAAATTAATCAAAATCGATACTCATTTGTCTTTGTCTTAGGTACAATGCTCCTTGTCCATTGAATTTGGAGGGACCCAAGTTAAATGAGGATATAGAATCTGGTGAAACAAAATTTGAAATAGATAGAAATGATGAAAGAGTCAATTTACATAATTTCTACGTACTACAAATGTGGAGGGAAAATATAGATTGGAAACCTATTCTTTCAAAACATGAAGTAATTAAATACATTACAAAGTATGCAGAAATACCTAAGAGAAGCTCAGAAACCTATTTTGAAATATTGATGCATTTTTCGAACCTAGAAAATCCTGATGATTTAGATGCGCGAGCATATAGAAATATTCTCATAGAAAAAATTATAGAGAGGGACATTGTGTTGGGATTATGGAAAGATATGTACTGAGAGGGGAGGGGTGAATCAATACCTTTAAAACTTTTCAAGACATAAAACTTTGTAACCATAGATCTAACATTAACTGGCTGAATCCATTGCATGTAACATAATTCAAATATAACTGAAATGTAAATACATGTAATCTAATCAATAAATCATTCATGAAACTTCATACACTTAACACAAATTTTTTGGTATCACAGAAACCCTTGTTAGAAGGTAAAAACTGCAGTGGGGAAGACATCCACAAAGCATCACTACTCTAGTAATAAATTATGTCGGTTAAGGCTACAAAGATTGTGATCACTTATGGTGATCTTACCTTGTTAGGATTAACAATAAGATCGGCTAAATCTACTTGGTTAGAGGATTTCAGCTAGATCTAACTTTATGTATATGTACCGACTTCAAAAAAATTTACTTAACAAAAATATGAATCATATGTGAACTGGTGTGAACTCCCCCTTTGTACATGCTCTTGGTGTGGAGTACATACAATTATATATATATATATACACATACATATAATTTCCCCCTTTTTGAAATTAATGCCAAAAATAATGTACTCAAAGTTTGTCAAAAATAGTCTGATAGGTTTTCTTTAGTGAATCCAAGAGGTTTTCCCATTCCTCCTTAAGGTTCAAATGTGCTCTGAACCGACTTGTGCATTCATATCAAAAATGTTTTCTAAAATTGATATTTCTAGGGTGGAAACTAAGTCTTTTTCCTTATTCACATGTCTCTCCATTATCTTGAGATGGGGAAGCAACTCATCCTAAAGCTTATTTACTTTCTCTCTGATTGTATCCTCTTGCTTCCTCAAATCAATTCTTAACCGCTGGAGTTCTTGAATTTTTGAATAATGCTTATGAAATGCATTGGGCTTGATTAAATAATTATTTGCACTAACCTATATTTCTTCATCAAGCTTCTTTATCTTTTCACTAAGCTTGGTTGTGAAGTGGTCTACTATGCATAACTTATGCAAAATTGTAATTATCTGTTGAATAATGGTGTCAAGCTCATAAATGACCTCTGATAGATTGACCTTATTGATTGCCACTTCCTAGCTTATTTTATGGGCTAGCTTTATTTGAATTTTTGCCTCTTCCCGTTCTTCCATTCTCTTCTCTGCATCTACATCAGGGGCATTGATGTGTTCGATTAGAGTGGCAAGTTGATCAATGATGGGATTTGCCTCATCAACATTGATGTCGGGGAGTACTTAAATCAAGATGTCTCTAACTTCCTCTAGGAAGTGTTTACTTTTACTTTACTACCTTATTTTTGCCCATATAGCCTTCCTTGTGCACACTTCACCATATCTTCTTAAGGCTTTGGGGTTAGAATCCTAGGGTCACATTTAGTAATTTCAATAATCTCATCTAGTGTGATAGGACCCTTACCATGTTTCTTATTTTTCTTTTTCTCTAGTGTGGGGGATTCAATGTATGGTACAAGAAATTTGGTCTCCATATTTTTCTTGTCTTTCTTAGTAGAAATGCTCTCTTCCTTTTCCTGCCCGGTGATTGGTGTCTCGGTGTCTCTTCTTTTCTTTTTGTCTCTTTATTCTCAGGCTCATTTGTATCTTTCTACTCTTTTGTACCCTATCCCTCGCTTGTATCCTTTTTTCCTTGAATATAGAGCCTTCGGGTTCCCCTTGTGTAGAAATCTCAATTGCTTGAACTAGTATAGGTAAATCACTCGGTATATCAACCATTGCTTCCTTTGTAGGTGGATTCTCTTCGGTGTTATCTGTAGTAGTGGTTATGTCCTCATCATTATTTACATCATCATCAAGATCTCCATGTGTGATGTCCTCAATCATGGCATATTTTGTCTCAGTGGTTACTAGTTGCTTAGGAGCATCTTGTCTATATTCTTCAGTATATCTGGTAGGGTAGAAATCTATGGCATAAGTATCATCTGCTATCTTGGTATTGAATATATGAATCAGGTCCCTTGTGGCTATATTGGCCTCATCCAGTGAACTCCTTTTCCTTTTCTTTTGTCCTTCTTATGGGGAATGATAGCCAATGTAAGTTGATCACCTTTTGCTCTAGCTTTCAAAATTGTAGTCCATATAAGCTTTCTATTCTCATCACATGCCTCAAGGTTGCCTGCAAAAATATCAAGTGCTCTACCCTTCATCAAAAAATGTTTGGAATATTGCTTCATCAATTCTTCTATCTCGGTAACTAATAAGGTAGGCATTTCCAAAATCAATGAGTGTTCCCTCATTTTCTTCTTTGTGTGTAGGGCATATGTCCACCTGGCTAACACTTTCTCATATAGTTCCTTAGGAACATATCTTGCAAACTTAGTAGGAACTTTCTTAAATTTGATCATCATTTGAATGATAGCTTCTATTTTCTCCTAATCCTTGGTAGTCATATATACATACCTAATCATCTTAGGGTGAGCTAATCAACCTATTTCCTTTATATTTTCAACTAACTTATCTACCGACTGACTTTTACAACAACTTTAAATTTACCTTGATCATCTTCTTCCTTAGAGTCGACACCATCCTTAGCTCTTATCAACCTTCTCCTCTTCTTAGGTTATTCGGTGGTGACTTGGGTACCTCTCTTCTTCTTCTAATATATTTTAGTGGGAGTTGGCCTTGTTATTTGTTTAATTCCTTTCTTCTGGGGTCAAGAAGCAGCAGTTGAGGATCTTGTCCTTGCTCTTATAGGCATTTCTACTTGTTTCCTCTTCCCCATGGCCTTTACTGGTGTAGCTTGAATATCCTTATCCAACTCAGTATCCTCCTCATGTTCACTATTGCCAATCAAAATTTGTTCCTTGATTTCTTTTTCAACTAGATTAGCTACTAATTTTTTTTCTTCATCATCATCTCCAAATTGTTTTACCAGTGTTTCCATCATCTTTTTGGATTTTCTGCGTACTTTCACTTTGATTAGATCCATATTTATTCTTATCTTAGCCTCCTCATAGGTTTCAAACCTAGTAGGTTTTGGATCTTTGGGCTTGGCCAATAGTGCCTTAATTGACCTAGAAGCTCGGTCAATATCTAGTTCATAGCCCATTGGGGGTAACCAAGCAGTCCTCGGTTCAACTACCTTGATTAAAGAGGTGTCAGTATCCACTAGGAAATAGATATTTTCTTTGTGTTTCTCTACCAGCTACCCTGGTATCTTAATTATTTGATGCATTCTATTCTTGAATTGTCCAAAGTAATCATCCATAACACTAACAAAATTCTGACCTAGACTCTAAATAAGTTCACTTATTTGTATAATAACTGGTCGATTGACATCCCAATCAACATTACTGACTGATGGAAAGAAGTTTTGTAGGTAGAAAAATATATAGACCAATAGACAACCAAACTTACATGTATTTTTTGTTTCTACCCGAATGGTTCTCATGTTTTCCTCCAGTTGTTTCAATAGTAGCTCAATGACATCCAATTCAAGACCCTTCTTAAAAATCTTATAAGCAATATCTACAACTCGACAAGGTAAACAATTTGGCATTCTCAATTGAAATATCTTATAACCAATAACAGAGGCTCCAAATCTTGTTTCTGGATCAACAATTTTATTAACTCGCATTCCTCTTCCATCCCATTCAGGTCTAGTCAACTTCTCAGTCTCTTCCCTTAGTGCATTCCTTATGGGCTTTGCTTTATCAATAGTAGGGTAATTGGTGACCGCATGTATGATGTCCTTAGATAGTTTAATTGGTTCATCTAGCCATATTTTAACTTCATGGACTTAGCTCAAAACAACCCTAATCCATTATATTTTAAATTCTCTTAGGAAATATAGGGCATTCATCAGTCCATTCACCTCCAGGTGTTTGTGCTCATCCTTGAAATTTTTCATTCTCACTCAGCTCCTGGTAAGTCGATTGAAGTTCTAAATCTATGATTTCACTGATTTTACAATGGATATATGCGCGTATGTCTTGCACCAACAAAACCCTAGGCGGTGTATGCATGCTAAAATGCTCACCTAGACTATGGACCCCCTTTCTTCAATTTATCAAATGACGGAATCAATTTATCAATTTCCTGATTCAATGCCTTGCAATATTCTTAATTCAAATCAATTTCCTTGATCAAATCGTAATTAATTCAATTATTTCAATATTTCCTAAGGTTTGATCATTTATCCCAAGTCTCATTTTAATTAAAAGAACATGCTCCCTTTTAAATAAATAAATAATCTTTTAATTAAATAATGAAAATCACTTTGCTAAAAATAATAAAATAAAAATAAAAATAAAAGTGCACTATCCAATGAGATGGAGTCTTTTGACTTTTTGAAAAATGTTTTTGCCTAGATTTATCTCAACCACTCATTATTTTGCCTCTGAATCATGCCTATTGATTTTTCTTTTTGAGAATATTGAGCACATGGATCAACCAAGATTTAATCTCCACCATTCCTCATTCCTTTTTGCCTCTTAATCTTGACCATCCAAGATTTAATCTCCACCATTCCTCATTCCTTTTCTAAATCTTTTATAAGGAGCCCTCCCCTTCTCATTTTAGGATCCGGGGTTTTATGCTATTATTATGTTGCGGGTTTGGAGAGCGATTTTGGAGGAGAGTTTGAGCACTTGAGCTGGAAGATTGAAACTTCTCTTTTCTTGTCTTCTTCTCTCATGCCTCCATGGAAATCCATTTAGATTACTCTTGCACTTGCATGTTATATTCTTGTAAGGAAACTCAGGTGCAGAAACAACTTCCTACGCTAATCTCTATAGGAGAGTATTGTGAAAATTCTTATAAATCCTTACAATTTTAGATTCGTTAACTACTTTATCAAAGATATTGCAATCACATACCATACATATAGAAAAAATAGAGAATGACACAACGATATACCCTGGGGAAAACCTTTCGGTAAAAAACCCCAGCACTCCAAAACCTGCACAATGTATTATCTTCAATACAAAGATTACAATACACTTGCAATGCAAGTTCTTTCAGGAGATGAGAGACAAAGACAACAAGACTTAAATTTCTATTATATCTCTCCCATAGGAGCAGCATCATATATATAGACTCCTCTGGACCCAAAAATAGGCACAACCACCAAGACCCATGCACAAAGCCACATGTACACAGTTGTTACATGCAATCCCAAGAATAGGTGTCCATCCCTAGAATAGACTATGACAGCTCGTCATAGAATCCGCCAAAAATAATGGTCACAAGAGAAGTGTAAAAGAATCTATCATACCAACCTATTTTTGACATATTCTCTTACACACACCAACCACTTCTTCTTGGGCGCCCAAATAGGCCCAAGTCATAAGATGCTCTTACACCTACCATAGCACATTCCTTAAATAGTTCTTATGCATCATAGGAATCCATCATGACCATTTCAGTCATGATCTCCTTACGCACAAGATGCTGACACATCAAGTGGAATGACACATCAACATGCCAACTAGACATGTACACTCACACTTAATTACATTATTTGAAAAAAAATACATTTACAAAACAAATAATAAGAATAGGAATTATCCAAGGTTGAGACACCTTATTCCTAACATTCTCCCACTTGTCGAACACCTTGTAAGAGAAACAGGAACATAATAGAAACTTTACCCGCTATAGGCCAAAAGGCCCATAGACTCCGAACACCATCTAAACTTCTCAGTGCCCACTGGTTTCGTTAATGCATCTGCAACATTCTTCACAGTATCTACCTTCTCCAAATTTACCTTTCCATCTTCCACCATATCTCTCACAAAGTGAAACTGCACATCAATGTGCTTCGTTCTGGCATGGAAAGTTGGATTCTTTGCAAGGCAAATAGCGCTCTGACTGTCACACCAAATAGTAATTTGTTCTGCATCAACACCAACATTAGAACACAATCTTCTAAGCCAAATGGATTCTTTACAAGCATGAGTAGCAGCCATGTACTCAGCTTCTGTAGTGGACAAAGCAACCACAGGTTGTCGCTTACTCATCCAACTAATGGCACCACCAAACATAGTGAACACATAAGCACTGGTGGATCTCCTGCTATCAATATCACCTGCCCAAACTGAATCCACAAACCCATGAATACAAACTGAATGCGGAGATCTAGAAGAGTTACCATGATAACATATGGAGTAATCTGATGTACCCCTCAAATATCTGAATACTTGCTTAACTGCATCCCAATGTACCCGTCCAAGATTAGCCATAAACTGACTTAGGACTCCCGCTGCTTGGGCAATGTATGGTCTAGTACAGACCATAGCGTACATAAGACTACCAACTACACTAGCATAAGGTACTCTACTCATGTCCTCCACCTCACTAGGAGATTTTGGACAATCATCTACAGATAACTTTGTTCCCATAGAAATAGGAACACATAGTGGTCTACAATTTGCCATGTTGAACCTGTCCAACATAGACTTCACATACTTACTCTGACTCAACCAAAGTTTTCTGTTAGACCTATCTCTACTGATTTCCATACCCAAGATGTACCTAGCTGCCCCAAGATCTTTCATCCCAAACTGTGCTGACAACTGAGATTTAAAATCAGAAATCATACCCTTACCCTTCCCAAACAGCAACATATCATCAACATATAATGCAACAATAAGAAGGCAATCATTTTCAACTCTGAAATAAACACAATGATCTGATTTTGATCTTACAAATCCAATTAACAACACAAAGGCATCAAACTTAAGGTACCACATCCTAGGAGATTGCTTCAAACCATATAGAGATTTCTTTAATCTGCAAACTAAGGATTCTTTACCTTTAACAATGTAGTGCTCAGGCTGTGACATATAAATCTCTTCCTCCAAATCACCATGAAGGAAAGCTGTCTTCACATCCATCTGTTCTATCTCTAAATCATATGATGCAGCAAGAGATAATAGAAATCTAATGGATGTCAACTTTGCAACAGGAGAGAATATTTCACCATAATCTATTCCCTCTACCTGTGAATACCCCTTTGCAACCAATCTAGCTCTATACCTTTCAACACTGCCATCTGCACAGAATTTCTTCTTGAACACCCATTTATAGCCAATAGATTTTCTCCCTTTAGGCAAAGGTACAAGGTCTCAAGTTTTATTTTTCTCCAATGAAGCCATCTCATCATCCATAGCCTCAATCCAGGAACCTGCATCTTCCATGCCCAAAGCCTCTTTCATAGATCTAGGCTCATCAGTGTTAGTAATCAAAGCAAAGGCACAACTGGAATCTAACATAGAATAACCAAACCTTTCTGGTTGCTTTCTTTCTCTCATGGATCTCCTCAAGGGCTGAGGTTGAGGTTGTTCTTCCTCTTCTTCCTAACAATCAGAGCTGCTAGAGCTCTCCTCATCATTAGACCCAACATGGTCTCTCTGTTCAGTCTTCTCAGGGGTAGGAGGCAACTGAACAACATCTTTTTCCTTTTCTTTTTCATCTGGTTGTAGCACAATAGGAGAAGATGTTAGCTCTCTGAAAATAACATTTCTACTATACAACACCTTACTAGTCACAGGATCCCAAAGCTTGTATCCTTTCACACCAGCACTATATCCGATGAAAATACATTTAACGACTTTGTTTTCCAACTTAGATCTTTTCTCCTTTGGAACATGTGCATAAGCTTCACAACCAAAAACATGAAGATGTCTAATTGAAGGCTTCTTACCAGACCACACCTCCATGGGTGTCTTACCAACAAGGGCTGATGTAGGAGATCTATTAACCAGATAGCAAGCAGTGGCCACAGCTTCGGCCCAAAACCTTTGTTATAAACCAGCTCCACTAAGCATACTCCTAGCCTTCTCCATCAGTGTCCTGTTCATTCTCTCTGCAACTCCATTTTTCTGTGGGGTATAAGGAGTTGTCTTATGCCTCTCAATACCTTGTTCTTTACAGAACTGTTCAAACTCTACTGAGCAAAACTCACCACCATTGTCAGTTCTCACACACTTAATCTTCTTACTAGTTTGATTCTCTACAAGAGCTTTAAATTCCTTGAACTGACTAAAGACTTGTGTCTTACTTTTAAGGAAATAAATCCACATCCTTCTACTGTAATCATCTATGAAAGATACAAAAAATAAAGACTTGGAGATTGAAGGAACTTTTACAAGACCAAATACATAAGAATGAATAAGATCCAAAACATCAGAATATTTGTGAGAACTAGAGTAAAACTAAACATGATTTTGTTTACCATAGACACAGTGTTTGCAGAAGTCAAACTCGAGATTTGCATCATTTAACCCCTCAATGAGATTTTTATTTTTCAGGGTTCTGAGACCCTTTTCACCAATGTGGCCAAATCTCATATGCCACAACATTGTCTTTTCTACAAGAAGCTTACCTTCCAAAGTATTTGCACTACCATCGGAACCAATAGCCACAGACTTCTTCACTGCTTGTTCAAATGGTGAGGATGAAGAACTATTACATAGAGGAATACATGCATCTAGCTGAAATAAGGTACCTCTCCTAGTACCCCTTGCAAGCACTATCGATCCTCTCATCATCTTGCATCCTTCTTTCGAAAAAACAACTTGCACACCTACATCATTCAGCATACTTATAGATAATAGGTTTCGTGCCAAACCTAGAATGTGCATAACTCCATTGATTCCCTTTACTCATCCATCAGGAAATTTGATAGTGACCCTTCCGTGTCCAACTATCTTTAGATGAGAATCATCACCCAAGTACACCTTTCCACCATCGAACTCTTCATATTTTGAGAACCAGTTTCGATGAGAGGTCATGTGAAAAGATGCACCCGAGTCAACCAACCACACATCATTAGATGCATGGGCTGCCAAAGCTGTGATGAATGCATCACCATCTTCTTGAGATCTTTCTGAAGCTGAATCTGAACCTTTCTTCTTCTTCTTCAGCTCTTTGTAGTCTTTACGGAAGTGCCCAGATTTATCATAGTTCCAACATTTTGCCTTGGACTTATTGGAAGTCTTTGACTTCCCATGGGATTTGGATCTACCCTTATTGTCAGACTTATTATCATTTTTCTTCCCTCTTTCAATGGATCTCCCACGAACAGCAAGGGCTTCTTTTTTCGAAACGGAAGCCTTTCTCTGCATCTCCTCTGATAGCAGCGAAGACACCACATCATCCATTTTGAAGGTGAATAAAGTGCTTCCGAGAGCCATCAAAAGATGGTCCCATGAATTCGGTAAAGAAAACAAAGGTGTGTAGCAATGATCCTCCTCCTCTAACTTGACACCAGCTGATGTCAACTGTGCAGCCAACAGATTAAATGCATTTAAATGATCTATTAAGGATCCACCTTCCTCCATTCCCAGAGAGTACAACTTCTTTGTCAGGAACAACTTGTTCACTAGAGATTTGGCCTGATACATGGCCGCAAGTCTTTCCCACAAACTATTTGCAATTTTCTCATCTAGAACATTCAGAAGAACTGCATCGGTTAAACAGAGTCTTATGAGACCCTTAGCTTTATGGTCTTTGATATCCCAATCTGCTTGAGCTATAGTTTCTAGTCTTGTAGCATTTGAAGTCACTTCCCATAGGTCACGATCTTCCAACATGTCTTCCATCTTGAGTTGCCACAACTTGAAATTAGTGCCATTAAATTTCTCCACCTCCATTCTTCCATATGATGAACTTGCCATCTCAATCTGCAAATAAGATTCAGAATGCTCTGCAAAAAACTGCCACTCAAATTGGAGATTAGCACAAAAAACCCTACCCAACAACTAGGATCAAAAGTTGATCAAGCTCTGATACCACTTGTAAGGAAACTCAGGTGCGGAAATAGCTTCCTACGCTAATCTCTATAGGAGAGTATTGTGAAAATTCTTATAAATCCTTACAATTTCAGATTCGTTAACTACTTTATCAAAGATATTGCAATCACATATCATACATACAGAAAAATAGAGAATGACACAACGATATACCCTGGGGAAAACCTTTCGGTAAAAAACCCCAGCACTCCAAAACCTGCACAATGTATTATCTTCAACACAAAGATTACAATACACTTGCAATGCATGTTCTTTCAGGAGATGAGAGACAAAGCCAACAAGACTTAAATTTCTGTTATATCTCTCCCATAGGAGGAGCATCATATATATAGACTCCTCTGGACCCAAAAATAGGCACAACCACCAAGACCCATGCACAAAGCCACATGTACACAGTTGTTACATGCAATCCCAAGAATAGGCGTCCATCCCTAGAATAGACTATGATAGTTTGTCATAGAATCCGCCAAAAATAATGGTCACAAGAGAAGTGTAAGAGAATCTGTCATACCAATCTATTTTTGGCATATTCTCTTACACACACCAACCACTTCTTCTTGGGTGCCCAAATAGGCCCAAGTCATAAGATGCTCTTACACCTGTCATAGCACATTCCTTAAATAGTTCTTACGCGTCATAGGAATCCATCATGACCGTTTCAGTCATGATCTCCTTACGCACAAGATGCCGACACATCAAGTGGAGTGACACATCAACATGCCAACTAGACATGTACACTCACACTTAATTACATTATTTGCAAAAAAATACATTTACAAAACAAATAATAAGAATAGGAATTATCCAAGGTTGAGACACCTTATTCCTAAAAATATTAGATTCATATTTCATTTCATAGAATAATCTTGCATGCATATTTCCTTTCATAGATTAGTTTTCTTTCATGCATTGTTATCATATAGAATAGTTTTAATTTTCATTTTCAAGCATACTTGATGATCATGGAAACTAGCACTCTTTCTTTTCCTCTTTGAATCTCTCATTTTATGGTGTACTTGCATGGGCACAAACTAGGTCTAAATTGAGGGCCTCCATTACAAACCCTTGCACTCTATGAATAGAGAGCTATGAGTTGCCATTTGAGATCTCATTCTTGAGTAATCTTAGATATAGTGACTCATAGAAGTGTGTTAACATTTTAGCACATAGGCGGTATACTGGAAAATGTGCTTGCTTGATCAATCTGTGAAGCTATTCCAAGGTGAAACTTGTATTTTGGTTCATCATAGGTCGCAGACTTAATCAATGTGACCTCCTTGTCACTCTCATACTTCAATTTCATAACCTTATATGAAGACTCTATTGTTTCTCAAATTTAGGGCTTTGTGAATATTTCAGTAAAACACCTCGGTAGCTTGAAACTTACTTGAAGTAGTGGTAAACTCGCTTGGGATCTCCTTAAATCTTTGTCAAATGATCTAGAAATTCTTAGCTCAAATTTACTCAATTTTCTCTAGTTATTCTCATGATTGTTGTGTGATGAAATGACTAACTTCACTACATATTTATACCAAAAATCTCTTTTCCTGCTCTAGGGTATGTACAGGATCATGGTATGCCGAAAAGTGGCGGTGTGAAAAAATAAACTTTTCACTCATCCAAAAGAGCACTAAAAAGTTTGTTGAATTTTTAGTAGGCCTGGGTGTCAGTACACCTGGCCAAGCCAAAAGCCAGGGAAACCAATGAAACCAATGAGTACATTAAAACATATGTTATACTATTATAATAATTTAAGGAAGCCAATTTTTGCTAGAAAATTATATTTCTAGCCCATGGTCACGTTCAACGTTTTCATTGTGAAAATGTTGAACACAACTCTAGGCTTCGGATATCTGATTGATTCTCATAATATATGATTTTCTCAACAAGAAAAGGTAAGTTAATTTTTTAAGTTTTTATTTTTTTAATTATTTTTTAATTGAAATTTGTAGTTTTTTATATAAAAATAGGTTTAAAAGATATTTTTTTATTATTTTTTAAAATTGATTGTAATTATCTATTTGGGTTCTAATTGTAATCAGACATGGACTCAAATCAACCAAAAAATCTTGCCAATGATCCCGCAAATAATCCAGAACCACCTCCAAACAATCCCCCACTTTTAGAAGATGAACCAGTCTCAAACCCTCGTCATTTAGAGGATCTCATAGGAGACATTCTAAATCAGCTTAGAGGATATCAGACCACCTATGCTAATATCCCCACATTGCACCCCATGTTTTCCATGTTGAACTCCATTATTGAAAACATGGAGAAACTTACAGAGAAACATAATGTTGCACTTCTATGGCACAATTCCATGCATGCCTAGTTTGACAATGGGCTTGACTATGATCAAGTTATGAACCTAAATGTAATAAAACATGACATATCTAATATTTTTGTGGATCCCAAAACTAGTTTAAAGGTGGACCCTAAAAAACCCAAGTTGTCAATTAAATGGTGCACAAATGATGTAATACGTGACAACTTTTGGGACCATAGGTGGATGGTTTTTGATAGACCACCTCACAATAATTTGGATGTCCCATTTTATTTTATTAAAAAATTATATGTTGAATTTTTGCTTGATCACAAGGTAAATTATTGGAGTATGAGACTGAACTAGGGTGTAGTCATAGGCTCTCCTCAGGACATGCCATTGGTACACCGAGTGAAATCTCACACACATGTCCCCGCTCCCAAGATTTCACCACCTCCTATAGTGCAACATCCTGATATTATTATTGAGGCCGGCTCACAGACTATTCAAGCTATTGACACCTTGAGTGATCTACTGGTTATGTAGAGTGCAACATTTTTGCCTCCTCATGCTGATTCTTCCAGCCCTTCCACATTCTCCATGAGCTCACATGTTTTTGTGCCCCATACTTACATTATGTGCAAGAATCTTTTCTTAGGTCCCCTGAATGATAGTGATGTATATAACTATGTCTTCAAGGTGGACGATACTACACAACACACTATAGGCATTGAATCACCTCATGAAGATGTGCATTAGGGGCATAGAGAGCCATGGACTCCTACTGTTATGGTAAGGGTAAACAATTCACTTTTTACATTGTATTTAATTTTAAACGTTTGTATTTTTAGTAGAATTTTCTTATAATGATTTCCCACTTATGCCTTTTTATGTGTTACATTTATGCTCAGTTGATGATAGAGGAGTAGATGGCATAGGTGGAGGGGTCCACACTTTTGGCCATATCATTTGGCCTTGCCACTTCCACAGTACATATGTTTTAATGTACTCATTGGTTTCCTTAAATTATTATAATAGTATATATACACATGTTTTCTAATTTTTATGATCATCTTATTACATACTGATGCAAGTGACACTAGTTGCCATTGGGGGCAATGTGCACAAATTCAGGTGTCAGGCGTGGACAAGGGGAAGGTAATTAAGTAATTTAGTTTGTTTATACATACAGGTATACTTTTGAGTTGTGCGTACTCATTTTTAATTTACATGGTTTATTTGATAGTGGGTGGTGTTTGATGATGTCGTGAGACCCTTTCACCATGATAGAGTCACATGCATCTCAATTCACAATGATAGCCCCATAATACGTATATTTATAAAGTTATTTGTGTGTATTTTACTATCAAGTATATACAATATGATCGAGTCATGATTGTATGAAGTATCTGTTTGACTTTTGTAGGTCACCTCTACTTTGAGGGAGGTAGAACACCAAGGGTTTGTATCACTGATGACTCAGCTGACATTTCCTGAAGAAAGTTCAACACAAGTAAGTTTTAATGTTAATTTAGTTATTTTGTAAACATATATTTTCTACCAAGGATTTAACATTAAATAGTATAACTTGTAGATCAATTTCATGTTTGCAAACATATACAAGTTGGAGTCGACATTAGTGGCACTGTCCCTTCACTACCAAGGACATATATTGGGTCTCTTATCCATGTGAGGAGATAGAGAGGCAAGGTACATGAGAGTTCAATTTTAGTTTTTTTATTTATTATTGTTGACCATGATTTTGATTTTTTATTTTTTACTTGTAGAAACCATATAAATTAAGTAATCTAACTTGGTGTTTCACTTTTGTGTTTGAATGTAGGATCCATCAGAGACAAAGAGTACTTCAAAGAGGCTGCATTTTGATGACCCACCAGTAGAATAGGATGTCCTAGAAACATTTGTAGTTGAACTTCTTATTTTGAGATTTCGTATGAACACATTTTGAGATGGTGTATGCCACATTGTATCTAGATATGTTGATTTTGTAAATATGTACAAAATTATTGTTTATTTTGATATATATGAAACTTGATATTTGATCCAATTTGTTAATTGTGTATTTATTTATTAATTGTTAGTATGTAAATATGCTTGTGTGTATGTACTCATGTGTACAATTTATAACTTAAGTATATTCAAGTATATTCACGTACATTCTTCATAACCTAAATTCATGTGTATGGGCTACGCACATGACTTAAGTGAGTTCATGTGTATTCTTTATAATCTATGTGCTACATGTATGCTTCATGACTTAAAATAATTTATGTGTACAGTTTATGTGCTACGTGTGTTCACATGTGTAATTCATCATTTAAGTGAATTCAAAATTTATGTGCTACATTGTATTCATGTGTATCTGATGCTCTCAACAAAGCAAATCCTTCAAAGTTCACTTCAAAAATCTAGTGATCACCTTGTCAAATCAACTCTTATGCAATGTATCAGGTTAGAAATCTATTATACATGTCAAAGACACATCATTTCATGAGAATCGGTAAGAAATTCATGGAATGATGCTTCTGCATCAAGATTTTGTCAAACTATTATTGAGAAAACAATGACCTATCATTCTAGGTACCAAACCCTCCTTTCTAGGGTCTGTAGGCCAGGGCTTGTTCAAAAAGACTCTTGTGAATCTCTCTAGATCTACCCAATGGATCTAACACATCCCTATGGACCCCAATAGCATAGATCCATCATAAAATATACTCATCCATTGGAGTATATGCTTGCAAAAATGATTGGTGCTACTTCATGCACCTTCAATCAACATTTACCACCATTTGTGGTCTCTCCACCACCATATATCCTGCATATCCCTGCAACAAAACACTATTGTAGAAGACACTAGTTAATTCCTTGCCTTCAAATGCCAATGAAATGATGCAATACAAACAAGGAAGTGATAACAAGATAATAGACAATCAATTTACTCCATTTCAAATCACAGACACATTCCACAATGCATTCAAATGATCATCCTTGGTCTCTTTACATTTTCCAATGACCCTTTATGGTCATGTCTCTATCTACCTTAGAGAAGAAACATTTGTCCATTATGGGCACAAACCGATTCTTCTATCATGTCTGGTTGGGTAGGATTACCCTTGGAATGGTCCCACTTTGCCTCTGGACACACCAGAACACTCACCAACATATGCAATGGTGCTTAGTGGACCTTGGGAACACTTTGGTCCTGCATGTTCATGAACATTCTACTAACTTTGTCTTATGAACAAGGTTGTTACTAGTATTTACCCTCCCAACAAGAGTTAATGACATAGACCATTTGGTGCCAAGACAAATGGTTTGGAAGAAACCTAGTGGTGCAACTTTCAACTGACACTCACTACAAGTTTTGGCATCAAGTGAGACTAGCGTGCCAAATTCAAAAAAAATTGAATCTCCTAGAAAAGAGAGAGGTTATTGTAGGCCTCAAAAACATGGTCATGTAGCATCTCATAATTTTCTAATACCTCTCATGAGGTCCAAGATACGAGCCTCGAAAGATCACTGACCAATCATGCTTAGTGCACCTTGGGGACACTTTGGTCTGGCATGGTCATGAATGTTCTAGAGTGACTCAGTGGTCAAAACAGGCTTGTCACTAGTGTTTACCCACCCAATCAGAGCTAATGACGTAGTCCATTTGGTGCTAGGACAAATGGTTTGGAAGAAACCTAGTAATGCAACTTTCAATTGACCCTCACTGCAAGTTTTGGGATCAAGTGAGATTGGCATGCCAAATAAAAACAAATTTGAATCTCCTAGAATGGAGAGAGGCTATTGTAGGCCTCAAAAACACGGTTCTATAGCATCTCTTAGTTCACCAATACCTCTCATGGGGTCTGAGATACGAGCCTCGAAAGATCATTTCCCAATCATGCTTAGTGCACCTTGGGGACACTTTGGTTTGGCATGGTCGTGAATGTTCTAGTGAATCAGTGGTCAAAACGGGGTTGTCACTAGCCTTTACCTGCCCAACCATTTGATGCTAGGAAAAACACTTTGAAAGAAACCTAGTGGTGCAACTTTCAACTGACCCTCACTGCAAGTTTTGGCATCAAGTGAGACTGGTGTGCCAAATTAAAACAAATTTGAATCTCCCATAATGGAGAGAGTTTATTGTAGGAATTAGAAACATGATCCTATAGCATCTCATGATTTGTTGATACCTCTCACGAGGTCTGAGCTATGAGCCTCAAAAGATCACTGCATAATTGTGCTTAGTGCACCTTGGGCACACTTTGGTCTGGCATGTTCGCGAATGTTATAGTGACTCAGTGGTCAAAATGGGGTTATCACTAGCATTTAACCACCCAACCAGAGCTAATGGGGCACACTGTTAGGTTCTAGGATGAACGGTTTGGAAGAAACCCAGCAGTGGAACTTTCAACTAACCCTCAAAGTAAGTTTTGGCATCAAGTGAGATTGGCATGCCAAATTCAAACAAATTCAAATCTCCTAGAATGGAGAGAGGTTATTGTGGGCCTTAAAAACATGGTCCAATAGCATCTCATGGTTCTCTAATACCTCTCACGGCGTCTAAGATACGAGCCTTGAAATATCGCTACTCAATCGTGTTTAGTGCATCTTGGGGACACTTTTATTCGGCATGTTCGCAAATGTTCTAGTGACTTAGTGGTCAAAAAAATGTTGTCACTAGCATTTACCCATCCAAATGGAGCTAATCACGTAGACTGTTTGGTGCTAAGATGAATGGTTGGGAAGAAACCTAGTGGTGCAACTTTTAACTGACTCTCACTGCAAGTTTTGGCATCAAGCGAGATTGGAGTGCCAAATTCAAACAAATTTGAATCTCCCAAAATGGGGTTGTCACTAGCCTTTACCCACCCAACCATTTGATGCTAGGACAAACACTTTGGAAGAAACCTAGTGGTGCAACTTTCAACTGACCCTCACTGCAAGTTTTGGCATCAAGTGAGACTGGCATGCCAAATTCAAACAAATTTGAATCTCCCATAATGGAGAGAGGTTATTGTAGGAATTAGGAACATGGTCCTATAGCATCTCATGGTTTGTTGATACCTCTCATGAGGTCTGAGATACGAGCCTCAAAAGATCACTGCACAATCATGCTTAGTGCACCTTGGGCACACTTTGGTCTGGCATGTTCGTGAATGTTATAGTGACTCAGTGGTCAAAATAGGGTTGTCACTAGCATTTACCCACCCAACTAGAGCTAATGGAGCACACTGTTAGGTTCCAGGATGAACGGTTTGGAAGAAACCTAGTAGTGCAACTTTCAACTAACCCTCAATGTAAGTTTTGGCATCAAGCGAGATTGGCATGCCAAATTCAAACAAATTCGAATCGCCCAGAATGGAGAGAGGGTATTGTGGGCCTTAAAAATACAGTCTAGTAGAATCTCATGGTTCTTTGATACCTCTCACGAGGTCCAAGATACAAGCCTCGAAAGATCGCTACTCAATTATGCTTAGTGCATCTTGGGGACACTTTTGTCTGGCATGTTCGCAAATGTTCTAGTGACTTAGTGGTCGAAAAAGGGTTGTCACTAGCATTTACCCACCCAAATGGAGCTAATGGCATAGACCGTTTGGTGCTAATATGAACATTTTGGAAGAAACCTAGTGGTGCAACTTTTAACTGACTCTCACTGCAAGTTTTGGCATCAAGCGAGATTGGCATGCCAAATTCAAAAAAATTTGAATCTCCCAAAATGGGGTTCTCACTAGCCTTTACCCACCCAACCATTTGATGCTAGGACAAACACTTTGGAAGAAACCTAGTGGTGCAACTTTCAACTGACCCTCACTGCAAGTTTTGGCATCAAGCGAGACTGGCGTGCCAAATTCAAACAAATTTGAATCTCCCATAATAGAGAGAGGTTATTGTAGGAATTAGGAACATGGTCCTATAGCATCTCATGGTTTGTTGATACCTCTCACGAGGTCTAAGATATGAGCCTCAAAAGATCACTGCACAATCATGCTTAGTGCACCTTGGGAACACTTTGGTCTGGCATGTTCACGAATGTTATAGTGACTCAGTGGTCGAAACAGGGTTGTCACTAGTAGTTACCCACCCAACCGGAGCTAATGGGGCACACTGTTAGGTTCCAGGATGAATGGTTTGGAAGAAACCTAGTAGTGCAACTTTCAACTAACCCTCAATGTAAGTTTTGGCATCAAGCGAGATTGGCATGCCAAATTCAAACAAATTCGAATCTCCTAGAATGGAGAGAGGTTATTATGGGCCTTTAAAATACAGTCCAGTAGCATCTCATGGTTCTCTGATACCTCTCACGAGGCCCAAGATACGATCCTCAAAAGATCGCTACTCAATCATGCTTAGTGCATCTTGGGGACACTTTTGTCCGGCATGTTCGCAAACGTTCTAGTGACTTAGTGGTTGAAACAGGGTTGTCACTAGCATTTACCCACCCAAATGGAGCTAATGGCATAGACCATTTGGTGCTAAGATGAACATTTTGGAAGAAACCTAGTGGTGCAACTTTTAACTGACTCTCACTGCAAGTTTTAGTATCAAGCGAGATTGGCGTGCCAAATTAAAAAAAAATTGAATCTCCCAAAATGGAGAGAGGTTATTATAGGCCTAAAAAATGTCATATTGTAGAATCTCATGGTTTTTCGATGCCTCTCATGAGGTCTATGATATGAGCTTGAAAAGATTACTGCCCAATTGAGGAATCCGAAAACACACGCCCTTCTTGATGAAACTATATAGATGGGCAACTTGAAATACATTTATAATTAGAGCTGCGGGCTTTTCCTAGGACCATTGCAGACAACCAAAATTTTTCCAGCAAAATAGTTTATTTCAAAGTCCACCCATGTTTTTTTTTAAAATGGTTGATTGGTTGCTTTTTCTTCTTTCAATGCCCATCCATGATTTTTTTGTAATTTTCCAACATTTCATACATAGTTCTTACAATTTAATACCTCCTACTCTCCCACTCATGGAAATGGTTGCTACCTTGTAAGATAATGGAATTGATACCTATTATGGAAATATGTAAAAGAATCAAAATTCCTAGTCTGGTAGATGAATTGTTGGATAGGGCATGGGGAATGATTGAAAATAGGGTGGACAACCTATTTAGTGCAACATACGTGTATCCTAGTTTAGTGGTGCGGGTTCTATTATATATTTAATGCTGACAAGGAATTTTTGACAACAAAAATTTAACCAACATTATAAGGGGTTATAAGTGGAATGTGAAAATAACATTTTAACATGAAACTTGAATATAATGTTAAATCCCAACAAAAAAATTCTATATGATCTGATCCAAAGGTTAACATTTTGACCAACTACATTCATGTTTTCCATTGAATTGATACACTCCTATTAAAGATTACAACTCACACAAAATGTAGATGTTCATATTATAGAACAAATCAAATTATATTAGACCATTAGATATCCTTCAGTAAAATGTAATTGAAAACTATTTTTTGTCATGTTAACTTGGTAAACCTTTCCAATTAGATACTCCTCCTGATTCTGGTACTACATTTCCATTGATAAAAATGGTTTGTTTGATTTGAAAGTAATGGTAGGATTCACTAGAGCAGAGGATTCATAATGTTCAGGGTTCTTGCCAGAATGGCCTGCAACAAAAATTAATAATTATTTGTCTATTTTAGCTGCCTAAATTGTTAGAAGGGCATCTTGTATCTAAATTTGTATTTATAAAATGACAAGAAGTAAAATTTTTCACACACCCTATTCTTTTAAATATCTTAACCTTGAAACATGACTTTGATATGTACTTGAACGCTAGAAAATCTTCCACCTCCACCCATCACGATTCAAAAACTTTTTCCAACCCTCCTGAAATTCTAGTTTATTCAAGGGACACCAAAATTGTACATCATACTCTTTCCCACCTCATCCTTACAACTACAATCCTATGATATTCTCTGTAGAAAAATGCAGTTCTTGGATTGAGGGTCCTGTAGAAAAATGTGCTTCTCAGACTAATGGTGCTACAGAAAAGTTGGTTCTCGGAATGAGGGTCCTGCAGAAGAAAATCATGCTTGGACTAAGGGATGCCATTAAAATGAATCATATATCCAAAAATATCAAATATCCAAAATATTCCACTCAAATTTCTCTCTCTCTCTCTCTCTCTCTCTCTCTCTCATCTCATTTTGTGAGATTGGAGATTAATTAATACGAAGGAAGAGGAAAAAAAGATTGATCTTTCTCTCATACTATGAGAGGAAGAGGAAGTATGATAAATAAGATGATGTTGCATGTTTTGCAGTATTTCTGTAAATATATATAGACAATAGTTTACTTTCACAAAATAGTATATCACATACAAATGAGTTGGAAGAGCTTACAATCTCAAGGAAGACTAGTCTGTGATGGAAGTCAAAATAAAAACTAGCAAACATAGAGGACTAAAACTTATTATTTAACTTATAAACATCTAAAACTTAGAACATTGACTTCCACTGAAGAAGGCATCTATCCATGTATTCCATGTTTTGATTCACATCTATCCATTTGAAACTCCCGACCCACCCACTTTTACATGTCCCTGAATCCCACAAACATCTTATTAGTTGGCCTCTTCCAATTTCTTGTAATAATCTCTAATATCAAAATTCCATAGTTGTAGACATATTCTTTTATAGAAACATCTCGTCCAATCTCTACCTTGCAATCAATTTTATTCATGAAATTCTTAAATACTATTAAAGAAAATGATATTGTCTTAAAAAGAAAATTAAGAAAAAATTACTTGGAGCAATGAAGCCAATAGATTATTTGAGTTCTTGAACGTTGTTGTACTCATTGAATCCAACGAGCTATCCTTCCCCATAGATTATTTTAAGATAAGCATAGATTCTCCAACATCCAACATCCTTGTAAACTATAGGGATTTTCCTTGTTAATTTGTTGCGTTTTAGATAAAGAATTTGTAGCTAGTGAAGGCTACGGAGAGAATCTGGTATTTTCCCACTAAGATGGTTTTTTTGACAAAACTAAACCAGTCAACTTTGAGAGATTTCCTATAGAATGGTGAATGGGGACTCTTAAATTATTTATAAAAAGGAAATTAAGCTGTAGGTGAGAGAGCATACCCAATTCAGGGGGAATTTGGCCTTGGAGATGGTTTTCACACAAATCTAGTTCTCTCAATTTTGAAAGATTTTCTAAAGAGCTGGGAATGGGGCCCCAAAGGTAAAGAAGCTGCAGGTGAGCAAGCATGCCCAATTTAGGGGGAATGGTACTTGTGAGATTATTTTTTGAAAAGGATAAATTAGTCAATTTAGAGAGATTTCCCAAAGCGTTGGGAATGGTGCATGACAAGTGATTTTCCCAAAGGTAAAGAACCTGTGGGTGATTGAACATGCCAAATTCAAGAGGAATGGGACCTATAAAATGTACAATGTTTTAGTAAAAATAGTTGATGATCCAGTGGTGAGGTATTTTCCAATGACATCACTTACAAATTTTATTTTAGAAATTGTGAAGGTGATACGTCTACTGTAGTAGTTTATATTACAAATAAGATGATTAAGGAAAGCAAGTAGTTTGATCTTTGTAAACTGTTATTAGATAATTTACTTGAAAATGTCAAGATGTCATTGAAAGATGGATATGGTTTTTGATTTGGCTCTTTGGTTATGAGTTTGGGGTTTAATTTCTTGAGATCTTTACCAGGTAGAGAAAATATTGAGCAGAAGTTTGAAATCCCTATCAAAAAACAACTCTACATATATATATATCTAGGATTTTTGGAGAGCGGAGAAGATGTTTGCAAGTCATTTTTTGCATCATTTCTGATAAATATTTGTTCAGCTTTGGTTGTATTTGGTGTTGTTGGACTATGAGTATTATTTCCTCCTCTTGTTAGAAGATTTTGGATTTTTTTGTTGGTGGTTCCCTTCCTGAATCAAAGAGAAAGGTCAGTGATAAGGGTAAAGAGATTGTATTGTTTCCAAAGATGAAGAAAAAAAAGGTGAAGATGAAAAGGAAACAAAAGAGAAGGAAGAAGAGAAGATGGAATAGGATGTTATTTCTCCATTGGAATTTGACTCTATGGAGTGAATTTTGATGTGGTTTAAGTCAATGCTAGAAGATGGTGAGTTTGACAGAGTTGTTGATTTGTGGTCCAGTTGCTCTTAGGAGAGCATAACTAAGATAGAAGATATAATGTTAACTAATCACTTGATCAGTAAGAAAAATATTGTTTCTAATATATCTAGTGTACTAGTAGTTGATTAGGTTAGAAATGTTGAGAATATATTATTGTAGAATGGTGCTTATTGTAGGAAAATCAAAGATGCAATTGAGAAGAAATGTACTGATTCTAAACAAAGACTATCTAAGATAATTGGTGAGACAAGAGATTGTAAAAATTAAATTTTAGATATTTATAGGTAGTGTCTTCGATGGTCTACTATTGTTAACAATTTTAGAGGTAGAATTAAGGTCATTAAAGTAGATTTGAATGAAATACGTAAGCCTTATCATTACTTCAAGGATGAAGGAGGAAGACAAAGAATCAGGGTTAGTCAGGTTTAGGCTGAGATGTTTCAATTGCAGAGATAGAGAGAGGATTTGGTAAAGACCTTCAAGCTTGCGAAGGATTTCATTGAGGCTATGTTAGAGAACATTTCTGGTACATTCTTTTTGATGCAAAGGAATATGAGAACCAATTTTGGTCTCTAGATTGGACTTCATCATTTGACATGCTAGTGCATCCTAGTTTGTATGTCCAGATGGGTGTATTTATAGCTGAGTGGAAGAAGAAGCTTTTGATCATCAACGAAAAGTATACAAAAAATTTTGTGGTTAGGTCTTCTATTATTCTTTGATTATCTAAGTTTTGGTGAGTGGCTCTTTGCTATGGTGGAAAAAAGGGGGAGAGAAAATAAGAAGAGAAAATACTAAAGGAATATCTAACTTAGGGGGAGTTTTTTTGTTTTGAGTATTTTTGGAGCTTTTTCTATTTTCTATCAATGCTAAGGGGGGAGATTGGTGAACATATAAATAAGATGCATGACAGTGTTATCATTGATGTCAAAACCTTATAACGATTATTGTCTATACTGGTTGGTTGTCTATGGTTGTCGATCGACTATCTATGTTTCAGTATTGTGCAGAACAGATTCAGTAAATGCAATTTTGGGTTATGATGATGGATGCCCTTGATCGTATTATTGAAGTGCATCTTTTTGGCTCATCTATTTATTTTAGTATTCATGGAAGCATGTTGTTTCAGATGGTTTTTGTTGGCTGCTAAGTTTCAATGTTCTTCTGGATATCCCTACTACTTGAATATTCATGCCATTCATCAAATATTTTTGGAACAATGGTTATATTATGTTCTTGGATAGGTTCTATCAAGCTCCATCTATTGGTTGGCTCATAAGTTTTGGTGATCAAGTCATGGAATTGGTTGTGGTGTTCTATTAGCTCTAGAATTTACTTATCTTTCAGTAATTGTGCTATGTAATGTGCATATCTTAAGTGTGACCTATCTTTAGGTTGTGTGGTAATGTAGTATGAAGACTTCATCTATATCACCTATTTTTAGGTTCAATGGTCGAGTGTTGAAGTATAATTGTAACATCTTTGTAATATATCTGACATGTTTTGTGGCTAGGCTAACATATATATCAGATGTATATATAAATAGAGAAATCATTTTGTATATGAGGTGATAAGCGAGAGAGTACATTAAAGGTGATATAGTGCAAGTATGATGTTGTGAATACTTTGTAAATTTGTGTGTAAGAAGAAGTCAAATGTGTGGAGAGTAACTTTAACGTCAAGAAGTGCCTTACATACACAGTCCTATAAGTATATGGTAGAAGATCTATAACTAGATCTACTGCTAACGGTGATTACTGTACTATTAGATGGAACTATTTTCATGCATAGACAAATGCAATTTCATCAATTCACATTTTTTCTATAAGACATCTTTTTAATACATCTTTTGTCTAAGGGTAGTTATCCTGATCGATAGTTAGCCAAATAGGAGTGAGAAAACCGATCATGAGCCCTTTGTAAAAATCACCTTAACTAGTGTTACCTTAATCGGTGTTTACTTTCATGAGAATGAGTTTCTCCATAGTTTTTCCCATCTTGGGTTTCCACTTTATATCTAGTGTTATGGTGCTTATTGTTCTTGTTCCTTGAAGCTTTTATCAAGCTTAATTATTTGTATGGTTTGTTCTTATACCCAATCAGTAAAGTTTTAGAAAGTATCTTGAAATAACTAATTCACCCCTTGCTTCAGGTATTCAGCCTATTCAACAAATATCTCTCAACTTCTCTCATATGTCCTTGGCACATTTGCAATGCATCACCTTCATTAGCTCTAGTTTTGTTAATCTACATAAAATTACATTTTTTGCTCTTCCATTTCTTTCTTATGCTTTCTTCCTTTTTTAATTTTTTGGAGAAGCTGATGGAGCTCTATATCTATTTAAAGCTAATTTCCTAAGGCACTTATGTAAGTATCCATTCTTAGGCTGCAAAAAGCATAGTTTATTCCATTGATCAATAGAGTTTGCTTGAGGAGAATCCTTCTTTTCCACCCATGTGTGCTCATTTAGATCTTCCTTCTAGTTGGTTAGGATAACTTTAAGGATCCAACTCTTATACCACATATTGAACACATAGTTATATTGAGAGGGGGGAGGGGTTGAATTAGTATAATAAAATTCTTTTTAACTTTTTAAAATTTATTCAATACAATTATGCTTAAATTCTAAGTTAGCACGTGTGAGAAAATAACAAGCAATGCAACAATGAGAAGGTTTGCATGGAAACCCTTGTAGAAAACTATGATAGAAATTTGCCTATATTAATTTTCTTGTTACAAATTCTAGAGACACCAACTCCTCATTCACTTAAATTCACCAGCCTCACATTCAAAATGTAGTCACAAAATTTATAACCCTCTTAATCTCCAATAGTTCCTCCTTCAATTCTATAACTTGATCACGAATCTCCCACAAAATGATCTCAATCTCATCTTACAAAATATGCTCATGAACTCCTCATATACTTCTTATCAAATCTGAAATAATCTTCTCATATGATGCTCTCTCTAGATTTGGTGTATGTACTTGATCTATTTTCTTTTTTTTCACCCATGCAAACTTATGAAACTCCATTTCTAATCACTATATATATCTTTACTTCTAAGAGTCGTACCCTTTTGGATTGAAGAAACATGTGTATTATTAGCTGCTTTTAGTCATATTAATAATTCCATACCTTCACTTACAAACTGTATCTCTTCTAAATCGTATCTTAACAATGTTTACTAAATCGTATCTTAACATTAACTCTATCTTGGTAAATTTATTCTTAGTAAAACAGATCGCCATATTGTTGTAATGCGCTCTTGTATGAAGTGTTTTAGGCATCCTTTACATTGTTTTGTCTTCAACCTTTATCATGATTACTAACGAGTTGTTCAATATGAGACACCAATGACAAACTTTTGAGCATTATGTTCCTATGATTTGTTTGTACTTGACTATGCATTATTTTCATGTTAACTTAGAGATAATTGTTAACCATTCTCGACGGTTGTGTTCTATTCAATAACCATTCAATATTTCTAAAGATGAAATGAAAATTGTGTTCTTCAATAAAAATATTCCAATTAATCTTAGGACATTTTTTTCCTCAAAAATAAATCGAAAAGCCCATAAAGAAACTACTAAATTTAATCAGTACGAATGAGAGAATTTTGAGAAAGTCCCTTGAATTAGGCTGTGCCGAATCAACCCAAGGCTTTTCGCACTGCCTTCATACTTTCCACCTTAATATGTATACAATGAGCATCCTGTGCATTAAATTAGTCTGTCTGTAAGTTTGAAAATATAAACGGTTAATAAAGAGATGGGTGCAGACAAAAAGAAATCTTATATCACAACTTCAAAAGAGGTTTTGCCTCCTTTATAAATATCCATTGGTGTAGTATCAACTTTGTAACTCCATATATTCCAACATTGAGATTTATACAAAACCCAGAATCTTGCACATGACCTGCTTTTCATTGAGATTAGATTCAATTTTCTTAAATTTACACTTAGGCATTTAATTCTAATTAGTTGTTCATTTATGTTTGACACTTGTCTACATAAGTTAGCATGTTTCATAAGTCTATTAGAGATGTGTCGATGTCATTTCGACACATCATCCTAGTTTTTTGAGCGGTTTTGCCACCAGTCTAGTTCATCCCTTCTTTTGTGGTTGGGCTCATTTGCATTCTATGCCTATATGTAATCGACTTCTACATTGAGTCTATTGTGGGCTATTGCTCACATTTTGTGGATCATCTTATCTCAGACATCCTGCTAGTTCTTTCAAGTTCATCAAAATTTGAAATTCATTATAAAACATTCAAATCATTATCCAACTCATAGCATACTCATAATACAAAATTATTCTCTTTATCATGCATTTTGTAGAGTGAGATTTGAGATTTCTATTGCAATCAAGACAGCTCTATAGTCTAAAGACTAATATTTAGGAAAGATTGTTAGCCTGTAGTTAAAAGAAATACAAAATTGAAATAAAATAAATTATTTTATTAATTTACGAGAATGACAAAGGTTACTTGATCAAATGATCTAAAATCAGATTTTAATTGAAAATAAGCTTCATTTTATAGAAATTTTAGATACATCCAATTTAACTCCTTAAAACTTATCATAGAAAACATATTTTATTATAAATAAAAGGAAAAAACAAAAAGTAAAAGTAAAAAATTATACAAATTAAAAAAATTAATAAATACTCTAACATAATGTACAACATATTTTTTCAGATTTTAAGTGCATACAATTATATTATAGTTCAATTAACTGTTCTAAAATTTTCAGAAAACTTTCAAAAAATGAGATGATTTAAAATTCTTAATCATGTTTTATCCTCACTGCAAACGGATATATCATCTCTAATATGGCACCCAGAATTATCTCTCATTTTTTGAGCTTGGAGATTAATGAATACCAAGGAAAAGGCAAAAAAAAGATTGACCTTTCCCCCATAATATGAGAGGAAGTACTATAAATAAGATGATGTTGCCAGTTTTGCAGTATTTCTGAAAATATATATTGACAACAATTTACTTTCTCAAACTAGTATAACACATACAAATGAATTGGAACAGCTTACAATCTCAAAGAAGACTAGGCTGTGATGGAAGTGAAAATAAAAACTAGCAAACATAGAGGACTAAAACTTCTTATTGAACTTACAAACATCTAAAACTTAGAACATTGCCTGCCACTGAAGAAGATATCTATTGTATTCCATGTTTTGATTCACATCTGTCAATAGCTGCCACCATCCATTTGAAACTGCTGACATCACCCGCTTTTACATGTCCATGAATCCCACACACATCTTATTATTTGGCCTCCAATAATATCTAATATCAGAATTCCAGAGCTGTACATCTTCTTTTATAGAAACATCTCGTCCAATCTCTACTCTGCAATCAATTTTATTCATGAAATTCTTATAAGACTATTAAAGAAAATGATTGTCTTAAAAAGAAAACTCAAAAAAATTTACCTCGAGCAATACAGCCAATAGATTGTTTGAGTGCAAGTGTTGCTGTACTCATTGAATCCAACGAGGTATCTTTCCCCATAGATTATTGTAAGATAAGTGAAGCCTCTCCAACATCGAACATGCTTGTAAACAATCAGGGATCTCCCCTGTTAATTTGTTGCGATGTAGATAAAGACGTCTTAGCTGGTATTTTTCCGCTAAGCTGGTTTTGTGTCAAAGCTAACTCAGTCAACTTTGAGAGATTACCCAAAGAGCTAAAGAACCTGCAGGTGACTGAGCATGCCCAATTCAGGGGAATGGGACCTATAAGATCATTTTCTGCCAATTGCATATCAGACAAGGCAGAAAGATTACCCAAAGAGCTAGGAATGGTACCGGTGAGATTGTTTGCTCCCAAATAAAGGATCTTCAAACTTGATAGGAGACTCAGCTCTGGGGGAATGCTTCCGTGCAGTTGGTTATAGGAGAGACTCAGGTCATACAAACTGCGGCAAGCAGAGAGAGAGGAGGGAATTGTTCCGTCTAATTGATTGCGGTGTAGCCAGAGTTTCTGCATACGGGCAAGTTGGCCGAGTTGAGGCGGGATGTGACCGGTGAGGGCATTGTTGGATAGATCCAGGGATCCAAGAGATGAAAGATTCCCCAGCACAGGAGAGATTGTGCCGTGTAGATTCATTTGGGATAAATTGATGGCACGGACAGAGTGGAAAGAGGGATCGCAGGTAACACCAGACCAATTGCAGAGGGGTACATGGGGACTCCAGTCTGGCAGAGAAGCGGTGCTATTGTGGGAAATGGCATCTTTGAATCGCAACAGCAAATGCTGTTGTTGGTGTTGATCATTGAGAGAGTGAGGAAGAGAGGAGACTGAAAACATGGAAAGCATCATCACAGGGAGGAGGAAGAAGAAGAAGAAGAGGGGGAGGGGAGCCATGGTAGAGCAAATTAGAGGAGCAGGCAACAAAGTACAACAAGGCGATATAATTGATTTGAAAGAAATGAGGATGAAGAATATATAGATAACGTTACACGATAAAGGAGCGGAATTCATTATTTATTATTTAATTATTAAGTAGAAGCTTTGTAAGAAAAGTTATAATATTTTAAAGATCTTATCAATTTAAAATCCATTTTAAAAGTTAAAACATAAGTTATATATATAAACATTATTTTCTTTTATTTTTATAAATAAAAATGGGTAGTTTTCATATAATTGACTTGAGTGGAAAAACAATTTGAAGCAATTACTAATCTTATACCGCTTTAGCTGTTCATATTTAATATAGAATTGGAATCTAATTCTAGATAATTAGAAGAGTTAAAATTATTTAACTACTATTTAATAAAATATTATCGAAAGGTTATAGTTTGCTTTCTATTTCATTTTAACAAGTATTATCATTTTAAAAAAATGTATTAAAATTTAATTCTTTATTTTTTATGTATTTCTTTGAAGTCATTTTTACTAGTTAATAATTTTGAAAATTAAATTAATACATATGTTCAGATTGAAAAATTGAACAATTTTTGTTTTGAGTTTTTTTTCTTAAATTTTTTTGGCAATTTTTTAAGGATCTTATATTTCTATTTGCATTATAATTGTGTGGGAAAATATTTTTTTAATTAAGTGAGGAGTGTCACAAATTATACAAATTAAATTGATAGGTTAACAAGTTTTAATAATGGACCATATAGGTCCTATGGTCTTGAAAATCGCAACACCTAATGCATTTAGTGAATAACAAAAAAACACTCTCCTAATGCAACATTATGTATTCTTATCACTTTGTCAAAGAGTCTACATATCTATTGTTCCTAAATTTGTCTTAGTTGAAAATAGTTGCATACCTAGATAATTACCTAATTAGGTATTTTATTACTTTTTTCACTTAAACTAACTAATTTAGGAATATTTTTTCTTATTCATTATGATGTGAACACTTGTTAAGCTCTCATCTAATCTTCTCCTAGAGTTTTCATTTAGGGTTTTATCTTTACGATTTTATAATCATTCAATGCAATCTATCCAATTCATTCATAAGTTAATCTCAATATCAAATTCCTCTATAGATCAATCTCCATTATAGTTGCATGGCACCAATCATGGTTTTTTCTCTTCATCAGAGCACGATATATGTGACTTCCTTTTATTTTCCTAGAGATCAAGCCTTGAAGAGGAAAATTGGCTCATCTTGGAGAAAAATTATTTATGGGTTTTGTTTATAGCTAGAATTAGTTGTTTGAGTAGTTGTCACTTTGCCAAAATTTACCTATTTTTGTGAAAAATAAATAAAAAAATAACTGTCTATTACTTTTGTTTAGTTAATTTTGGAATAAAATATTTTTCATGTTTTCATCATAGTTATGAAAAGTTATTTGTGTATCTATCAGATTTTTCATGCAACCAGTAAATTTAAAGAAATCAAGTTAAAAGGCTCATCTCTACTTGTTATTAGCAAGTTTAATGTAGCCTATTTTTAAAAAACTCATAACTTGAGCATACAACGTCAAAATTAGGCAAATCATATATCATCCTAAAACTACTTATAGGAGTTTTTTAGAGGTGTAGGTTTCATCCTCAATTTTTTCTATTCTACAAAATTAGATCTTTCTTATTTTTGAGCTCATATTTTTTTACTAGTATCTTCTTATTTTATGGTTCTTGTGACATTAGAAAGGTGGTTCAAAGATATTTAGACCTATTCATGTATTTTTATTATATTTTTCTATAGGTAAATTTATTCAATATTATGTGTTTTCATAGTTTGGCCAATTACTTAGACATTTTGGTACTTGGAAAGAATTTATTTTCATAAGACAATTTTATTTAGTGTGATTTGCATGAATTATGATTATTTGGTCCCAATAATTTCATACTACGGGGTTATCATAAATATTTTTTATCGTCCTATAGTTATCATCTTAGAAAAAGGGTTTACTAACACATCTTAGTTGGCTAGATCTTTTAACTTGTTTGTATGGGCTCATATGTACCTAAACCAACCATACCAAGAGGTAGATAATTTTGGGGTATTATAATAAACTAGGTTGTAAAAATAATTTATAGTAGTGTGAATCCCAATACGACATGTTCTATATTGGATCTTGAGTGTCCCTAAACACATTAGACTCAACCTTTGGAGATCCAAGGAGATCCTCATATTTTTCCATTTCAAATGATCTTGCTATGCATCTCATTCTCCCTATACATTTAGATCATATACCCTTTAATAATGATACTTTAGGGTACTTGAGTATATCAAATTGTTGGCAAGACACAAATGATAGTGCATGACATGTTGTATTTGAGGGAAACTATACACTTTACTCTTGGACACCCTTTAGATATTTTTCTTACCGATTGTTTTAGTGATGAAAAGAAGCTAAGTATGAAGAACATTACAGGATAGAGGTTCAAAGATCGAGTTAGTATAGACAGAGGTAAAAGTGTCAGATGTTGTGAAGCTATACCTTGAAAGTAGACATCATGATATGTCTAATTCGATCATTGTAGATATTGGAGTTGTTGGATGTATGAGATATCCTTAACTATGTATTGGGTTATCAATAAACTATCTAGGACAATGACTATATTGTTTTGATCTATCGGTAATCTTGGTATATCATTGACTATGATTATTTTGATGAATTATCTTGATAGGTCCAACTATGGAGAATATTATATTTGCATAGCACGTTATTATATGGTGAATTAATCAAGGTATAATGGAATCTTCTACACATTTCATTATACACCTATTGGGTTGATTGAGATATGTTTTTGACATGTATATAAGATCAAGTTTTTAGATCATGTGATGGAAGGCAGTAATTCATGACAGTTAGAAGATATGGTGTACAAATAGAATAATATTTGTGATGTAATATTGATGCGAAATTGATAGAGCTTCATCAGAACTGTATTGTCATAGTTGATACTATTTGTTAGTTCGATTTTGGACTACATGTTCAATCTGATTTTTAAGTGGCTTAATGCCTTGATGTACTTTGGATTTTGTATTGAGTCGTAAGATCTAGGATGTAAGCTTGAATGCATGTGAATACCCCTTATATATACTATTACCTTTAACAAGGTACTTATTATTTTAGTAGTGAGAAATTTTAGTGGGTACCATCCCCACCTAGGTTTTTCCCCTAACAAATTTTTCCTCAAAAATAAATCATGGTGTTATGATGTTATGTGTGCTCATCCTATTTTGTTTTCTTTCAGTTATTTGTGGTTTCAAGATTTTGTATTGGATTAATAAAATTAATAATACTACTATACCAATTCACCCCCCTCTCAGTGCTCCCTAATCCTAACAATTGGTGTTAGAGGCTAGTTCCTTGGAAGAAGTTTAAAAGCTTGAGGGAGATCCTGATGGAAGTACGTAGAAGTATTAATAATTAGATTTTGAATTTACTTGAAGATTCATAAAAATCCAATGCTCCTATCCTTGATCTAGAAGAAAAGTTGAAAGAGGCTGATAGATGTATTGAAATCTTTAAATAGCAATTGACATAATCTAGAGACAAGAAGATAGACCTTGTGGATCAACTATCAGAGAAAGCTAGTGACTCTACACTTGCTGGAGAAGACAAACCTAAATAGTATGATTTGACTGCAAAGGAAAGAGACAACCTAAAGAGTGAGATGAAATCCATAATAATCAAGATGACTAAGGAGATAGAAGAAAATAAGATTTTTGAGCAATTCTTGAAGGCTAAAATCAAAGAATGTTATAAGTTGAATAGCGAAGTTTGACAGTTGCAAGTTTATCTCAAAGAATCTAAACATAATGAGTAAGAGTTGGACAGAGTAAATGAGATATTGAGAAGAGATCTTGCATTGGCTAAGGAAATTCAATAAAAGTTTAAATCTAGCATTAAAAATCTTGATGAGAAAATTGTGAATCAAAGGGCACCTAAAGAAAAGAAAGGATAGGGATTTGAGAAAGAATAAAGCTCTGGATCTAGTTGGGAAAGTAATGATTCATGTAGAAAGAAGGAAGAACCTAAAAGGACACCTACATTGCAAAATTTAAATGGAAGATACTCTACATGTAGTAGGTTTGGGAACAATGCAAAGGAGTGCAAAAGAAAGATTAACACATTTTTAGGCTATTGTTTCATCTACTACAATTATGCACACAAATCAAATGAATGAAATTCCAAATGAACTATCCTATGAGCTTATGAAACACCACCTTCTTTAAATGCAACAACTTTGGACACATAGTGAAAGATTGTAGATTGAAAAACCCAACTAATTAGAGGTATGTAAATTTGAAGGTTATATTTTATAAATGCAATAATTTTGGTCATATAACCAAGGACCCTTTGGATTCCAACAATGGGATATGAAGTGGGCCCTGATATTTTGGTTAGGTATGTTGAGGAGATGTTGATCAAACCAAAGGATCCTAATGCTGAAAGGGTTGATACTTATGCAGAGAAGTATTAGGAAGTTCATAGTGGTCTTCATGATGTAGCTAGGAGAAAGAAGATAAAGAAGATGGTTAATTTTATTATAGAAAAGGAAGGCATAAGAAATGATCAAATAAAAGAGTTGAGGAAGAATGTAGAGGAGAAAGAGAAGATTAGTTCAACCCAAGCTGAATCGATTGATGTTGAGAACAAAACATCACTTCCTCCACCTATTTCTATACCACCTAGTCAAAGGACAACCATGAGTGTATCCAAAGATTTGGTTACACCTCTTGAGAAGAAGATGACTAAGAAATCACAGTCTATACTTGTGAGGAGAAAGTCAAAATAGAAGATTATTGGTCCACATAAAAGAGATAAATAAAATGAGGATGTTTCATCCACTGATTCAGATTTGACAAAGAAGAAAAGAAAGACTAAAGGAGCACTAACAAAAAGAATTGTCAAGGACATACCTATGAGTGTCAATAAGAATGAAAATATTGTTAACAAGATTTGGTATAAAGTAACTAAACTTGGTATTTTGGTTGAATTTAAGAAGTATTATCATTTATTTGATGAGAAAGAGTGAGTGACACTTAAGCAAGAAGTGATTAAATTCATTTGAACAATTTTATCAAATCACCAGTTGAGATTAAGGATCATATACTTGATGAGTTGTACAACAACTTCGAAGAAAGGAGACTACTTGTACTTGAGGAAGACTGCAGGATTAGACAGGTAGCTATCTCTAAGACATTTCTTGTTATTAGTAATGATAAGAGTAAAAATTTACTAGATGAAGCAAAGAAGATATTGTTGACGAAAATGAGAATTAATATTCTCATGAATGGAAGATCAGAATAAATCATAGCAGAAACAAATGGTTATATACTTAGTAAAATGCTTATTGAGTTTATACATGATGCATCAAAGAAGGACCCAAAGACAAAGAGGAGAGAAGATAAATATGCTATGCATAAACCATCTACTTCCTCTAGTATGGAGCTAGATCTCTTTATATCCAGTGTACCTATTTCTTTGAGTACTATAGAAGATGATGGAGAAGATATCCTAGGAGTAATGAATTAAAAGTTTGAAATATCAGTAGAGGAAGTTGGAGAAGTAATGCCTAAGAAAGACTATATTATTGATAAGCCAGATGAGGTAGATACTGAAAAGGAGATTGATGAACATATTGATGATGTTCAAGATCTTGATGCTATGAATGTTGTAGATATTGAGATCTCTGATGGACAAGATGTAAGTACAGATGAATAGGAAAAGAAATCAGAAGAATGCATTGAACATAGAACATCGAAAGCTCATGTAGAGGATAAAACAAAGTGACAAACAATATGCATATCCATAGCTCCCAAAAAAATAATAAGAAGGCTCAATTTAATTTTCACAATGTAGTGCCAATGTAGTATTGTACTATCATAGCATTTAGAAATCAAATCATTTTAAGTTAAAAAGAATCTTACAACTAGTTAGCAATCAGGTACCTTAAGGTTATGATTGTAGAGATTATGATCTAGAGTCTTAAAGCTTGAGGTCAAATTTTATTTACTAGCAGTCAACAATGAAGTACAATAAGGTTATGGTGATATGAAGTCTTAAATTGCAGACATTGAAATTTCTTAAACTTGAATTAAGAACATAATCTTGAGAAATATGGTCAATGAATTAGAGAAATTAAAGTACTTAGTTTTAGGCAAATTTTGGTCACCAATTTCTATTTTTTTAACTTTTGATTGATTAATGATCATTTCATGGTGTTTTCTACAAGATGACATGAATATTTTAAAAATGTTAGTCCACAATATTAACTAGTAAAGAATATTCAACATGAATATAATTCACATCATTATCATACTAAAAAGATAACAAACTTCATAATAAGCACAACAAGGTATTCCATTTCAAATGTCCAAAAAGAAAAAAATGAAAGAACCTTCATTCAGAAGATGCGTGAGAGTGTACAATCTCTCACTACATTCTAAGATTAAATGTCTTATTAGATATTGAATTCAATAGAAGCAATACATACATTACACTTGAAATAATCTGCTAATATTGTTCTAAATAGTTGAGGGCTTATGTGATAATAGTTGAAATAGGTGAGGCTTGACCCTTTGGTGAAATGGTGGGGATTTTTTCCTATAGTGTCAACACCCAAGATTCAAATCTCCATAGGGTCACTCTCTATCATGTTAATAATTGAGAGCTTTTTCTTTGACCCTTGGTGAAATAGTGCCAGGGCTTCTTTCTTGTAGAGCTTACACCTAAAGCTCAACAATTTTGGTCTTGACCCTTTGGTGAACTGGTGGCTAGGCTTATTTCTTGTAGTGGAAAAAGCTAAGTTTCAAATCCCTATGAGGTCGCTCTCTACCCTATCAAAAATTACTATACTTTACCTTGACCCTTGGTGAAATAGTTGGGCTTCTTACTTGTAGAGCTTACAACCAAGGTTCAACAATTTTACAACGAAGGTTGAGATTCCCATGAGGTCTCTCTCTACTATGTCAAAAATTAGGAGTATTTACCTTGACCCTTGGTGAAATAGTGGGTATTCTTTCTTGTAGAGATTACAACCAAGGTTCAATAATTATTTGGGCTTGACCATTTGGTGAAATGGTGGGGCTTCCTACCTATAATATAGACAACCAAGGTTCAAATCCTCATGGGGTTTCTCTCTACCATGTCAATAATTAAGATCTTTTACTTTGACCCTTGGTGAGATAGTGGGGCTTCTTTCTTGTAGATATTACAACTAAGGTTCAACAATTTAGTGTTGGATGCAGGTGTGGAAAGGTAACTACTGAGAGGGGAGGGGTGAATCAGTACTTCAAATATCTTTTAAACTTTTCTAAAATTTCATTCATTTACTGATTACTTAACCTTTGCATGCATTACATGAAAATAAATAAATATAACATAAAGATACATTACACAATAATTTTGGTATTATAGAAATCCTTGTTAGAGGATAAAAACTATAGTGGAGATGACACCCGCAACTCTTCACTACTGCAGGAATAAATTTTCTCGATTAGAGCTAAAATTCTTAGCTATTTATGATAGCTTACCCTGTTAAAGGTATTAATCTGGTTAATATTTCTAAGATTGCTAAGTCTACTCTATTAAGTAATTTCAAAACTCTAATCTAAGAATTATACCATGTTAAAGGATTTATACATAAGATTTGTTAAGATGTGCTCGGTTGAGAGACTTATACAATTCTAATTAACCTTTAATCAATAATAACAAAATTTCAATCCAATTTTTATCAGAAAATGCTTATCAGGCTCTATGTGCTCATCAATCCATTACCTCATACTGTGTATCCATCATACTAACTAATTCAATATTCGGTAGCTTGATTCTGAATCTCTTCCTCAATAATATGATACTTGGTAGCTACTATGCTTATTCCCCTTCTTCTCTAATTTACAATCTCCAATTTCTCTTCACACATTCATAGGCTAGCATTCCTTTGATCTTTTCACTTTGATCTTCTTATATACAATTTCTTGAAGTAGTGCTAGAATTTCTAGAATCTTCATCTTCAAGTGGTGGTAGCATTGGGTATACTTCTAATGCAGATCCATTCTTAATTATCATTGGCTGAACTCACCTTGTAATCATGTATATTCATTTTATTTCAATCTCCAATGTTCTATTATTTGATCTCCTCAAGATTTGTAAGCTATTTTCTGATCGGTGTCCAGGTTCAATGTACTTAGATTTCATCTGGTGTGAGATTGCCCTTCTTGGTAATACATTTTCTCTATCTTGGTAACTAAGTTCTCTTATCGGTTAGATTCTTGGTAGAAAATGGTTCTTGGTGCTCGGTTCTTCCTTGCTCAGTGTCTATACTTGCTTTCTTTAACTAAAATTCATTGTTAACTAATTCCTTTTACCGACTGCTTTCTCTTTCTTACTGACTCATGTCTTTTGCCTTATCGAATGACTTTGACAAACATAGTGAACTCCATATAACTAATGACCAAAAACATACTCTTAGGAGTATCAATCTACCCCTTTTGCATTAGTTTGGTATGTTTTTTAAAAACCTTCAAATTTTCAAAATCTTTAAATTCATATATCAAAATTTTGTCCTGCCCTATATCTCTTCTTCCTTGATAAAACTTATTACTCCCCTGAAGTAATAATTTTGGTACATCTCAATAATTTATATATCTATTCTTTATCTTCTATGTATATATTCCCCCTTATACTTATACTTGTATATTCCCCTTTTTATCTATATTCCCCCTTTTTTAACAAAAAGACCAAAATATTTACTTGCTATCCAACTTGGGGATCTTATAAAAAATTCCTATGTATTTTTCCTATACATCCTTCAATTGTTAGGATTTTGTAACACTAAGAGGGGGGTGAATCGATGTTATAATACTTTACTGAATTCTTCAACTTCTTTACTTTCCTTAAGAAACAAATAAAGATCTAACAAAAAATGAACAACCATGCAACAAAGAAAAACATAGAAGAAATCATAGTTCACCATATTTTTTTTCAAGGAAACCCTAACCAAGGGAAAACCCCAGTGGGGATGGTACCCACAATGTTCTGCATTATGAATCTTGAAACCTTGTTAGGAGTTCTAGCTCTGTTAGGAGCTAGTTAATATAGTATAAGAAGATCCCTGTTAGGGGATGTATACAATAAGACCCATGTTAAGGAGTCGACATTGTTAAAGGAAAAAAAACCATGTTAGGGGTGTACAATAGGTGCAACAACTCTTACAACAAATCTACTACCTAGAATACAAATAGTTAACACAGTATCTCTAGAAGAACTCCTCTTGTTCTCCTTCCTCGTGATCTTTGTTGTATACTTTAGATATTTCACAATTCACATCCAACAACATTACATCCATATATTATAATTTTTCATACTTACTTTTACAAAAGTGTCTACATAGTTATACCATGTTAGGAGTATAACTAAAAATTTATTCAGAATCACTCTTTATAAAACATCAAGCATAATTGCACACTTCATTAACATCCTTAGTCAACCTCAAATCAGAGATAGCATCCAAAAATAAGTTTCCAAATATTCACAAATTCAGCCTCAATGATTGCTAGCATGTTATGCTCTATTTACTGTCTTTGCATCTAATCAACTGAACATATCTCTCTAATTCATCAATACTAACATGTGTGACCTCACAGATGTGTTCATTAGTGTTCTACAAGCATGTCATTAGGATCATATGCCTCAATACAACTTTTTTGAAGCTAGCTAAGCTATTCTGTCAGACTGGGTTATTGAAATAGTCCATGGACTTAGGCATTTTTCATTCAACAACTTCATTCAAACATAATCATCATATCCAGTATGTGTGACCATAAAAATGATGAGTGTTTCCATAAATGATAACATTTCATACATGTTCATATGTGTGCATGTGCTGACCACTTGGCAACAATCTCCCCCTTTGGCATTGATGGAAACACTTAGTGAAAAATGACTAAGTGCATCATCAAAGCAAAAAGTTAAAAGGAAATATAATGAAAAAATTAACACACAAAGATTCAACACATAAGCTTCAAGAAAGTCCCTTTATTTATGTTTGTTGTACTTCATATTACACACACAAAATTTCTCTCTTTCTCACTTCAGTTGTGTCTCACTTCTCTCCCCATTACAATTGTCTACTCCCCCTTTACATTGTTCTCTCTTCCTCACATTACATTTGGCATTTTTCACTCTATCTATCCCCCTTTGACATCAATGGAAAAGGATACCAAAATTTCAAAATCAATTAAAAAACAAAAAAAAGAGTTAGAACATGCAAAATCACAACTTAAGTATCTACAACACATCTCTGTAGTTGGTCCTCAAAATATGTATATTGGCATTCTATGAGTCTTTTATTTCCTCTACCATATGAATCATTCCACTTAGACTGAATGTGGCCTTGTCTATTGTCTCTACATCGGTAGGCACTAGTTCCTGAAATGTTTTGAAGCCAAGTTGTAAGTCCTCATAGGTTCTCTCCAAAACACTGATCTTTAGGGTAAAAATGTTCTTTAGTTCTGTAAATATCCTCTAAAATTGGTCTTTCTCTATTTGTAAGGTATGGATTTGATCCTTGATCCTGTTAACTTCCTTATTCATGTCCATAATTTTATTATCTCAAAAATATTTATAGAGGTTTTCCAAAGCCTCTTAATCCTATGCTATGATGTTTGATATATTCTTTACATGCTCGAGTGAAGTCATGCAAAGTCTATAGAGATCCTATCCATCCATAAGACAAAATTTAATTTCCCTTTTAGTGGAAATCAATGTATTAAGATCACTCTTTATCCCATCAAGAGTATCTTTCATCCTTAACTTCTTAAAATCATCAATAACTTTGATTCTTGCAGCATCCTCTAATTTATCAAAAAAAAATTGTACTATACTTAGAACATTGTCTAGATTATTTACATTATCTCCAATATCATCAGGAGGTGTATTGAAAAACTTACTCAAAACTTGTGTGCTATGTAGTCTTGTCAACCTTCTTTTAAAATTTCTCCTAGTTCTTAGCAAAAGCAAGTACTGACCATTGCATCAAATCAGACACATCTATGTCCTCTAGGTTAGCTGGAAATAATTGGGAACCAATTGCCAACAAACTAGGTTTGGAAAAAGGAGTGATAGGTAGTAATCCTTTTGCACTAGGAGTGTTAATTTCCTTCTCCTCTTCCTTTTATTGATCTTTTTCCATTTCTTGTTCCTTCTCTTTTTCTCCAATTTTGTCTTCTGCAACCTGCTCCTTTTCAAGAGTTTTCTCCTTTTCCTACTCCTTTTTTGTTGAATCTTCTTGAAAGATCTTAGGAGGCTCAAGATTCTCTACTATTGTATCAATTTTAGCCAATATCTCATTCATCTAAAATGGATCATGTCTATCCTCCTCTGTGTTCAATGAAATCCCAACATTATCAATATAAAAGTTTGGTAAGGTAGTATCTACTACCTCCAATTCTTCAGGCACATCAGCTTCCTCTACAAGTTTTACAATTTTGGGTTTAGTATAGATGATTACTGGGGTTGGAGTCCTTGTAGACCTTCCAAGATTAGTCACTTCTCAAGGAGTAGCTGTACAACCTTGTCATGTGTTTCTTTCTCAACCTCATCATACTTTCGAGCCATAAACTTGACGATTCTAGTTTTAGTCCTTAATTTTGGCCTTAACTTCTCAAGCCAATTTACCATCTCATTCCCTTACATGGTAGGAATGTTTTGAAGAAGGATATCTTGTCTCATTTTTGTGTCTTCACCCAATGTTTTCTTCTTCCTTTCTTCTAATCTTTCAAATATTTCTTTGCTGATCTGACTTTCTATTTCAATTAAATTCTTCTTGAAAGTAAGAATATGTTCCAAAACTATGTCTTATATCTTACTTTTCTCTTCATCATCATATCTGTCATAATAATTTTCAATAGAAGCTAGTTTACCTTCATTTTCTACTCTTTTCTCCAATACTTTCAGGAAAGGTTTGAACAAATGTCTTTTTGTTTCTTGACTTTTCTTTTTCTCTTCTTGTGCTCTTCTCTTTTTTTTTGCTTCAAGCACTCTCAAGTTAGCCTCTTGAAGTTTTCTATCTTTCTCATCTTCTTCTTCCTTTTTATTTTGTTCCTTAGTCTTCTCTATATCCTCTATTTCCATTACATGAACTTCTTCTTCTTGTGCCTATTCTTGTACAACCTTTTGTTGTTTACCCTTTCTTTCTAAAGATGGAGGAGTAACAAATGTTATCCTATTTCTATCTGGTCCACTAGCCATGGCCTTTGGTCTAGCTTTAGGAGGTGTTTTGCCTTGTTTATTTTCTTGTGCAACTTTCCTCTCTGATATTCTCCTAGTTGGTGTACAAGTGTTATCCTTGTCCTTCTCTCCTTCTTCAACCTCCATAGCTTGAGGTGTTCCAATCTTAGGTTGAGGAGGGGTAATGTTATGTCTCTCCCCAAGTTCTACAACTTTTTATTTGACAATCTTCATTTTATCTTTGGTGATTCCATGTTTCCCTACTATTTTTTCAACAAGGGACTCAACTTTTCTTTCTTTTCTTCCCTTTACCATCTCTTCATTTACTCCAATATACTTTTCTTAATATGTTCCCCATATAATAATATTGGGGTCTTTAGTGGACTGTAAAACATGTTGAATATGTAACTCCAAAATGGTGTAATCAACTTCATAGACCATAGGAGTAGCCCATAAAGTTCTAGGTTCAACTGCTTCAAAGAATGTACTATCAGTTTCTACCATGAAACAAATTTCACCCTTATACAAGTCAACTAATCTCCAAGGGATTATTTTCCTTTCATGCATTTTCTTCTGAAAAAGCTTCATTATGCTTTCAAATTCAACATATCTATTTTGTTCATCACTTCTCCTTATACTCTTCATCTTCAACTACCATTTTATATTCCATGTCAATGTATTTATGGTATAGGAGCACCAAGGCTAAGCATAAAGGTTAAGGAGGAACACCAGGGTCACTCATAGATCCTAGGGGGAGTTGAAGACAAACCATGAACATGATGGGTCATTTTCATTGTAATAAGACCAATTTTGGTCATTTGATTATGTTTTGGTAGTATGTTGATCATTTTGTAATAAGATCAATCATGTAAGCCATTTTGGCACTAGAGGCTAGAAGAGAACTCTTCGAGGTCACTTGATGATCCAAGTGTAAATGAGGTTGATGAAGACCAATAAGGTCAATATTGGGTGTAAGTTGGCCATTAGAGCAATTGAAAGATGTAAAATTCACTAAAAGTGCAAAAGCATGTAATATTGCCTAATTGGCACAATAGGCCTATAAGGGCTAGTAGAGGGTTTAAGGTCTTAAGTATTAGGATTTGATCCTAAGGGGAATTTAGAAGTTGATATAAATTCTCATGGATAAAGAGTTGTTGAGTTGACAACTATGTTTTCAAATTGACAACAATAAATTAAAATGCAACAATCAATTAATTGTTTGTTGTCGGTTTGGTAGGGAGTTATAATTGTTATCCAACTTGGAGAGGTTTATTTAGGTAGTGTGTGCATGAGTGTGAGAAGATAGAGTTTAGGGAGTTTGATAGGGGTGTGTATCAATAAGGAAAGGAATATAAACATAGTTTAAATCAATAAACCAATTCATTTCTTGCAATTGGCACAGTCTTGGCCATCATGGCATAGTCCCTATTTCTGGGTTACTAAACTCTTCATTAAAATGAAAAATTGATTGGGAATGAATTAAACCAGGCATGGTTTAAGTTTCTTTCATTTCCATGTACTTGATATATTGTTTTTTTAAGATTTGAGGAAAAAGAGTCCAAGTTTATCTTGACTATTCCTGAATAGTGTTTTGTGCAATCAGACAATTATGTTGAAGTCACAATGATTGCATAGGCTCTCTTACTTTCTGTGGTTAATGTGGATTGTGGGAGAAGCCTATCACTATACTATATGTTCCATTAGGAGTTTTACTGGAGGGATGGATAGGAGATTGAAGAGGAAGAGCTCTAATGGAGAGAAAGTGTTGATTGAGGATATGGAGTGGATGGACCAATCAAGGTTTGAGAGATCCACTTGAAGGAGGGACACTTTTTTATGACATGTTATGCTTATAAATTTTCTTTGAATGGTGTAAGATCCATTGTAAGGATCTAGTTGTGTGTGGAGGAGTCATTTTGACAAACCCCTAGGCTAGTGTCCTTAGGAGTGAGGGTTTGGTGATTGGGATGTAAAAACATGGTGGAATAAACTATAAAATATTTTGATTTAGATCATATGTAAACTTTGTTTAATGGTTGGGAGGTTTGGGGATAAATGGATTTAGTAGTTACTTTGTAAATGGAGGGCTAATAGGGCTATTTGCAGGGTATTAGGGTATTGGTGTGGTTAAATCTTCCAAAGGAGTAATAGGTGATTTTGACACATCTTATGTAATAGGGAAAAGAGTATCTGGATATGCTCTTATTTTTATAAGTCTTTTGGGAAAGTTTTGTGTAATCCTTGGAAACCCATTGAACATAGCTACTAGGAATTAGGCCTAGTTAGCACCCGGGTAAGGGATTGTTGATGGATTAAGTTGGTTGGATGAAACCAGTGGTTGTATTGAGGGACATTGGGTTGTTTATAAGATGTGGAGCCTATTGGTGGCATAAGGAATTTATTTGTGCTCTGATTATGTTATGGTGTGGACTAGATCAATGAGGATGATCCTAGTGATAGGATTACAACCAATTGAATATATTAAAGGAAATTTTGACAACTGATTGGATATTTGAAAAATAGTGATTGATGATCACCAAGCTAGTAAGGTATATGTGAGACATTAAATTTGTTAATGTATTGTCATTAATGTCAACTATTTTTGACGTTACTTGTCATGATGGTTACACATCTTAAGAAGGAAATGATGGTGAATGAATGAGATATCTACATGAAGATGAGATGGATGAGAAAGATATGGATATGATATTCAATGCGTAGCTTATTGATGAGTCTATGACACTATGTTAGTGACTTGATTGTATTACATGATTTTTTAATGAGTTGAAGATCAAGACTGAACAAGTTTATGTGGTTGGTAAATGAAGAATTCGGTATACACCAAGTTGAAATAGTGTACACCAAGAAAGTGTAGTTTATACCAAGTATGATATTAACTGAGTTCATTATCATTGACATAACATGGTATTTACTGAGAGAAAGAATTAAATGAAACTTATGACTGTCGACTAAAGATGATGAGCTGGAAAATTATTGATGATTCCAAGCTAAAAGATAATGTTTGTTATGATGATCAAATGGCTGACAAAATTCATGGATGATCAGATGAAGGATATTGAAACATGTTAATGACACAACTGCTGAGGAAGGTTAAAGTGGCAAAATAAATCATGAAGATTAAGAGGAAAAATATATGGATGGAAATAAAATGGTTTATGATGTCTATAAAAAGAGACAAGAGATTTCTTATTAAGTCTACTGGAGAATTCACTTGAGAGTATTGTATTCATATGAAGCTAATCAAACTAGTTGAAGAGAAAACCAAGCAATTCTATAGACAACACCGAGTGTACGAGAAAACAATTACCGAGCATAACAGATTTGGAGGAAACAAAGAGATTGAATTGAGATTATTGACTAGAGCTATTTTGAGCTTAGAATAGATCTAAAAATATGCAAAATAAGTTGTATATGAATGAAATCATTACTGTAACTGCATTCTAACCATTTATATAGATAAATGTCTTAACCGAGTGGGACTTAACAATCTTTATATTTCAATATGACATTCAATGAATGTTGATTGTTTTCTTGTTGATCCCATAGTGAATAATGTTTGGTGATGGAGAATTGTTAGTGATAAATCCTCTAACCAGGTCACACCTTACAATGTGGTTTGTAACCTTTAACAGGATTGGCTCTTAACCGAGCTCACTTTAGAAGAGTCAATTATTTTGGGTTATCAGTCCCAGGTGGTTTTTCCCCTAATAGGTTTTACATGTTAAAAATCAAAGTGTTATGTGTATAGATGTGTTGAATTGTTATTTTACTTTACACATTACTATAACTAGATTGATCGATAAATAAAGTAGTTAATTTACTTCTATTCAGTAGATGAATAGAAAGACACAATTGATATCTTACCTGGCTAATTAAATTGTTTGAAAGATTTGATTTATACACCAGGGAGTGTTTGAGACTGTAGGATAACTAGAATTAACTGATTTACCCCCCCTCTCGGTTATCTAACAATTGGTATCAGAGAATAGAGTTCTTGAAAGAAAAGTTTGAAGGACTTAAGAAAAAGATCACAAGATGTATAGGAGAGAGTTGCCAAAGCTGAACAAAGACAACTTCTCAACATGCCAAAGAAGAATGAAATTTTATCTATCAGGGATTGGTGAGTCTATTACATACTACTTTGAAAATGATTTTATCTTACCCTCTAGACCTTTGGCTATTGATCAAATGAGAGAAAGACATGAACACAATGCTATGATGATAGAGATTTCTTCTTCCTTATCAAATGTCTAATTTAAAGACGTTAATACATGTACAACTGCTAAATAGATGTGAGACAAGCTCACACTAGTTCATGGAGCAGATGTGAATGTGCTAAGGATTAAAGCTAAAAGTCTAAGAGGAAAGTTTCATGACATGAAAATGAAAGAAGGTAAAAAAATATCTCAGTACAATAACTGAGTCAAGGAGGTTGTGAATTCTATCTGAGGAGCAGGTGGATTTATTGATGAAGAAATTATGGTAAGAAAAATTCTTAGAACCTTGTTACCTGCCCATGCTATTAGAGTTTCTACAATTCATGAAATGAGATTATCTCCTGGTAATAATATAGTCTAATCAGTAGATTGATTGCATTTGAGTTGAACAATTATGACAACAATATTGTTCCTACTGTTGAATCTACATTTATGTCATCTCTGAAAATTGGTAAATCAAGCTGTAAACATAAGATAAGAAATCAAAGTGATAGTGAAAGTGAAGTGGATGAACTTGATGAACTTGAAGCATTAATGGATAGAATATTTCAAAAAGGTAAAGTAAAATATAGAGGTAAACTACCCTTGGTATGTTTTAGATGTAAAGAGATTAGGCATATTGCTGCTAGATGTCCTGATAGGAAAGAAGATGAGAAAACAAATGAAAGATCTAATGAAAGGAAGTATGATAAAAGAGATAATCAAGATCACAAAGGAAACTGACAGTATAACAAGAGAGACAACCGAGATTACAAAGATAAAGTCAAGAAGGCATGTTACCTAGTTGAAGCTGATGATGATGATGACACCGACATCGACACTGACAAAGACATAGAAGTGATATTTGTGGATTTGAAAGAAGATTATGAAGAAGGAGAAAGATATGTTGAAACAACACTTATTTCTAAAGTTAGAAAGAATGATACTTTAATTATTGATAGTGGTTGTACACATCATATGATTGGTGATGAAGATAAATTTGAATACCTTGTACATTATAATGGTGGATCTCTAAATATGGGAAATGATACACCTTGTGTAGTGAAAGGAAGAGGGTCTATATTGGGTGAAAAGACATAATTATAATATGTTGAGTGTAGCATAGCTAAATACTATAGGTCATCGAGTTGAATTTGAAAATAGAAAGGTGAAAATCTATGAGGAGACTGGAAAGTTAGTCGATACTGGTGAACAATCAAAAGGTAATTTATTTTATCTTGACAATGCTGAGACTTCTTGTTTATTGGCTAAAAATGAAGATGTATGGTTGTGGAACAAGAGTTTATGCCATGTGAATTTTGACAACATGGTTAAGATCAGTAGGAAAAGAAAAGTTAGAGGTTTACCGAGCATATCTAAACCTGACCATGTTATGTGCAAACAATGTTAAATGGGGAAAATGTCAAAATCTAATTTTTGGAGAAATTTGTTTTCATCTAATGGTATTTTGGAGTTAGTTCATACTAACTTGTGTGGTCCTATTAGAGCTTAGAGTTATTATGGAGACATATATTTTATCTTTTTTGTTGATGACTTCTCTGGAATGATGACTGTCATGTTCTTGAAAGAAAACTCTGAAGCTTTCAAAATGTTTAAGTGGTATAAAGCTAAAGTGGAAAAAGAAACTGGTGAAGAATTGAAATTCTTAAGATCAGATAGAGGTGGTGAATTTATTTCTGATGAGTTCACTAATTTTTGTAATGAGCATGGAATTAAGAGACATGTTTCTACACCGAGAACACCCCAGCAGAATGGGATTGGTGAAAGGAGAAATAGGTAAATTGTGGATTGTGCTAGAACACTGATGATTGAAAAAGATGTTGCACAAATGTATAGGAGAGAAGTTGTTAATATTGTGGTTTACACACTAAATTGAGTTCTACTGAAGAAAGAGTCAAACAAGACACCTTATGAATTATGGTATGGCTACACACCTAATGTGAGTTATTTCAAAATATTTGGAAATAGATGTTACGTATTGAAAGATGGTAGAAATGAGAAATTTGATTTAAAAGGTGATGAAAGAATATTTCTAGGATATTCTACTAAAATCAAAGCTTATAAATGTTTGAATTACTAACAAGATGATTGAAAGTGAAAATGTGAGAGTTGATAAATTTGTTGAGAAGAATGATGAAGAAAGTAAAAAGGAACCAGAAGACTATGGTAGATTTGTTTACATTGAGGAACTGACACTGTACTTGAGCAACATCTTGGAGTTATCGAGCAATAGGGTAATGCTACCAAGAATCAGTCTATACAGACTAAGAATCAAAAAACTATTACTGATGAAGATCATGATCATGCACTGAGTGGAGAACACATTGAAGAACAGAGAACTGAACCTATACTTGTTAGATATGTAAGAAGACATCATCCAAAAAATTAGATAATTGGAGATAAGAGAGCAACAATGATGACACGAAGTAAGTGGAGAAACAAAACATGCTTTTTTTGTGAATTTGAGCCTAAAACTGTTAGAGATGCATTGGAAAATGATGAATGGTTCAATGCAATGAATGAAGAGATTGAGAAGATACAAAAGAACTAGACATGGACATTGGTACCAAGACTGAAAGACAAGAATTTGATTGAAACCAAATGTATATTCGAAAAAAAATTGAATGAGAATGAAGATGTCACTACGAATAAAGAAAGACTAGTATGTAAAGGTTATGTGCAAGAAGAAGGGGTTGAATATGGTGAGACTTTTGCACCAGTTTCTAGACTTGAAGGAGTAAGGATATTGCTTGCATAGGCTTCTTAAAAAGGATTCAAATTTTATGAGATGGATGTTGAATCTTTATTTCTGAATTGGATACTTGAAGACAAGGTTTACATTGAACAACCTGAAGGTTTTGTTGATCTGAATCAGAGGAATATGGTATGTAAGTTGCACACGATATTATATGGACTAAAAAAAGCACTGAGAGCATGGTATGAAAGATTACATTCCTATTTAATAAGTATTGGATATGTTAGAACAAGAGACAATAACAATTTGTATTTGAAAGGTGAAATTGATTACAAGATTCTTATTGCTGAATTTTTTGTTGATGATATCATATTTGGAGGACATGATAACTTACACAAATCATTTTCTAATGAAATGAGGAAAGAATTTGAAATTGCAATGTTCAGTGAGATTAAATTTTTTCTTGGCTTGAAAATATTACAACAAACTGAAGGCATATACATCACACAATCAAAGTATATCAAAGAAGTATTGAAGACATTCGATATGGAGGACTCAAAACCAGTCGATACACCTATGGTCACTAGATGCAAATTGACAAAGGATGACAAGTCCACCAAGGTAAATCAGACCTTGTATAGACCTATGATTGGTAAATTGATGTATGTTGTGCATAGTAGACCAGATATTGCACATGAAATTGGAATTGTAGAAAGATTTTTTGCTAATCCTAAAGAATCACACTTGATTTTTGTGAAAATAATTTTGATATACTTGAAGAATACTCAAAACTGTGGTTTATGGTACGAGAAAGAAGGCAATTATGAACTAAAAGTTTACACAGATGTGGATTGGGATGGAAATATTGATGATAGAAAGAGCACTACTAGTAGAGTATTCATTTTGGGAGAAAGATTGGTTACTTGGATAAGTAAGAAGTAAGGATGCATTTCTTAGTCCACTGTAGAAGTAGAATATGTTGTTTCTGTTGCTAATTGTTCAAACATTGCATGGATTAAATAACTATTAGAAGATATGAATGAGGAGATCACTAACCCAGTGATAATTTATCTTGATAACACAAATGAAATTAATATTTCTAAGAACCCAGTTATGCATGCAAAGACAAAGAATATTTCTACTAAGTATCACTACTTGAGGGAACACATTCAAGAGAAGGAAGTAAGATTGGAGTATGTGAAATCACAAGAGAAACTTCCTGATACTTTTACTAAACCCTTATCGAAGGACACATTTGAATACTTGAGGAGTAGACTAGGGGTCCATCCCCTGTCTATCAGTCACTAAGGTGATTAGGAGGTTGCATAAACCTATAGTTTATCAAAATATCAAATGATGTTGATGCATAATGTTCACACTTTGGGATTCCTAAGTTTGTGAAAACTGACAGATGGAAGACAAACTAAAATTGAATATCAGTACATGCAAGGTACTAGATCTAAATTGAATAACAAAGATACTAATTTGGCTTCTATAGAGCTATTTATTTTCTTTTTGGCATTTTTATCAGAGGGAGAGAATATACATGAAATATTTATCTATAGAGAGATTAATAGACAGATATTAGTTAGAACAGAAGATAAATGATTAAACATATTAAATGTATAAGCTAGGGAGAGCTTACTAAGGTATAACATTTTCATATAGTGTTATAGAATAGATGTTTAGTATTCTATTGCATTTTCATATTGTGTTTCCATCAATGCCAAAGGGAGAGATTGAAAGAACTACAACTGATCAAATATCTTAAAGGAAAGTTTGACAATTCATTGGATATTTGAAAGACAGTGATTGATGATCATAGAGCTACTAAGGTATATATTAGACATTAAATCAGTTAATGTATTGTCATTGATGTTAACTAGTTTTGACTTTACTTATCATGATGGTTACAAACATATTAAGAAGGAAACAATGGTGAAGGAATGAGATATCTACATGAAGATGAGATGGATGTCAAAGATATGGGTATGGTATTCATTAGGTAAATTATTGATGATTCTATGACACTATGTTAGTGACTTAATTGTATTACATGATTCTGTTATGAATTGAAGATCAAGAATGAACAAGTTTATGTGGTCAATAACTAAAGAATTTAGTATACACCAAGTTTAAATAGGGTACATTGAGCAAGTGTAGTATATACTAAGTACGGTATTAATTGAGTTAGTTATCACCAACACAACATAATATTGACCAAGTGAAATAATTAAATGGAACTTATGACTTCCAACTAAAGATGATGAGCTAGACAATTGTTGATGATTATGAGGTAAAAGATAATATTTGTTATGATGATCAAATGACTAACAAAATTCAAGGATGATCAAATGAAGGAGATTGAAATGTGTTAATGACATAACTTCCAAGGAAGGTTAAAACAACAAAATCAATAGTGAAGATTAAGAGGAAAAATCTATGGATGGAAATAAAAAGTTTTATGATGTCTATAAAAAGAGACAAGAGATTAATTATTAATTCTATTGGAGAATTCATGTGAGAATATTGCATTGATGGGAAGCTGACCAAACTGGTTGAAGATAGAACCAAAAAATTTTGCAGACAACACTGAGCATAAGAGAAATAAATTACTGAGCAGAACAGAGTTGGAGGAAACAAAGAGATTGAATTGAGATTATTGACTAGAGGTATTTTGAGCTTAGCATAGATCTGAAAATCTAAAAAATAAGTTGTATTTAAATTAGATCATTACTATAACATTCTAATCATTGCTACAAATAAGTATCTTAACCGTGTGGGACTTAAAAGTCTTTATATTTCAATATGACATTCAATGAGTGTTGATTGTTTTCTTGTTGACCCATAGTGAATGTTTGGTAGTAGAGAATTGTTAGTGATAAATCCTCTAACTAGGTCAAACCTTACATTCTATTTTGTAACCTTTAATAGGGTTGGCTCTTAAGCAAGCTCACTTCATAAGAGTGAATTATTTTTGGTTACCGGTCCTAGGTGGTTTTTCCCCTAACATGGTTTCCATGTTAAAAATCAAAGTGTTATATGTGTATGGATGTGTTGAATTGTTATTTTACTTTACACATTACTATAACTAGATTGATCGGTAAATATAGTAGTTAATTTACTGATATTTAGTAGATGAATAGAAAGGCATAGTCGATACCTTACCAAGTTGCTTAAATTGTTTCAAAGATTTGTTTTATACCTCAGGGAGTGTTTGGGACTGTAGGATAACTAGACTTAACTAATTCACCCCCCTCTCAGTTATCTAACACCTAGTGAAGAAAGTAGTTTGGTGTTGTTACAAAGAAAATGGAGTCCCTCTTGAATTTGATAAATGTAAGTCCACCTAGGCCTCTGCATCAGGTGGTATTAGAGCTTAGGAGAATCCTAGGTGAAGTGGTGGAGAAGTTCTTTTTGGGATTTGGAAGGTTTAGAGTCCTTTGTTGATTCTAAGAGTTGAATTATCCTCTGAAATTATTCCAAAGTGGTGACTTGATATCTGATGAATCCTAGATTGATATGAGGAGATGGAAATGACCAGGAGTGAAAGAGAGTTGGCCAAGTTACTAAAAGAATACTTGGATGAAGGAAGAAAAAGTAATGAAGAAAAGAAGGAAAAATATAAAAAGAGAAGAAGAGGGAAGAAAAGATAAGAAGTCTAGAAAGAGACTTGAAAGAAGGTGAAGAAATATTGAGAAGACTTAAGGAGATGCTTAAGGATTCTACAAGTTGGCACTTAAGGTTAAATAGGAAGGTGAAATGGACTAATCAAAGGCTAAGAGAAGCAACAAGGAAGAAGAGAAAGGTTGAAGAAGAGGAGGGTGCAAGGAAGGGTACTCTTGGAGAGGAAGTTACACCTATGATGGAGGGTGTAAGGGCTCATGATGGAGTCTTGGTTGATGTTGGAGGAGATAGCATAGAGGAAAGTCTAGAAAGGCTTGAGATAAAATAACTTGACTTATGGGAGAAATTTTCTTCTATCTAGTTGAAGAATGAAAAAGTTATGGAGGTGTTTTGGAGGCACAAGAGGGAGAAGGCTTCAATGAAGAAACTAAGTTTGCAGAGATAGGCCATGAGGAGGCTCAAGAAGTGATAATATTTTCTCCTCACACAGAGATGGCACAAGTTGAATTAGAAATGTAGGTTGGCATGATGGTGAGAAAAAAGAAACAAAAACATAAGCAAGAAATGATCACCTTGGTGAGAGGAGGCAAGTAAAAATACAAGATGAAGATGCAAGAAGAGATGACAAAATAGTTCAAAGAGGACCTATATTTTCCTAAGGTCAAGATGAAGGCCTAAATTGTTTTTACATTGTTTTGTTTGGAGGTTCCCAATAGGACTTGGAAAATCATTAAAGCTTAAGAGCATGGTGTAGGAGCACCAAGGCCAAGCATAAAGGCTAAGGAGGAACACCAGGATCACTCATAGACCCTAGGAGGATTTGAAGATAAACCATGACCATGATGGTTTAGTTTCATTATAATAAGACCAATTTTGGTCATTTTATTATGTTTTGGTAGTATGTTGATCATTTTTTAATAAGATCAATCATGTAAGCCATTTTGGCACTAGAGGCTAGAAGAGCACTCTTTGGGGTCACTTGATGATCTAAGTGTAAATGAGGTTGATGAAGAGCTATAAGGTCAATATTGGGTGTAAGTTGGCCATTAGAGCCATTAAAAGATGTAAAATGGACTAAAAGTGAAAACGCATGTAATATTGGCTAATTGGCATAATAGGCCTATAAGGGCTAGTAGAGGGTTTAAGAGTTTAAGGTATTAATTATTAGGATTTGATCCTAAGGGGAATTTAGAAGTTTATATAAATGCTCATGGATAAAGAGTTGTCAGTTTGACAACTATGTTGTGAACTTGAAAACAATAAACTAAAATGCAACAATCAATTAACTGTTTGATGTCAGTTTGGGAGGGTGTTAGAACTATTAACCGACTTGGGGAGGATTATTTAGGTAGTGTGTATGTGAGTGTGAGAAGATAGATTTTAGGGAGATTGGTAGGGGTGTGTATGATTTAGAAAAGGAATGTAAACATAGTTTGAATCAATACACAAATTCATTTGTTGCAACTGGCATAGTCCTAGCCATAAGGGCACAATCCCTATTTCTGGGTTACTAAACTCTTCATTCAAATGTAAAATTGATTGGGAATGAATTAAAATAGCCATGGTTTAAGTTTATTTCATTTCCATCTACTTGATATATTTTTTTGTTAAGCTTTGAGGCAAAAGAGTCAAAGTTTATCTTGACTATTCCTGAACAATGTTTTGTGCAATCAGTCAATTGTTTGAAGTCGTAATGATTACATAGGATCTCCCACATTTTGTGGCTAATGTGGCTTGTGGGGGAAGCCTATACATATACTATATGTTCCATTAGGAGTTTGTTTGCAGGGATGGACAAGAGATTAAATAGGGAGATCTCTAATTGAGAGAAAGTGTTGATTGAGGGTATGGAGTGGATCCACTTGAAGGAGGGCCACTTTTTATGACATGTTATGCTTAGAAATGTTCATTAGGTGGTGTAGGATCCATTGGAAGGATCTAGTAGTTTTTGGAGGAGTCATTTTGACAAATCCTTATGCTAGTGTCCCTAGGAGTGAGGGTTTGGTGATCGAGATGTTAAAACATGGTAGCATCTCCTATAAACTAGAAAATATGTTGATTTAGATAAGTTGTAAACTCTTTTTAATGGTTGGGAGGTTTTGGGATGAATGAAGTTAGCATTTTCTTTGTAAATCGACAGCTAATAGGGCTATTTGTAGGGTAATGGGGTATTGGTGTAGTCAACTCATGCAAAGGAGCGATAGGTGATATTGACACATCTTATGTAGCAAGGAAAAGGGTATCTAGATATGCTCTTATTTTTGTGATTAAGAGATCATGAGAATAGGTCATTCACTTGATCTCCAAATATAACTGGAGTTAAATGTTCAATCTGGAGATTCAAAGAATGAGTGTATTCACCCAATCTCCAAGTTTGACCATGGTTAGATATTGTATTAGGAGATTCAGAGAGAAATGTATTTGCCCATTCTCTAGATAAACATATGGTTAGGAGCTACATTCAGAGAATAGGAGAATGAGGCAATTCACCCAACCTCTGGATTAGAGGTCAAACCTTGGGTTAAACTTAGAAACTAATCAACTTATAACACTTGTTGAATTCTAGTAGCTTCTGGGTAGAATGTGCAAGAAAAAGGCTCAAATATGCAGACTTAAAAGGGTGTAGAAATTGTATAGTCCAGACTATAAGAGAAACTCAAAAATTTAAAAAAATGTAACTACTCACAAATTTTTTACCTAGAGATTCAATTTTTACCAGAACATAGACATATTATATGTCATAAAAAATGACGGGATATGAGGAATCCAATGGCAATGATTAAATTCAGATTTGACTTGGTGGGAAAGAGAAGTAAAAGATTTTGTATTTCAGGTGCAAATTTGGAGGGAGAAATGGTTGCAAAGGTAAAGGAAGTTGCAGGAGACAAATTAGAAGAAGATTAAAATTTGGAGGGAAGATGAAGATATTTTGTGAAAATTGGTAGCTGTCAGTTTGTTGAAATTGGCTTTGATTTTCCTTTATCTTTTCTTCCTCTCCATTGTTTTTAGGGGTGGATAAAAATCTCAGTGAGGAGAGCCTCTAGCATCAGTGTTGAGTCCTATAGGAATATTTGTCAATCTGAAATTTATTGAGATAGAGAAAGTCTACTTGAATATATTGGAACTCCCTTGCATATTTCTATTGTCTTCATGTATGAGTCTTGAGTTTTTCTTGTGTTAAATTTGTAAGGCATTTTTATCACATCATTTATAAGGTATTTGTGGGGGTTAAGCTTAAGCTTCTTTCAAGGGAAGAATAAGCCTTAAGGGAGATCTTTGAGAATTCATGGTTTATACAAAAAATTGATGACATAATGTGTTTAAGATAGGGTGATTTGAAAGACACTTCACCTAGGTTTTGGGTGTAGTTTAAATAGAAGTTTTATGTTGATGTATGCTTTTTATTTTACTCTTGGCCCTATGATAAGGCACTGGTTTGGTCTCAATTTATAGGCATTTAACCACCACTCAAAGCTTGAATGACTATTTACTTTTATGCATGTTTGAATAGCTGAGATGACTAAGTTTGTTTCAATGGTACAAACTACTATTGTAATTATTTGAAGAAGTAAATCTAATAGGTACACCCACCTATAGCTAAGTTCTGAAAGTGAAGAAGGATTCAATCCTTATTAATTAGCCTTTTGTTGTTAGAATCAAGATTTTAGGAATCTTAGAATTCCAATCAAGCACTAAGGCTTGTATTTAAGGATCCTGCAAGAAAAAAATGCTAACAAATTGGTGACTCTATTGGGGAAGGAATGAAGGACAACAAGTTTGAGATGGTGAGTGATGACTTCGAGTTCTTTGTTTTGATCAGTGCTTAGATTGAGAATGTAAAGAATTTGTAGTTCTGATGTAAACAGTTTCTAAATCCTAATGAAGTTTTGTGTTGGTTGGAAATAAATACAAAAGTAAGTAAAATATTTTTCTCTGCAAGGAGGTGGCGACTCTACAAAAAAGGAACTTGATGGAGCCACAAAGAAGGCTCTAGATTTTCCCTATTTCCCAGTATTTGGTTTGAGTTTCATTTCAAATACTTCTAGGTATTTTGATAATCATATACAGATTTGTTTTTATGAAAATCAGTTGTAAAAGTATTGATTCCCTGTCAAGTGATTTAAGCATTAAGTGAGGGTATGATTTTGTTGCATTTCATATGTAACCCACAAAAGTTCTTGTAGTATTTTCTTCATGGAAGACTATAGGCCCTTTTGTTTTGATGGCATTGAAGGTTCCCCTAATATTATTCCTACTAAGATTAGGGAATATTTCCTGGTATTTAGTGGTGATGGATCATATCCAGCAGGAGAACATTTATATGACCTTGTTGATTTAATGTACGAGGTTGTGATTGAACATGAAGATGTTGCAATGAAAATATTAGTGTAGTCTCTTACTAAAAATATGAGAGATTGGTTCTTATCCCTTCCATCATGTTCAATCCCTTCTTGGGATGTATTGAGAGAAACATTTATTGAATATTTTGATGAGATAGACGATGTTGATTAGTTTGAAGAAAAAATTGAGGATCATTACCAAGACACTAGTATCTCTGTTGATCACACCAGCTGTGAAAATGATTATGAGGATTTACTCATTGAAATTGCTACTCTCAAGAAGAAAATTGCAGAGAATGATGCTAAAGACAAAAGGTTGCAGGCATTGGCTATTCTTTATATTGACAATGAAGAGGCCAATGATTCTGATGTTGATTCTCATTGTGCAGAAAATATTGATTATGATGCTGACAATGAAGTCAGTAAATATGAGGATGTTGAAGATGAGTCTATGGTTGATAATGTTTCCATTATGTCTGCAGATTTTTCTTCTTATCAACATGAAGGGGTAGTTTTCCTTTTTCAGTTTGAGAATGTTTTGTGTGAGTAGCTAGAAAATAAATATGATGCAGATGATGATTCCTGTTGTAACAGATTTGCACAAAATAATTCAAGAAAAGAAATGTCAGTCAATGTTCCAGATAGTGATGATGTTTGCAACATCAAGAGTGAGGAAAATGAAATAAAATGTGAAGTCAAATATCCATTGAGCAGTGAAAATATTTCAACACTCTTGGCTGATGACTTTCAAAGGTATGCAACTGATATAGACTTTTCTTTGCAAAACCCTGCTGACATTTTCTTTGACACTGATAATGAGGGAAGTGTTCAAAGTAGTGAAGAATATGATCCATGTTTGTTAGGTTTCCTCTCATGTAGTAATTTCATAAAAGAAGGATATGAAGGACATGATAGTGTGTTTTCTTTTCATAAAGATTCTAGTGATGAACAAGTTTCTTATTCATTTCCTTTTCCCTCTTTTGATAAATCTAAAAATGATTGTGATAGCATTGATGACAGTGTCTTCAATGATTGGGACAAAATTTGTTTTGATAAAATTGATGATGTCGATCGACTATCCCTTTATCACAATGTTTGTTAAAATGATTCACACTTGGTTCATGATCCAGCTTGTGAAGATATCATGGAGGAGCCAAGTTACTCAATGGCTGAAATGTCTCATGAAGATAAATTAGAGGTAACAATTGTATCTCAGGCATGTGAGTTTGTAGTAATGCATATTGATCATTGTGGTTTAAATTTTGATGCATTACTAGGTGAGTTTTGTATTTCCAGTCCCCAACAAGATAAATTAAATGATATTCCATACATCTTGGAGTATGAATATGATTGTTGTGACTGGAAAAAAGTGGGTGGGAGCAATTATGGTTTGATTTTTTAGCCCCAAGCTATTCATGTATGTGGGCAGTGAGATGACCATGATACTTTCAGATGTATGGTCACATATGTGGATGAAAATTAGACCTTTGATTTAGGAGGGTTTTGATTTTCCTTTGGTGGCCTAGGGCCATGAAATGAAGTTTTGATATTATAGACTTTGTAGATATTTTTTTCCTTTCAGTCATGTGGAGTGTTTACTTTCAATAAAGGGTTCCAAGTTTTGAGAAGAGAAAGGAAAAGTCAGGTTGGTTTTCTTCTTTGGTTGGTCTATTGTACCAAGAGATTCTAGTTTCTTTGCATCCCCGCATGGGGCACGCGTCCCCAATTAGAGCCACTATTGGAGCTCAAATTTATCTTGATTATGTTTTGAGTCCATATTTAAAAAATTTCTCTAAGTATGAATTAGTGTCCTGAAAATCATTATGGAGAGGCCGAGTTTGAGTGCATGGATAAAAGGGCCTATTGATAATCATGATGAATCATTTGGGTAGGGTGGTCATCACCTATCATTTGAAATATGTAATGGGTCTAATGTTTCAGATTTTAGTTCCGACATGTTTAGGGAATAGGCTTTTGAAGATGTTTCCAGAAATCTGCATTTTGTCTTTCCAGAATCTTATAAACTGGCCCACTTTGGAAGAGTCCATCTTATGACTAGTGAATGTTATTATCATGTGGGTTGTTGTATCATGTTGTAGGCATGAGAGAGAGTATCCATACCCATTTTTATCCCCCCATGTGCTCGTTTATCCTATTTTCTAGAGCCATTCCATTTGCAGATTGTTAAGTTTCATTGCATTTGCAAAATCAAAAATCTAAGTGACCTACTTTGAGGCTTTGTGATTTGCACCCAATGTGAGGTCAAGTATAATTTAAGGTTTTCCTACATTGTAGACCTAGGAGTGACCCTCCTTGAATATTTTTGGACCATGACCAATCCGTTTGGTCATTTTCCTAAGCCAATTCCAAACCTAGTTTCTGCATATTTCACTATTTTAATCTAGAGTATGTCTAACAAGCCGACTTTTGTGTTCAATGATATATCAGCCTTTTGATCTTCTGATCAAGCTAGTTGTGGATTCATTTTCCATATGTGAGAATGAATTAGTATTCAAGATTTTAGATCTTGAGGGTTTCAGTGGCTAAGTTTTCAAACCCAGCTTCTAAGGTGATTCGTGCAGTTTGGCAGAGCAGATTGAATCATTTTTTTTCAAGTGGCCATGTTTGATCAGGAATATATTTTGGCTCAAGTATTTTCATGCAATCTCCTTTAGCGAGTGTAATTACATGATGGAAATGATCTTAAGTCTCTGTTGGCACATTTCTTTGAGGCTTCTCATTTAGTTTTTGAGGCAGTCTCCAAGGGCCAGTTGTTGTTTTTTAGAAATCTTGTAGAGATGTAATGAACTGATTGATATAGTTGAAATTTTAACATAGCATTATTTGATTTCACCAAGTGGCTATGATCTAGTAATTAAAAGGAAAACATGGAGTGTTTGAATGTGGAATGAAGCTTGCAAATAAACAAGTATGCAAAGAGAGACAACGCTCCAACCAAGTTATAACAATGAGTATGCACCAATGTTTGCAGTAGTGGTATGTTCCAATGCCTACAAAGTACATCCCATAAGACAATGGGCATGCTAAAATTAATTGGTTGCCAGTCCAAGTTTGGTGCATAAGAGTTTGAGGAGCTGCTTGCAACCAAGTATGATACGGTTTTGAAGTGGCACATTTTGGACTGAAGATAGAATGTGTGCATTGGTAATGAAGTGGCGGTGCACAATGCCAACAAGAAAGGGGCTACGAGCATGCCAAGACTAGTGAAGAAGGAAATTTGAAAGGTGCGTTGAGGATGTGTGATGTTGAAGTTAGGCTACCAAGTGAAAGGTGTGCAGATGATTCTTTACTTGTGCATAAGCATAGAATTTGAAACCAAACCATGTGCCAAATTCTGTAGAGGAGGATCCTAGACAAAGCCAATGTGAAATGCGTAAATGCTAAAGAACCAGCATGGTAAACAAAATAGAGGGTTTTGTGTAGAGAGAAAGCTAAGTATGTGAGTATTGAAGGATTGGTGCGTACCATAAAGCAAACAAGACAAGGTGAATGCCATGAAAACAAATGCGTTGAGGTTTGGATTTGAAATTAGAGAAGTGTGTGCCACCATAATGAGGCTTTCACATCAGTTTAAAAGGGAAATGAATGCATTGGACGGTGCGTGCTACTTGCCAGTGATTATGTGCCAATTATAGAGAAAGGGAGGCTGCACATGGTATAAGGAAGACAATGAAGATTGGATGGTGCATGCTAAACTCATGGCACTTGCAGTAAGCAAAAAATAAACATAGTATTAAGGCCAAGGAAATAAAATAACAGAAAAGGAATGTGTAAGCAATCATGAGAAGAAGGTAAAATGTAATGGGTGTGCATGTGGGTTTATCCCACATGCACCCCGAATTGGTTTTTAGAGAAATTTAAATACAAGGGTGCTTAGATTAGAAGTAAATTAGAAGAAAGAGAGGTATTAGTTGGCCTCTTGGCTTGTGGGCCCACCCAGAATTGTGTGCTAGCTGGGTACATAAGATAAATTTTAATGAAGTATTTAAAAATGCTTTGGGATTTAGTCCCACATTGGTCGAATGAGAGAAGTTGTGATTGTTTAAAAGGAAATATGCTTGCATGATAGTTTGAAGAAGGAGCTAGATGCTATGTACACACACGCTCTAGAGGTGCATTGGGAAGCATGCCAATAGATCGATGACCACATAGTTTTGCAGACAACTCGCAGGAGACAAGACCAGTAAGTGGACATGTGGTGGCATGTCACGCAATGAACTAGTGGTTAAGGATAACTTCAGGTGACCTGGTGGGTAGTTAGTCACCAAATTTCTAGATGCTGGTAGATAAGTCTCTAACATCAAGTGATTCAAAGATAGTGTATTTGCATATTTCCCAGATCCCTAGTGGTTAGGGACTAACATCAAGATATTCAAAGAATTGATTGGTCGCCCATTCTCTGAATTCTTGGTAGTTAGTGGATGGCATTCAGAGAACTGGAGAACAAGTCATTCACCTAATCTCCAAGTGTTGACTATGGTTAAAAGGTGGATCAAGAGATCATGAGAATAGGCCATTTTCTTGATCTCCCAATATAACTAGAGTTAAATGTTCAATTCAAAGATTCAGAGAATGATTGTATTCGCCCAATCTCCAAGTTTGACCATGGTTAGATATTGTATCCGAAGATTCAAAGAGTAATGTATTCACCCATTCTCTAGATAAACCTATGGGTAGGCACTACATTCAGAGAATAGCAGAATGAGGCAATTCACCCAATCTCTAGATCAAAGGTCAAACCCTAGGTTAAACTTAGCAACTAATCAACTTATAACACTTGTCCAATTCTGGTGGGTTCTAGACAGAATGTGCAGGAAAAAGGCTCAAATATGCAGATTTAAAAGGTTGTAGAAATTGCATAGTCCAGACTATATGAGAAATTCAAAAATTTAAAAGAATGTAACTGATCACAAATTTTTGACCTAGAGATTCAATTTTTACTAGAACATAGACATATTATATGTCATTGGAAAGATAATAAGGAATCCAATGGCAATGATTAAATTCAGAGTTGACTTGGCGGGAACGAGCAGTAAAAGCTTTTTTATTTTGGCTACAAATTTGGAGGGAGAAATGGTTGTAAAGGTAAAGGTAGTTGCAAGAGACCAAGTAGAAGAAGATCAAAATTTGGAGAGAAGATGAAGATATTTTGTGAAAATTGGCAGCTATCAGTTTGTTGAAATTGGCTTTGATTTTCCTTTATCTTTTCTTCCTCTTCATTGTTTTGAGGGGTGGAGAAAAATCCCGGTGAGGAGAGCCTCTGGCATCAATGTTGAGTCTTGTAGGAATATTTGTCAATCTAAAATGTATTGAGACAGAGAAAGTCTACTTGAATATATTGGCATTCCCTTGAATATTTCTATTATCTTCAAGTATGAGTCTTGAGTTTTTCTTGTGTTAAATCTATAAGGCATTTTTATCACATCATTTACAAGGTATTTGTGGGGGTTAATCTTAAGCTTCTTTCAAGGGATTAATAAGCATTAAGGGAGATCTCTAAGAATTTGTGGTTTATACAAGAATTTGATGACATAATGTGTTTAAGAGAGGGTGATTTTTAAGGCACCTCACCTGGATTTTGGGTGTATTTTACTTAGAATTTTTTTGTTGATGTATGCTTTCTTTTTGACTCTTAGCCATAGGATAAGGAACTTGTCTAGTCTCAATTTATAGGCATTTAACCACCACCAAAAGCTTGAATGACTATTTACTTTTATGCATGTTTGAATAGCTGAGATGACTAAGTTTGTATCAAGGGTACAAACTACTATTGTAATTCTTTCAAGAAGTAAATTTGATAGGTACACCTGCTTGTAGATAAGTTTTGAAAGTGAAGAAGGATTCAATCCTTGTTAATTATCCTTTTCTTGTTAGAATCAAGAGGTTAGGAATCTTAGAGTTCCAATCAAGTGCTAAGGCTTGTATTTAAGGATCCCGCAAGAAAAACGCTAACAGGATTTCATGGGAATAAATCATGAAGAGGCTGCTTGTGGATGAGATGAACCACATGGGGAGGGTCACCATTAGTTGCAAGTGTTCAAGATGACATGGCATAATACATGAATATTAGTGCTCTTCAACATGGAGACTTAAGAAAATGTGATATCTTCTACACAATGAATGTTATGAATTACACATGATCACTAGAAGATAGAGATTGAAGGAAAGCTCCATCGCCTTGGATATGTTGTTAGTAATGAAATAAAATTTTTGATTCCTTTACAATGAATAAGGGATAATAATATGGTGGTTGACTATCGATGGTTAAAATAGATATAATCAACATTGAGAATATTTTTTGAATTTTTGGATATGCACTCTCTTTGGAGAAACTTGTATCAAGGATGTTGATGCACAGATAAGTATTTATTATTCTTGAGTATTACTTTATCTACTCATTGTAGTCTCTCTCTTATTTTTATTTATATACGTAGTATAATAGATATTTTCCTTGATCTTTTCGATGGATTCTCTTGGAGATTGATTTCAATCTCCAATGTTCTATTATTTGATCTCCTTGAGATTTGTAAATTGTTTTCCAATTGTTGTCTAGGTTCAATGTACTTAGATTTCATCTGGTGTCAGACTTCTTTTCTCGGTAATACATTTTCTCTATCTTGGTAACTATGTTCTCTTCTCGGTTAGGTGCTCAGTAGAACATGGTTCTCGGTGCTTGATTCATCCTTGCTTGGTGTCTATACTTGCTTTCTTTAATTAAAATTCCTTGTTAACTAATTCCTTTTACCGACTGCTTTCTCTTTCTTACCGACTCATCTCTTCTACCTTAACGAATGACTTTGACAAACATAATAAATTCCACATAACTAATGAACAAAAAACTTACTCTTAGTAGTATCAATCTACCCCTTTGGCATTAGTTTGGTATGTTTTTTAAAAACCTTGAAAATTTCAAAATCTTTAAATTCAAATATCAAAATTTTAATTCTTAATTCTAACCATATTCCTAATAAAAATCCTAACCCTAACCATAATACTAATACAACATAATTATATATTAATTTATTTTATTTCTTATATGTTGTGTCACGACCACTACTAACTAGTAATTTAAACTAATTTAAATTGAAATGTACTTTAAAAGGTGCCTAAATGGTTGAAGTGAGTGAAATTAAACTCAATATAACCTTTTCTCAAGGTGTTCAAAATGTTTTTAGGATTGCATATATAATTGAAGTCCCTTCAATCTAATGTAAGAGGCTTTAATTAATGTCTCTTTGTAAGATGGTGCCATACAAGTGTGGATTAGAGTTGAGTGTGAAAGGAAACTAGTAGTCATCTAATGACAATTTTCACATAAACTAAAAGATAAATTTATTCAAACAAGTATTTAGAATAACATGCAAGAGAATAGACAACATGTCCATCAAAATTGACACTACACTGGGAAAACCCTCAATAGGGAAAAAAATTAACCTTCAAAAGTAGTTATGACACATGTATTATTAAACTATAAATATTATATTATATTTTCATAGCTTTTATAAACAACTATGAAACATCAAGCCTCTCCAACACATTCTCCATGTGTTTGAGCATGTAAACATGTCACATCCTCTATCATGCTTCACATATGCACTATTCAAAAGAAGACGCAAAACCCCAGCTAACATGCTTCACATATGCACTATTCAAAATAAGATGATAAACCCCAACTAGCAACCTTAGATAACTACTCTTTTATTTTATTTTATAGAATCAAGCTCACACAACACCACCAAGTGGTATTACATAAAACCATGTGACTACAAATATAAAAGTGCAAAATTAATGACCCCACATTTAATATTGGATACTAAGTTTTTACATTATTAATATTTTTCCAATATTGAATTAAATACATTTTCCTAATATGAGACCCATGTTATATATGTTTTCCAATGTTACATATAACACATAAAGTGGTCCCAAGAATTTTAAGTACTCATTCCTTGAGAAATTGAATTGTAACAATTTTTTTAGAAATTTTTATCTTTCATTTTGTCTCTTGGTCTATTCATATCATGCAACTTCACATTTCAATCAGATTTTGTTGATGTTTGTAGCTTCGTTCAGATATTAAAGGAGACTATGTTTACATTACATGAGAAATAATCTATTATACACACATTAATATATATAATTATTAATGATGCTATTATAATATATATTAATCCATATATATAATTAACGATAGTAGAGTTCTTATAATATTAATATAGTAAATCAAATTGATTAATGACATATTAATTTAGGATACATGCCAATGAAGAGACATGTATCCACTCACGTAGAGACATGTCTATTCATCAACATGTCTCCTCAATATTTTTTTCATATATAATATGATTATGATCAAACAAAAGACAAGTATATAAAGCAATCAATGCAAGTCTCATCAATTCAATCTCCAATCAAAACATAGAATCAAATAAAATCTAATAAAATCTTAACATGGTATCAGAGAAAGGTTTCTTAATTAAAGCCTAACATCTTGAAGAAAGATTCGATTAGAATGAAAGAAAATTATCATTTCAAACCTATGATTTGAGTTTCCACTGTGCTACATGACCTATTCTTTACTCATCTGGAGTCACTAATTGTGTGGTGCTATGTCCATGTTTTGTGCAAAGTGTTGGATTTGTTTGTGTCCCACATTCCTGATAAAAGTAAGCCATGTAATAGAGATGCTTATTGGATCTTGGGTCCTAGAGAGAGGGATGTATCCTCTTCTAATTTAGAGTCTTACTATTGTATTGATGGGTGAGTCGTGTGAGCAGGTTGCTTACATGTGTTTTGGTATTCTACCGTTAATTCCCTACATGATGGGTAGGATGAATCACCATATGAACCTTACAATAAATGCCACTTTGATTGGTTGTAGATGTGGTGTGTTTGAAGACTACACATGGGATCAATTCCACCACGTGGACTTGCATTTGTTAAAGTTATTGGTAGGTGACGATCTTAAAATAACTTGATCTTCTATCATGATAGACATCTTATGATGGCTAAAATCGATCATGATAGATGATATCTTGCATGGTGGATTGAGTTCATTAAACAAACCATGATCTTCTATTGTGATAGACATCTTATGATGGCTGAAACAATTCATGATAAATGATATGTATGTTCCTATGGTAAGTGCACATTACCTATGGGAATATGTTGAGTACTTGGTGGACATCATGAGACTTGATGTTGGTAGGCCATTACTTTGAGTACTTGGTGAATATCACGAGACTTGATATTCTATGGCCAATGCTCTCAATATCATGAGATGATATTTCTTATGAATCTATGAGTTATGGTGAATATCACGAGACTTGATATTCTTGGTCAGACCATATCTCTGATATCATATTGAGGTGATATCTAAAATACTTTTTGTTATGGTGAATAGCATGTGACTTGATATTCATGCTTATACCATGATGAGGTGATATCTTCTCTATTCGCAAATTAATCGACTTATTGGAACTGACATTTTGATTTTTATCTTCCCTAGCTAAGAGGGAGTGTTGATGTTTGTAGCTTCATTCAGATAAATGAGACTATGTTTACACTGTGAGAAATAATCTATTATACACACATTAATATATATATATATATAATAATTGATGATATTATTATTATATATATTAATCCATATATAATTAAGGATAGTAGAGTTCTCATAATATTAATATAGTAAATCAAATTGATTAACAATCGATTAATTAAGGAGACATGTTGATGAAGAGATGTGTCTCCACTCACATAGAGACATGTTTATTCATCAATGTGTCTCCTCAATATTGTTTTCATATATAATCTGATTTTCATCAAACAAAAAACAAGTATATACATCAATCAATGCAAGTCTCATAATTTCAATCTGCAATCCAAACATAGAATCAAATACAATCTAATCAAATCTTAACATATTTAATTTATTTAATAAACAAATTTAAATTAAAATAAATTTCATTATTACAAAATTAAATTTAACTTAGATTATTTAATTATTTATTACATTCAAATTTGATATATAAACTTTAAAATAACTTGATACATGAAATAAATTATCTATTTATTTTAAATTAGGATTGATCAAAACTTGAGCCTTTTTTGGATCGAGACAATCAACCAAAAAGTGAAACTATGGTGAAAAAAAACAAAAAGAACTTCCACTTACTAGAATAGAGAATTTATCTCTCTTTTTCACATTACTTCTATCCAAATACGTAGATCAAAATTAGAAGAAATAGCTTGCATTGTAAACTGAACTTGCACGCAGTTACATTAACAAAAGTAAACCGAGCTTGAGGTTTGAAAACAATGTGTGTGAGGGGGGAGTGGAAGTTAGTTATGAAGAAACAATCTCCTCAGTCATTCATCACATCCCATCAAGAAGAAGACATGCATTCATAAAATTTCTTTGCTGCAAACTACTTTGCTCAACTGGTAGAATCCCTAATAAAGTCTAAACATGTGCTCACAAGAAACCAAGCAATCTTCTTGTCTTCCAATCCCACACTAGCTACTAGCCTTTCTCAACATCATTCCTCTTTGCTACTTCATAGTAAATGATACCCCTACAACCTACCCAAACCTTTCTTAAATACACTTCTTCAACCACAAGTCAGCTTGAAGAAAGAAATAACTCCAATCCCAACTCATCTCCTAAACAAATAAATATTAAATGCAATACAAGTCAGCTCTCAAATATCCTTACAATTAATTAATTCTCCATGCTGGCCTCTATATCCACACAAGAGAATACAAAATAAGCTACCCACATTAAATACATCAAGTTGGCCATCAAATCCACAAGAACTCCAGTCGTTAAGCTAAACTAACGAGCATCAGCAAAAAAACCAAGAAAGCTAGGCATCACCGAGCAAGCATGTCGACCGAGCACCATAAGCATCACTGAGAAAAGGTTCTTTCGAGAACCAGAAGTTATACAAGTTCCTTCAGTGACTGAGCCCTTTAGCTACTAATCCCCTCGGTTAATACTTCAATTGAGAAATACTCTACGACTGAGCCCCTTAGTCAACACTGTAACCAAGCAACACAAAGACCAAAACACTCTAACATGTAGGACAGACAACTACCCTAGGATGCTCCTTCATCAGACACCACAAGTGCAAAAAGATGTTCTCAAAGGTTGGAATAACATCTTCCTGATTCAATACATAAACCCCAAACTAGTTCTTCACATACATGTCTTCCAAGTATTCAATTTGCATACTCTTCCGCTTCTATTTTTTTTGTCATTTCAATTCTTTCTTCAAAAATCCACAGGACTATTCTCTATACTGATCTCCAATCCTTTCAAGATCTTTCAAATCAACTTGGTTCTCAAAGCTCAGGTTCCTCCTACCGAGTGTTGCATCCATCAAAGGAATCAAGGAAAACTTCATGCCACCCTTCTCAATAGTAAACACATTCTTGAAACAATCATGCACAACCCTGCAATCATACTACCAAGGTCTATCAAGAAATATGTTACAACTACTCATGTCCACAATATCACACAATACTTGATCCTTATACTGGAAAATCTAAAAATCAACAAGACATTTCTCCCTCACTTCCAAAGCATGAACATCTTTCAACCAACCAATTCTATAAGGACAAGGATGGCTCACTCTTTTCAAACCAAGTTTCTAAACCATCTCCTCAGCTACAAGGTTATCGGTACTACCACTATCCACAATCATATTACAGATTTTACCTCATGACTTGAAATTTCCATAGGGTCCAATCTTCTCAGAGGCATCTTCAAGATCTTTTTAAACCTAAGGCAACAAATCACCAATCCAATGTCTTGGTGCAAACATCCTCAACTCGACAATCTATCCATACACTCAAGAACTTCAAGCTCTGATACAACCTAACATAGTAAAAAAAGGAATATCCTAGAATGGATAGTCCAAATCTTACACTCACAACAACAACAACAAAGAAAATCCTCAAATAGAATTTTATTCACCATGCCCAGCTATAAGGCCTTCTGAGTTACAACCAAATACAAATAATTAAAATATTAATTCTACAAGACCTCACAAGATCCAACTCCAAGATAGTCAGATCTATAACAATAAGCTACAACAACTGGTAGAAACCCCAAGAAATTCTAAACTTGTGCTTGCAAGCAACTAAGCAATATTCTTGTCTTCCAAGCCCACACTAGCTACTAGCCCTACTCAACATCATTCATCTTCCCTAATCCATGTTGAATGATGCCCCTACAATCTACCCAAACCTTTCTTAAATACACTTCTTCAGCCTCAACTCAGAAATCTATCCATACACTCAAGAACTTCAAGCTTTGATACCACCTAACATAGTACAAAAAGGAAAATCCCAGAATAGATAGTCCAAACCTTACACTCACAACAACAACAACAAAGAAAATCCTCAAATAGAATTTTATTCAACATGTCTAGCTGTAAGGCCTTCCAAGTTACATCCAAATACAAACAATTAAAATAGTAATTCTGCAAGACCTCACAATATCTAACTCCAAGATAGTCAGATCTGTAACAATAGGCTACAACAACTGGTAGAAACCCCAAGAAAGTGTAAACTTGTGCTCGCAAGAAACCAAGCAATATTCTTGTCTTTCAAGCCCACACTAGCTACTAGCCCTACTCAACATCATTCCTCTTCCCTACTCCATGCTGAATGATGCCCCTACGACCTACCCAAAACTTTCTTAAATACACTTCTTCAACCACAAGTCAGCTGGAAGAATCAAATAAGTCCAAGCCCAAGTCAGCTCCTAAATAAACAAATATTAAATGTAGTACAAGTCAGCTCTCAAATAGCCTTAAAATTAATTAATTCTCCATTTCAGCCTCTAGATCCACATAGGAGACTACAACATAAGCTACCCACGTTAAATACATCAAGTTGGCCCATCAAATACACAAGAACTCCAGTCAGTAAGACAAATTACCAAGCATTAGCAAAACAACCGAGCAAGCTAGGCATCGCTGAGCAAGCACGTTGACTGAGCACCACAAACATTGTCAAGCACAAGTTCTATCAAGCACCAGAAGTTTGCCAAGTTCCTTCAGTGACCAAGCCCTTCAATTATCAAGTCCCTCGGTTAATACTACAACCAAGAAATACTCTACGACCGAGCCCCTCGGTCAACACTGTAACCGAGCAACACAGGGACCAAAACACTCCAACATGTAGGATAGCCAAATACAATAGGATGCTCATGCATCGGGACTTCCTTCATTTCTGTGTGGAGAGTATACCAGGCCCTTGGCCAAACTTTGATCTAAGGGGCACAGTGGGATTTAGTGGGAATGAATCATGAAGAGGCAGCTTGTGGATGAGATGAACTATGTGGGGAGGGTCACCACTAGTTGTGAGTATCAAAGAGAACATGGCAGAATACATGAATATTAGTGATCTTCAACATGGAGACTTAAGAAAATGCGATATCATCTACACAATGAATGTTATGAATTACACATGATCACTAGTAGACAGAGATCGAAGGAAAGATCTGTCACCTTGGATATGTTGTTAGTAATGACATAACAATGCCGAGTCCTTTACAACGAATGGGGGATAAGAATATGGTGGTTGACTATCGATGGTTAAAATAGATACAATCAACATTGAAAATATTTTTTGAATTGTTGGATATGCACCCTCTTTGGAGAAACTTGTATCAAGGATGTTGATGCACAAATAAGTATTTATTATTCTTGAGTATTACTTTATCTACTCAGTCTAGTCTCTCTCTTATTTATATTTATATACATACTATAATAGATATTTTCCTTTATCTTTTTTGAGGATGCTCTTGCATGAAAAGAAGATTGATATCAGATTTAGAGGGAGTCTGACTCTTCTGAGGTAACTTAGGATGAGGAGTTTAGAAAATTTAAATCAGAGGGAATCTGACAAGGTTATCTTAAGAAATCTTGGATGAAAAAGATCAACAGATTGATATCTTCTCAATGAGTTCTTCTTTGTGATAAAAGTTCGAGGTGAAATCCCTTGTTTCCACCCTCTGTGCTGAGGCATGGTGGATGTCATGTTTTTTAATGGGCTTGCCCCCTATGTACATCATGAGGAAGTGATGACTTCCAAAATATTATCACTTGTATTTGTTAAAGTTATTGGAAGGTGACAATCTTACAATAACTTGATCTTCTATCATGATAGACATCTTATGATGGCTGAAACAGATCATGATAGATGATATCTTGCATGGTGGATTGAGTTCCTTAAACAAACCATGATCTTCTATTGTGATAGACATCTTATGATGGCTGAAACATATCATGATAGATGATATGTATGTTCCTATGGTAAGTGCACATTACCTATGGCCATTTGTTGAGTACTTGGTGGACATCATGAGACTTGATGTTGGTAGGCCATTACTCTGAGTACTTGGTGAATATTATGAGACTTGATATTCTATGGCCAATGCTCTCAATATCATAAGATGATATTTCTTATGAATCTATGAGTTATGATGAATATTATGAGACTTTATATTGTTGGTCAGACCATATCTCTAATATCATATTGAGGTGATATCTAAAATACATTTTGTTATGGTGAATATCATGTGACTTGATATTCATGCTCATACCATGATGAGGTGATATCTTCTCTATTCCAAAATTAATCGACTTATTGAAACTAACATTTTGATTTTTATCTTCCCTAGCTAAGAGAGAGTGTTTATGTTTGTAGCTTCATTAAGATAAATGAGACTATGTTTACATTGTGAGAAATAATCTATTATACACATTAATATATATAATAATTGATGATATTATTATTATATATATTAATCCATATATAATTAAGGATAGTAGAGTTCTCATAATATTAATATAGTAAATCAAATTGATTAACAACTGATTAATTAAGGAGACATGTCGATGAAGAGATGTGTCATCTCCTCAGTCATTCATTAAGAAGACTAAAACAAAGCAAATGGTGGATCTTCAAACACGCTCCCACCTTGTGGGGTTAGAATATCAATTTTATTAGATTGTTTTCACACCTCTTCAAGTCGTTTACATGGAAATTTTATAGAATTCCCAACTTGGTACTTTTCTTTTTCGTTTGACTATGACTAGAAGATTCCGTGTTTCTATTGATGTACAGTGAATCTTAATGACTTAACTATGACTCCTGAAATTGCTTTACTTAGTTTTTCGCTTCATACAAGTTTGCTCTATTTCTTACTTGGCAATGTTCACATTGATTTTAGAGTACTTATTTTATGATCAATATTATGCTTAGTCTTTTTAGATTAATAATAATAAAAAGTAAGTAGTTAAGTTTATGTCCACTTTATTTGTTTTTATTAAATTAGTAGAAAAAGGATTCTGATTTTATTACATGGATAATAGCATATACTAAGAAACTATCATTTAAAGAAGAATAAGTATTGAATTTAGAACAACAAATTCTTAAAGTTAAACAATACAGATCCTAATTTTATTAAAGTTGTAAGCCTTTCTAAATGATTTAAACTCTAATCTTATTTAATTTATTTGTTATTATCTTGAAATCAGAATATTTTTTATCAATATTATACTTATCTTTTTAAATAAATAATAGAAGGTAAGTAGTGGTATTCTCCATAGATACTCTATAGATAAAATTCAGACAATAGCGGAAAAACCATGAAACATATAGGATCTAACTTGAAATAGTACTAGTGTACTCTGCTTCATACATAAAAATAGAAAATAATTGACTTATTTTAAAATGGAAAAATAATTTTGACTATTGAACTAGATTATGTTAAGAAATGTCTTTGTCAACCCATACCTAGATTTGTATAAATACATTTGAGATCAACAAAGAATTAATGTGACTTAAAAAATATTATTGACAAAATCATGAAAATTACATTTCTAATTTTCCATGTACAATTAACAATCTTCATTCCAAAAGCATACCAATTTGGGTGAGGTCAAGAAAAAACATAGCACCATTTCGTAGATGAATATTGTGTCAACTAAAGGGATTCTAGAAGCATTGGAGAAATCATGCATCCACACTAACAAAAATGATCTGTATACAAGAGATAATCAATCATTCAAAATACCTAAAGACCAAGTGAAAGAGAAATTCTTACACACATCATAGACAAAAAAAATAAAATAAAATAATCTAATAATATCAAGACTACATCAACATTGTTAGTCATGATACAACATGATTTTTATTTTCATTGATCTTGTTCAAAGTTTTTGAATTGGCATCCTCACAAGGATTTGACACAAAGAGGAATTGTCCCTATCAAGCATCCAAATCAAATCTTAATGTGAAGTTAACCAAGAAAGTTAAGGTGAGATGAAAGTGACCTTTTCTAATTAAGAAAAAAATAGATTCAACTTGATTTGATTCTAATATTGTGGGCTCATTTCTACAATCATTGAGAAAACTTCACAATCATACAAATGATCTTAAATAAAAAATATAAGTTTTATGAATTTTGATAGATTTATTTGACAATCTCTATTTTTTAACAATACTAACAAATCACTTTGGAACAACTCATAAAGTCATATTCCACATTAAACCAAAAGTTAAATAGCTATATTCATAACTCAAATTTTCAAATATTAAATTCAATACCTTGTCTTTCCCAACTCTTATTCTTAAAATATTTGACATTACTGAAAATTAATCAATTAAATCATTATAACCTTATGTAATGTGGTAATTCATTCCCCTACTAAAAGGTAACTTGACTGCATTAAATCTATCAATTTATTTATTTAAATATATTGATTTACAAAATAAAATATAATAATTAGTTAACAAAGTGACAAACAATATGTATATTCATAGCTCCCCAAAAAATAATTAGAAGGCTCAATTTAATTCTCACAACGTAATGCCAATGTAGTATTGTACTATCATAGAATTTAGAAATCAGATCATTTTAAGTTAAAAAGAACCTTACAACTAGTCAACAATGAGGTACCTTAAGGTTATGGTTGTAGAGATTCTGATCTAGAGTCTTAAATCTTGAGGTCAAATTTTATTTACCACCAGTCAGCAATGAAGTACAATAAGGTTATGGTGATATGAAGTCTTAAATCTCAAACATTGAAATTTCTTAAACTTGAATTAAGAACATAATCTTGAGAAAGATGGTCAATGAATTAGAGGAATTAAAGTACTTAGTTTTAGGCAAAGTTTGGTCACCAATTTCCATTTTTTTAACTTTTGATATGATTAATGATCATTTCATGATGTTTTCTACAAGATGACATGAATATTTTTAAAATGCCAGCCCACAATATTAACTACTAAAGAGTATTATTCATGAATATAATTCACATCATTATCATACTAAAAAATTAACAAACTTCACAATAAGCACAACAAGGTATTCCATTTCAAATGCCAGAAAAGAAAAAATTCAAAGAACCTTCCTTCAGAAGATGCCTGATAGTGTACAATCTTTCACTACATTCTAAGATTAGATGTCTTATTAGATATTGAATTAAATAGAAGAAATATATACCTTCCACTCGAAATAATCTGATAATAGTGTTCTAAATAGTTGAGGGCTTATATGATAATAGTTGAAACAGGTGAAGCTTGACCCTTTGGTGAAATGGTGGGGATTTTTTCCTATAGTGTCAACACCCAATATTCAAATCTCTATAGGGTCACTCTCTATCGTGTTAACAATCGAGAGCCTTTACTTTGACCCTTAGTGAAATAGTGGGGCTTCTTTCTTGTAGAGCTTATAACTAAAGCTCAACAATTTTGGTCTTGAACCTTTGGTGAAATGGTGGCCTAGCTTATTTCTTGTAGTGGAAAAAGGTAAGTTTTAAATCCCTACGAGGTCGCTCTCTACCCTATGAACAATTAAGATCCTTTACCTTGACCCTTGGTGAAATAGTTGGCATTCTTACTTGTAGAGCTTACAACCAAGGTTCAACAATTTTACAACCAAGGTTGAGATTCCCATGAGCTCTCTCTATACTGTGTCAAAAATTAGGATTCTTTACCTTGACCCTTGGTGAAACATTGGGGAATCTTTCTTGTAGAGCTTACAACCAAGGTTCAATAATTTTTTAGGTTTGACCATTTGGTGAAATGGTGGGGCTTCCTGCCTGTAATATAGAAAACCAAGGGTCAAATCCTCATGGGATTTTTCTCTACCATGTCAATAATTAATATCTTTTACTTTGAGCGTTGGTAAAATAGTGGGCCTTCTTTCTTGTAGATATTACAACTAAGGTTCAACAATTAAGTGTTGGATACAGGTGTGGAAAGGTAACTATTGAGACGGGAGGGGTGAATCAGTACTTCAAATCTCTTTTAAACTTTTCTAAACTTTCATTCATTTACTGATTACTTAACCTTTTCATGCATTACATGAAAATAAATAAATATAAGATAAACATCACATAACACAATAATTTTGGTATTACAAAAATCCTTGTTAGAGGATAAAAACTATAGTGGAGATGACACCCACAACTCTTCACTACTACAAGAATAAAGTTTCTCAGTTAGAGCTAAAATGCTTAGCTATTTATGATAGCTTACCCTGTTAAAGGTATTAACTTGGTTAATATTTCTAAGATTGCTAAGCCTACTCTATTAAAAGATTTCACAACTCTAATCTAAGAATTCTATCCTATTAAAGGATTGATACATAAGATCTGTTAAGATCTGCTTGGTTGAGAGACTTATGTACAATTCTAATTAAATTTTAATTAGTAACAACAAAATTTCTATCCAATTTTAATCAAAAAATACTTATCAGACTCTATGTGCTCATCAATCCATTACCTCATACTATGTATCCATCATACTAACTAATTCAATACTCAGTAGCTTGATTTTGAATCTCTTCCTCAATAATATGATACTTGGTAGCTACTATGTTTATTCCCCATATTCTCTAATTTGCAATCTCCAATTTCTCTTCACACATGCATATGCTAGCATTCCATTTATCTTTTCACTTTGATCTTCTTATATACAATTTCTTGAAGCGGTGCTAAAAGTTCTAGAATCTTCATCTTCAAGCGGTGCTAGCATTAGGTATACTTATAATGCATATCCATTTTTAATTATCACTGTCTGAACTCACCTTCTAATCATGTATAATCATTTGATTTCAATCTCTAATGTTTTTTATTTGATCTCCTTGAGATTTATAAATTGTTTTATGATCAGTGTCCATGTTCAATCTACTTAGATTTCATCTAGTGATAGACTGCTATTCTTTGTAATACATTTTCTCTATCTTGGTAACTAAATTCTCTTCTCAGTTAGGTGCTTGGTAGAACATGGTTGTCGGTGCTCGGTTCTTCCTTGCTTGATGTCTATACTTTCTTTCTTTAACTAAAATTCCTTGTTAACTAATTCCTTTTACCAACTGCTTTCTCTTTCTTACCAACTCATCTCTTCTACCTTACTGAATGACTTTGACAAACATAATGAACTCCTTTGACAAACATAGTGAACTCCATATAACTAATGACCAAAAAATTACTCTTAGGAGTATCAATCTACCACTTTGGCATTAGTTTGGTATGTTTTTTAAAAATCTTCAAAATTGATGCAGGAGCATCCTGGGTGTAAGAGCAATCTTGCATCACCCAAAAATATTTCTATTTTTGTATTCAATAAGGGCTATTTTGTGCAGAGCTGCTATTTATGGAAAGTTACTATTTTTGGTAATTTTTGTATGTGCTCAGAATGATCTGATTTCTTTCTTGGAGGTTCATTTTGGTCATATAAGTCTGCCAGTAAAGTTTCATTGCCAGATCAAGTGTATATTGGAAGATATTGAAGATTTTCGGTATCGGCAGCAGGGTACAGAAACTTTGAACTCAGTTTTGAAGGCTTTAGAGGCCCCGGATGAGGTCGAATTTTGGGCTGAATGAAGCTTGCTTAATTCAGGCGTTGTAGAGCTCCTCGCGCCCTTTCCGAAATGGGGTTACAATAGTCAATCGGGTCAACTGGTGATGACTTATGGTCTTCGGAAGTTGGGTCACCTGAAATGGCGGAAAATGATTTTTCTTCAAAATTTCTGTTCAGGTTTCAAAATTTATTTTGAGCCGACTATGATGTAATGAAATGTAAAATAAAATAATTCTAAGTTTGGTCGGCCTTATTGGCTAAAATTCTGGAACCTTCCCAGGCGGTGGAAAATTGCCTATATAAGGAAGGCTGTATTATTGTCTTAGGCAGTTCAGAATAGTTCTGGGTAGTAGATCTGGGTAATAGTTCGAGGCTTTGTCCTACAGAATATTGTAAGGGAATGCCCATGTGGCTTTGCATATTGTAATTCTGAAAGTTTGTAATTCCACATTTGTGGAGATAATAAGAAGCCAATTTTCTGTTCTTGCATTTTGTTGTTGTTTCTCTATATCTGTTATGTGTTTGTGGTATTAAGGGGAGCACCCTTCATCAGGTGGTATCAGAGCAGGAGTTCTTGAGTGTGTAAACAGATCGCCGACTGTGAGGCAGTTTGCACCAGGACCGTGGCTAGGGTTTCAGCGTGCATCGCGAAAATGCCTCCACGAAGGGAACGTGGCGGAAGAGCTGGTGTTGTAACACCTGAGGTTAGAGAGCTGCAGAGACAAGTGCGAGCATTGCAAGAAGAGATTCGCAGAGGAATGAATCTTAATGTCAGAGATGAAAGCGAGGATGAAGCCGAAGAAGAATATCAAGAAGGAGAAGTTGAAATTGTGAACCATGAGGAAGAAAGACTTTTTCGGGCGATTTCCAAGATTGGGAAAAGACCTAAGATTGAGGTTCCTACATTTTCTGAAAATCTTAACCCAGAGGAATTGATCGACTGGATCAATGAATGTGAAGAATATTTTGAGTATGAAGATGTTGAGGATCCTGATAGGGTCAAATTTGCGAAGGCCAGACTGAAAGGTCATGCGAAGATCTGGTGGCAAGAAATTCAATTGGAGCGAAATAGAAGAGGGAAAGATAAAATCACAAGATGGGATCGGATGGTGGATAAATTAAAGCGACAGTTCATTCCTGTTGATTATGAGCTTGACCTACTAAAGAAAATGCAGAGTTTGAAGCAAGCAGGAAGATCTGTTCAGGAGTATACAGAGGAGTTCTATCGACTTCTCATCAGAACAGGCCATGCAGAAGCTGATAAGGAGAAAGTTGCCCGATACCTTAATGGGTTAAGGCCAAGCATTCAGGAGGAGCTGAATCTGGTTCGAATGAACAGTATTGAAGAGGCATACCAGTTTGCCCTAAAAGTAGAGGAAAAGCTGAACAAGAAGTTTGAGAGCAGACAAAACGGAAGAGGTCGCGGTGGACGATCTGGTGGACGGTCATATGGTGGCCGAAATGAAGATCCGAAAAAGAAGGATGAGACCAGTAGCAGTCAGAATCAGAGAGGAAACAATTCCAATCGCTTCCAGGATCAGAATAATAGAGACCAAAGAGGAAGGGGAAGAGGACAAGGCTCTGGAAGAGGTGGCTTCCGTGGAACATGTTTTCACTGTGGAGAAGAAGGTCATAGGGCATTTGAATGTCCTCAGCGCCAAGGCAGAACAGATAGGAGAAATGAAGGCCAGGCCAGAGTTGCACATGTAGATGAAGATGCTAGATCATCAAATTCTGAAGATGCTGAAAGAGGAGAAACGTTGATTAACAGAAGAGTCCTGTTGAGTGGTGAGAATGAACCTGAGCAAAGGAGGAGCTTGTTTCGCACCAGGTGTAAGTGTGAAGGTAAATGTTGTGATGTGATTATCGATAGTGGAAGCACTGACAATTTGGTGTCAGAAGAGATGGTGACAAAGTTGAAGCTCAAGAGACAGAAACACCCACATCCATATCGGATTGCCTGGGTACAGGATGACCACAAGGTCATGGTCAACGAACAATGCGTGGTGAAGTTCAAGATTGGCGGATACCAAGATGAGGTATTGTGTGATATCATATCTATGGATGCATGTCATATGTTGTTGGGTAGACCATGGCAGTTTGACAGATGTGCTGTACATGATGGTCGTGCGAATACCTATTCCCTGACAAAGGATGGAGTGCGACATAAGCTAAAACCATTGAAGGAGATTGAAAAAAAAGTATGTGGTAATGCAAGGATAACTTTTGTTGATGGAAGAAATTTCCTAGATGGTATGAGGCATGAGCATGTATGTTTTGCTTTAATTCCAAAAGCTGGTAAAGAGGAAGTAGAAGATGTTCCTGTAGAAGTTGCAGATTTGTTGAATGAGTTTCAGGATATTGTATCTGATAACGTGCCTGATGGATTACCACCAGTCAGGAAGATCAGTCATCAGATGGACTTGATCCCAGGAGCGAGTTTGCCGAATAAGGCAGCACACAGAATGACACCAGCAGAAAGTGAAGAGTTGAACAGACAAGTACATGAACTGTTACAGAAAGGATTGATCCGTGAGAGTCTGAGTCCCTGTGCTGTACCAGCAGTATTAGCACCAAAGAAGAATGGAGAATGGAGGATGTGTACAGATTCTAGGGCAATAAACAAGATCACAATCAAGTACAGGTTTCCATTGCCACGAATGGATGATATTATGGACTGTTTGAGTGGAGCTGTGTATTTTTCAAAGATAGATCTGAAAAGTGGATATCATCAGATTCGGATCAGAGAAGGAGATGAATGGAAGACTACCTTCAAGACAAAGGAAGGACTGTATGAGTGGTTAGTCATGCCTTTTGGGCTAACCAATGCACCGAGCACTTTCATGCGGCTCATGAACGAGGTTCTGAAAGAATTTCTAGGTAAGTTTTTCATTGTTTACCTAGATGATATTCTGATCTTTAGTAAGACATTGGAGGAGCATATGATGCATATTCGTATGGTATTTGAGAAGCTGAGAGAAGAGAAATTATTGATTAATTTGAAGAAGTGTAGTTTTGTGAAGAAAGAGTTAGTGTATTTGGGATTTGTAGTTTCAGCAGAAGGTCTAAAAATGGACCCAGAGAAGGTACAGACTATCCTTGAATGGCCTACTCCAAGGAATGCTACTGAGGTAAGATCTTTTCATGGTCTAGCTAGCTTTTACAGAAAGTTTATCAAAAATTTTAGCAGTATTTGTGGACCCTTGACTGAAACAATGAGAGGGGATAGAAAAGAGTTTAAGTGGACTAATGGGGCAGAAAAGAGTTTTCAATTGTTGAAACAAAAAGTTACAGAACAACCTGTTTTAGCACTTCCAGATTTTAATAAGGTGTTTCAAGTAGATTGTGATGCGAGTGGTACTGCAATAGGAGCTGTTATGAGCCAAGAAGGTAAACCTGTTGCTTATTTCAGTGAGAAATTAAATGATGCCAAGAGAAAATATTCTGTTTATGATCAGGAATTTTATGCTATAGTTCAAGCATTAAAGAAGTGGAGACACTGTCTGCTTCCTAAGGAGTTTGTTTTGTATACTGATCATCAAGCTTTGCAATATTTGAATACTCAAGGAAAGTTGAATCAGAGGCATTTGAAATGGGTTGAGTTTTTGCAGAGTTATACATTTGTTTTGAAACACAGGAGCAGAAAGTCTAATAGGGTTGCAGATGCTCTTAGCAGAAGGCAACTATTGCTGACAGAAATGCAGATTGAAGTGGTTGGGTTCAAGGAACTCAAGAATTTGTATCCAGAGGATCCTGATTTTGGTGAAGCTTGGAAAGCTTGTACAGAACCTGTTACTCTAGACAGGACGAAATGGCTGGATTTTATCATCCAAGATGATATGCTATTCAGAGGGAGCCAGTTGTGCATTCCACGAAGTTCCATGAGGGAGAATCTCATCAAGGAGAAGCATAGTGGAGGATTGGCTGGACACTTTGGTCGTGATAAAACCCTTGCTTTGGTTGGTGAGAATTATTATTGGCCACAATTGCAGCAAGATGTGAAGAAGTTTGTACAGAGTTGCAGAGTATGTCAGATGGCGAAAGGAGTGAAGCAGAATACAGGATTGTATCAGCCATTACCTGTACCAGAGAAGCCTTGGGAGGATATTAGCATGGACTTTGTTCTTGGTTTACCGAGGACTCAGTGGGGGCATGATTCAATTTTTGTGGTGGTTGACAGATTTTCAAAGATGGCACATTTCATTCCCTGCAAGAAGACTAATGATGCTGTTCATGTAGCAGAATTGTTTTTCAGAGAAGTGGTGAGACTTCATGGTCTGCCAAAGACCATAGTTTCAGATCGGGACACTAAGTTTGTTGGATATTTCTGGCGTACATTGTGGAAGAAGTTGAAGACAGATTTGAAGTTCAGTTCATCACATCATCCACAGACTGATGGACAGACAGAGGTGGTGAATAGGAGTTTGGGAAATTTGCTGAGATGTTTGGTTGGAGATAAGCCAACAGGATGGGATTTGATTTTACCACAGGCGGAATTTGCATACAATAATTCTGTCAACAGGAGCACTGGTAAATCACCATTCTAGATTGTATATGGAAGTAGTCCAAGAAATGCATCTGAATTGAGGAAGATAGATAAAGGAGAAATAAGTAGTGCTGAAGCTGAAGATTTTGCAGAACACTTGAAGAACATCCATGAGGAGGTGAGGAAGCATATTACCAAGATGAACGCACAGTATAAGGCTAAGGCAGATGAGAAAAGGAGGTATAAGGAATTTCAGGTTGATGATGAAGTCATGGTTCATTTGCGGAAGGAGCGGTTTCCAGTTGGTACATATAACAAGCTGAAAATGAAGAAGTTTGGGCCATGCAGGATATTGAAGAAACATGATTCAGGAAATGCATATGAGGTAGAATTGCCTACTGAGCTAAATATTTCACCAGTGTTTAACATTTCAGATCTGACAGAGTATCATGAGGGAGGTGTTGAAGATGAGATCACAGCAACACAGTGGAGTATTCCAGCAACTAGTTCAGACACTAAGGAGATTGAAGATATACTGGATAGTCGTGTTGGTAGAAGCACAAGGAACAGGACATATGAAGAATATCTGGTCAAGTGGAAAGGATGACCTGTTGAAGATTCATCATGGCTAACAAAGGAGGAGGTTAACCGTCTTGGTTTTCCTCTGCACACCTGAGTCGTGACAGGGTCACTTCTCAAATTACCCCGGGTGTCTGATGCAGGAGCATCCTGGGTGTAAGAGCAATCTTGCATCACCCAAAAATATTTCTATTTTTGTATTCAATAAGGGCTATTTTGTGCAGAGCTGCTATTTATGGAAAGTTACTATTTTTGGTAATTTTTGTATGTGCTCAGAATGATCTGATTTCTTTCTTGGAGGTTCATTTTGGTCATATAAGTCTGCCAGTAAAGTTTCATTGCCAGATCAAGTGTATATTGGAAGATATTGAAGATTTTCGGTATCGGCAGCAGGGTACAGAAACTTTGAACTCAGTTTTGAAGGCTTTAGAGGCCCCGGATGAGGTCAAATTTTGGGCTGAATGAAGCTTGCTTAATTCAGGCGTTGTAGAGCTCCTCGCGCCCTTTCCGAAATGGGGTTACAATAGTCAATCGGGTCAACTGGTGATGACTTATGGTCTTCGGAAGTTGGGTCACCTGAAATGGCGGAAAATGATTTTTCTTCAAAATTTCTGTTCAGGTTTCAAAATTTATTTTGAGCCAACTATGATGTAATGAAATGTAAAATAAAATAATTCTAAGTTTGGTCGGCCTTATTGGCTAAAATTCTGGAACCTTCCCAGGCGGTGGAAAATTGCCTATATAAGGAAGGCTGTATTATTGTCTTAGGCAGTTCAGAATAGTTCTGGGTAGTAGATCTGGGTAATAGTTCGAGGCTTTGTCCTACAGAATATTGTAAGGGAATGCCCATGTGGCTTTGCATATTGTAATTCTGAAAGTTTGTAATTCCACATTTGTGGAGATAATAAGAAGCCAATTTTCTGTTCTTGCATTTTGTTGTTGTTTCTCTATATCTGTTATGTGTTTGTGGTATTAAGGGGAGCACCCTTCATCAAAAATCTTCAAATTCATATATCTAAATTTTGCCATAGCCTTTATCTCTTCTTCCTCGGTAAAACTTATTACTCCCCTTTAAGTAATACTTTTGGTACATTTGGGTGGTCTCACAATAGTGTGTCCCACTTTTTAAGACATGCTGATTTTTTCTAAAATAACACATTTTTAATAAAATTTGATGATTTAAGTCTTGAGAAGTTCCATTTGAAGGAATCAATTGCACATGGTTAGTGTATAGGGGTAAAATGTGGATGAGGTCCTAGGACAATGATTTGCACATAAAAGAGACCCCAAAGCCAATATTTTACACTTACATGAAATTGTATTGATATGAAAAGTAAATGTAGATGATTAATATTGAAATTAAGAAATAAAGGTACTTACCTCCAAAAAAGAATCGACTAAAAACCCTGTCAAACGATCTCAAAAACTGTTGATTCTTGTGATTCTTAACCGAAACTACGAGATCTACAAAACCTAGAAATCTTTTTTCGAGATGAGATCAAGTTGACTTTGACCCTTATAAAAGGTCAAAGGCTACTTTTTTATTTTGAAGGTTGATTTTGACTTTGTTTGCAGATCTCAAAAGTTCACCAAAAAGGGTATCCAAATCTGCTCTCAGATCTGAAATTCCGCACCTATACTTGCAAAAAAAATGGTTTTGTTTGTTGGGGGGGAGGGGTTTGCCTTAGTCAAACCCCAATTTAGGAATTAACCTTGAAATTGAATTCAAATTGTTGGAATAAAAAAAGTAAATGGAACAATTCACCTTGCTTGAGTTGAAACCCTTGTGGAGGATTCGAATCCTTGAATCCACAAGAATGGATGAATGTAGAATCAAATGTAGGATGTCTCCAATCAATTGTCTTTAGATCTTTAATACCAATCTTGAATGGATCTTGAATGAGGAAGAGGCTTGAATGGAAATGGAGGAATCTTCAACAAGAGAGCTCCATAGAGCTTGAATCCTTCAATGGCTACTAGTGGATCTCCTTGATGAATTGGATCTTGAATGCTTGAATGCTTGAATGCTTGATCTTCTTCCTTGCTTGAGAATGCTTGAGAATGAAAACTTGATCGAGAGATTTCTTGGTGAGAATGGATGGAGAAAATGAGAGAGGAAGGCTCCCTTTTGTAGTGATGTAGGGCACAAGAGGGGCCTCATAGAAAATAATAATTAAGGGCCCATGGCACAAAACTCTAGAGAGGTGCACATGGAGAGGAAATTAAATTAAATTCTTGATACAAAAATGTAGAAGGGGACCACCCTTAATATAGAAATAAAATAATTATTTAAGAGCCTTGTCACAAAATTTGAGGTAAGGCCAACCCCAAAGTTAATTTGAGCATTAGGCACAAAACTCGAGAAAGACTAATCTCCAATAATAAATTAGGAATCCTATAAAAATATCAAGAAAGGTCCACCTCAAATATTAATTTGATAATTTGACACTTAACCTGAGAAATAGTGGCCCCGAAGAGGGAAAAGACAAGATTTTGATGAAACCCTGAAACCAGAAGCTAACCCTGAGGATCCCGAACCCTAGGGTCAAGGATGAGGTTGTTCCTAACCAAGTTAGGGTTGAGGTTGAACCTGACCAAGTCAAGATCAAGGTTGATCCTAACCAGGTCAAGGTCGAGGTCGACCTTGACCCTCAGGTCAAGAATCTTAGGTTCATAGTCTAAAATGCCAGGAAAATGCTAGGATGAAGTGGAAAATGGGGCAAAATAGGGGAAAAAGCTAGATCCAAGTTGAGTACACATTCAAGGCATTCAACATGACCCCAAACCACTTAGTCGGAGGGATAAACACTCTTATCATGGAAGTGCTTCCATTTTAAGACAATACATTAAGCCCACACATTAGCAAGAGTATGGAGTCGATGCAAACTCTTGGTAAAGGAGATCATAAAGAAAAAGATAATCTTATTGAAATCAAAGGGACAAAGAAATCCTCAAGCCCCTAGGGACTTGAGTCTTTGTCAACTCCAAGATTGCAATAAGACAAACATCACTAAAGAACAAAGAGAAAAGGAGAGAGAGGACTGGCTAGCTCACCCAATAAGATGTGTGTATCTCACTATGAACCACAAAAGGATAGGATGGCCCACCAAGAAAACACTTGATAGTCACCCATAATGTTGTGTGCCTTCTGGCGGCTTTGTGCATGTATGTAATGCATCTTTTGATGACTTTTATAAAGTACCCATGGATCCACCTTCTTGTATCACCATGGAATACAAAATGTGTGTTTCCTCAAGATTTAGAAACTTATGTGTGTTACCTTTAGAAGATTTAGCATATTGGAAATGGAAAATGTGTGTCCCTTTAGGATTTAACAACTTATGTGCGTTACCTTCCAAGATTTAGCATATTGAAAATTTTGAAAAAATATGTGTCTCCTCAGGATTTAGCAACTTATGTGCATTACCTTCAGAAAATTTACCATATTTGAAATTGGAAATGCATGTCCCTTCAGGATTTAGCAACTTATGTTCGTTACCTTCTGAGATTTAGCATGCTACAAAAAAAAAGATTAGAACAAAAATACATAATATAAAATGAGGGAGGCCGTATATATGCCCCCCTCCTTAAATGGAAAAAACATACTATTTTGACATGTTAAGGAAAGAAAAGAACAAGGATAAAGCCTTCTTCAACATCAAGACAATATCCACAAACAACACCCAGTCGAAGCCAAGAAGGTCACAACTCCTATGAGGCCATGGAAGGGACGAATGCAAAGAGATATCATGCAAAAAGTGAAAAAGTAACCCTTGTGAGGGATAGCACATTGTTCAGTTTCCAAGGTGAGAGATTTATCAACCATGGAAACCCAATTTCAAACAATGAAATCAGTTGTGATCACGGAAAAAGAACCTCAATGCAAACCAAAATGTTCATGTATAATTGGATATCACATAATAGATAGATACTGCTTAACCAAGGAAAGAGGTGAATCCTGAAAAGACGAAAATGAAGGAGATGACATCCTTGTGCCCCAAGTGTAGGAACAAAGATGTAAAGAGACCTATTATATCACTCACAACACTATACAAGACAACAAGCTCCTAAGGATTAGGCTAAAATTGTTTATATAATGTGGAGTTCCATAATAGGAACATAAATGTTATTTAGAGAAAATAGGATTGAAATACAACTCATTGTCACATGATATATAAATTAGATAAAGTAAAATAAAACTCATTGTCATTGTCACTTGAAATCAGATAAAGTAAAATACATACCTCATGATGAAATTAATTTGGAAATACCTATTTTCTGGTACTTGTGTATAGTTTAGGGAAATTCTACAACTTATTCTAGATTGGAAATACTGACACGAAGAAAACTCATAAATATTTTGACTTTCTGATAGCAGGTAGTCTTTGACCCTCATAAAAGGTCAAAGGCTACATTCTTGATTTGAAGGTGATTTTGACCTTGTTCACAGATCTCAAAAGTTTTCTGAAAAGGGTATCCAACTCTACTCTCAGATTTGAAATTCTGCACCTGTACCTGCAAGAAAGAGAGGGTTTTTGTTGTTTTTTTGAGGGGTTTACCTTGGTCAAACCCCGGTTTGGAATTAACCTTAATATTGGTATTGAAATGGAGAATGCTATCAAGTAGTATAAGTAGATCTAACAATGAAGCTATGATATTCAATAGATATGCAAATTGTATTTGAAATGTAATCAAGTATTTTAATATGAAAGCTTGAACATAACATCAACAAATGTAAATCAAACCTCCATGATTGTATGCTTGGAATCCACCTTAAGAAAAGAATTAATGGATCTCAAAGATGAACAAAAGGATCTTGAAGGAAGATCACACCATCATGATGGCTAGATCTAGAGTTTGAATGATGATTCTTGAATGCTTGAACCAAATCTATTTAATAGCTTGAATGCTTGAATCCTTGATCTTTAAAGGAGAACTTGGATGGAGAAGAGGACTTGAATGCTTGAATGGATGCTTTTTTGATCTCCTTGCTTGAGAGTGCTTGAGCATGAAAAATTGATGGAGAAAATGAGAGAGGAAGGCCTCTTTTTATAGTGATCTAGGGCACAATCCACTAGAGGGGCCACCTTGGATAATTAAATCCCAATTAGGTCCTAACCTTTAGAAAATATACCTAGATTAAATGTAATTTGAGGATTTACCATTATGAAACCCGAAATGGCTGACCCGGAGGCGGGAAAACAAATATCCTCAAAACCTGACACCCAAAAATCAAGAAAATTTGAAACCTAGACAGGGGGTCAAGGATGAGCTCAAATTTGACTAGGTCAAGGTCAAGGTCAATTCTAATTAGGTTAGGATCAAGGTCAACTTTGACCCCATAAGGTCATCTTTGACCTTATGGTCAAAAACCTCAGGATCCTGAGCCATAATGCTAGGAAATGCAGATTGGAGTGAAAATTAGGGACAAATAGAAGTAGAATGAGGAGAACAAGTATGATCTGAGAAGAGAGCTGATTCAAGGTGCTTGACATGAACCAGACCACTCACGCGGAGGGCTAAACACTCTTAACATGGAAGTGCTTCCATTTTAAGATGATACAATCATTTTACACTATTATCCCACCTTATCTAAAACTTAAAAAATAAAGATTTCTCACCAAACAAGAACAGTATGGACTAATTTATTCTACACTGATTGAAACAAATCTACACTCTTGTATACCTTACACAATTTTAGAAAATTTACGCTAGATGAGCTTGGGAAGGCTATAGATGGATTCATTTCTAAGAACATTCTTGGAGAGGGAGGTTTTGGAAAAGTTTATCATGGAGTATTAGAATATGAAACCGAACTCGCTATGAAATTTCTCACAAGAAATGACCATCAAGGAGGGAAAGAATTCATGGAAGAGGTGGAGATGCTCAGTCAATTCCATCATCAAAACTTGGTTAGGTTGATAGGAATTTACACCAAAGCATGGAATCGATGATTGGTCTATGAACTTATCCCAAATGGCAGTGTGGAATCTCATTTGCATGGTACATTATTTTCCCACCAACCATCTTTTGTAAGCTTTTACGAGACATCTGAAATTTATGTTGAAAATTAAATGTTTAGGTTCAAGGTACAGCTTTCATCATGGTGATATTCTTATATTTGTAAATTAGCAAAATGCATGTGCAATTTAATGTTCAAATTTTGAATTTGTTTCAATATTTCCAGGTGTAGACAAAGAGACTATTCCACTAGATTGGGATGCACACATTTCTAAGAACATTCTTGGAGAGGGAAGCTTTGGAAGATTTTATTGTGGAGTATTGGAATACAGAACTAAAATGACTATGAAATTTCTCACAAGAAATGATCATCAAGGAGGGAAAGAATTCATGGTAGAGGTGGAGATGCTCAGTCAATTCCATTATCAAAACTTGGCTAAGTTGATAGGAATTTGCACTAAAGAACACAATCTATGATTGGTTTATGAGATTATCCCAAATGGCCGTGTGGAATCTTATCTTCCTCCCACACTCTTTTTTCAACCAGATGACCAAACGGTGCTTCTTTTGTTACAATTGACTATGATTCTGCCCCACTTCAAGCATAGGGTTTGGACATGGAGAGACCACTTTCAACATCTACATTTCTCTCTTTTGTATGTTTAATGAGAGAATCATTGGGCTCTTTTAGGAGGCATAGCTCCTCTGGTCCTTTGAGGAAAAATAGAAGTCTACTTGGTATAGGATCTAGGTTCTAATTGTTAGGAATGGGAACACTAAGGGTGGGAGTGCGGGGGGGGGGGGGTGAATAAGTGTTCACTGTATTTTATCTTTTTACTTTAATCTTTAAACTAAACTTGAATTCTTAAGAACTAAAATAAACATTCACATAAACATGAAACGTGAAATCAACACATGACACCAATATGGTTACGAGGACACTCAAATAGGTTAAAATCCCGGTGGGAATTGACAGGCACTAATATTCTACACTAGTGTTTTGTTATCCTTGTTAGAAGATCCTTATCCTTATTAGGAGTTTCTTTACAATGTATTAAGTACAATAGACCTTGTCAAGGGTCAGACCCTATTAGGAGTCTTTTAAAATAGTCCCTTTTAGGGGAGTAGATGCACCATCCTAGAGCTCATTGCTCAAGTGGTGAAGGCTACAACCTTTTGATCTCAGATACACACTATATCTGTTGCATGAACTGTCACTGTGACACTACTTGTTAGATCAGTTCCTTTGATGCGCTAATGCTTTGACCTCTTGAAAAGCTCTAATAAAGCATATTGACTCTTCACATACTTTTTTTTCTACTTAACAAAACTCTCTATCAACTTCCATACCTCTTACAATTTGACATCTTATATTTATAGGTGCATACAAAATAAACAACTAGGTCAGCCCTTAAACCTATTACATACAACACTTCCAAATGAATTGGCTTAAGTGTGTTTACAATAAAATATATATACATGTTGGAAACCTAATTACAATAGGTGCATAGCCTTTACATCATTAAAATATAATCGCAACACAAAATTCTAACAGTTGGTTGCATACTTTGTTCTTCACTGGCACACACTGGCTGTGCAACTTCAATTGCCTGTATCTTCCTCATACTTGCATATCTGATTATGCACTCATAGACTAAGCATTAATGTAGTCTAACCAACTTAACTTCTAGGGTGCACACCATGATTCTTCCGTAGGCATGTGCGCTGATGCTCTGAGTTACAGGAACTCTGTACACTGTCTAGTCTTCAACACTTAATTGACTTATAATCTTCTCATCGGGTGCACTGACTCCAAACTACTATATGAATTTGTTTCCATAATGAAAATACTATATCAATTCATATACATCAGTATAGTCAAATTTCCAATAATCTCCCCCTTTGTCATTGATGGAAACAAAGGAATATGGCCAAGTTGCTAACTGTTCTTAATACAAAAAAACTTTTATCTTATAACATATACCTATATCTCCCTATACATATTATGATGCATATTCTATACACAACTCCTCCTTTGAAATTCATCAAAAACATGTTTCAAAAACTGTATCTATACATACTTACTGAGGGAAAACATCTGCATATGCTATCTTTAGGTTCTGGATCTCTTTCCTCCAAAATGTGATCAAAGAGTTTACTATCTGGAGATGGGTGCATAATGCATACTATAGCTTCTCCATCTTCTTCAAGTCTGTGGTAGGACCTTGATCATAGGTAATCATGGTGGCATCAATCTCCTTGATATTCTGATTAAGAATGTCTAAAGAGCGTGCAAGAGCATTCCTTAACTGAGTCTGTCTGCTCTTATCTTTGTCATCTCTTTTTCTGCCTTCTCAATTTTATCAATCTGTCGTTGGTAGACATTATTGCACATGTTCACATATGTGGATTTGTCTTTCACTAAACTCTTCACTTGCTCAATCATAGCTTCCACCTCTTTTATTTTCTTGAAATGGGTATCAGTAAGCTTATCTTGATCCATGCATTCTACAATGATTCTTCTTCCTTGATCTGAAAATTCTTTTAGGGATGCTTGACCAGTCTTGAGTGAGCTTAGGTCAAGTGAAAAATTTCTAACCAATTCATTCAATCTCTTCTTTAGATACTTTTCTTCTACAACTAGGGATGCAAATTCTTCAAGGCCTGAGAAATTCCTTTTGAAATCTAAGATGACTATACTCATATCATCAACAGATTGTATCTTTGACACTTTCTTGTCCTCTAGCAACAAATTTTTCAAAAATTTTACTAATTCTACTAGGAGATTCCTCATCACTTGATTTTCTTTGGCCTTCCCCATAGCTAAGACGCTAAACTTAATCAAGTCTTCTTCTCTCCATGAGTCCAAACTAGATGTGTCAGGTGTCAAACTTGACAACAATGCTACAGAGGGAGTGATAGGAGTGTTATCCATCACTTCTTGTTTTACCTTGACCAGTTCTACTAATGGTTCATTATTCTTTTCTTCTTTTTTTGACTCTTTCTTTTCTTCTTCTTCTTCTTTTTCTTTTTCTTTTTCTTTTTCTTTCTTTTCTTCCATCTTTTCTTATTTTTCATCTATTATGTCTTCAATCATTACTTCTTCTTGATGACTAGGAGGAGTGTCACTGCATAAGTTTTCTACCTCTTGAGTGCTTACAAATTACTCTTCAAACTTATCCAATTCTGTATTAGTGGCCGCCATGGTTATTTCCATATTATCAATGATAATGGTGATGTTCTTGAGTGATTCTATCATGGGCACAGACTTATCTGCCTCTGATTGTGTTTCCGCTACAGGTGCTAAATCTTGAGGACCTATAGATTGTACCTTGATGGTCTCTGACCCTTTGGTAACCATTGTGGGTACATGTGTTGTGGGCACAGTAGGTGGATACATGTTTCTATTCATAAAGACCTTCTCAAAGGCTTTCTCTATTTCTTTGGCAACTAATTCATAGTTTTTATCCATTATATTCAGTGTTCTTATCTTGGTTCTAAGGTGGGGCTTCACCAGATCTAATAGCAACTTCTTCTCTTCTAGCTCACATACAGGAAGAGTTTCATCTAAGATCTTTTCCCTTATCTGCAGATCTTCTTCAATAGCCTGTCTCTTTTGGAATTCTAGGATATTCCATACATTGTCAGGGATCATGGTCTTAAGTTCCAAGACTATTTTCTTGAACTTCAGCATGTGTTTGACTAACATACAATGAATCTCAAATTTATCTATTTCACTATATTTTTCATAGAACTTTCCAACTTGATCAATTCTTCCTTCATCAATTATGCTTGCACTTAGCACATTGAGACTAGGTTTGAAACTTACTTCAGGAGGTGCTTGAGGGTTCCTTCTATTTCTTGTTGCTCACGAGGATGGATGAATAGTGCTGGTTTCTTTCTTCCTCTTTGGTATTTCCTTATACTCAGGAAGAGCAATACGGTCAATGGTTTCCTTGGGCACAGAAGGAGTATCATCAGTTATATCCTTCTATTCATCTAATTTCTCTATCTTTACCATCTTCAACTTGGGATCATGTGATTCTACCTTTGCTACATCCATGCTCTTTAGTTCCAAAGAAATCTTTTGTTCTTTTGCTTTGTCAAGATCTGCTTGAGAAACACCATGTATTCTCAAGATTTCTGAGGTGACTTTAGCAACCTTTATTTTTGTTGCTGCGCTATTTAGTTTGGCATCTATTTCTCTTGTCTTCTCCTCATAAGTTCCCCATCTAGGCTCATTAGGGTCAATAGGAGTTGAAAGCAATACTTGAGCATATGATTCTAACACTTGTTCCTCAACTTCATATCCAAGTGGATGAATCCAATTTGTTCTAGGTACAAATTCCTCCATGCAATTTGTATCTGTTTCAACCATAAAACAAATTGTATGCTTGTACTTTTCAACAATGTTTTCTAGAATTCAATACTTCATTTGCATCTTAAGCCCTGAAGGTCTTCAACTCCAATGTTATATAATCTCTCAATGTATTTTCAATGGATGCCTTGTTAGATATATGTGGCATGGTTGGAATGAACTTGTCCAAATACAAATCTAATACTCTCCCAGCTATATGAAGGTACATGTAAATCATCAAAGACCCAAACTTGAATATCTTGGTCTTGTCATGCTTGATTGCCTTGATGTTATCAATCAACTGTGCACACAAGATCTCACATAGGTTGAACTCCCCATCTTCCTTCACAAGTATGATGGCTGCAAGAGTTATGCCCATAGACACACTATTCACCCTGCTGGTGTGATGAAACCTATATCCAAGTATCATAGACATCAATTTGATGTTAGATTGATCAATAGGCTCAATTGTCATCCTGCACCTATCACTCCTTAACTTACATGTTTTCTCAACAATTTTCCTAACATCCTTGCCTACTGGAAGGATGATGCCTATCTTTGGGAGCCCTGTCATCTCATATATTAGGTCACTGGTAATTTTGACCAGCACATCACCTATCCAAAATAGGTCATCATGATTTCTACTCAGAAGTATTTTAATCCATTCTGTCTCATAGAATTCATATGTCGTAGCATACTCTACTATAGGGTGATCATTCCACTTCACATATTCATCTAGGAAGGTTTTGTCTAGTTTTAAAATTGTTTCCATATGCGCCCTTAACCTGTCCAATCCTACTGGTTTCTTCTTACAGTAGATGTAAGCTCTAATGTCTTCCACATGCATAAAGCCCATAGGCATGCAGGAGAATTCTCCCTGTAAGTCATCTAGGGTAGAATTAAATGGATGCTTCTTAAACACGTATCTTTTCTTTTCTGCAACATCAAATACTATGGGAGTGGCCATCACTTACTTCATTTATCACTTTCCAAGTGTTCACTAAGATAATCTAAAGACTTCTGAATCAGCACGACAAACTAGGGTTTATGCAACTGATCAAGTGTACTAAAAATCACTAATGGATCAATCTACAAGTCTTCACAATAACTTGTAAGGCTCTTTCTACTCTTCAATCACTCTAAATTTGAATGCAATGAGTAATCAAATAACTTTCTGTGTACTTAAAGTGAAAATTTCACCATAAATGCTTTCCGCGTAAACTGGGCTGACACTAAAAAATTTATAACATTTGTTCTGCTAACAATCAGTATGTGCACTCTTGCATGAAGGTTCCTTTATACTTCAAAAGCTTAATTTGAAAGGCGCATACTCTGAGAGTGAGTATACCAGCCAGACAGGGGTCTAGAGCTAAATTAGCTCCCCTATTACCCTGAGGGCCATTCATCCAGATGTAGAGGGTGCATCCACTGTGGATGCATCCAATACATTATCATCAACTTTTTCCTTCTTTCCTTATGTCCAAATCAAGCTCGCATCCTCTGAGGCTTTCACAAACTTGACTTCTCCTTCGAGATCCAATACTGGTTCTTCGGTCTTTTTAGGGATTTCCTAACCTTGCATCCTTGATCTACAGAACTTTGAGATATGTCTAGCCTTGTTACAAGAGTGAAAAATGATTGGAGGCCTTATATTCCTCAGCACATTGACATGGGTCACCATCTTACACTGTTTAGCTGAGTGACCATTATAGTTACATATCTGACATGTAACATTCTGAGAGCTTCGTGTATTTGATTGATTATGATTTCTTTTATTATGATTCCTATTATTCTAGCTTGTCTTGCAATTCATAGCTCTATCATCAATTTTATTATATGAATAACAGTAACCATTGAAAGGTCTTACCTCTATATAGTTCCTTACTATGCATCCATGCTTGTTACATACATAACAAGTGCGGTCTATAGGCTTGTGCTCATTCTTAGGTGGTTCAGTATGATCCTTGGTCTAACTTCTAGTCTCTTTAGCATCTAAGGTTCCTTCTGGTGCTTTCATTATTGCTTGCATGTTATTAATCTAATTCTATGCTTCATTGTATCCAATGCAACTAGTATCTCCTTTAGCTCTTCTTGCATATAAATAAGATTCTATTAAATAAGAACTGGTGTGTAATTAATCAATGTTATTAATCTGATTCTGTGCTTCATTGTATCCAATGCAACTAGTATCTCTTTTAGCTCTTCTTGCATATAAATAAGATTCTATTAAATTAGAACTGGTGTGTAATTAATCAATGTGACTCTTAGCCTCTTTCAATTCAGATTCCAAGCTTTCCTTGTTGTTTCTCAGTTCTAAGATTTCCATGTTTTCTTGCCTCAATACTTCATTCAGTTGAAGGTTCTCTTTGACTTGTTCATTATAGACTTCCTAATTGTTAATCACTTTATCATCAAATTCTTCAAGTTGATCTTTTAAGGATGCATTTTCTTCATTCATCTTCTTGACCATTATCCCCAATTCATTGGTGGAACATTCTTTTAGATCCCTTCTTAACCTTTTGATAACTAATTGAGCATCATTAACTTTTTCTTTTAGTTCTTCAATTTTTCTTTCTGATTTGTCCAGGTCTTCAAGAGCAGCTTCTAGATTTATTTTTAGATGTTTCATTTCTACTTTGTCCATGATCACCTCAAGTGGTTAAACTTCTTTTCTGAGGACCAGAGCTCTGATACCAATTGTTAGGAATGGGAACACTGAGAGGGGGGGGGGGTGAATCAATGTTCACTATATTTTATCTTTTTACTTTAATCTTTAAACCGAACTTGAATGCTTAAGAACTGAAATAAACATTCACATAAACATGAAAAATGAAATCAACACATGACACCAATATGGTTATAAGGAAACCCAAATAGGTAAAAACCTCGGTGGGAATTGACACCCACTAATATTTTGCACTAGTGTTTTGTGATCCTTGTTAGAAGATCCTTATCCCTGTTAAGAGTTGGTTTACAATGCATTAAGTACAGTAGACATTGTCAAGGGTCAAAAATTGTTAGGAGTCTTTTACAATAGTCCCTATTAGGGGAGTGGACCCACTATCCTTGAGCCCACTGCTCAAGTGGTGAAGGCTACAACCTTCTGATCTTAGATACACACTATATATAATGGATGAACTCTCATTGTGACATTGCTTGTCAGATCAGTTCCTTTGATGCACTGATGCTTTAACCTCTTACAAAGCTCTAATACATCTTATTGACTCTTCACATACTTCTACTCTACTTAACACAACTCTCTATCAACTTCTATACCTTTTACAATGGGCGCATCTTATATTTATACGCGCATACAAAATAAACAACTAGGTCGGCCCTTAAACCTATTACATACAACGCTTCCAAATGAATAGGCTTAAGTGTGTTTACAATAATACATATATACATGTTAGAAACCTAATTACAATAGGTGCATAGCCTTTACATCATTAAAATATAATCTCAACACAAAATGCTAACAGTCGGTTGCATACTCTATTCTTCACTGGCACACACTGGTTGTGCAACTTCAACTGCCTGTATCTTCCTCATACTTGCATATCTGATTATGCACTCATAGACTAAGCATGGATATAGTCTAACCAAATTAACTTCTAGGGTGCACACCATAATTCTTTTGTACGCACATGTGTTGATTCTCTGAGCTACAGGAACTTTATACACTATCTAGTCTTCAACACTTAACCAATTTCTGATCTTCTCATCAGGTGCGCTTACTCCAAACTACCATATGAATTTTTTTCCATAATGAAAACACTATATCAAGTCATATACATTATTATAGCCAACTTTCCAACACTAACAAGAGGTAGCATGAGTGAGATGGTTTTACAAGGACATTGGAACTTGTTTAGGCACAGATGTGAATGAGTTTTGGCCATGAATTTTTTGTATGTAACACTTTTGGCCTGGCAAGAGAATGATCTTGTCGGTTTTACATAGCTTGTGATACCAAGGTGAAAGGTGTTAAGAATTAAGGCTCTTAATGGAATTTTTGTTGATAAGAAAATGTTTGATATTTTAAATAAATGATTTAAGAAGTTTCTTGCTTAAAATTTTTGAGCATTAGTTTAGTAAACTATTCCTGCATGATGCATGTGATTTTATTTGTGCCTTGACTATGTTAGTGTTGCCCAAATTTTCTTGTCCATTGCAATTTGGCCACAGGCTGGGATCCATATAGTATTTTAATCCTATTGAAGCTTTGAGAAATTTTCATGGCCCTACATCTTGTCTTCTAGTCTCTACAAACACTCAACAATCTAGTTTGAAGCCCTTTTATTTGAAAATCTAGTCGTTGGAGGCAAAAAAAAAAAACCCTCAAAACCCTAGGGCCTGTTCTAATTTTTCGTTACCTTTTTCAGCCACTTAAAACTCTATTTCCCATGTGTGCTTTTCAAAGCTTAGCCTAGTCACAAGGTCTTTAAAAATCCATAGAATATTCCTTTATATCTCCTAATCCCGCGACTACCCTTTGTTCGAGAGATCTCCTAGTCGGAAGGCATATGTCATTTCCATTCTGGGACTTGGCGATGGTCCCTTCAGTCAGGCAATAGGTCAATGTAACCTGAGGTCACCAATCCTTTCAGCGACTAAGTGATTATGTGTTCGCAGGATCTCATATTTCTGGCGGTTAAGTCCTTAGCATCAAGCAATCTAGTGAGCGGTTACCATTTTGTTTGGCGGTCCCAGTTCTAAGGTAGTTAAGATTCGAGCAAGATTGATGGTTGTCATTATATTATTGGGTAAAGGTGACATCTTTTTAAGTGTTTCGGTATAATGATGACCATCGATCATCTTCTGTAGCTTAGCACTCTTGTCAGGTGGGTCCTGTACCAGATAGATCCGGGGGGGTAGTCAACAGCAAGTAAATGAGTGACACATGGTAGGGCTAGGCCTAGTTTATTAAAATCCTAAGCATCCTTGATTAACAGGGTTAATCTTTTGATTTGACAGTTGTCGCATGTTTGTAAGACTTAATCTTCCCCCTTGTGATCATGCGATGACCATTGATCTTCATCCCAACGCAGTGCTTTAGTTGTCAGTGGGTCCACTGCCACTTTGTCTAAAGTGTTTGCCCCTGATTGGTCAAAGGTTCGTGAGGTGGAAGTTTGTCAGTGGGCTTGAGGTCTTTGGCTTATGAGGTGGGTTAAATCTCAGATAGAATCTACGATTGTCATTATACCATTGGAGTAAGATGCATGAAGTTTAAGGCTGCGGTATAATGACAACCATTCGATGAAAGTTAAGGATGCTATGGGTCTATGTTGCCAGGAGGTGCTAACATGCTCGATTCCTATTGGTTGCTGGGTAGAACAGTTGGCATTTTTCTATGGGTATGAGTATCTTAAGTGAGGTGGCAGTTAATGAAGATCTACGGTTGTCACATAATTGCATGGAATCTTTTGAGCTTATGCGGTCATGCGATCACCATCCGATGCAGAGTCAAGATTCTTTCTTAAGTAAGGTGCCAATCATGCTGAAGTGTTTCCTTCTCATTGGTTCTAACTGGTGATGTGGTGTTTGACTTTTTAGAAGAGGCTTTCAAGTGTTTTGGGGGTGATTTGGGTCATTCATTTGCTGGGAAATGATGATATCAACGACCATGTTTTAAACTTGAACCAACTAGCCATTGTTTTCAAATTTAAATATATTTCACAAGGTTTCTTGCTGGTTTATTATTGTTGGTCGAATGTGAGGTCGCGGGTAGCTCGAAATTGATGTTTTCAGGACACTTGTAGTTGCGAGGATGATGGAGAGGATTTTTTGGCCGTCGCTTGTTGATTTCTTGGGTACCATGTAGGTTTTCTTACACCACAAAAGAATTAAAGGTTGGTTCCACCTATGGCCTTTTGTACTTCAAAATACAAATATCTGTAAGGATTAGATTTTGAGCATTCATGATGAGCCTGATTTATAGAGATAGGGTCATGGTTATGGCATGAGGTTTTCAACTTGCGGAGGTGGACATGCAAGATATCTGATCGGCCAAGATATTTCAAGGGTACATTTATGATGAAATATGACAGAGTTAGGGTTTGATTATTTTATGAAAATCTGTAAACCCTAGTTAGGTTTTTTCTCTTGCCAGTGTGTAATCAAGGAGATGTATATATTGTTTTTGGGAGCTTTTGAAGCGGAGAGTTTACATTTTGTAAAAAGAGTTTTTCTCTTCCTAAGGGTTATCTGTGGCATTCTTTCTACCCTCTAACTTTTATAGTTTGTGATCTTTCATTGAAATCTCAGACTTAATAGAGGCTATCTATGGCATTTGTTCTACCCTTCGGTATTTACCTTATCTATATTTCTCTTATTGAATATAATATACTGGCTTTGTTAGAGAAATATTGGAGTTCCAGGCCCTTCTTTCTTTTAGCTTATATGTGTACTATTGTGTCTAATCTGATTTGAATGAGTTTGTGGGTATAATTTAGCCCCTTGTCATTCTTTCTCATTCTTGTGCCCTTTTCTGAAGAGAACGTCTGCTTGCAGGTCACAGTTTGTGTCTTTTGTCCAAACCCTTCTGTGAAACACTTATGCAAGCCTATTTAGAAAGGTTGTGTTCTATTAGATCTGAGAGCTTTCATGCTAATTTGGTCAGTGTATCATGTTCATTTCATTTTGATGTATCACCTAGTAGGTAGTTTGCTTCCAGTTATTTCCCTTTCATGCATTCCTTCTATCCCTTTTCCCCTCAATATTTACTTTCCTGTCAAGAAGCAAATTAAGGTGATTATCCAAGAGGAACCAGCCTAGAACCTAGAGGTCTCATCTTAGTTAGCATAGGTCCCACAACCTGGAGAGATTCCCATGTTATACTAAGTTATCAAGACCAAGAGAGCTTGAAACAAGGGTGCAAACTTAGTGTATAACATTTTTGGCATGCCCGGTGGGACACATAAGAAGTTTATCATTGAAAGATTATGGTATCTCTAATATACTAATTGCATAATATAGAATTTTAGAATTTTTTTTTGTCATGTATATCTGGTGACTCCACTGATTTCACAGATCCAGACTAAACTTGTTCAAAGTTTATGAGAAAGATTGATACTAGGAGCTCAACACCTACTGAATTTTTAGAGTTTCTCTTAAAAAGAGGCTACAAAGGTAGATCAACCTATAGAACATCTCCTACAAGGAAAGTAAAGTCTACACAACCTAATACTTCAGAAAGGAGACCTTTTCCCTTTCATCTCAGAAGGAGAGGAAGATCTCTAACCAGAGATCTAGAAGAAGATTCAAATCCAACACTAGATAAAACTCACATAGTTGCTCATCAAATTTCAGCTCCTACAATGGCTAGACAGTTTGCTTTTTCACCTTCCAACTAGGGGAGTCCATTAGTCTTTTCTCAACATCATGATGTGCCCTTGGTGGCATTAAAGAGTCTACCTGATTTCATTGGTGAAGGAAAAACTACAGCTTTTGAGTATATAAGAGATGTGATCACTATCTATAGCATACATAATATAACTCAAGAAGATGTGATGAAGGGTGCTCCCCTTAATACCATAAACACATAACAAAAACAAAGAAACAACAACAATATGCAAGAATAGAAAATTGGCTTCTTATTATCTCCACAAATGTAGAATTACAAACTTTCAAAATTACAATATGCAAAGCCACATTAGCATTCCCTTACAATATTATGTAGGACTAAGCCTTGAATCAATACCTAGATCTACTACCCAGAACTACCCTAGACAACACTATAGGCCTTCTTTATATAGGCATTTTCCACAGCCTGAGAAGGTTCCAGAAATTTAGCCCTAAGGGCCGACCAAACTTAGAATTATTTTATTTTTCAATTTATTACATCAAAGTCGGCTCAAAATAACTTTTGAAACCTGAACAAAAATTTTGAAGGAAAATTATTTTCCATCATTTCAGGTGGCCCGACTTTCGAAGACCATAAGTCATCACCATTTGACCTGATTGACTATTATAACCCCATTTCAAAAATGCCACAAAGTTCTCTACAGGCTTGACCCACACAAGCGCCCATCACCCAAATTTTCAACTTCATCTAGGGCCTCTAAAGCATTCAAAACTAAGTTCAAAGTTTTTGTACCCTACTGCCAATACCGAAAATCTTCAATATCTTAAAAACTAGACCTCATCTAGCCATGAAACTTTGCTGACAGGCTGATGTGACCGAGACAAACCTCCACATGTAAAATCAAAACATTCCAAGATCGTAAGACTAACTTACTAAAAATAGCAAGTTTCCATAAATAGCAACTCTGCACAAGATAGCCCTTATTGAATACAAAAATAGAAATATTTTTGGGTGATGCAAGATTGCTCTTACACCCAAGATGGTCCTACATCAGACACCCGAGGTAATTTGAGAAGTGAGCCCGTCACAACTTAGGTGTGCAGAGGGAAACCAAGATGGTTAACCTCCTCTTTGTTAGCCATGATGAATCTTCAATAGGTCATCCTTTTCATTTGACCAAATAATCTTCATATGTCCTGTTCCTTGTGCTTCTGCAGCATGACTATCTAGTATGTCTTCAATCTCCTTGATATCTGAACTGGTTGCTGCAATACTCCATTGTGCTGCTGTAACCTCATCTTCAACACCTCCTTCATGATACTCTGTTAGATTTGAAATGTTAAACACTGGTGAAATATTCAGCTCAGTAGGCAATTTTACCTCATATGCATTTCCTAAATCATGCTTCTTCAGTATCTTACATGGCCCAAACTTCTTCATTTTCAACTTGTTATATGTACCAACCAGAAATCACTCCATCCACAAATGAACCATGACTTCATCTCCAACCTAAAATTCCTTATGCCTTCTTTTCTCATCTACCTTAGCCTTATACTATGCATTTATCTTGGTAATATGCTTCCTCACCTCCTCATGGATATTCTTCAAATGTTCTGCAAAAACCTCAGCTTCAGCACTACTTATTTCTCCTTTATCTATCTTTCTCAACTCAAATCCATTTCTAGGACTACTCCCATATACAATATGGAATGGTGATTTACTAGTGCTCCTATTCATAGAATTATTATATGGGAATTCTGCCTATGGTAAAATCAAATCCCATCCTATTGGCTTATCTCCAACTAAATATCTCAACAAATTTCCCAAACTCTTATTCACCACCTCTGTCTATCGATTAGTCTATGGATGATGTGATGAATTGAACTTCAAATATATCTTCAACTTCTTCCATAATGTATGCCAAAAATATCTAACAAACTTAGTGTCTCTATCTGAAACTATGGTCTTTGGCAAACCATGTAGTCTCACTACTTCTCTGAAAAAAAATTCTGCTATATGAACAGCATCATTAGTCTTCTTGTAGGGAATGAAATGTGCCATCTTCAAAAATCTATCAACTACTACAAAAATTGAATCATGTCCCCATTGTGTCCTTGGTAAACCAAGAACAAAGTCCATATTGATATCCTCCCAAGGCTTCTCTGGTATAGGTAATGGTTGATACAACCCTATATTCTACTTCACTCCTTTCACCATCTGACATACTCTGCAACTCTGTACAAACTTCTTGACATCTTGCCACAACTGTGGCCAATAATAATTTTCACTAACCAAAGCAAGGGTTTTATCTTGACCAAAATGTCTAGCCAATCCTCCGCTATGCTTCTCCTTGATGAGATTCTCCCTCATAGAACTTCATGGAATGCACAACTAACTCCCTTTGAATAGCATATCATCCTGGATGATAAAATCTAGTCATTTCATCCTGTCTAGAGTAATAGGTTCTTTACAAGCTTTCCAAGCTTCACCAAATTCAGGATCCTTTGGATAAAAATTCTCTAGTTCCTTGAACCCAACCACCTCAATCTACATCTCTGTCAGCAATAGTTGCCTTCTGTTAAGAGCATCTACAACCTTGTTAGACTTTCCACTTCTATGTTTCAAAACAAATGTATAACTCTATAAAAACTCAACCCATTTCAAATGCCTTTGATTCAAATTTCCTTGACTATTCAAATATTGCAAAGCTTGATGATCAGTATATAAAAAAAACTCCTTAGGAAGCAGATAGTGTCTCCACTTTTTCAATTCCTAAACTATAGCATAAAATTCCTAATCATAAACATAATATTTTCTCTTAGCATCATTTAAATTCTCACTGAAATAAGCAATAGGTTTACCTTCTTGGCTCATAACAGGTCCTATTGCAGTACCACTAGCATCACAGTCTACTTGAAACACCTTATTAAAATCTAGAAGTGCTAAAATAGGTTGTATCTGTAACTTTTTGTTTCAACAATTGAAAACTCTTTTCTACCCCATTTGTCCACTTAAACTCTTTTCTATCCCCTCTCATTGTCTCAGTCAAGGGACCATAAATACTACTAAAATTTTTGATAAAATTTCTGTAAAAACTAGCTAGACCATGAAAAGATCTTACCTCGGTAGCACTCCTTGGAGTAGGCCATTCAAGGATAGCCTGTACCTTCTCTGGGTCCATTTTTAGACCTTCTGTTGAAACTACAAATCCCAAATACACTAACTCTTTCTTCACAAAACTACACTTCTTCAAATTAATCAACAATTTCTCATCTCTCAACTTCTCAAACACCATATGAATATGCATCATATGCTCTTCCAATGTCTTATTAAAGATCAAGATATCATCTAGGTACACAATGACAAACTTACCCAAAAATTCTTTTAGAACCTCGTTCATGAGCCACATGAAAGTGCTCGGTGCATTGGTTAGCCCAAAAGGCATGACTAACCACTCATACAACCCTTCTTTTGTCTTGAAGGTACTCTTCCATTCATCTCCTTCTCTGATTCGAATCTGGTGATATCCACTCTTTAGATCTATCTTTGAGAAATACATAGCTCAACTCAAACAATCCATAATATCATCCATTTGTGGCAATGGAAACCTATACTTGATTGTAATCTTGTTTATTGCTCTAGAATCTATACACATCCTCCATCTCCATTCTTCTTTGGTACTAATACTACTAGTACAGCACAGGGACTCAGACTCTCTCAAATCAACCCCTTCTGCAATAACTCATGTACTTGTCTATTCAACTCATCACTTTTTGCCGGTGTCATTCTGTGTGCTGTCTTGTTTGGCAAACTGGCTCCTAGAATCAAATCCATCTGATGACTGATCTTCCTTACCGGTGGTAATCCATCAGGTACATTATTAGATACAATATCCTGAAACTCATTCAACAAATTTGCAACCTCTATAGGTACATCCTCTACTTCTTCTTTACCATCTTTTGGAATTAAAGAAAAACACACATTCTCATGCCTCATAACATCTAGAAATTTTTTTCCATTAACAAATGTTATTCTTGCATTACCACATACCTTTTCTTTGGTCTCCTTCAATGGCTTTAGCTTATGATGCACTCCATCCTTTGTCAGGGAATATGTATTCACATGACCATCGTGTACAACACATCTGTCAAACTACCATGGTCTACCCAAAAACATATGACATGCATCCATAGATATGATATCACATAGTACCTCATCTTGGTACTTGCCAATCTTGAACTTTATCAGGCACTGTTCACTGACCATGACCTTGTGGTCATCCTGCACCCACTCAATCCGATATGAATGTGGGTGTTTCTGTCTCTTGAGCTTCAACTTTGTCACCATCTCTTTTGACACCAAATTTTTAGTGCTTCCACTATCAATAATCACATCACAACATTTACCCTCACACTTGCATCTAGTGCGAAATAGGCTCCTCCTTTGTTCAGGTTCATTCTCACCACTCAGTAGGACTCTTCTGTTAATTAGCATTTCTCCTTTTTCAGCATCTTCTGAATTCGATGATCTAGCATCTTCATCTACATGTGCAACTCTGGCCTAGCCTTCATTCCTCCTATCTATCCTTCCTTGGCATTGAGGACATTCAAATGCCCTATGACCTTCTTCTCCACAGTGAAGACATGTTCCACGAAAGCTTCCTCTTCCTAAACCTTTTGCTCTTCCTCTTCCTCTCTCATCTCTATTATTCTGATCTTGGAAATGATTGGAATTATTTCCTCTCTGATTTTGACTACTACTGGCCTCATCCTTCTTTTTTGGATCTTCATTTCAGCCTCCATATGACCGTCCACCAGAGTGTCCACCATGACCTCTTCCATTTTGTCTGCTCTCGAACTTCTTGTTTAGCTTTTCCTCCACTTTTAGGGAAACCTAGTATGCCTCTTCAATACTGTTCATTCAAACCAAATTCAGCTCCTCCTAAATGTTGGGCCTCAACCCATTAAGGTAACGAGCAACTTTCTCCTTATCAACTTCCTCATGGCCTATTCTGATGAGGATTCAATAGAACTCCTCTGTATACTCCTGAATAGATCATCCTGCTTGTTTCAAAATTTGCATTTTCTTCAGTAGGTCAAGCTCATAATCAACAGGGATGAACTATTGCTTCAATTTATCCACCATCCGATCCCATCTTGTGATTTTATCTTTCCCTCTTCTATTTCGCTGCAATTGAATCTCTTGCCACCAGATCTTCGCATGACCTTTTAGTCTGGCCTTCATGAATTTGACCCTATCAAGATCCTCAATATCTTCATACTCAAAATATTTTTCACATTCATTGATCCAGTCGATAAATTCTTCTGGGTTAAGATTTCCTAAAAACGTAGGAACCTCAATCTTAGGTCTTTTTCTGATCTTGGAAATGGCTCAAAAAAGTCTTTCTTCCTCCTGGTTCGCAACTTCAACTTCTCCTTATTGATCTTCTTCTTTGGCTTCATCCTCTCTTTTGTCTCTGACATTAAGATTCATTCCTTTGTGAATCTCCTCTTGCAATGCTCGCACTTGTCTCTAGAGTGCTCTAACCTTAGGTGTTACAACACCAGCTCTTCTACCATGTTCCCTTCATGGAGGCATTTTTGTGATGCGTGCTGAAACCCTAACCATGGTCTTGGTGCAAAATGCCTCATAGTCAATGATCTATTTACACACTCAAGAACTCCTACTCTGATACCACTTGATGAAGGGTTCTCCCCTTAATACCATAAACACATAACAGAAACAAAGAAACAACAACAATATGCAAGAACAAAAAATTGGCTTCTTATTATCTCCACAAATGTGGAATTACAAACTTTCAGAATTACAATATGCAAAGCCACATGGGCATTCCCTTACAATATTCTGTAGGACTAAGCCTAGAACTACTACCTAGAACTACCTAGAACTACCCTAGACAACACTACAGGCCTTCTTTATATAGGTATTTTTCACCACTGGACAAGGTTCCAGGAATTTAGCCCTAAGGGCTGACCAAACTTAGAATTATTTTATTTTTCAATTTATTACATCAAAGTCAGCTCAAAATAACTTTTGAAACCTGAACATAAATTTTGAAGGAAAATTATTTTCTGCCATTTCAGGTGGCCCGACTTCCGGAGACCATAAGTCATCACTAGTTGACCCGATTGACTATTATAACCCCATTTTGGAAATGCCAAAAAGTGCTCTACAAGATTGACCCACGCAAGCGCCCATCACCCAAATTTTTGACCTCATATGGGGCCTCTAAAGCCTTCAAAACTGAGTTCAAAGTTTCTGTACCCTGCTGCCAGTATTGAAAATCTTCAATATCTTCAAAACTAGACCTCATCTAGCCATGAAACTTTTCTGGTAGGCTGATGTGACCGAGATGAACCTCCACATGTAAAATCAAAACATTTTGAGATCATAAGACCAACTTACTAAAAATAGCAAATTTCCATAAATGGTAACTCTACACAAGATAGCCCTTATTGAATACAAAAATAGAAATATTTTTGGGTGATGCAAGATTGCTCTTACACCCAAGATGCTCTTGCATCTAGATGTGGCCACCAAACTATTAGCAACCTCTCTCAAAGGTAAGGCTCTTGAATGGTTTAGAAATTTAACTGTTGGCTCCATTACTTCATGGGATGAATTAGGAGATACATTGAGTAAGCATTTTGAGGATAAATTAGACAACTTGTCTTTGGTTGAGCAGTTGACAACCATTAAAAGAGACCCTCAAGAACAAATGACAGACTATAACAATAGATTCCCAAAGACATGGAATAGAATTTTAGTCTTGGTAAGGCCATCAGCTAACCATGCTTTCCTATACTTCTTGCAAAGTTTGAATGGTCAAATTTCTATCATGATCCAATCTATGGGTGGTACCTCTTTACCCCAAGCTTTTGATATAGCTGTCAGGGCTGAAAATTGTTTAATCTAGGCAGGTATGATAGCTAGAAGGCCACCCATGCCCATCTTTCCTATCCTTCAGCCCATTGCACCTTTACAAGTACCCCCATTCACCCCTATTCCCACCATATTAGCACCTTAGGCTAGTACTAGCGGTCAGGAGCTAAAAATGAGTTTCTCTCAAGAGTTGCAAGAGATGAAGAATATTCAAAAAACTAGTTAGCAAGAAATGACAAATTTTCTGTAGACTTTGAATAAAGAGATCACAAACCTAAAGAGACAAGGACAAGGAATCAGACCACCCTTTTAGCCATAAGTCCAAAGTCCTAATCAACAATATTAGAATCAGGGACAACCTTATCAATAAAATAGGCCAGCATACCAAGGAGATTATCAAGGACAAAGGCAAAATTTCAATCAAAGACCATTCCAACCACACAACCCTGCTCCTCTTAATTTTTTGAATCCAGTTAGGGACATGGTCCCTAGTCAAAATAATAAGGTTATGGACAATGAATGGTGTTTCCCTTGTAATCAACCTCATAATTAGGCTACATGTTCAAATGGATGGATGAACCAAGCATTAATGGGTCAAAATGCCTCACAAGCTCAATCAGAGGCTTCTTCCAGTGGATCCATTCCTCAACAAGAACCACAAGATAATGAGACTTCTATTTTCAAATGGGAGCAACAAGACTTCAATGGAGTCATTGGTGAACCTTCCATTGCTACCAATACAAGGTCAAAGAGAAGAGATTAGGACATGGAGCGAGCAGGTTCTGGGATTAAAGCTACTACATCTGCAGGGCCACTATAGCAAGCTACTCCCATCATATTTAAGAAGGCTCTTGTCATTACAATCAAAGAAAGCCAAATTCTCAAAGAGGTGTAGCCCATCATAGTAAAAGCACAACAAATGGTACACATTGTGACACCTTTCAACATTGTCGACAACATGAAGAAGGTGAACATTACTATGTCTATGTGGGACTGTTTGGCTATTCTAGGACAACCTAAGATTTTGATGAAAGCTATGACTGAAATAACAACCCCTCAACCTACAAAAGAAACTATAAAGCTAGTGTTGGTCAACACTGATCAAGAAAAGGAGGCTCCAAGTTGCAGCTCCAAAGCCAACACCATTCAAGGTAGGAACTCAAAACCACCTCCCTTTTATGTATCTTTGATCATTGGAAAATCCTTAGTACATAATTGTATGGTAGATAGTGGAGCTACTAGCACTGTAATGCCCAAAAAGGTGGCTGACCAATTAGGACTTAAATATGAACCCCTCCAAAAGAAGGTTACACAACTTGATGGATACTTAGTTAATACTATAAGTGTGGCTAAGTATACCAATCTAATCCTTTATGCTAGTCCTAATTTCTCTATCCTACTTGACATTTATATCATAGATCTCCCTGCCTTATTTGCCATATGTCTATCAAGGGAATTTACAGCCAAAATAGGAGGCTACCTTTCCTCTAATTGGTCCCACATGCTTTTTCACACAAGATATGGTACCAAGGTTACCATCAAATCTAAATCAGTGGTGGCACACCATATAGAACCATATGTGTCCAATACCATGAATACAAACTACCCTATATTTGATAACAATGATTTCCCAACTATCAAAGAAGAAAACACTAAGACTAAAAGTATCCCTAATATTTTACTTGATGAACTAGAATCAGAAAAGGCTTTTGAGACCCAAGAAAATGTCATTTGGGATGCTGGTTTAGGAAGTTATTTAATACAAGAAGAAAAGAGGGCTATGCTAGTGTCCCCAAAAGAAGAAAAGTACTATACAACTTTCAAATTTAGTTTCTCCTACACTAGCAACATTGCAGAATATGAGAGCCTTATAAATGGACTGGAGTGGGCTAGGAAAAGAGGACTTAAGGCCTTAAATATTTATGGTGATAGTGAGTTAGTAGTTAGCCAAGTGAGAGGGATAAGTGTAACCAAAAATGACACCTTGAGAGCATACAAACATAGAGTTTGGGATGCAATTGAAGACTTTTGTGCTTTCAACATTGTTTCCATCCCTAGAAAGAGAAATCAAAATGTAGATAGATTAGCTGCTATTAGATCTTAGTATGACATTCCTAATAGTATTTCAAAGGGGGAGACCCAACAGCATATCAAAGTGATTGTCAGACCTTCTATCCCTGATAATGATACTAATTGGCAAGTGTTTGACAATGACAAGCAAATTCTACAATTCTTGTTTGAAGATGTCTTTTCAACACATAACCAACATAGGCTATTGTAAAATTATGGTGACCAAGTAATAAAACTTAAGTCTAATAAGATGCCTAGAGGTCTTGTCACCTTAGAGATTGTCTTCAACAAGGATGATTAGGTCAAGAAGAATAAAGCTGGCTCGGTAGTTCAACAAGAACACTGTGTTGAATTAGAGTTAGAACCAGGTATAAGTTTACAATTTGGAAAAGTAAATACTGATTTAGAAAAGTAGGCTTACTGCCAATTATTCAAAGAATTCAGTGATGTATTTGCATGGAAATATGAAGACCTTCAAGGTTTTAATCTGTCCCTTGCTCAACACACTATTGAATTAGAACCTAATGCCAAGCTAGTGAGGGAAAAAAAAGGCCTATTAATCCCAAGTTTGAGCCACTTATGCATAAAGAGGTGCTCAAATTGATAGAAAGTGGTATCATCTACCCCATCAAACATACTAGTTGGGTTTCCAACCTTGTTCCTATAAGGAAAAAGAATGGGGAATTAAGGTTATGATTTGACTTCAGGGATCTTAACAGGGCCTCTTTAAAAGACCGCCATCCATTACCCTCTATGGAACAAATCTTACAATGTGTCTCTAGATCTGAGAGATTTTCATTATTAGATGGCTATTTAGGATACAATCAGATCTTAGTTAATAAGGAAGATCAATATAAGACTGCATTTACAACCAAGTGGGGAACCATGGCTTATCAAAAGATGCCCTTTGGTCTGTCAAATGTAGGTGCTACTTTTTAGAAGGCAATGGATATGGCCTTTAAAAGCCTCATGTACAAGTTTGTACTAGTCTACTTAGATGACATAACTATCTATTCTAAACATGCAACAGATCATATCAAACACTTGAGGAAAAACTTTGAAAGATGTAGAGAGTTTGGGATATCTCTTAATCCCAAGAAATGTGTGTTTGTAGTTCATGAAGGAAAATTGTTAGGATATTTAGTATCCAAGAAAGGAATTATAGTAGACCCTAATAGGATTGCAACCATCCTAGAGCTACCATTGCCACATCATAGGAAAAGTCTCCAATCTTTCATAGGAAAGATTAATTTTGTTAGGTGTTTCTTTCCTAATATTACAAATTTACTAAAGCCTTTGATAGCCATGTTAAAGAAGAGTTCAACTTTCAGCTGGACTAAAGAAGGAAAAGCTAATTTCTAGGCTATCAAAGAAGCCTTGACAAAAGCTCCTGCTCTATTAAACCCAAACTTTAGTAAGGATGTTATCCTTTATGCTTATGGATGTCATGATGCTATATTTGCTATGTTGACTCAAGAAAATTTAGATGGATTGCAGCAGCCTATTGCTTTCTTTAGCAAAGGTTTAGAAGAGTATGAACAAAGATACTCTTTTGTGGAGAAACATGTACTTGCTATGGTAAAGAGCCTTAAAAATTTTAGATATTTATTGACCCATAACAAGGTACACTTGGAGGTTACTCATCCAAGTGTCAAAGAATTTTTGTTTTCCAAGGACCTAAATGAGAAAAGAGCTGGTTGGATTACCAAAGTGATGGAGTATGACATTGATATCCAAACCACCAAGTTGGTTAGAGGAAGAGGTCTTTATGAGCATTTGGTAGAGGATGAGAGTTCAAAGAAATCAGAGCAAACAAATGCATCTCTGGTTGTGCATTCTACATAGGAGCATGCCAAGGCATCAGGTTGGTTGCCTAACATGATCCATTACTTAAAGATAGGACAATGTCCTACAGGCCTAGATTTAGCAAAAAGAAGATATTATAGATTACAATCTATTCCCTTTGTGCTGATAGATGAAGTTATTTTTAGAAAGGATCAAAATAGTGTCCTTTTAAGATGTATTGATTCATAAAAGATAGTTGATGTCCTATTTGAATTTCATGATGGACCTTCCGAAGGTCACTTTTCTCCTAGGACTACTACTTTTAAAATCATGAGGACTAGATATTATTGGCCATCTATCTTCAAGGATCATCATGATTATGTGAGAAAATGCATCAAATGTGCTATGTTTGTAGGAAAAGAAAGGCTTGCAACTCCACCCCTTCAGCCAATCAGAACAGAGCAACCATTCATGAGATGGGGCACAGACTTTATTGGCATGATTAATCATCCATCTAGTGTAGGACACAAGTGGATAATCACTACAACAGATTATTTCACTAGATGGATAGAGGCAGTTGCCTTGAAAGAATCAAATGAGAGTGTTGTCTTGAGTTTTTATGATGATAAAATTCATAGATTTGGAACTCCAGACTCCATAATATCAGATAATGCATTGGCATTCATAGGCCTTAAAGTCTCAGAATGGGCAATTAGAAATGGAATCTATTTGAATACAAGTTCAAATTACTACCCTTAGGGCAATGGTTTGGCAGAATCAACTAATAAGAACTTGATTAGGATAATCAAGAAGACTCTACAGGATAACCAAAGAGATTGGCATACTAAGATGAAGTCTACCTTATGGTTCGATAGGATTACCCCAAAGAAGATCATTGGGAATTCTCCTTATGTATTAGTATATGGCAGAGAGGCTAAGTTGTCCATTTCAACTGAATTGCTAGCTTTGGACTTAGCCACTCAATATGTCATGTTTGAAGAAGGAGATCCCTTACAAATCTGGTATGCTTAGCTAATGGAGTTAGAAGAACTTACAGATAAATCCATGAAATATATGGAGTTCCATTAGATTCAGACAAAGAGGAGTTTTGATAAAAGAGTTAGGGCTAGAGAATTTAAATTTGGAGATGTAGTTCTCAAGTGGGATGAATTCAGATCAAAGCCTGGCAGACATACAAAGTTTGATTCTTTTTGGGGTGGACCATTTGTTATTATAGAATGCAAGGGGCCTAATACTTTTCAGCTATCAACTCTGGGAGGAGATGCCTTGCCTATTTTAGTTAATGGATTCCATTTGAAGCCTTTCTTTGAGGTCAACCCTTCCTTGTAAATCTTTGTGAATATGTTTCCTACTTTCTTTCCCTGCTTTCTAGGTTAGTTTTACTATTTTCCAAGAAGTGCTCATGCATAATTTTTGTTCTTCTGGTTCCAAGTATCTCTCTATCAAACAAGTTTTATGCTCATATGATGACTCCTATGCCCAATGGATCATTTTAAGGCCACTGATCAATGTCTAGCAGGCTGACATCCAGTAGAAATCACCAAAATGTTGCCCAAATTTTACTGTCCATTGCAATTTGGCCATAAGCTATGATCCATATAGTATTTTAATCCTGTCAAACCTCTCAAAAATTTTCATGGCCCTGCATCTTGTCTTCTGGTCTCTACAAACACTCAACAATCTGGTTTGAAGCCCTTTTATTTGAAAATCTAGCCATTGGATGCAAAAAAAAAAAAACCCTCAAAACCCTAGGGCCTGTTATAATTTGCCGTTACATTTGTTGGCCACTTAAAACTATATTTCCCATGTGCACTTTTCTAACCTCATCCTAGTCGCAAGGTCTCTAAAAACCCATAGAATATTCCTTTATATCTCCCGATCCCGCAACTACCCTTTGTTTGCGAGATCTCCCAGTCAGAAGGCATATTTCATTTCCATTCCATGACTTGGCAATGGTCCCTTCAGTTAGGAAATCACTCAATGTAACCTGAGGTCACCAGTCCTTTCAAAAACTAAGCAATTATGTGTTTGCAGGATCTCATATTTCTGGCGGTTAAGTCCTTAGCATCAAGCAATCTGGCGATCGGTTACCGTTTTGTTTGGCGGTCCTAGTTCTGAGGCAGTTAAGATCTGAGCAAGATCGATGACTGTCATTATACCATTGGGTAAAGGTGATGTCTTTTTAAGTGTTGTGGTATAATGATGACCGTTGATCCTCTTCTATAGCTTAGCGCTCCTGTCAGGTGGGTCCTATGCTAGATAGATCCGAGGGGGCAGTCAACAGCAAGTAAATGAGTGACAAATGGTAGGGCTGGGCCCAATTTATTAAAATCCTAAGCATCCTTGATTAACAGAGTTAATCTTTTGATATGATAATTGTCACCTGTTTGTAATACTTAATCTTCCCCCTTGTGATCATGTGATGACCATTGATCTTCATCCCAATGCAACACTTTAGTTGTCAGTGGGTCCACTACCACTTTGTCCAAAGTGTTTTCTCCTGATTGGTCAAACGTTCATGAGGTGGAAGTTTGTTAGTGCACCCGAGGTCTTTGGCTTATGAGGCGGGTTAAAGGTTAAACAAAATCTATGATTGTCATTATACTATTGGAGTAATATGCATGAAGTTTAAGGCTATGGTATAACGATAACCGTCTAATGAAAGTTAAGGATGTTGTGGGTCCATGTTGCTAGGAGGCACTGACATGCTTGATTCCTATTCATTGTTGGGTAGGAGAGTTGGCATTTGTCTGTGGTTCTAAGTGTCTTAAGTGAGGTGGTAGTTAATGAAGATCTACAGTTGTTGCATATTCACATAGAATCTTCTGAGCTCATGTGATCACTGTGTTGGTGTCAAAAATGACGCTTATGCTTTAATAGGCTGCCAACATACCCTCAGATAGATTTTAGGAATAGTTAACTCCAAAATGTTACAAAGTCTTAGGGTAACTGGACCAACTATAGGGACAAGACTGCCCTCTTATGCTTCTAGCTCTACAAAACCAAGGCGGGTGCACCTAACCTAGTATAAAATATACTTCATACACCAAGAACTAGGTTTGTATAATAGATAATAGGATAGTAAGAAAGTACTAAGTGGTAACCACACACTCATTGACTCTCCATTACTATGGGGTAGAACCTTACACAACCAAATGCTGAAAACTTAGGGATGGTTCTTAATTTATAAATTTGAATCATAACAACCTCAATCAGGATATGACAACAAAGAAATACTTATCTAGGCCAGTGTCTCATCCATTGGGCAAGATTTCATAGACAGACTACACACACACACCATAATATATCTGAGATTCAAAGCCATAAACACATTTATAATATTCTTTACTACTTACTGAATATCCTTACATAGACAAAAGATAAATCTATGTCCCATCTAGAGCATCATTTTATCTAATCCTAGATTAGAACTCAAGAATGAAAACATATACATAAAATTATTATGCAATGAACTAGAAAGTTCAAAATTTATCTATATTGACACAAAGGAGAGATAAGAATCATGTGCCTATATTAAGTATGAAGAATCCTCAAATGTATACAATCAATCCAAAGAAACCATGCTTGCAAACTATAGCTTAGACCTGCAACTTTCTTTCTTTTGTCAAAATATACCAAAAAAGATCATTACAGTTCAGACTGGGCAGAAGACTCACAACCAGAAAAAGTTTGAAAACCTCACTCCCAATAACCAAGAATGATCACAAAAATCCCTTTATACCAGGGTTACAATTTGAGCATAATGATCATTCCAAAAATTCAAATCCATCTAACCCCACCGAGGAGTTAACACAGACAAGACAAGGATCAAGCCGCAACATGCAAGCTCAAACAATCTAACTCAACAGTCAAATAGCCTTGAACTGGTCCAAGTACCAAATCATCATCAAACCCTAAGAAAACCAGCTACATTTGAACTCTACAATACACTTCAAGGTACTATTTCATTAACTTCTCCATGTTGAAACATCTCCTCTGCAATCATCATGGCAGCCTGGACCACTCCGCAGTGTTTGACAATCCATTCTACCCACTCTGGCCACTCAAAAATTGAATTTTTGGTACCTCTGTCATTGCAAACCCCTCTGCAAATTTGAATTTGAATTCCAATGGTCACATTCATGGCACCAATGGCACATCGGTGGTCCACATTTAATTCTCTATCAACTTTAAGTCCTGACCGTAGATTCTTTTACTTTGCGGGCTTCACAACTTTAACTAATCTAGGCACCTCGGGTTATCCTCAGCGAACACTCAAAAAAGGAAAATCATAGTCACGAAATGAAAGTCTAAACCCCAATTAAACTCAGTGAATACATGACTGCATGTGTCAAAATAACCCTTTAAGTCATCTAGCAAACTGGCGACAAAAGGCTTCTGCCAGTTTGCAAAACATCTCATGCCTTCCGCTAAAAATCTAGCGACCCCACGATCACTGTTCACTGAATTGCCAAATGATATAGAAAACCACCAAATCTTCTCATGAACCAGTGACAAGAAAGAAAATTGTTGGGCCACCAAACTGCTCAGACCCCACTCCTAACTCTGTAACTACGATGCCACCTGTCACCACACCATTCGTTGCAACTACCGAGTCACTTTTGCCAGCGGGCCCACAATGAACAGACCATCAGCACTTAATCAGATGGTGGGAACATGATCACATGGGCTGAGAATACTCCATGCGATCATAGACCGACCGTAGATCTCAAAACTCTATCACCAGGTAATGAAAGGAACTGGGACCCACGAACCAACCACCGAGCATTTAGTGACCACGTGACTAACTGTTCACAAGTTCATTGAATGTTAGCCGCTAACCACCAAGAAACAAGAGAATGCATGACTAAAGAGAAAAGACCACCCACCAAGTCACTGAGTGCTAAGGGATTAACCGCTAGAAACTAGCAAACAAGAGATAACCATAAGTTGCCAAGTCACTAAATGAGAACTTAACCGCTCGCTAGCTGATCAACACAAAAAATTGGGACCCATGCGGACACGTGGCAAGTGGTTGCATGATCACATGTCAGGAAACTCTGACATGTGGCCATGTGACAACCAATAAGAACATGTGTAGATCTAGAGCCACATCTCTACCCTGCAAGAAAATCCAATGATTGTTGCAAAAGTGCAAAGGCTAAACACCGTGCAAATTTTCTAGCGAACAACTAATAGCCACCGATCTTGCCTGAACTTTAACTATGATGAAGAATGAGAAGAGAAACTACCACATGATTGCCAGGCATTCAGTGACTACGTGACAAACCACCTGCCTGATCATGAGATGCTAGCAGATAACTGCCAGATATAAAGAGATTGTGCAACACACAGTCGCCAGATCATTGAATAAAAGATAAAACCACCAAGAGATCTAGAGAATTAGTGACAAGAAACCTTAAGAATGACTGGGCTCCACCACCCATCACACCTGTACAGCTAGGACCAAGGTCAAAAACACACAAAGCTTTCTTGATCTTGCAATTCAGCATGTGAAATTTGGACTGGAGCAAGGTGAAACAATGAAGAACATAAGGCTAAGGGTATTTCAAGAAAATTTGCAAGGAAATAAGCCATTTTCATAAGATTTTGCAAACACTGAAAAATGGACTAACAGTGGCTCTAGTTGGGGATGCATGTCTCTTGCAGGCATGGCAAGGATTCAGAATCACTAGGAGAGCAGACCAACTCAAAATTCTGACTCAAAAAACATAGAGCAGACAAAAACAAGGGAACCTAAACTACTGTTCATGGAAGAGATACTTGAAGAGAAGTAAAACTTTAAGAATTGTCCATGAACAGGCAATTCCAAAGTACCACCAATTAAATCCTTCAAGATATATGAATATGTTCCCCACTTGCCCTCAATAAGATACGGGCCCAACTAAATAGGATCAAACTTTCCATGCCTTCCCTTATCTTCCAACCTCGCATTCCACATCAGGACCAGATCATCAATTTCAAAACTTCTTTGAGTTGTCCTCTTATCAAACAAATTTTTACACTACCTCTGCAATGTCTCATTTCTCTCATGTGCATCCCTCCTTACTTCCTCTAATTGGATCAATTCATCCATTCTCATTCTCATCTCATCATTCAAATCTTCATCATATGCCTGGATGAACTTGTACATTTGCAACAAATTGTTCTGAGGTAATCTAGCACTTATCCCATAAACTAGGTCAAAAGGGGCACAACCTATGGCTTTCTTTACAGTTACTCTGTCAGCCCATAATGCCCACCATAACTTTGAGTCCCAGGCTTTCTTATTTCTATCCAACACCCTCTTGAGAATCTTTATCAAGCTTTTATTACTGGATTAAGCCTAGCCATTTCCTTGTGGCTGATATGGGGAAGAAAATGAAATGTGTATCCCATAATTCTTACAAAAATCATCAAACTCTTGAGATCTAAAACAAATTGCATTATCAACCACAATTGTCTCTGGGCAACCAAATCTAGTGAGGATATTCTGCATTATAAAATCAGTCACCACTTTACTAGTAGCCCTCCTAGTAGGGAGAGCTTCAACCCACTTGGTAAAATAGTCTATTGCCACTAGTATGTATGAATGTCCACCACTAGACTTTTTTGGAATCTCACCAATGAAATCAATACCCCACCTCTGGAATGGAGCCTAAACTGAAACAGGTATAAGTGGCAAATTCCCATTGATTTCATCCTTCTTGCAAATCTTTGGCATGCATCACACTTCCTCACAAACTGATGTGTATCTTTAAAAACTATAGGCCACCAAAATCTAGATCTAAGGATCTTGTGGGCTGTGGTCTTTGCCATATAGTGTCCTCCACATACACCTTGATGCATTTCCTCTAGTAGAGTCTTAGAATTTTCATGATCAACACACTTTAGCAATACTCCTTCATTGCTTCTCCACCACAACTCACCATGTATAATGGCATACCTTGCTGAATGTAACTTGATAGTCCTCCTCTTACTCTCACTCATGTCAGGGGGAAGGACCAACCTCTGCAAGTAGTTGATAAAATCTTTATACCAATCACATTAATCCATATCACAAATATATGGCCTCTCTTCCTCCTCTAACATGTTCACATGGTTGGCAATCAAATTACTCTGAGCCATCAATTTTGCAAGTCCTAGGCCTCTTACCAATTTTGTAATTTGAATATCTATATTGAATTCTTGGATCTTGTTGATCCATCTACATCTTTTTCCTAATACCTTTATTGCACCAAAATATCCTTAATGGCAGCACTAGGAACATAAGCAACCACCCTGGCTCCCACAAGATAACACCTATAAGCCTTGATTGCTTTGACTAGGGCATAAGCCTATTTCTCAGTGATATCATATTTCAATTCTGTTGCATGTAAAGACTTTCTAAAAAATGATATGGGTTGCTCATATCCATCTGAGTTCTTTTGAAATAAAACTGTTGCAACCGTAGGATAAGAAGCAAAAGAGAAAATCTGCATGGGCTTACCATAATCAGGGGTCCTCAAAATAGGGGCATCTTTAATGGCCTATTTGATACTTCTGAAAGATTTATCTGCTTCTTCATTCCACTCTATCTTTGCATCCTTTTTCAACATCCTGGAGATAGGAATACAAATTTTTGCAAAATTTGTAACAAATCTTCTTAGAAAATTTACTTGCCCAAAGAAAGACTATACTCCCTTAACATTCCTTGGTGGTGAAAGCTTGTCTATTTCCACAACCCTTTCAGGATCAATTCTCACTCCATCCTTAGACATAATGTGTCCTAAGAGCTTGCCTTCCACAACACCAAAAGAACACTTCTTTATATTTAAAGAGATTCCATACTCCAGAGCTCTCATAAAGATCTTTTCAAGATGTTCACAATGTTGATCTTCCTTCTTTGAATATGTTGTGTGATCATCTTGATATACCACTAGGAACTTGTTTATGAAATCTGCAAAGGTCACATCCGTAGCTCTTTGAAAGGTAGCTCCTGCATTTGTCAAGCCAAAAGGCATCCTAACATACACATAGGTACCCCAAGGAGTAGTGAATGCAGTCTTGAATTGTTATGACTCCTTGACCATGACCTGATTATATCCAGAGAAGCCATCCATCATTGACATCAACTCTGATCTAGTGACTCTTTGCAGCATGTTTACCATATTAGGAAGACCATAGTTTTCTTTCAAAGAATTGACATTCAAACTCCTAAAATCAACACATAACCTAATGTCACCATTCTTTTTTCTGACTGGAACCAAATTTGACACCCAAGTAGAATGTCTGACAGGCTTGATAATGCCAGCATCCATCATCTTTTTAAGTTCATCTTGCATTTTGGTGCCAAAGTAGGGTTCACAGGCCTTAATTTCTACCTAAAAGGTTTAGTTCCTTCCTTTAATGGTATCTCATGTTGAAAGAGATCTTCTCTATATGCCTTCAAATCATCATAAGACCATGAAAAAACATGTCTAAATTTTTTGAGAAGATCAATCAAATTCCTTCTAGTTCTTTGAGATAAGCATTTACCTATGTAAATGTTCCTTGGTTCTTGGCTTGTTCCAAGATTCACTTCCTCCAAATCATTTTTCTTGTCAACAACTCTGGCAACACAAGCCCTCTCCTTATCATCAAATATCCTTTCAAGGGCAACTAATCCCCTAGGGATCCTATTTGACTTTAGTTGCAAAACTTCCTTCCCAAGAACACTTTCTTTTCCATCCCTGATGTCAACATAGGTGCTAAAATCCATTTCTTGACCATCAAAATGAGATTCACACTGCAAGAATCTCAAAATATCCTGATCATCAAAAAATACTTGCCAATTCTCAACATTATTTGGGATAGAAGGCCTGGACTTACACTCAATTCTAGATATCCCTGCAAAGGTCACATCCTCTAGCCTTAAGGCTATGTTTGCTAGCAAATCTGCCATTCTTTTTTGGCTTCTATCCACCTAATCAATACCAAAGGCACTGAAACCCTCAATTTCATCCCATATAGCATTTCTATATTGTTTCAGCCTTTGATTCTTAGATGCATACTTTGATCTAATCTAAGAAACTACTAATTTAGAATCACCAATCACCCTAAGATGTTTGATCCCATGTTTTGATGCTTGTCTCAAACCAATCAATAGGGCCTCATATTCAGCAACATTGTTTGTGCAAGGAAACAAGAGAGTGAAAGAAGATTTAAAAGTCTTACCACTTGGGGACACCAATAACAGTCCTGCTCCAGCACCTTCTCTAGAACTTGCTCCATCAAAGTATAATGTCCACAAGACACTATCTTTTGTCTTGTTACTCTCATCATCAGCCAAAAGGATAGGCTTGACCTTCTCCTACATCTCATTCCTCTGGACCTGGAATGAGCCAATGTCAGTATCAACAAAACAATTCATGCTATCCTTTTCATTTTCCTCAATCATATGTAGAGTCCTAGCTTCCCTTGACACCTTCACACTCTCTCCTTCAATGTCAAAAGTGGCAAAGGACAAATCACATTGAATACTTCCTCTCATGGAGGCACTCCACTTTCTAGATAACAACATTCCATATTGAGGAGGAATGTCAACTACAAGAACACTCATAGTCAATTGTTTGTTAGGAAATGTAGCTAATTTATAAGGAAAAACCTTGATAGTACCAATAACTAGCACTTCTCTTGAGTCCATAGCTTGGCATCTTCTATGAGGTGTATCAACCCTTAGTCCTAATGATTTCATGATCTTTGCAAGCATGACAGTGTTTGATGCTCCAGAATCAATCATGCAATTCTTCAATATTTTACCACCAATCACAAGGGACAAAACGAAAGGATCATCTGTCCCCGATGCATTATTTACAATATTTGTATCCAAGAAGATTTGAGGAATCTTAGAAACAATTTCTTCACTCTTGCTATCAGGTATGTCTTCCAAGGAAGCTAAATGTTTGTCATTTCTACTCACCTCTTGGATTCCTGCAGAAGAAACACCATTTACCCAATTCAAGGCCTTGACCTTGTGTTCTTCTATTCTCATCATTTCCAATAGTGGAACCTTGACAGTGATCTGTGAAAGCAATTTGGACATATAAATTGGAACATACTTTTGGTTATTCATGTCTTCCTCAAAAATAGTGACAACCTTATCCTTTGTGAAATCAAACTTGTCTTTGAGAGAAGATTCCTCTCCCTTCTGAGGAATGGGAACAACTACCTCTGTTTTCTTTGCTTTATTCTTAGGTGCTACAATAGATACAACTCTCCTTTTTACCTTCACTTGGTTAGTATCATCAGCACCCTTCCCCTTTTCTTCATGTTGTTGCACATTATTTTCTATCGTCTTGATGAACAAACTGCTTCGCTTACCAGTTGAATTTCCAACTGTCCTATTCCTCAAGTTATAATTGCTTCTAGCTTGAGTGACCATGTCTGTAGTGATTTGAGCAATTTCTTCATCTGAGGGTCTTCTTAAAGAAACCTGCTCCTCACCCCTCACTGCACTACATCCAACCTCATCAAACTCTTCATCCTCTTCATCAAAATCAGTCTCATCCTCTATATGTGCAGAAGTCATTCCACACCCATCCTTGTCATATTGCTCCTCTTGTTCTTGATTCTCTTGTAAGTTTAAAGAAATGACGCAATGCTCAGGGTCATGAGGAGACTGACAAGTAGCACACCATGGGATATCTTCAGTCATATTCACTGAATTTTTATGCAAGGGATTAGGGATCCTTCCATCAGGCCTTTCTTTCTTGGTTGGGACAATGGGCTTGCCATCTTTCCACTGAGTGTTGTAAGGGTAATTTTGCATTCTTGGCTATCTGCTAAAATTGTTTGGAGCTAACCTCTCCATAGTCATAGCTCTATTGTTTCCCTTTTCACTAGGCTTCAAACCCTCCAAATCCTTCAAAATTATTTTTAGATTGTCATCCTCTTTGGGTTTAGAGTTAGCAGACCTTCCCATTTCTTTCTTACTCTGCATTTGAGGCCTGTAATCATCTCTTCTTCCTATCTTTCCTGATATTCTTCTATTTCTCTCTATGTTGATGATCAATTTGTAAGCTTCCCCAAGATTTTTGGGGTTCTTGTCCCTGAAGAGGTAACCCATTTTTGCATCAAAGGCATTCAAGTATGTCACAAGACATACCCTGTCATCTAGTTTGATAACCTACAAGAGCCTATGCATATCCTTTTGGAATCTTATATTAAATTCAAGGACCTCTTCATTTTGATTCTTCTTTATGTTCTTGAATTCATTCAAGATAAAACCCTCATTTGTTTTATCTCCATAGTGTTCCTTGAAACAATTCTTGAATTCATTCCATGACCCTATACTAGCATGGGGTAACCCTCTAAACCAATCCCTAGCATCCTCAATCAGGGATTGTACAAATAGCTTCATTATAACATCATCAGGCTCTATATTATAATCATCTATTACATCTATGAAAATTTTTAGATGTTCTTCAGATGTGATGACATTAGTTCGAGTAAATTTAGGAAGCTTCTTTCTAATTTCATCAGGGATTACATTGGGATAACCAGGAATACGAAAGAAGGTAAGTTGTTTGTACCTTTCATGAATAGGAGCTCCATGTGGTGGATCCATTCCTTGTGATGTAGATGTCCTTGTGTTTGAACCATCAGGGACTCTAGCAGTACCCGACACACCATTTGCTTGAGCTGCATTGTTACCATGAGTTCCACCTTGTCCTAAAAAGGAAGCAGCAACATTTGAAGGTCTTGAAGCATGCCTGAGAAAATCAATCTTTTTTCTTATTTCTATAGTAGAAGCCTCCAACTCTTCTTTCCCTAGCTCTTTATCCAATATCTCTTTCTTCCTTCTAGCTATCTCCAAATCTGAATCTAATCTCAGTTTTGGATCTGATGTCCTATCCACAATAACTTGTTCACTGATTTGAATCCCAACAGCCTTCTGTTTGCCTTTATCTCTTGGTCTGGTTTCTTCACATATTTTTTGAACAACAGGCTTTTCATCTACTCTTTCAGGCTCTAGGACAAAATTAATTGTCTCCAAATCAAGTAATTGCCTCTTTAGCTTATCAGCCCTTATCATGGCTTGTCTTACTTTATCTTCTTTTTCCTTATCTCTTTGCTTCCTAATAGCAAGTTGTTCTTGAACTCTTCTTTCTAGTTCATAGACCTCCTCAAAGATCTCTTCTAATTCAGGGAGTGTGGTCTCTGACTCATCATCTCCCACTTGAAATTCTTCCTCATACTGGTTCAATCCCAAGTCATCAGCCTCTTCATATTCTGAATTATTTTCTTCCTGACTAGGCTTGGCTTGGGTCTCTTGTCTTGTGTTCTTCTTTTTCTTCCAAGTATGAGAAATACTTCTCTTATTTCCTCCCCTTGTCTGACTAGGCCTAGAAGTGCTTGGAATGCCTTCTTCCATTATATCTTTAGGATGCTCCTTTCTCTGAGACCTAGTAGCTCTATAACTCATCTTGCAAAATAAAATACTAACTAGCACTACTTCAGAGATTGTTTGAGTCACCACCCAAGTGTATTGGGAATATCACAATATAATTTATTCACTCTAGAAATATTCAAGTGAGTTAGAGAGACAAAGGACAAGAACAACCCTATTTCTTCCAATGATGACCTACTGGTTAGGATGAACATGTATAACACTTCCCCAGTAGAGTTTCCATCTTGTTGGTGACTCGGATGGGAAAATCAATCTGGTTAATAGAATATTGCACAATTATGAGACCACCAGAGATTCTAATAGATACACTTCCTTCTCATTGTTCTCCCCAGCAGAGTCACCATCTTGTTGGTGTCCAAAATGATGCTTATGCTCTAATAGGCTACCAATATACCCTCAGATAGATTTTAGGAATGATTAACTACAAAATGTTATAAAGTCTTAGGGTAACTAGACCAACTATAGGGACAAGACTACCCTCTTCTACTTCTAGCTCTGCAAAACCAAGGTGAGTGTACCTAACCTAGTATAAAATATACTTCATACACCAAGAACTAGGTTTGTATAATAGATAATAGGATAGTAAGAAAGTACTAAGTGGTAACCACATGCTCATTGACTCTCCATTACTATGGGGTAGAACCTTACACAACCAAATGATGAAAAATTAGGGATGGTTCTTAATTTATAAATTTGAATCATAACAACCTCAATCAGGATATGACAACAAAGAAATACTTATCTAGGCTAGTGCCTCATCCATTGGGCAAGATTTCTTAGATAGACTACACACACACACCATAATATATCTGAGATTCAAAGCCATAAACACATTTACAATCTTCTTTACTACTTACTGAATATCCTTACATAGACAAAAGATAAATCTATGTCCCATCTAGAGCATCATTTCATCTAATCCTAGATTAGAACTCAAGAATGAAAACATATACATAAAATTATTATGCAATGAACTAGAAAGTTCAAAATTTATCTATATTGACACAAAGGAGAGATAAGAATCATGTGCCTATATTAAGTATGAAGAATCCTCAAATGTATACAATCAATCCAAAGAAACCATGCTTGAAAACTACAACTTAGACCTGCAAATTTCTTTCTTTTGTCAAAATATACCAAAAAAGATCATTACAGTTCAAACTAGGCAGAAGACTTACAACCAGAAAAAGTTTGAAAACCTCACTCCCAATAACCAAGAATGATCACAAAAATCCCTTTATACCAGGGTTACAATCTAAGCATAATGATCATTCCAAAAATTCAAATCCATCTAACCCCATCGAGGAGTTAACACAGACAAGACAGGGATCAAGCTGCAGCATGCAAGCTCAAACAGTCTAACTCAACAGTCAAATAGCCTTGTACTGGTCCAAGTACCAAATCATCATCAAACCCTAAGAAAATTGACCACATTTGACCTCTGCAATACACTTCAAGGTACTATTTCATTAAATTCTCCATGTTGAAACATCTCCTCTGCAATCATCATGGCAGCCTGGACCACTCTGCAGTGTTTGACAATCCATTCTACCCACTCTAGCCGCTCAAAAATTGAATTTTTGGTACCTCTGTCATTGCAAACCCCTCTGTAAATTCAAATTTGAATTCCAATGGTCACATTCATGGTGCCAGTAGCACATCAAAAGTCCATGTTTAATTCTTTGTCAACTTTAAGTCCTGACCGTAGATTCTTTTACTTCGTGGGCTTCACAACTTTAACTCATCCAGGCACCTCGGGTTACCCTCAGCGAACACACGATAAAGGAAAATCATAGTCACGAAATGAAAGTCTAAACCCCAATTAAACTTGGTGAATACATGACTACACATGTCAAAATAACCCTTTAAGTCATCTGGTGAACTAGTGACAAAAGGCTTCCACCAGTTCGCAAAAAATCTCATGCCTTCTGCTAAAAATCTAGTGACCCTGCGATCCTTGTTCACTGAATCGCTAGATGATATAGAAAACCACCAAATCTTCTCATGAACCAGCGATAAGAAAGAAAATTGTTGGGCTGCCAAACACTTATCGGGACTGCCAAACTACTCAGACCCCACTCCTAACTCTTCAACTGCGATGCCACCTATCACCATGCCATTCGTTGCAACTACCAAGTCATTTCTGCCAGTGGGCCCACAATGAACAAACCTTTGGCACTCAATCAGACGGTGGGCACATGATCACATGGGCTAAGAATATTCCATGTGATCACATGCCGACCGTAGATCTCAAAACTTTGTCACTGAGCAATGAAAGGAACTGGGACCCATGAACCAACCACTGAGCATTCAACGACCACACGACTAATTGTTCACAAGTTCATTGAATGTTAGCTGCTAACCACCAAGAAATAAGAGAATGCATGACTAAAGAGAAAAGACCACCCACTAGGTCACTGAGTGCTAAGGGATTAACCACCAGAAACTAGCGAACAAGAGATAACTACAAGTCGCCAAGTCACTGAATAAGAACTTAACCACCCGCTAACTGATCAACACAAAAAACTGGGACCCATACAGACACGTGGAAAGCGGTCACATGATTACATGTCAGGAAACTTTGACATGCGGCCATGCGACAACCAATAATAACATGCACAAATCTGGACCCACATCTCTACCTTGCAAGAAAATCGAACGGTGGTCACAAAAGTGCAAAGGCTAAACAGCGTGCAACTTTTTTATGCGAACAAGTGATAGCCACTGATCCTACCTGAACTTTAACTGTGCTAAAGCATGAGAAGAGAAACTGCCACATGACTGCCAAGCATTCAACGACTACGCGACAAACCACCCACGTGATCATGAGATGCTAGTAGATAACCACCAGATATGAAGAGATTGTGTGACACATAGTCACTAGATCACTGAATAAAAGATGAAACTACCAAGAGATCTGGAGAATCAATGACAAGAAACCTTAAGAATGACTGGGCTCCACCACCCATCACACCTACACAGCTAGGACCAAGGTCAAAAATAGACAAAGCTTTCTTGATTTTGCAATTCAGCACATGAAATTTGGACTAGAGCAAGGTGAAACAATGAAGAACACACGGCTAAGGGTATTTCAAGAAAATTTGCAAGGAAACAGGCCATTTTCATAAGATTTTGCAAACACTAAAAATGGACTAACACACTATCTGATGCAGAGTCAAGATTCTTTCTTAAGTAAGGTGCCAATCATGCTGAAGTGTTTGCTTCTCATTGGTTCAAACTAGTGATGTGGCATTTGAATTTTTAGAAGAGGCTTGTGACTGTTTCGAGGGTGATCTGGGCCATTCATCTACCAGGAAATGATGATATCAATAGCCATATTTTAAACTTGAACCAGCTAGCTATTGTTTTCAAATTTAAATATATTTCACAAGGTTTCTTGTTGGTTTACTGTTGTTGGTCAAATGCGAGGTTGTGGGTAGCTCAGAATTGATGTTTCCAGGATAGTTGCAGCTGGAAGGATGATGGAGAGGATCTGTTGGTTATCACTTTCCTATTTCTCAGGTACCATGTAGGTGTTCTTACACTACAAAAGCATTAAAGGTTGGTGCCACTTGTGGCCTTCTGTACTTCAGAATACAAATATATGTAAGGATCAGATTTTGAGTAATCATGATGAGCCCGATTTACAGAGATAGGTTCATGGTTATGGCATGAGGTTTTCAAATTACAGAGGTGGACACATAAGATATTTGATTGGCCAAGATATTTCAAAGATACATTTATGATCAGATATGACAGAGTTAGGGTTTGATTATTTTATGAAAATCTGTAAACCCTAGTTAGGTTTTTGCTCTTGCCGGTGTGCAATCAAGGATATGTATATATTATTTTTGGGAGCTTTTGAAGGGGAGAGTTTACATTTTGTAAAAAGAGTTTTTCTCTTTCTAGGGGTTATCTGTGGCATTCTTTATGCCCTCTGACTTTTACAGTTTGTGATCTTTCATTGAAATCTCAGACTTAATAGAGGCTATCCATGGCATTTGTTCTACTCTCTGATCTTTACCTTGTCTATATTTCTCTTATTGAATATAATATACTGGCTTTGTTAGAGAAATCTTGGGGTTCCAGGCCCTTCTTTCTTTCAGCTTATATGTGTATTATTGTGTCTGATCTGATTTGAATGAGTTTGTGGGTATACTTCAGCCCCCTGTCATTCTTTCTCATTCATGTGCCCTTTTGCTGAAGAGAATGTCTACTTGCAGGTCATAGTTTGTGTCTTTTGTCCAAACCCCTCTATGAAACACACATGCAAGCCTATTTAGAAAGGTTGTGTTCTATTAGATCTAAGAGCTTTCATACTGATTTGGTTAGTGTATCATGTTCATTTCATTTCGATGTATCACCTAGTAGGTAGTTTTCTTTTAGTTATTTCCCCTCAAAATTTACTTTCCTATCAAGAAGAAAATTAAGGTGATTATCCAAGAGGAACCAACCTAGAACCTAGAGGTCTCATCTCAGTTAGCATAGGTCCCACAACCTGGAGATGATTCCCATGTTATACTAAGTTATCAAGACCAAGAGAGCTTGAAACAAGGGTGAAAACTTAGTTTATAATAGTTAGAGAAGATAAAAAATGATTATTAGGGAAATGGAACTATACTTCAGGTACCAGAATAGTCACCACAATTATTGGGCCTTGGGGTTCAATTTTATGGTGAAATGCATTCTCTAGATTCATGTCTTGCTGGGAACAACAATGGAAACTTATTTTCTTATCTCCAATTTATAGTTCAAAAAGAGACAAGAAACATAATATAGAAATCAAGATCAACATTGTTCCCTTGTTGACATATCCATCAGAAACATCTTATTAGTTATTACCCAAGTACAAAAGTGAAATAAAGACAACCTTTCTTGCAAATAGTGAGTTGAAGATTTATATCCTGGAATATGATAGTTGGAGCTTGTTAAAGAATGGGAAGGGCCCAATTTAACTGACGGAGACCATTTTATTGAGACAATGTATTTTTGTCTGCATTAGTGGATACTTTGAAGTTTGAACCAATAAAGTGACACTCCTATGCACTATTCTACTTGTATTAAATATTTTTAGTTGAAAGAACTTGAGCATTTCTCCAGGGATTTTAATTTTGACTTTTACAATATAGAAAGACTTCACTTCCAGCTAAACTTTAGTGTGAAGACTACTCATGTTGGGTGATTTTTACCATAATTCTATCTTGATTATTAGATGGTTAATGAGAGGTTGATTAAACTCATAATCTGCAAATGTTATAAAAAATGATAATTCTACTAATCTCATATGTGTGCTCTATTGAATAGTTTTTTGGGATGGTCCAAAGAGCTGCTCTGTTACCCTCATGTATGAATTGTTAGTCTTTTTCAGTGCTAGATAAATTCACATTGAATTGTTAATCTGATTTTCAAGGAAAACATAATTATGTGAATTTAGTATTTAGTATACATAGAAAAAAAAAATTGATGCTTCAGACCTTTGTATGGATGAAGTCCATGCTTCACAAACTTGGACTTGGAGAGTGCTTTGCAAGCCCCATTATTTTACTTTCCTTACATCAACCCCAAGTGTCTCTTCACTATTTGGGTCTCCACTCATCCCACTGCCCTTGCTATTTGAGCCATCAGTTGTATTTGAAGAAAGTACAGGAGGTGATGGAGGAAGCCCTAAAATGAGCACAATCTCCTCTTCAAAAACTAAAACATACTAAGTGCTAGATATTCACATCAAAAAGAATAGCCTCAAAATGCATACCTAGATAATGAACAAAATAAACTCCATAATCCCTATTTTATTTCTCCATCATTGTATTCATAATTGAGGATATGTTGTCTATCCACTACTTCCTTGTTAGACAACACATCCCATATCTGCAAAATAATAAAGGCCAACATCATAAACATAAATGTCTATATTTTCTCTTAAAGCAAGGAGATTTTGGGGAAGAGAAAAATGTGATTCTGATGTATTGCAAAAGCCAGGGAGATAAAATAGAGGTGAAGATTGAATAAATTTTAAATAGCTTCTTAATGAAAATAATTAATTCTACACTAGAAAGCAATTGTACAGAGAAAGTAATGTGAAATGTCCTTGTGTTTTTAATAAAATTAGGTAAACCATTAGGTGAAATGTTTCTTCAACTTTCCCAGACTTAAGCTAGAGTCCAAATGATGTGAATCTAGCAAAAAGTAGTTTTGCAACTAATACCTACATAGCTAGGGTTTTCCAGGAATTGTAACTTTGCAACTGTGTTCAATTGTTTTGTCCCCCTTGATGAAAAAATAAAAGAGATTCATTAACTATTAAGTTCTTGGGAATTTGAAATGTATCTTTTCTACTATGTATAGGAAAGAGGATTTTGACTCTTAGAATAAATTGAATATATATATCCTCAATTGTTCTGCACCTATTAGACACCTGCAACATCCAAAATTTATTCTGTATTTTGAAATTACTATTCTTTCCAAAATTGGTGTAGGAGCACCTGGATGCACATGCAATCAACACTACCAAAAAATTAAAAATTAAAAATTGTGAATTTGTTTTCCTTAGTTTTAGTTTCAGCCTTCTTCAGTTCATGTTATATATTGGATGGAAGAAGAGAGTTTACAATCAAATGGTACTATACACTCAGTATTGAAAGCCACTCATAATAGATGTGAACAAGGAAACTTGTGATGTCAAATTCCTTTATGTTGGTGAAGTTCTCTAATGCACATACATTCAAATAAAATACAAGTCTGTTTAATAATGCTCAATTGTTGGAGGTCTATAAAATATATGCAAAATTTGGAAGCAAAGACATGGCTTGTGATGAATGCCTCAAAGAATGGTTTCTGGAAACTAATTTATTAATAAGGTTATAAAATTTCAAGAAAATGCATTGGGTAGGTGTAAAGCCAAATCCTTCAAATGTTGTCATATCCTCCTTGTGATAAAATGGGAGCTTTGAAAAAGAGCATCCATCAAACCATAAAGGAATTATGTCAGTCATTGTTTCCCAAATACACATGTAGGCAAAAAATAGAGGCATTAATATGGCACATGGAATGTTTGACATAATTGGAATGACTAAAAAATGATTTTTTGTTTTGGAAGATTTGCAATGTTTTGTTCTATGAAGAGGAACCCAAGAAAAGGGAAACTATTGCATTGGAAAAAGAAGAGGAATAAACAAGGAAATGAAGAGGTTGGATCACATGGGTGAGGGTAAATTGTGGGTTCATATAGACAGCCCTTTCTCATACGATTTTCTGGCAATATCCTTTGCTAAATATACCACTGAATTGGTAAGACAATGAAATACCAAAGACCACTCAAAACAAAATAATTCAATCCTTTCGGCTTCAATTCAGGGGTTTTGTTGGACAAGTTGTCTTGAATGCAAATATATCGATGGAGTTAGCGTAATGAATGTATGGTGTGATGGAGAAAAGTTGTAAATAAGTGTGGGGTTGCAAATTTAAGTGTGCCTATGTAGAAGAAGAGAGGCCAATGAAAATGCCATGATTGTGAATTTAATGTTTCATAGTTAATGTGAATATAAATTTTCTTATTGTTGCAATCTGGATCTTCTTTTGAAGCAAAGGGTCTATAATTGATTTTGAGTTTTGTGTGTGTAGCTGGATGGGAGTACCATCTTGCATAAAAAATTGATCCCTAATTTTATCAACGTGATTTCCCGAGAGCAGTGGTATCATAATTATACCTTTTTGAGAACCAAAAAATTGGTTTCATAATGTTCTAAATTGTTTGAGCTTGATTAAGATTGTATTACATTTTTCTTGGAATTGTGGGTGTAGTTTTTAGCATATCTTAAGAGGGATGAAGATGTACAACAACTATGGATCTCTCCTTTCATTTGATTGAAATATTATAACTACATAGGTGAAATGAATTAAACATGGAATCAAAAAATAATACATACCCCATCAGTAACCATCACAATGAACTCATCTCTTTTTGGTGAGATGATGATATGAGATTTTAGGCACATAAATTAAGCCAAAATCCTTCAAACTGAAATCTCCAAATGCCCTCGTGATTGCCATACCAGAGAATCATCATGTGTTAGCCAAACCCTTGGCACATCAGGCTCATCTTGCAAAGAAAAAACTTGTCTTTGAATTGCTTAATTCTCTCCGCCTCCTTTGGAAAAGACAAAAACTAAAATAAATAAATTGTCATAGTAACTAAAATGGTCTTATGCTTTTCTACCATCTTATTCGTCTAGCCCTTCTCTACAGAAAGAAATAGCCAAATAAATGATCCATTATTAAAAAAGAAAGGTTTTATTCTAGTTCTAACAAGGCTTCCAGCATCTTACTTATCTTTGAAAGATTTGATCTACTGAGACTGTTTTACATTTCCAGAGATGCAAATTGCAATGATACGTAAGGTTGGGAAATGCATGAAAATAAAATATAATGTATGTGAGGAGTGATAGAGTCAAAATACTTACTTGGAAGATTATGCTTCAAATCCACTGTCAACTACACTACCATGAATGCATCATTATCATCTATTGTATCAATAACAACCTGCGAGTCCCCCACATTGACCATCACTAGGTCCAAACCCTAGATAATTTGGGAAAAGATTTAAGATATTTAAATTTCAGATTGTGATAAGTGATTTGTAGAATTTGGCTATCTAAATATAATTTCATTAACATTGAGAGAGAAATCAGGTTTTTTAAATATTCAAGGTGTAAGATTGATGCTTTACATTTTATTAAGTCCCAAAATTTAACACAAGACAGAGAATCCTTACATGTTTAACTAGAGTTTCTGATGTGGTTCCACTGCAAAAGAATCCAATGGTGGGATGCAACTTGAGCTCCTTATCCATAACCTTGAAAGCCTTGAAAAATGATTCTTTCTAGTTAGCAAACATTTCCAGAGCCTTCTCAAAGTCTTCTAGGTCCTCTCTTTCTTTCCATTCTTCATCCATGTTTAATGAGGTAGTCTCGTTAGAATTCATGCTTCTGAGGGAGTAGCTTCATCTGCCCTTTCTTTTTCACAGCTTCGAGTCTCGCACTCTTTTTGCAACTAGATGAACAAATGGCCCATACCCATTGAATACACCCCAAAATACAGTATCCTTGGAAGAAAAATCTTGTCTACTACTAGGGAAACTGTTTTTTTTTATTTTGCTCTCATTACAAAACCTTGAAAAACTTTGCGCATGGAGAATGAATTTTTGTTTTGTTTGGGGATAATTTTTATGCTCTCTGAAAAACCTTGCGCATGGAGGGCTATAATTTGGCCGAATTTAAAAACCTTTCATAGGTTAAGGAATTTGGAAAATGGATGGGTTAATTTTATTTTCTTGTCTTAATTTTTCAATTAAGACAATTAAAATATTTTTAATTTAAGATAAAAAATAAAGATAGAAATATTTAAGGATAAAATGCTAATTTTGTCTTTAAAATGTTCTAGACTAACCATTTATTCAATAGTGACAAAAGTTTCAAGAATAAATTTGATGTGTTAAATAATAGGTAGTCTCGCAAATATTTGTGGATTTGTTTGGTATCAATTGTTATTTTGTGATTTCTTTGTCATATGCATTATTTTAAATACTTTTTAATAAAACTCTATCTTTGATTTGTTAGATGATGTTTACTCATGTATGTTTTCTGACAAAGTCATCTTATTTATGTGTATATAGTGAAGGTTTAATTTATTTCAAATTATACACATTTCACATTGGTATAGTATATTTATTGATCATGCACTTATTATTTCATATTTGATTTCTTAAAAGATATTTGTAAACATGGGTATATTTGATAATATAAGTATGTGTGTTTTTTGTTTTATGTATGAATCCTCTAGTGTTTGTAACATAACAAATTTTAATCCCTTGAAAACCTAGGTCATAGGGTTCATCGAATTTCAGCCATGAGGTTTGAAATTTGACAAACTTCAAGACTGTATAAAATTTTTATTAAAATTCACCTAAAATTCGTATGCATATAGACCTAACACCATCCTTAAAAAATGTTATTAGGGCTTTTGACATTTTTTTCATTTCCTAAATGGAGAGTTTTTTCCACATTTTTTGGGTTCTTATCATGTTTTATCCTCTCTCAGTCGAGTGGGAAGGACTACACATAGACACTTGGAGATCAAAATATTAGGTGGGAAAGATTACATATAGACACCTGTAATGTTGAGACTAAACATTTTTGCCACAATTTGTACTTCCTCCAACTATGGTGGGCTATATGGAGTAGCACTATTGCTAGACATCTGTGTAGAATAAATAGGGATGGTCTCCATCATATAAATTCTTGTGGCATCCCTAGACACCAATGTGGGAGAAATTTTCCCATCCTGTGGCCACACAATGTTTGTTCTGCATTTATTTTTAGCTTTTCAATTTCACTTTTTTATATGTTTGTATATGCTTCTAAATGGCTATTTGTTTTTAATTTTTTAACTTCACTGATCTACTTAATAATCAATAGAGCATTCTTGACACTTTTGAGTCCTAGTAGATCGTTTCAAATAATAAGTAGGAGATATTAAAGACAAATAACTTTAGGAGCATATACAAATGTATTTTTATAGACATTATGTTTCAACAATCCATGCAAATTGAATTTAATTGCCTCTAGAAATAACTACTTGACCTTTTGAAATGAATTAAGTGCAGTCAAGATAGCCCTCAAAATGCAACTTGGTTGTTCAAAGCATATTATTAGTGAAATTGGCCATGATTGCTCTTGAATATATATATATATATATATTAAACTTTTGAAATATTTCTAAACACCTCACCCCCTACAACTATGAATATGCACCTCCATAATGCTAATTGAAAAATGCTTAGATAAATTTTGTAACCCTCTAGCAAGACCTAATTAGGATACATACAAAGCTACTTTACGCTTTAAAGTAAAAAATAGGTAACATGTTTAAGGGCTCAAGATTTCACACATGCAAACAAAATCTGATTTAATTTGAACATCTAATATTAAATGTGAGTAAGAATTGATTTAGGTGTGAGATGAGAAACCACTTCAAAATAGTAAATCATGACTCCAAATTTTTTTGATGGTAACTATTCCTTGTGATTCTATCTCTAAATGTACTTATTTATCGATTAATTTTGAAATTGCTTGAAAGCCAGATTTTTTGCATGAGACAGGTGTAGATGGATTACTCATGCAATAAGTCTACTGGTGAACAAGCATTACTAGTGAAATGTAACTTCTATGTATATAAGTCTATGATAATATCAAATGTTTTATAAATGAGTAATAATCATTCATTTAGTCATTTTTATTTGGGTGACTAATTATTTAGTCATCTTTATTTTTTTGACCTTGTCATTTTATCCGATGACCAAATTAGTCATTTATACTTGTGAATTACAAAAAAAATAGTAGAATTTGATCAGTTTTAGTCATAATATATATATGTGTGTGTGTGTGTGTGTGTGTGTGTGTGTGTGTGTGTGTGTGTGTGTGTTATTAATACTTGTTTAATATTACTACTTATGTCTTACTTATTTTATTAATGATTTTATTATTTATTTTATTTATATTACTTCAATATTTATTTAATTACTTATTATGTCTAATAATTATATATTATTAATAATTTTTTCATTTTCTATTTTAAAATTAGTAATTAATTATATCTAGTTAACACTACAAAATAATTCAACTCGAATTAATTTAATAAATATCATCTAAAGAATTAATAAAATAATACTAATAAAAATATTGCATGGTGACAAAACAAAAACATACTACACACTCAGTCAAATAATATATTAAAATACAAAAATTATAAAGGTTAGTCTAAGACAGTCATGACAAATAGATAAGACAGATGTAAATCCTAGGTAAATTTATGAAAGAGTTGCATCTCTGCCAAAGGAAACCCCAAAGAGAAATAACAAATTGAACAAATTTTTTGAAAATTCAAACTAGAAAGGAGCAAATGACATGGAATGATAGCTCAACACCATATGCACTTGAAAATCTACAAGGAAAAAAATCAAATCAAAGCTACACAATTTTAGTTGTTAATTGAAGTACCCTTGAGAGCTTTAAATGCTTCCCCTCTTGATAACTACCACATTATAGTAACCAATCTACTACCACAAATAACATTTTAAAAACCTTGATAATGTCTATGAATTATATGCACCTGATCTATATAAATTCTAATTATAAAATGCTTAAATGAATTTTAAATATAGTTACCATTTAGAGATATTGGCAAATAGTGGCTGGAATAATGGTCACACAATAAGTCTATTGGCGAACACACATTATTGGTGAAATGAAACTTCTAAGATATAAGTATATGATATTATCAAATGTTAATGTATAAAGGAGTATTTATCATTCATTTAGTCATTTTTATTAGGGCAACTAATTATTTAGTCATTTATTTAGTTATTTTAGTTGTGATTTTGCCCGATGACCAAATTGGTCATTTATTTAGTCATTTATATTTGTAGAACATGATTAGTTTTAGTCACATGACTAAAAAAATGGTAGAACATGATCAATTTTAGTGACGTGACTAAAAAATTTAGTCACCTGGTCATTTATTTGACCAAATTCTACTAGTGGATGCTCGGTAGACTCAGCCTGTGGCCTTGGTAGATAATTTGGATCTTCAACATAAGTAAACCTACCATAATATTATAATTCCTTCATGGTTTCTTTATCATTATTTTTAGCAAACTCATCAACTCCAACATTAGTACTTTCTATCATCTTATTAGTAGCCTTTTTCAAACATTTATAAGCTTTACTCTTAGTAGAATATCTCAAGAATATTCCTTCATCACCTTTAGAGTCAAATTTACCATTCCTATCATCTTTGAGAATATAGTTCACTTACTACCAAAGATTTTGAGATAACTTACACTCAGTGTGTATCCAAATCATAAATCATAAGGTGTCTTGTTTGTGTCTTTCTTTAGTTGAACTCGGTTAAGGACATATACTATTGTTCTAACTGCCTCTCTCCAGTACATCTGTGCAACATTTTTCTTAATCATCAATGTTCTAGCATAATAAAAAATAGATCGGTTTCTCCTTTTAGCAATTCCATTCTACTGTAGTGTTCTAGGTGCAAAAACTGGCCTTTTTATACCATGCCCATTATAGAAGTTAGTGAATTCATCAGAAACAAACTCACCTCCTCTATTAGACCTTAAGCATTTGAATTCTTTTCCAGTTTCTTTTTCAACTTTAGCCTTATACTATTTAAATAGTTTCAATGCCTCATATTTTTCCTTGAAGAACATAATTGTCATTACTCTAGTATAGTCATCAACAAAAAAAATAAAGTATCTATCACCACAGTAGCTTTGAGTTCTCATAGGACCACATAAGTCAATGTGAACCAACTCCAAAATTCCTTTAAATGAATAGTCCTTACTTTTAAAACTAGATTTGGTCATCTTTCCTTTCTAACATTGATGGCACATAACATGATCAAGTTTTGTTAGATTAGGCAATCCTCTAACTTTTCTCTTTCTACTAATCTTAATCATGTTATCAAAATTTACATGACATAACCTCTTCTTTCATAACCATGCATCTTCATTCTTCACCAATAAACAAGAAGTTTCAGCATTGTCAAGATAAAATAAATTACCTTTTGATTGTCCTCCTATTCTAACAAGCTTTCCATTTTCATCAAAGATTTTCACTTTCTTTCTTTCAAATGCAATTCGGTGACCTAAGTTATTCAGTCGTGCTACACTCAACAAATTGTAATTAAGTCCTTTTACCTAGTATGCATTATCACATCTAATTTTATCATTCAATAAAATAGATCCTTTTCCTTTAACCATGCAAGGTGTTTCATTTCCAATTTTCACTTATCCTCCATTATAATGCTCAAGATGATCAAAATTATATTCATCACTAGTCATGTGATGTGTACAACCACTATCAATTATCCAAGTATCATTCTTACTAGCTTTAGAAATAAGTGTTGTTTCTACATACCTTTCCTCCTCTTCTAAATCATATTTCATTGCAATGTAAATACTACTTCAATATCATCATTAGCATTGGTGTCAGTGTCATCTTCTCCAACAAGGTAACATGCCTTTTTGCTCTTATCTCTGTGATCTTGGTTATCTCTGTTATAGTGTTAGTTTCCTCTTTTATTCCTTCTGCCATATTTTCCATCACTAGATTGGTCTTTGTCTTTATCTTCTTCTTTCCTATTAGGACATCTAGCAGCAATATGGCCAACCTCTTTACAATTAAATTAAGATAAAGGTAACTTTTCCTTATATCTTCCTTCACCTTTTTGCATTCTCCGAGGCATAAGTGCTTCAAGCTCATCATCAGTATTACTATCACTTTCATTCCTTATATTATTCTTGCTGCTAGATTTAGCAATCTTAAGAGATGACATAAAATCAAACTCAACACTCGGTACAATGCTATTGTCAAAATTATTCAACTCAAAAGTTTTTAACTTTCCAATCAGACTATCAAGAGTAAGAGTTCTATTAGGTGTAGACCTCATTTCATGAATAGTAGATATTTTGATTGCATAGTTTTGTAATAATGTTCTCAGTATCTTACACACCATTGTATCTTTAGAAATAATACCTCTAGCTCCTCGAATAGCATCGACTACCTCTTTGATTCAATTTTTGTACTGTGTAATATTCTCTCCTTCCTTCATCTTCATGTCATCAAATCTGGCTCTTAAGCTTTCAACTCTAGCTCTCATCACATTCACATCACCACCATAAACTAGATCAAGTTTATCCCACATTTGCTTCACTGTAGTGCAATCCTTGACATCCTCAAATTCAATATCAAATAGAGCAGGAACAATCTCTATCATAGTAATATTGTGTTCATGTCGGTCTCTCAATTGATCAAGAGTCAAAGGTCCAACATTCGGTTGTAGGTAGCCATTGTCAAGTAAAGGTATAGAAGATTCTCCAATTCTAGATATGTGAAGTCTCATCCGGCTTTTCCATGTAGTAAAGTTGTCTTTGTTCAGCTTTGAAACTTCCCTCTTATACATCTTGTAATCTTTCTGCTCAAGTCCTTAAAACTTTCTTCTAAGAAACAAATACGCTATGATACCAATAGTTAGAATAAATGAGACGGGGGGTGAATCAATTAGATTAGTTATCCTATAGTCCCAAATACAATGATGTACCTTTCAAAAAAATTCCAACAAATTATGCAGCTCAGTAACATAAAATATCAATCTGTCTATCCAATTTATTGATTCCCAGTAATTATCCAACTGTGATTACCGACTAAATCAGCTATGCATTATGTATAGTATGATAGAAAAATAATCATCACAAATAACACATAACACAATGATTTAATGTGGAAACCCTACTAAGGGAAAAACCACCTAGGACCGGTAACCCAAAATAATTCACTCTTTTGAAGTGAGCTCGATGAAGAGCCAACCCTGTTAAAGGTTACAATACACACTGTTAGGTGTGACTTGGTTAGAAAATTTATCACTAGCAATTAACTTTTGACTAGAATTCACTATGGGGTCAACAAGATAACACTTTACATTCAACGAATGTCATAGGGTAGAACATAAGATTGTTAAGTCCACTCAGTGAAGAGATTTTCTAAATCAAAGGTTAAACTGATATGGTATTGATCTGATTCAAATACAACTCAATTGCAAATATTTAGATCTATGCTAAGCCCATACAAATCCTCTAATCATTAATCAATTCACTTCCTCAATATTTCTCAACTTACTTTTACTAGGTAAATAGTTCTCTGATGCTCGGTAATATGTGCAGCTCAGTTCTTTCAATAACCAATTTGATTAGGCATACATGAATAAAGTCTTCATGTGAAATCTTTGTAGTCTTCTTTGCAGAATGTTTCAATAATGAAACTAATGTCTCTTATATAGACAAGTAAAAAATTTTCATATCAGCCATTAGATTTTGCCTCTTAATCTCCTTCGTCCATTTTGGCGCTTAAACCTTCCTCGACAGATGTGTCATTAACATGTTTCAATCTCATCCTTTAGATCTTCTCTAAATTTTGTCAGCCGTGGATCTTGTAAAAAACTTTATCCTTAACCTTGAAATCATAACAATTTCCAACTCATCAAATTCAGTTGGTTGTTCTTAGCGTTTAATGTTTTCATCCATACTTAGTTGATATAAAAATATGTCAGTGATAACTAGTTAACTAGCTCGGTTAATACTATCACTCGATATACACTGCACTAGCGAACGGTGTATACATAAATATTTAATTACTGACCACAATGACTTGTTCAATTTCAACTCTTTTCTTCATAATAGACTAATGTAACATGATCAAGTCAACAATATAAAGCCATAGACTCATCAATAAGTTATCCAATGTTTACCTTATCCTTATCTGTCATATCCATCTTTTCCTCATGTAGATATCTCAGTTCCTCATCTTTTCTTCCTTCTATAGATGTTTAGATGTTTAGATGTTTCGATGATTATAGATACATGATTGAAGTTTTATTTCAGGCCGAAAGTCTTGAAGGAAACCTTAATTTTCTCCAAGTATCCAAAATGGTGACACGTATCCCTTCACCCATCCACCCACTTGTAATCGAAATTAAATAAATCTCTTCACAGTGTTAGTGACATTCTCTATCTTTGAACCGCTCTGCATGCATGACTTCGAATTTGGTACTAACGATATTGCCAATATACAAATTTCATACAATTGTGCATTTATGTGAAAGATTTATAAAGATTTAATCATTTAAAATAATTAGAACTAGAAATAGGGTTAGAGATGGAATTATGAGGCAACAAAGACTATTTTTAAATAAACTAAAATAAACTTATGTAATATCTTAATAAAAATTCTAATTAAAGATAAAAATAAAAATTGTTTCCAAGCTGAAAACTCTGCAATATGAAAGGAGCAATACAATTAGACAATTCTTGTGTAATAAGACTTCAAATAATTTAAACAATTTCATAAGAAACCCTAACTTTTAAATCAAAATATTTTAATTATAAATCTAATAAATTATATCTTATTAATTATTTCATTTTTAAGATTATTTTAAAAAATATTCTTCTCAATTCAGTCTTAAATAATTGAAAATGTAATATCTTATTCAAAATACTATAAATGATAAATGTTTTAGATTTTTCTACGTTAATTTATATTACTTTATGAAATATAATTTTAAGCAATTTAATTTGATAAATATATTTAATAATTCAACCAACAAATATATTATTATTTAGAATTAGGGTTTATTTTGGTATATTATTAAGATTGGGGTACAATTTCATTGAGGGTTAGAGTTTACTATGGCTTAATCTTCAATTAGGTTTTGAGTGATAATTCAACTTCGTGTAGTGATATGTTTACAATTTAATTTGGTTTAGGAATATATTTCTATTATTTTAGTATTAGGTTAAGCTTGAATTTATTTTAGGATGATTAGGTTAATGTTTAGCATTCAGTTTGATTTATTGATAAGCACACCATTGTGACATGCACCTAACATCCATCTACCATTCGATGATTATAGATACATGATTGAATTTTTATTTCGGGCTGAAAGTCTTGAAGGAAACCTTCAGTGACATTCTCTATCTTTGAACCACTCCCCATGCATGACTTCCAATTCGGTAAATAAAACCTTCAGTGACATTCTCTAGCTTTTTTCTTCCTCAATTTGTCTTTGGTAAATAAATTGTTGTAGCTGCCTCTGCCTCTACTATTTTTTAAAATTTAAAATAGATTTATTATTATTTAGTAATTAATTAATTAGTCTCTGAAGAGTTCAATTTAGTTAGAGGGGAAAATCCCTAGTGTTACCTAGGGGCCAAGACCCTATGACCTAATATTTTGAAATCTAAAATTAGCATAACAATTACAAATTTTATTACTGTGGTATAATGGTAGTACTAGTAGTCTAAAAATACATAATAATTACATTGTAATAGAAAAATGAAAAAAATAATGAATGTTGGATCTAGATGAGCACAGTCTGTACATCAACGACATAAACTCCATTTCGAGGGGAAGTTGTGAACTTTAGAAAAATTCCCAAGTGTCCTTTGGAAAAGTGACATGTTAGAACTATTTAAAAATTAAAAATTAAAATAATAAATAATTATTAAAATAATAAATTATAAACTCAATGTAAAATTATAAACTATTTGGTGAACTCACTATTTTAGAAATTTACAATTTAGTGTAAATAAAAATAATTTAATTTAAATTTAATAAATTTATGGTGTATGTTGTATTTTGAGCCAAAGGGAAAATAAAATACAATGTTTGCAAAACTCTTCCAGAATCACGACACATGTCCACTCAGGTAGGCGTCATTCGATGATGACATGTGACTAATAATTTAAAAGTTTAAAAGTTGAATCTATTTAATAGAACATAGTTGAGAGTTATCATGACACATGTCTTCCTTTTGGAGAACATTTCAAAAAAAAGGTGGTCATTCCTCAAATTAGCCTGAAATACACCATGGGCCATTGATCTGATGTTCATCCCTTAGTGGGCCATTGATCAGAAATAGTGGCAATTTACTATAATTCCCAAAGGATGGGTACCATATATTTGAAATTTTTACTTGGCCGAAAAGAAAAAGAATGTATCCATTGGAAATAGAATCAATGGAAGTAGAATCTTGATTCTCTAAAATTGTCATAAATCATAGTGAGGTAGTGCGATTTTTTCAAAATGTTGTAAAACTGTCAAAAATCCCAGTGAGTGAGATTGATTTCCAAAATATTGTCAAACATGTCATAATTGACTACTAGCGATTGTTGGATGAGCACAGATCAACAATGTACAATGTATTTCAGGCCGAAAGGGAAATGGAACCCCATTTTTGTAGACCTATTCTAGAATCATGACACGTGTCCAATTACAATGTCCTATTCTAGGATAATGTTGCATGACCCTATAGTGCAACTTGTAACTCGTAACTTGGTAAGAAATAAATTCCTTGTCAATGACAAGCAACAACTTTTAACTATCATCCACTCAACACATACAAATTCCAAATTTGTACAAACAACATTACCAATTTTTGATAGTGACAATGAATACCTGATATCGTTGTTCGTTCGATGGGAAAAAATTTAATGGTTCAAGGTTTATTCTGGAAGGAATGTGATATCAAAAACTAGGTTTTGCAAATTTCCTATAGAAATGAAACACATATTATTATCATTAAATTGTATGATGACGTATCAAGTGACTAGGATGCCAAATTGGAAAAAATGATGGAACCCACGACAAATGACAATGGATACCGAAAACCGTTGGATGAGCACAAATTAACAATGTAAGGTGTATTTTGGACCAAAGGTGATAGGTTAAAAAATTTAGATGCATACTTCCTTCAAAATTAAGAAATGTGTCATCATCAATGAACACTTAATTTTGTAATAAATAAAAAAATTCTACATTCTAAATTTGATTAAATATTTAATTAAATGTAATAAACATTTAATGAAGTGTAATAAGTTCTATTTGGGTAGAATTTATAAAGGATTAAAATTTAGAAATTCATTTCAAAGAAGCAATAAATTATTCTCATGAATAGTAACCAATGTATCATGAATTGTAATTGAACCTAGAAAAAAGAATTCATTGATATGGATTGTGGAAATTTGATAACACTAGTATAAATTTTGATAAAGGTTTCTTTTATTAATAATAAATTTCAATGTTACATGGTACATGATAAATTGATAATTTGATACATTTAATGAAGTGTAATAAGCACTATTTCAGATAGAACTTATAGAGGATTAAAAAGTCATTCGACAAAAGTGATACATGTTAGTCTCACATCTCAGATGAGAGTCTTTAGAAAGAAGAAATAAAGTTGTAAACTTATTCTCCTGATTACTAATTACTAATGATAAGGTTCTGCATTTTCTTGCCCTCTCTTGGCTTTCTCCACATGTAGGAGCCTTACCCTTATTCTTGTTTGACATCTCCAATGAAATAAAGGTTTCCTAAAAAAATATTAACTAGTTAAAGAAGTGACAATAGACTATAATATATATAAATATTATTCATTGGCCCTATGATATACAATATAAAATCTAAATGTCATCATATCTGAGGTCTCGTAGGTGACCACTAACCACTAACTAGTCCCCACTAATTAAGAATGATCTCAAAATTGCAAACAGATGGAGGTGAAACATCAAGTGAATTTAAAATAATATTATAACGCAGTATACTTAAAAAATTAATCACTTACCTTTACCTCAATTGCAGTCACCAATGCACTCAGCAGTTAGAAACTTTGCTATTGATCCGAATTGAGATATCAGAACCAACCAAACCAAATTTTGTAAAATAACATTGATTTATGAATGTATTTATACCAATCCTTTTTCAAAAATTTGGCGGGAAGCTTATATGGTATACAAATATTTGGCTAAGCCTGCATAATTATAACATGTCTTATGTAATTTTTGAGGTGATTATGGGTTGTCCAATATTTTTTTATGATTAATAAATTTCACAAAAATACATCCGTTTGAGACATGCATTCAAAAAATGTCAGGAGAATTTGGGGCCACCTCTAAATATATCTATATAAAGTCACCATTGGTGAATTTAGGATGTTGATTAAGACAAGATTTCAAAATTATAGGCAAAAAATTTCAATTTACCGTGTCCAAAAAGTAGACACCATTGGTGATATCATGAAAGAAAGAAAGAATATTACATAAACCAATGGGCGATGGTCACGAGAAGTGAATCCAATATTTATAAACTACCGGAGACATGGCCAGTTTGATATACACATATTATTCACCAAATCCTAGGTTGCCAACTTGAGATATTTGCCAATTAGCGAATATTCACCACTAAAGTCATCCCTGGCTAGGATTCATTTTGATGTAAGGTTGGTGCTATGGCTCATTTTGGTTTATGATTAGAGCTAATATTTATTTACAATTATGATTCATTTAGATTTATGATTAGGGTTCATTTTGGTTTATAATTAGGGTTCATTTAACATTGAACCATATCAAACACTAATCCTTACATAATAATATTGTAGTAAGGTTCATTGTATACCCTAACTATAATAGTAAACCAAATTGGATGGTCCTAATCACCCCAACTCTACTGAAACCCTAACTATGAGAAAACACTACCCATGAACATATTTGAATGCTAATCATAGTTGAGTTTATGACCTAACCATATTTGATCCTAGATTATAACCCTAGTTAACTACTAACTATAATACCAAAACCTAACCCTAACTACTCATAATCATAATTGAATGCTAACTCTAATTGAATCTTCATCATAATCCTATTTGATAACTAATTCTAACCCTACTTAAACCATATTCTTAAGCCTTAGTAAAACCTACAAAAATAACCATAATCCTATTTAATCCATAATCATTATTGATCCTTAATAATTATTCTAATTGAACCATAACAAAAAAAAAAAAATTGGCCTCTTCAAGACCCATTTTCCCCTTTAATCAATACTCTAATCCTAATTTTTTCTTATAAAGATTTATTCCTAACTCAAACTATTATTGATTCATAATTGTAATACTCAATGAACACTATCTCTAATTAAATATAATCATATAGGATTGTGATTCAATTTTGTTTAGGATGATGATTGAATTTTGTTTAGTATTATGATTCAATTTGGTTTAGTATTAGGATTGTGGATCAATTTCGTTTATTGTAAGGATTAGGGTTAAATTTGGTTTAGGATTACAGTTTGAATCAATATATAATTAATATTAAGGTACAATCTAGTTTAGGGTTAGATATAATTAAATGCTAACTCTAATTGAATCTTCACCATAACCCTATTTTATACCTAATTATAACCCTACTTAAACCCTATCATTAAACCTTAGTAAACCGTAAAAAAAACCATTATTGATCAATAACCATAATCATAGTTAATCCATAATCATAATTGAACCTCAATAGTTACTCTAACCTAAAATTTATCATAAAGAATTATTCCTAACTCAAACTATTATTGATTCATAATTGTAACTCTCAACATACACTATTCCCAATTGAATAAGCCAAATCAAACTCTAACTAAGCACAATTAAACACTAACTAATCCAAATTAAATAGTAATACAAAACCTAATTGAACATTAAGCCAAATCGGTGGTTTAAACAATGAGTCTCAATCTGATTTGAACTGATAGATGGTACTTGATTAAGGATAGTAATTTCATATTATTTTGGGATTCTACTTTCAAGCATATACATACTATTTATTGGCTGATTACATGCATTTACGATCAAGGGTCTTGCTCTTAATACCAAAAACACATAACAAAAATAGACACACAACAATAATTTGCAAGATAAATGAATGGGCTTCTTATTATATCAAAAAGTATGGAATTAAAATTTTTAGAAATACAATATGAAAAGCCACATGGGCATTTTCCTTAAAATATTTTATACTAAAAAGCCTCAAATAACCACCCAAAACTACCCTAGAAAATAATATATGCCTTCCTTATATAGGAAATTTTCCACCGCCCGGGAAGTTTCTAGAATTTTAACCCTAAATTTTGAGGCCAACCAACCCTAAAATATTATTATTCATTTTTATTACATTAGGGTCAGCTCAAAACAATTAAAAATTATATTTTCAGGTAGCCCAACTCTTAGAGGCCATAAGTCATCATCCGTTGACTCGATTGGCTATTATGAGCCCATTCCAGAAATTGTGTGAAGTGTTTTACATCACTTAACTTATAGAAGCTCCAGTCAGCTGAAGATTTTATGCCTCTTAGAGCCTCTAAATCCTTTTAAATTAAGTTCAAAGTTTATGTACCCTGCTGCCAATATCAAAAATTTTCAATATCTTCAAAACTAGACTTGATCTTGCAATGAAACTTTACTTGCATGTTGATATGACCAAAGTGAACCTCTAGGGAAGAAAATAGAGCATTATGAGCTCAAAAAAAAAACTTACTAAAAATAGTAAATTTCTAAAAATGGCAGCTATGTACAAGATAGCCCTTATTGAAAAGAAACTAGAAATATTTTTGGGTGATGCAAGATTTCCCTTACACCCAGGATGCTCTTGCATTAGACACCCGAGGTAATTTGAGAAGTGACCATGTCATGTCTTAGGTGTATAGAGGAAAATCAAGATGGTTAGCCTGCTCTGTTGTCAGCCATGATGAATCTTCTACAGGTTATTCTTTCCATTTGACCAGATATTCTTCATATGTCTTGTTCCTTGTGCTTCTTCCCACATCACTATCCAGTATATCTTCAATCTCCTTGGTAGCTGAAATAGTTTCCAGAATACTACACTATGCTTCAGTGACCCCATCTTCAACACCTACTTCATGATACTCTATCAGATCTTAGATATTAAATGCTAGTGAAATATTCAGCTCAGTAGGAAACTCTACTTCATAGGCATTTCTTGAATCATGCTTCTTTAGTATCTTATATGGCCCAAACTTCTTCATTTTCAACTTCTCATATGTACCTACTAGAAATCGCTCCTTCCGCAAATGAACCATGACTTCATCCCCAACCTAAAATTCGTTATGCCTCCTTTTCCCATATGCCTTAGCCTTATACTTAATATTCATCCTAGTAATGTACTTCCTCATTTCATCATTGATGTTCTTCAAACGTTCTGCAAAATTCTCATCTTCAACACTACTTATCTTTCCACTGTCTATCTTTCTCAACTCATAAGCATTTTTAGGACTACTTCCATATACAATGTGGAATGGTGATTTACCAGTGCTCTTGTTGAAAAAATTATTGTATGAAAATTTAGCATGTGGTAAAATCAAATCCCATCCCATTGGCTTATCTCCAACCAAGCATCTCAAAAAATTCTCAAAACTCCTATTCACCATCTCTATCTACCCATCAGTTTGTGGATGGTGTGATGAGCTGAATGTTGAGTCTTTCTTTAACTTCTTCCATAATGTGTGCCATAAATATCCAACAAACTTAGTGTCTCAATTTGAAACTATTCTCTTTGCTAAAACATGTAGTCTCACCACTTCTTTGAAAAATATTTTCGCCACATGAACAACACCATTAGTCTTCTTGTAGGGAATGAAATATGTCATCTTTGAAAACTTGTCAACCACCACAAAAATTAAATCATGCCCCCACTGATTCCTTGGTAAACCAAGAACAAAGTCCATACTAATATCTTCCCATGACTTCTCTCATATAGATAATTCTTGATACAACCTTGTATTCTTATTTTCTCCTTTTTCCATTTGACATGCTCTGTAACTCTATACAAACTTCTTGACATCTTGTGGTGAATATGGCCAGTAATAATTCTCACTAACCATAGCAAGGGTTTTATCTTAACAAAAATGTCTAGCCAATCCTCCACTATATTTCTCCCTGATGAGATTCTCCATCATAGAACTTTATCGAATGCACAACTGACTCCCTCTTACTAGTATACCATCCTGGATGATGAAATCCAACCACTTTGTTCTGTCTAGAGTAATAGGTTTTGTACAAGCTTTCTGAGCTTCACCAAAATCAAGATCCTCTGGATACAAACTCTTGATTTCCTTGAACCCAACCACCTCAATCTGCATCTCTATTAGAAAAATTTGTCTCATATTAAGAGCATCTATAACCCATTAGACTTTCTACTCTTATGTTTCAAACTAAATGTGTAACTATGAAAAAACTCCACCCATTTCAAATGCCTTTTGTTCAACTTTCTTTGATTGTTCAAATATTGCAAAAATTGATGATAAGTATACAAAAAAATCCTTTTGGATGAAGATAGTGTCTGCACTTTTTCAACACTTGAACTATAGTATTAAATTGATGATCATAAATAGAATATTTCCTCTTGGGATCATTTAACTTCTCACTTAAATAAACAATAGGTCTACCGTCTTAGCTCAAAACAACTCCTACTATAGTACCACAAGCATCACAGTCTACTTGAAACACCTTATTAAAATCTGGAAGTACAAAAATAAGTTGTTCTATAACTTTTTGTTTCAACAGTTTAAAACTCTTATTCACCCCTATAGTCCACTTAAACTCTTTCCTATTCCCTCTCATTATTTTAATCAAGGGTCCACAAAAATTGCTAACTTTCCTAATAGGCTTTCTGTAAAATCTATCCAAACCATGAAAATATCTTACCTTGGTAGTACTCCTTGGAGTAGGCCATTCAAGGATATCCTTCACTTTCTCTAGGTCCATTTTTAGACCTTCTGTTGAAACTACAAATCCCATATATACACTAACTCCTTCACAAAACTGCACTTCTTCAAATTAATCAGTAATCTCTCTTCCCTTAACCTCTCCAACAACCTACAAATATGCATTATATTCTCCTCCAATCTCTTACTAAAGATCAAAATATCATCTAGGAAAACAATGACAAACTTACCTAGAAATTCATTTAGAACCTCATTCATGAGTCACATGAAAGTGCTCGGTGTATTGGTTCACCCAAAAGGCACGAATAAGAAATCATACAACCCTTCCTTTATCTTGAAGGAAGTATTCCATTCATCTCCTTCTCTAGTTCAAATTTAATGATATCCACTTTTCAAATCTATCTTTGTGAAATAAACAGGTCCACTCAAACAGTCCATAATATCATCCATCCATGGCAATGGAAACGTGTACTTGATTGTGATCTTGTTGATTTCCCTATAATATTTACGCATCCTCCATTCTCTATTCTTCTTTGGTGCTAATATAGCTACTACAAAAAATGGACATAGACTCTCTCAAATCAAACCCTTCTGCAATAACTCGTGTACTTGTCTATTCAACTCTTCACTTTCTACTGGTATCATTCTGTGTGTTACCTTATTTGGAAAACTGGCTCCTGGAATCAAGTCCATTTGATGATTGATCTTTTTACAAGTGGTAATCCATCAGGCACATTATCTAATACAATATGCTAAAACTCATTCAAAAAATTTTCTACTTCTACAGGTACATCTTCTACTTCCTCTTTACTAGCTTTTGGAATTAAAGAAAATCCTGCATGCTCATGCCTCATACACTCTAGAAACTTTCTTCCATCAAAAAAACTTATTCTTTCATTACTACATACCTTTTCTTCTATTTCCTTCAATGGCTTTAGCTTATGTCGCACCCCATCCTTTGTTAGGGAATAGGTATTCACATGACCATAATGTAAAACACGCCTATCAAACTATCATGCCCTACCCAATAACATATGAAATCCATCAATATGTATGATATCACATAGTACCTCATCATGGTATCCCCAATCTTAAAATTCACTAGGAACTATTCTTTGACCATGACCTTGTGCTTATCCTGCACCCAGGTGATCTGATATGGACATGGGTGTTTCTACCTCTTAAGCTTTAACTTCAAGTGATCATCTCTTCTGGCACCAAATTTTTAGTGCTTCCACTATTTATAATCCCATCACAACATTTATCATTTAACAAAGATTTAAAGAAATCCTGAGAAAGGTTTTCACAACCTAAAGCAAGTTCCTTAGCCACCAAGTTAATTTACAAAAATATTTACAAAGCCCTAAATTTTGAGATATTATGGCGTCTTCATCCAAGCTCATGAAATCAAAGTCTGAGAGTGACAAGAACATAACATTGATTAAGTGTGTAACCTGTGATGAACCAAAATACAAGTTGCACCCTAAAATTGTATCACAGATTGATCAAGCCAGCACATTTTCAAGTATACCACGTAGGGTTTTGTTAGTACAAGACATTCATGCATGCATCTACTACAAAATCAGTGAAATCAGATATTTTGAGCTTCAATCCAGTTACCAAGAGCTGTGTGTGAATGGAATGCTCAAAGATGAGCACAAACACCTGGAGGTGAAGGGACTAATGAATGCTCTGTATTTCCAAAGGGAATTTAAAGCATACTAGATTAGGGTTGTTTTGAGAAGAGTGCATGAAGGGAAATTATGGCTAGATGAACTGGTCAAAATAGCCAACGACACCATACATGTGGTCAGAGGTTACCCTATTAATGGTAAAGTTAAATCCATAAGGACTGCACCAAGAACTAAGACAAAGAAGCTTACATGAGCATAATGGGATGGAAGAGGTATCAAAGTTAATATAATCATCGATCCAGAGCCAATATTTGGATCTTATGTTGTCAGTTACAAGATATTTCAATCAAGTAGGCCGAACAAGTTACCTTGTGGAGCCGTAGACATTGCCTACAACATTGTTAAGTAGGGTTTCCAATTTGACCTTGCCAAGATTCTACTAAAACAACTAGATGAGTACATGAGAACCATTAGGACAACAAATAAAAACACTTGTAAGTTTGGGTCTCTACTGGTCTGTGTATTTTTCTTTATGCAAAAATTCTTTCCATCGATAGGTAATATTGACTGGGATGTCAACCAACTAGAAATTATGTAAATCAGTAAGTTTATACAAAGTCTAGATCATAATTTTTTTAGTGTTATGGATGTTTATTTTGAACAATTCAAGGAGAGAATGCATCAAAGGAGTAGGATACTAGGTTAGTTAGTAGAAAAACACAAAGAAGATGTATGTTTCCTAGTGGATACCAACACCACTCTAATCAAGGTACTTGAACCGAGGACTTCTTGGTTACCCCCTATGGGATATGAATTGGATATTAACCAAGCTTCTAAGTCAATAAAGGAATTTCTAGCTGAGCCCAAAGATCCAAAAGCTACTAGGTTTAGAACCTATGAAGAGGATAAATTAAGAATAAAAATGGATCTAGTCAGAGTAAAAGTTAGTTGAAAATATAAGAAGATGATGAAACCATTAGAAAAAAAATTTGGAGATGATGTAGAAGAAGAAGAAGAATCAAAAACTAATTTGGTTGAAGAGGAAACCGAGGAACAACTATTAATTGGAAACAGTGAACATGAGGAGGAGACCGAGTACAATAAGGATATTCAAGTTGCACCGGTCAAGACCATAGGGAAGAGAAAACAAGAAGAAGAACCTATAAGAGTAATGACATGATCCTCAACAACTTCTTCTCCACCCCTAAAGAAAGAAATTTCAAAAATATCAAGGCCAAATCCCACCAAAACATATTAGAAGAAAAAGAGAGGTGCCCAAGTCACCTTCGAGCTACCTAAGAAGAGGAGAAGATTGATAAGAGAAAAAGATGATACTGATGAAGATGATGAAGAAGAGGATCAAGGTAAATTTAAAGTTTTTGTAAATAAAAGTCAGTCAGTAGATAAATTAGTTTAAAATATAAAGGCAATAGGTGGACTTTCTCACCCTAAAATGGGTTGGTATGTATATATGACTACTAAGGATCAAGAGAAAATTGAAGAAGCTATTATCCAAATGATGATAAAGTTTAAGAAAGTACCTATTGAATTTTATAAGTATGTTCCTAAGGAGCTATACGAGAAATTGTCAGCCAAGTGGACATATTCCATGCACACTAAGAAGAAAATGAGGGAACAGTCATGGATTTTGGCCATGCCTTCTCTATCTGTTACCAAGATAGATGAACTGGTGAAGTAATACTCTAAATGCCTCTTCATGAAGAGTAGAGCCCTTGATATCTTAGCAAGAAACCTTGAAGCATTTTATGATAATAGCAAGCTTCTATGGACCATAATTTTGAAAGGTAGAGAAGAAGTTGATCAACTTGCATTGGCTATCACTACCAAGAAGGAGGACAAAATGAAAGGAAAAGGAGTTCACTCGGATGATGTAGATCTAGCCACCAAGGATCCAATCCACATATCCTATACTAAGATAGTAGATGACACTTATGCTATGGATTTTTACCCAGTCGGATATAGTGAAGAATATAAACAAGATGCTCCTGAAACACAAGTAACCACTAGTAAAAATGATGTATTGATTGAGGGCATCACACACAGAGATCCTAATGATGTACATGATTAAGAGGACATCAACATTATTGCAGATAATACTAAGGAGAATGCACCTACTGAGGAAGCAGAAGTTGATATAGCGAGTGACTTAACCATATTGGTTCAAGCAATAGAGATTGTCACAAAAAAGGAACCCAAAGGCTCTACACCTAAGTAGAAAAATGATACACTCGAGGGATAGGGTAAAAAAGAAAAGAAAGATTCAAATGAGCCTGAGAACAAAAAGGTCAAAAAAAAGAACTAGAAAATAATACAACCTATAGAGTCGAATACAACATAAACCAATCAAGATTCCCAAGGAAAAGACACCGAGACACTAGTCACCTGGAAAGAAAAGGAAGAGAGTGTGTCTACCAAGTCAGAAAAGCCAAATCCGAAGATTAAAGCTCTAGTACCTTACAGAAAATCCCCCACAACATAGAAAAGAAAAAAGAAGAAACATGGTAAGGTCCTGGGCATGTGCAAGATCACGAGGGGCCAAAAAGTGGCAATGTCAGTTCAAAAGTTTGACAATGTAGCTGACAACTTTTTTTCACCCAAATTTGATAAAATGAAAAGGGTATCTTAAGGATATTATCAACTTTCTATTGATATAATTGCTGTAAAATTTTGAATTCGGTAAGTAATTATTAGTTATTTTCTAATTGAGCTACCTCTAAAGTGTTGATTGAAAGATGACTATAACTTTTAGATGGTCTAACATTTTTAAAATCCGAAAAATGTATCACATTCTGTGCTTTGCCTACTATAAGGAAAAAAAAATAAAAATTGAATTTTGTAAAGTTTTGAATGAGTTAAGGTGGTCAGACACGGGAGTTTTTTTATTCTGAAAATGTTGTAGCAAAAATTCATAATTAATTGTTTTTTTGGAATAAAATTACAAAAAAATATGCGTCACATCTAGGCATGAGTCTACTACTTATATATAAAATCTTATAATAAAATATTATCATTTGATTATGATTAAGGTGGTCAGACATACACCTACTTATTTTTTTCCTAAAATTTTTGTATTACTGCATTGAAATCTATACTTTTCACCAATCATACTAACTTTTTCTCAAAAAAGGCCTAGTAGTTTAGAAACTACATTCAATTTTCTATAGATTCTATTATTACAACTTTTTGATATCAGGTTCATAGCTAGTTGAAATTTTCACGTCAAGTTGACTAACCCTGATTTGCTGATTTTTCATTGCCACTTAAGGGCATAGTTTGGCCCCTCATGATCTTGCACATACCCTCCTGTCACACTAGATGAAATCATTGAAATTCATGAATTTGACCCTAGGACCTTAAAACCCGAAGCCTTGAGAAGGTATGGTTAATTGTGCACAAGGAAGGATGGACAAGAGAAAATGAGAAAAGAAAGTAAAAGAAAACAAGTTTTAGAGGAAGTTAGAGATATATTGATGCAAGTAGTCCCCGACATCAATGTTGATGAGGTAAGTCCCATCATTGATCAACTTGCAACTCTAACCTGACATGTCAATGCCCTTGATGTAGATGTAGAGAAGATAATGGAAGAACGAGAAGAGAAAAAAATACAAATAAAATTAGCAGATAAAATAAGCCTAGAAGTGGCACTCAATAAGGTTAAGGTCTCAGAGGTTGTTACCAAGCTTGAAACCATGATATAGCGGGTAACTCAAATTTTGTATAAATTATGCATTGTAGACCACTTCACTATCGAGCTTAGTGAAAAGATAAAAAAACTTGATGAAGTAATATAGGTCAATTAAAATAATTCTTTAACCTAGCCAAATGCATTTCATAAGCATATTTCAAAAGTTCAATAACTTCAGTGGTTAGGAATTTATTTGAGGAAGCAAGATAATACAATCAATGATGAAATCACTGAGCTTCAGGCTGAGTTTCTTCCCCATCTTAAGATCGTGGAGAGACATGTAAATAAGGAAAAGGATTTAGTTGCCACCCTGGAAATATTAGTGTTAGAAAACATTTTTGACATGCATGCACATGCCGGTTTAGAGCACATTGCTCTTGATAATCTAAAAGAAGAATGGAAAAACCTCTTAGACTCCCTAAATAAAACCCACCACAATATTTTTTGATAATTTATAAGTACAAATGTATCTTATGGCATTAATTTCAAAAAGGGGGAAATTATGTGTGTGTGTACTTTACACCGAGGGCATGTACAAAGGGGGAGTTAGTATATTTTTTTTGAAGTCGGTACATATACATAAATTTTTGATACTAATGCCAAAGGGGGAAAATGTTAATCCTATTTGAACATTAATGATCTTGTCATTAGTATCACTCAGTTGGTAAAGGAGATAAAAATGATAGTCGGTTAACTATATAAATCCTATACACTGAGGAAGACAAGCCAAATCTCTACGCTAACTGAATGTGGCTTTGACCAAGCATCCTTACCAAGCTAAATGATCATTGAGTACCAAGAAAAGTTGTCACTAAGCATTCATATGAACCGAGTGAGCACCAATTAATTACTGAGTGATGAATGCAGTGATCACCAAGTAAAATAGGAAATGACATAGCAGTTTGAAATGGCACAAACTTCAATGCAAATGGTTCACACTGATCATAAAATGGTTTAGTAAGATCAAGATAGAATTGAATATGGATTTAATTATTAACTTGTTGATAATTCCTATGTACTATATTATCTATGATATTTAGTTTCACTGTTGATCTTAGGTTTTTTTAAGATATTGTAAAAACCTAATTAGGTCAAGTTTGTTTGATATAAAGTTGGTAAAGATGTCATTATGATATTGTATCATCAAGGAGTAGTCGTATTCAGGACATTAGAAGATCAAACGGGGTTTTCGACAGAAGGATTTGAGAATAGCATTCAATTTTTTAGAACAATCACAAGGCTACAATGCAGAATGCAAGGATACATACATTACTTCAAGGTGATATCTTTATGGTATATTATAGATCTGAATCAGGAAAGTTTTAGTTGCTAATCACATATACATCTTACTTACTATTTAATCATTATAGTAGATTCAAAATCTAATAACAAAGTGGACTTAACCATTCTTGGCTAAATCTCTTAACCAAGTACACACTTGTATTGTGTTGTTAAAATCTTCTAACCATGTAGATCTAGTCGATCTTATTGTTAGTCCTAACAGGGTAAGATCATCATAAGTGATCACCATCTTGTAGCCTTAACTGACATACTTTGTTACCGCACTAGTGAAGCTTTTTGGGTGTCATCCCCACCACAACTTTTACCTTCTCACAAGGGTTTCTGCGATACCAAAATATTTGTGTTATGTGTATGAAGTTTCATGAATGGTTTATTTTTTATGTTACATGCAATTACATTTTTAGTTATATTTGAATGCATGTTTTATACAATGGATTCAATTGGTTAATGTTATCTATACCTACAAATTTTTAGTCTTGAAAACTTGTGAAGGTGCTAATTGACCCCTCCCCTCTCAATACTTATCTTTCCATAATCCCAATATTTGAATCTCTCAATCGATAATTCATCTTTCCATCAAATGTATTGACAAAAATGACTTCAAGGACAACTCATCATCAGGTCATATTTTTTCAGCTGTCTTCCTTAATCCCATCACAAATATATGATTAAATGCCATAAATAATTCTCCACTATTAATGTGAGTATCCATAAAAATACTAAGAATTAGAATTTTAGAAACTTTTTCACCGTATTGCTCAATAAAATCAGATTTGAGCTCTTCCCATGAGCTAATAAAACCTAGAAACAAGGTAGAAAATAAGTCCCTAGCATCCCCTTTAAAGGATTGAACAAATAACTTCATATCACATGTTCAAATATATCCTCATAATCTTCCATTAAATTACTAAATTTTTTAATATGCCTATCTATCGACTCATCCTCTGAGCCACTGAACTTTGGTATCTTATCCCTAATCTCAAGTAGCATGATATTTGGGAAATCATAAATATGACTAAAAATTGTAGCTTTATACCTTTCTACATGAAAACTAATCTAAACTTACATGATTGAGAATGATTAAATACCATGGGTACATTTGGTACCACATTGGGAAATACATATTGAAACATTTTTGATGATTTTTTACTCTCTTCACAACTAGGGATCCATCAACCTCATGATACTAAATATGTAGCAACAATTAAATTAAGATCCTCCTTATGAAAACTACAATTCACAAAGAATACATACCTCTCCTTATGAATACAAGGGACAAATATAATGAACAATAGGTATAAATTGAGTTGTCACCACCTTGTCACTAACTTAAATTGAATTTGATGATATTGTCTAAATTACTAGAATATCAATTACTAAATAAATTTAAATTTCCATTCTTAGACACTCAATTTATTAATTTAAATCTTAGGACTTCATTAAAAAATATAAATCAATCACAATATTTTTCAAAGAAGGATTCTTAAAAATATTAATCAATAGTCGTCAATCTATCACATTTAATGACATATTTAGCTTACTACTCTTTCCTAAAATACAGAGAGCCATTGAAATTGATTTTTAGAATAGTTGTTTAAAATTCTAAATTAATTTTAGTTTCTTGCCATCTTTACACCTAATTGATTTAAATTCCTACAAATAAAAAAGTTAGAATAATTTGTTATTCTTTCCTCAAACTTAAGGAATTATTCTTTTTAAATTCAAAAAAAGATTGTTAAATATTTAAATTATTAATTTTCATCATTTAATCCTTTCTAAATCAATAATTGTTAATCCTTCTCATTTTAATAGTTTTTTAAATCGATAATAGTCAACCCTTCTCAAGTTTTAGATTATCTTACTAACTTTTCCTCTAACATGCGTAGAATTATTGAAGGTTGTTAAAAATATAAATTAATAATTATCAATATTTTTAGTTTCTTAACATCTTTCAACCTTAGTTTTTAAATCCATATTTGTTAAAGGGTTAGATGATTCCACTAGCCTCTTCTCAAATATACAAAATTAGCGAAAAACATTAGAGAAAATATTGTTAAAAATATAAATTAATAATTGTCAAACATTCTCTATTTTTAACATCTTGCTAAATCAATAATTCTTATTATTCTTAATTTTTAATATATTTAAATCAATACTTATGAGTCATATGACTGATCAAATGAGGACGAGCAAAAAAGTGCCGAGAGATATTTTCATTCCATTATTCATGCATGGAATCCTAGACATGATCCTCATAAAAAATATATATAGGTATGTTTTAAGTAATTTGATCATATATATTAGTATAACATGATGTTTACAATATATGTTTATATATATTTCCATATAATTATTATAATTTTTAAATATCATATATTATCTGCAACCATTTGTAGGTTTTCCAACATTTTAGTCAACATCCATGTCTAAAAAATAGTGCACAACTAGTTGAGATGGATATTGACCATGACTATGACGAGATAGTCAATTGTGTGAATTGAGACACAGTCTATAAGGAGGGTGCATGTCTATATAAAAAAAGGGGAAGAATGGTTTGTAGGTAATTATATCATCGACTAGTAAGTATATATTAATATTATATATCAACTATTTGGAAAAATTGGAGTCACTGTCAAACATGGTGAGCGTGAGCGGAGGGAGTGGTGTGGAAGGAAAAAATTTGAATGGGCATTCGAGCAGGAAACATGGAGAGAAGGGACAGTTTGATTAGGATACGGGCTTGATGTAGGAGAAGGACAGTGGAAAGAAAGATACGACAGATGATGGGGACCCACGGGTTTTGCAGTCGGATCCTAGTGAAAAGTTGCGTTCTCTTTTTGGATAAGTTCAATGCTCGTTGGGATGCTAGTCAAATCTGTTTGGAGTCAAACCCTCAGGTAAGTCCTCTTTCCCCAGGATCAAAAATATTTCCAATAAAGAGGAAGGAACTTTTTCTTTGGAGGTGCCTTCAGAGCTCATTGATCACAACATATGAAGCATGGCTGCTACGCTTGTTGGCAAGTTCATAGGCACAAGACCAAATATTGATTTGGTCAGAGCTTTTACAAAGAAAAAATGGGATTTAAAAGGCCAGGTTGAAGTCACCGCCATGGCCAAAGGCTTCATGTCTTTTGAGTTCTCTTGCTCTAAAGATTACTCTAAGATTCTTTGTGCGGGTAACTGGTCGATGGGGAGATCCCCTCTTATCCTCCAAAAATGGACTTCAAATTTAGATCTAAATAATGACTTCTTGACCCAAGCCCCAGTCTGGATCAAGCTTCCAGAGCTTCCTCTAGAATATTAGCATGAGGATGTTTTTGACGACATAGCTACTTCTTTTGGCAATCTGTTATCCATGATCCTGTCACTACTACCAAAAAAAGACTCACTTATGTAAGAATATGCATGGGGGTTGTTGAAGGGCAGGATATGCCTAAAGTGATAGAGTTTCAATCTAGACTGGGAAGGAGAGTATAGTATATCGACTATGAAAATGTGCCATTCGCATGTTTCCACTGTAAAAAGGCAGGTCACAAGGCTAAAATATGCCCAATATTCTTAGAAAAGGAAAAAGCTCATAAGGCCCATATCAAGAATGGAATAAAGAAAGAGATCTAGAAGTAGCAAAAAGGCCCAAATCAAGAGGATGGATCTAGGAAGGTGTGGAAGGAGAAAGCTCTAGAGGGAAATGCTCAAGGGTTGGCTCCTCAAGGGGAGAAACCCAAGAACCCTGTGGATATCCCCCCTGAACATAGTAGTTTGGAGAAAGATCTAGTGGGGAATGCTCAAGGGTTGAACCCCCAAGGGGATAAACTTGATGACCTTTCTGAGCTTCCTCCAGATCATAGTAGCTAGGAGAGAAAGGATAACCTTGACAATAGAGTTTAGCTTGAGTCCCACAAGGAAGGTGACAAGAGGGATAAAGTAGATAAAGAAAATGGCCCTGTTCTACAAGCTTCTGATACCGAGGAGGGTGAAAAAGGAAGCAGAACCCTTCCTGTGGAAGGGAAGTTTGTTTTGGAGGAAATAATAGAGGATTTGTTAGTTCCGGATACCCAAGAAATGGAAGGCACCATGGAGGTTAGGGGCCCTTCACTCTCACAAGAGTCTATTTTAAGCAAAAGTGTGATTATTTCACCTAGCAAGGTCAACAAAATCATTGATCTGGTTACCTCCTCCTCCCTAGGGAAAATATCCAGAATGGAGGCTCTGTTTGAGAGTTGCAAAGATGAGAATGTTGGTCCTTGGATATCTATTAAGAAAAACAAGAACAGCAGAGACCCATCGCCGGTGTCTCCGGCAACTATGAGAAGTAAGGCTAAAGCTGACATGGGGGGCAAATTAAGCTCTCCAGGAAGGTGGAAAAAACTTCAAATTAGAAAGGAAGAAACAAGAAGGAACATAGCGGATGGGACTCAAAAAACCATCCAAGATACTTACCCCTAAAAGATAAAATGAAGATCATATCTTGGAATATCTGTGGACTCAATGGTATCCACAAATAGGAGATAGTTAGGAACATGATTAGGGATCATAGACCGGAAATATTTTTGATTCAGGAAACTAAGATGAAGAAGGAGAAAACTAAGAGTATTCTTTTCAGCGAAGGTATGAAGTCAACAGCTACTAACTCTTCAGGAGCTTCTGGTGGGCTATTAGTGATATGGAAGGACAACTTAAAGGATGATATTATTTTTGATGAAGGAAACATCTTCTTTATCCATTTTATCAACACTAAGGACCAGGACAGCTAGTTTGTGATGAACATCTACACCCCTAACACCAAAAATGGTAGAAAGCACTTCTGGAATAAAATTTGCAACTCGATGCCCTTGATGGGTGGCTCTAAGGGTGTCATCATGGGAGACTTCAACACTCCTTTACAAGCTATAGAGAAGTTAGGTGGGCTCCCCCTAGACTTGCAGAGCAGACAACACCTGGCAGATTTTGTCAGTGAATTAGCTCTCCTTGATGTGAATTTAGATGGTGGTAAGTTTACTTGGTCTAATAGAAGAATTGGATCAGAGTGTATTCAAGTTAGATTGGATAGAGCTTTGATCACTATGGACTGGATAACCTCTTACCATTGGAAACTCTCCACTATGGTTAGACTTGGTTCAGATCATTCCCCGATCACTCTCACTCTTGAGAGATACAATAGGAAAAAGGCCTTCCCGTTTAGATTTGAGAAGATGTGGACTACACATCTGGGTTTGTTTGAAAGAATAAGAGACTGGTGGAGCATTGATGTGGAATGAACTACTATGTATAAAGTGGCAAAGAAACTTAAAAATATTAAAATGGAAATCAGAAAGTGGAACAAAAAGGATTTTGGTGATATTTTTCAGACTAAGGAAAGGATAATGCAGGATCTAATTGGGGTTCAGGAGGAGATCCAAAATGTGGGATATGACGAGGAGAGAGTGAAATTTGAAAAGGTCATCCTAGCTGATCTTCACAACATTGTCAGCAAGGAGGAAATGTTCTAGAGGCAGCAATCTAGATCAGTGTGGCTTAAGGAAGGGGACAAAAACTCCAGATTCTTTCACCTCTCTACTATGAAGCATAGAGCTGCCAATAGAATCAATGTTATCAATAAGGGGGATGTCTCCATTAAAGATGATAAGGAGATCACCCAGGAAGCTATCAGATTTTTCTCTTCCATTCTCTCTAAAGAGACTAATCTGAGTGCTGATGATTAGAGGAATATTCTCAATACCATACCCAAAGTCATAAAAGCTAGTCAGAACAGAGCTCTCACTGCTATTCCTGATATGGAGGAAATCAAGGTGGCGGTTTTCTCTTTGCCTTCTAAGAAAGCCCTGTGGCCTAGATGGGTTACCTATTTTCTTCTTTCAAATGTACTGGGACATTCTTAAAGAGGATCTTGTTAAAGCTATGTAGGAATTCATTGGAGCCAAGAGTCTGCTCAAAGAGATAAATGCCACCTTCTTGGCTCTCATCCCTAAAGTCCCAAGTGTGGATACTTTTGACTCTTTTAGGCCTATTAGCCTTTTCAATTCTCTTTACAAGATCTTTTCTAAAGTGTTAACCATTAGAATGATAAAAATCCTTCCGAAGATTATTTCCCCGCAACAAACGGGCTTTGTCCCAAGCAAACAAATCTTGGACTCTATTATTGTTGTTCATGAGGTGATACACTCTTTAGAGGAAGGAAATAAGGATGGCTTTCTGCTCAAGCTTGATCTATCTAAGGCCTATGATAGGGTGGATTAGGTGTTCCTGGATCAGGTTTTGCATGGTTTTGGTTTTAATGAAAGCACTCGAAAGGTAAATTCTCAACTGATTTCCACCCCCACCTTTGTGGTTATGATCAATGGTTCCCCCATGGATTTCTTTAAATCCTCTAGAGGGCTCAGGCAAGGGGACCCCCTCTCTCCCATCCTCTTTATTATTCTGGCTGAATGCTTGGGTAGAGTGATACTTGATAAAAGGAGCAGAGGTGATCTAGTTGGTTTGAAACCCTCCTCCGGACCCCTAATCTTCAATCATCAACAATTTGTGGATGACACAATCCTTGGGGGAGAGGCCTTGGTCAAGGAAGCTAGACAAGTGAAGAACATTCTTAATTCTTACTCTAATGCTATGGGTCAGCTCATTAATTGGAATAAGAGCTCGGTCTTCTTTGTTAACACCCTGGAGGGTAGATAGAGGAAAATGGCTAATATCTTGGGCTGTGGCATTGGGACCCTCCCTTCCACCTATCTAGGCCTCCCTATGGGGACAAGGCCTTTTGACCAATTTTGGAACAACCTAATTGATAGGTTCAATAGAAAGTTGGCTGGCTAGAAGGGCATCATCCTGAGCCAGGTAGGAAAAGTGCTTCTGATTAAGTCTATGCTTCAGAGCTTGCCCATCTATGCTCTTAGCCTTTTTTCTATTCCTTCAAAAGTTGCTGCTACTTTGGAATCTATCCAGAAGAAGTTTATGTGGGCTGGTCTGGAAGGAAATAAGAAGTATCCACTTGTGGCCTAGGATAACATATGCAAGCCCAATAAACAAGGGGGTTTGGGGATTAGGAACCTGAAGTAGCTCGACAAGGCCCTACAAGCTAAATAGATTTGGAGGATTTTCACATCCAAAGGAGAATGGAGGGACATCCTAGAAAACAAGTATGTGACCAACATTAACTTAAAGCAGTTTATCAATAGAGATGATGAACCTAAGGGCTCTATTATCTGGGATGGCATCATAAAAACAAATGATTTATCCTTTGAGAACGTGAAATGGAAACTTGGTAATGGTGAAGATATCAATTTTTACCTTGATGACTGGCTAGGTGTGGGGCCTTTATGGAATTTTGATTAGCATAATATATGGGCAATGTTGTGCATGGAAAGATTTGGATACAGGGTGAGAGACTATAGGGTAAATGAGAACTGGGTGAATTTGACTGAGTTTTCCCAGGAGCTCAAACTGGTGATGAACATGATCAGGCTTCATCCCTTATCTCTAAGCAAGGATGAACTTGTTTGGGGACCGACAAAGGATGGAAATTACACTATGGCATCAGGCTATGAAACCATGTTGAAGTGTGGTCCTGCCCCTGAATGGGCCAATGCTTGGTATGCTGGCTTAACCCCCAAAATAAACATTTTTTTCTGGCTAATGCTTCAAAATAGAATATTGATAGTGGACAACCTTATCAAGAGAGACCATCAGATTCCTAACCATTGCATCCTTTGTAAAATGCAATTCGAAAGTGTTGATCATCTTTTCATACATTACCATTTCACTAGGAACATATGGTCTTATTTCTTGGCTTTTTTCAAGCAGACCTAGGTTTCTCCCAGCATCATTACTGAGCTATTCCAATAGTGGCAAAGTGGGGTTGTTGGGGAGGTGAGTCAACACTTATGGGCTTGGTCTCTCCCTCACTTTTTCTAGGGGGTGTGGAAGGAGCGGAACAACCAAATTTTTAGAAAAAAAGAAGCTAATGCTAAAGTGGTTTTTCACAAAAGTTTTAATGCTCTGGTAAAAAACTACACTATTATCAAAGGCCATAACCCACTTACCAGCACTATGGAGAAGGATCATAGCAAGAGAGAGGATTGCAGTTGGTCCCTTCCTCCTGAGGGATGGTATAAAGCTAACTTTGATGGTGTTGCGAAAGGCAATCCTAGTCAGGTTGGGATCAGGGGTATCATCAGAAATGAACATGGGAAAGGCATAGTGGCTATTTCGGCCCCTTTGGGTGTGCAAACCAACCATGTGGTAGAGGTGACTGTTGCCCACCAAACAATAAAGCTAGCTATGGACATTGGAGTTAGGAACCTACGGTTGGAAGGTGACTCAAAAAACATAATCAATTGCCTCAATGGAAAAAATATGCCGACTTGGACGACTACAAACTTGATTAATGAAAGTGTCTAGCAGCTCAAGTCTTTTGAAAGAATCCATGTGGCTCATGAGTACAGCGAGGCAAACCAATTTGTTGATAAGTTGGCCAACTGGGCTATCAGAAATAACGAGGTCAAAAGATGGATGGAGGGACATTTAATTCCACTCGAAATCAAGGAATTAATGGAAAGTGAAAGAATCCCAAGCAGATTCAGAAAAATCAAAATATAATGATGAAACTTTATGTGTTATGGAATTTGTGCCGATGTATGATGTGGGAGAACATGAGCCAAAGTATGAATCACCTGGATAACTATCATCATTGCACGTCAAGGCCTTTTTTTGGGTGTATTTGTCAAAATGTAAAGAGAAGGATCGAGAACATTTTTCATACCAGCAATTCGCCCAAAGTTTCGAAGAGCTCTGTGACTAGAAGCTGTCTTTGCAGAAAGAGAAGGATAATGGTGGGGGAACACCATAGAAGGGAACCCAAAGATGAGGTCAAGAAATGGCAGAGGCGGTCGAAGGTGTGGGAGATTTTGAGCAAAGGGGAGGTGACTTCATTCATCGAAAGACTGCACGGATGGAAACCCCTGGTCACCAAAACAATGGTGAGAAACTGGAAGGAGGGGAGTGTAAAAATTGATGGGATTGAGTTTAATGTAATGGAGGAGGTCATTTCTATTGTGATGGGCATACCAATTGTGGGGAAGAAATTCTACAGAGATTGTCGCATTTATGGTTAGGCTATGGCAGAATTTACTAAAGGAAAAGAGGAGAAGAAGGCCCTTGAGAAACATGGTACTTACTACCTGCCGAGGTCTATCAAACCACTATGGAGGTTCATGTTGAGAGTAATAATCAAGTACATTTCTCTGGACACTAGGTTTGATCACATATACTCCTAACATTTAATGTTGCTCAACCATTTCAAGTCTGGGACTAAAATCTCTATTCCCTTTTATCTCTACTCATTAATCAATGAAAATATAAATGATTATAGGGAGAAACCAATTGGTAATCTTTCTTTTCATGAAGGATTGTTGTTGTTAATTTATGAGTACTTCAAAGAAAAAACCATAGGCAAAGAAATTAAGCAGGGAAAAGGGGGCATGGAAGAATCTGATGAAGAACTCGACTTGGGGGGAGAAGACTATGTTCCTTCTGACACCAAGGAGAGCCAAGACATGCATTCTAATTTGGGTGCTAATGCCTCCTTGTATTCCAGAAAAGGGCAAAGAAGATAAAGAAGGATAAATAGGTTAAAAAGGAGAAACATGATTCTAAACATTGCATTGAGGTCTCCTCCGATAGGGATTATGATGAGGAAGCAGAAGGCATGGACACAGAGGGAGACAATGCTAAAGTTGAGGAAGATACTTCTGGGAAGGAGGAGGAAACTAAGGAGAACAAGAAGGGGAAGAGAAAATTCACCATTAAAATGCCTGCAAACAGGGAAGAAGTTACAGATTGTGGTAGGAAGTAGAGGAAAAGAAGGAAAATGGAAGAGGAGAATAAGGAAGGACAAGAAGAGAAGGAGAGAAAAGAGGAAGAGGAGGGTCAGGGCAGAGAGGAAGAGCATATGCAAGATGCTGATGATCAAGGGACTAACTAGTATGCATGTAAGATAACAAACACGGAGAAGATTGTGAATTGGAGAGACTTCCACAATGTGTCAGTCGGGATGGGATTAAAGCGAGAAATGATGAAAACCCTTGTCAAGGAAAACAAGGAAGGCAAGATACAAATGGAGGATATCATAGACCCTACCTTGGTGATTCTGAGTGACATTACCAAAGAATATCCTTAGATGGATGTCCTCAATAATGCCAAAAATAGTGTCATAGATAGCTACAAGACAACCAAATGGACTTTCCATGAAATTCAAGAGTTAAAATTATGGGTGGGTCTATTGGAGAGGGAGGGTAATAGAAAAAAGATCACGCTTATGGAGGAGAAGAATGAGATGGAGAGTAAAATGGAGGAAGTAAAGAAAAGAATGCAAAGTTTGGAGGGAACATTGCAGAAAATTATTGAGCAGAGCCACAGCATTCTCAAAGCATCAAATGATAATATAAAAGTCTTGATAAATAAATTTGAGGAACACCAAAGAAACAAGGAGGAGTCTCCAAATAGTAGCAAAGATAAAAACATGGAGGAAGGGCCGAGGAAAAGAACTAGGTCAAGCACTATGAAGAAAGACACGCAGGAACTTGACAAGGATCTGGCTGAACTCAAGGATGCTGTGGACAAGGCGTCTGAGCTTGAGTTTCAAGTGGCGGAGATCCTTAGAGAGTTCGCATGAGGCACTCCCCTAGTTTTTTAGGCTTGGTCTGGCTTTTTGCTTTATGTCTCTGGTCCTTTTTTTTGGTTTTCACTGTTTGGTTTAATGTTGGTCTATGCCTGGTTTTTTTGGCTATGGCTGTCATATCTTGGTGAACTTTAACTACTATATTTTTGTATATGCTTAATACTATTTGGGTTTCAGGGCCCCTTTAAAACATGTTTTCCTTAATCAAAAACTATTTGGAAAACTTAATCAAAATCAATACTCATTTGTCTTTGTCTTAGGTACAATGCTCCTTGTCCATTGAATTTGGAGGGACGCAAGTTAAATGAGGATATAGAATCTGGTGAAACAAAATTTGAGATAGATAGAAATGATGATAGAGTCAATTTACATAATCGCTACATACTACAAATGTGGAGGGAAAATATAGATTGGCAACCTATTGTTTCAAAACATGTAGTTATTAAATACATTGCAAAGTATCCAGAAATACCTAAGAGAAGCTCAGAAAACTATTCTAAAACATTGATGTGTTTGTCAAACCTAGAAAATCCTGATGATTTAGATGCACGAGCATATAGAAATATTCTCAAAGAAATAATTATAGAGAGGGAAATTGTGTTGGGATTATGGAAAGATATGTGTTAAGAGGGGAGGGGTGAATCAATACCTTTAAAACTTTTCAAGACATAAAACTTTGTAAGCATAGATCTAACATCAATTGACTGAATCCATTGCATGTAACATACAATCATATATAACTGAAATGTAAATATATGTAATCTAATCAATAAATCATTCATGAAACTTCATACACTTAACACAAATTTTTTGGTATCGTAGAAACCCTTGTTAGAAGGTAAAAATTGTGGTGGGGATGGCACCCACAAAGCTTCACTACTCCATTAATAAAGTATGTCGGTTAGGGCTAAAAAGATTGTGATCACTTATGGTGATTTTACCTTGTTAGGATTAACAATAAGATCAGCTGAATCTACCTAGTTAGAGGATTTCAGCTAGATCTAACTTTATGTATATGTACCAACTTCAAAAAAATTTACCTAACAAAAATATGAATCATATGTGAACTGGTGTGAACTCCCCCTTTGTACATGCTCTTGGTGTGGAGTACACACACACACACATACAATTTCCCCCTTTTTGAAATTAATGCCAAAAATAATGTACTCACAGTTTGTCAAAAATAGTCTGATGGGTTTTCTTCAGTGAATCCAAGAGGTTTTCCCATTCCTCCTTAAGGTTCTTGAGAGAAATGTGCTCTGAACCGACTTGTGCATGCATATCAAAAATGTTTTCTAAAACAGATATTTCCAGGCTGGCAACTAAGTCCTTTTCCTTATTCACATGTCTCTCCATTATCTTGAGATGGGGAAGCAACTCATCCTGAAGCTCAGTTACTTTCTCTCTAATTGTATCCTCTTGCTTCCTCAAATCAATTCTTAACCACTAGACTTCTTGAATTTTTGAATAATGCTTATGAAATGCATTGGGCTCGATTAAAGAATTATTTGCACTAACCTATATTTCTTCATCAAGCTTCTCTATCTTTTCACTAAGCTCAGTAGTGAAGTGGTCTACTATGCATAACTTATACAAAATTTTAATTATCTACTGAATAATGGTGTCAAGCTCAAAAATGACCTCTAATAGATTGACCTTATTGATTGCCACTTCCTGGCTTGTTTTTTGGGCTAGCTTTATTTGAATTTTTGCCTCTACCCATTCTTCCATTCTCTTCTCTGCATTTACATCAGTGGCATTGATGTGTCCGGTTAGAGTGGCAAGTTGATCAATGATGGGAGTTGCCTCATCAACATCAATGATAGGGAGTACTTACATCAAGATGTATCTAACTTCCTCTAGGACCTATTTACTTTTACTTTACCACCTTAACTTTTCCTGTGCAGCCTTCCTTGTGCACACTTCACCATATCTTATTAGGGCTTTAGGGTCTAGAGTCCTAGGGTCACATTTAGGAATTTCAATAATCTCATCTAGTGTGATAGGACCTTTACTATGTTTCTTATTTATCTTTTTCTCCGATGTGGGGGATTCGATGTATGGTACAAAAAATTTGGTCTACATATTTGTCTTGTCTTTCTTAGTAGACATGCTCTCTTCCTTTTCCTGCCCGATGACTAGTATCTCGATGTATCTTCTTTTCTTTATGTCTCGTTATTCTCAGGCTCATTTGTATCTTTCTGCTCTTTTGTACCCTGTCCCTTGGTTGTATCCTTTTTTTCTCAAGTATAGAGCCTTCGCGTTCCCCTTGTGTAGCAATCTCAATTGCTTGAACTAGTATAGGTAAATCACCTGGTATATCAACCATTGTTGCCTTTGTAGGTGGATTCTCTTTAGTGTTATCTATAGTAGTGGTTATGTCCTCATCATCATTTACATTATCATCAGGATCTCCATGTGTGATGTCCTCAATCATGACATCTTCTGTCTCAGTGGTTACTAGTTTCTCATGAGCATCTTGTTTATATTCTTTAGTATATTTGGAAAGGTAGAAATCTATGGCATAAGTATCATCTTCTATCTTGGTATCAGATATATGAATCAGGTCCTTGGTGGCTATATCAGCCTCATTCGAGTGAACTCCTTTTCCTTTTCTTTTGTCCTTCTTCTAGGGAATGATAACCAGTGTAAGTTGATCACCTTCTGCTCTAGCTTTCAAAATTGTAGTCCATATAAGCTTGTTATTCTCATCAAATTTCTCAAGGTTTCCTACAAAAAAATCAAGTTCTCTACCCTTCATAAAAAAATGTTGGGAATATTACTTCATCAATTCTTCTATCTCGGTAACTAATAAGGTAGGCATTGCCAAAATCAACGAGTGTTCCCTCATTATCTTCTCTATGTCCAGGGCATATGTCCACCTCACTAACACTTTCTCATATAGTTCCTTAGGAACATATCTTGCAAACTCAATAGGAACTTTCTTAAATTTGATCATCATTTGAATGTTAAATTCTATTTTTTCCTAATCCTTGGTAGTCATATATACATACCAAATCATCTTAGGGTGAGCTAGTCCACCTATTTCCTTTATATTTTAAACTAACTTATCTACTGACTAACTTTTACAACAAACTTAAATTTACCTTGATCATCTTCTTCCTCAGAGTCAACATCATCCTTAGCTCTTATCAACCTTCTCCTCTTCTTAGGTTATTTAGTGGTGACTTGGGTACCTCTTCTTCTTCTAATATATTTTAGTGGGCATTGGCCTTGTTATTTGTTCAATTCCTTTCTTTAGGGGTGGAGAAGTAGTAGTTGAGGATCTTGTCTTTTCTCTTATAGGCATTTTTGCTTGTTTCCTCTTCCCTGTGGCCTTTATTGGTGCAGCTTGAATATTCTTATCCAACTCGGTATCCTCCTCATGTTCACTGTTACCAATCAAAATTTGTTCCTCGATTGCTTTTTCAATTGGATTAGCTTCTAATTCTTCTTCTTCATCATCATCTCCAAATTGTTTTACCACTCTTTCCATCATCTTTTTGGATTTTTTGCTTACTTTCACTCTGATTAGATCCATATTTATTCTTAGCTTATCCTCCTCATAGGTTTCTAACCTAGTATCTTTTGGATCTTTGGGCTCGGCCAACAATGCCTTAATTGACCTAGAAGCTCAGTCAATATCTAGTTCATAGCCCATTGGGGGTAACCAAGCAGTCCTCGATTCAACTGCCTTGATTAAAGAGGTGTTAGTATCCACTAGGAAATATATATTTTCTTTGTGTTCTCTACCAGCTAACCTGGTATCTTAATTCTTTGATGCATTCTATCCTTGAAGTTTTGTAGGTAGAAAAATATATAGACTAATAGAGAACCAAACTTACATGTGTTTGTCTTTTCTACCCAAATGGTTCTCAATTTTTCCTCCAGATGTTTTAGTAGTAGCTTGGTGACGTCCAATTGAAGACCCTTCTTAACAATCTTATAAGCAATATCTACAACTCAAAAATGTAAATGATTTGGCATTATCGATTGAAATATCTTATAACCAATAACAGAGGCTCCAAATCTTGTTTCTGAATCAATGATTTTATTAACTCTCATTCCTCTTCCATCCCATTCATCTCTAGTTAGCTTCTTAGTCTCTTCCCTCAGTGCATTTCTTATGGGTTTTGCTTTATCAGTAGTAGGGTAATCGGTGACCACATGTATGATGTCCTTAGATAGTTTAATCGATTCATCTAGCCATACTTTACCTTCATGTACTTAGTTCAAAACAACCCTAATCCATTCTATTTTAAATTCTCTCAGGAAATATAGGGCATTCATCAGTCCCTTCACCTCCAGGTGTTTGTGCTCATCCTTGAGATTTTTCATTCTCACTCAGCTCTTGGTAAGTGGATTAAAGTTTTAAATCTCTAATTTGACCAATTTTATAGTGGATATATGTGTGTATGTCTTGCACCAACAAAACCCTAGGTGGTGTATGCATGCTAAAATGCTCACCTAGACTATGGGCCCCCTTTCTTCAATTTATCAAATGACGAAATCAATTTATCAATTTCCTGAATCAATGCCTTACAATATTCTCAATTCAAATCGATTTCCTTGATCAAATCATAATTAATTCAATTATTTCAATATTTCCTAAGGTTTGATCATTTATCCCAAGTGTCATTTTAATTAAAAGAACATGCTCCCTTTTAAATAAATAAAAAATATTTTAATTAAATAATGAAAATCACTTTGCTAAAAATAATAAAATAAAAAGAAAAAGAAAAGTGCACTTTCCAATGAGATGGAATCTTTTAACTTTTTGAAAAAGATTTTTGCCTCTTTATCTCAACCACTCATTATTTTGCCTCCTAATCATGCCTATTGATTTTGCCTTTTGAGAATCTTGAGCACATGGATCAACCAAGATTTAATCTCCACCATTCCTCATTTCTTTTTGCCTCTTAATGTTGACTTTCCATTTCATTTTCTAAATCTTTTATAAGGAGCCCTCTCCTTCTCATTTTAGCATCCAGGGTTTTATGCTATTATTATGTTGCAGGTTTGGAGAGAGATTTTGGAGGAGAGTTTGAGCACTTGAGCTTGAACATTAAAACTTCTCTTTTCTTGTCTTCTTCTCTCATGTCTCCATGGAAATCCATTTAGATTACTCTTTCACTTGCATGTTAGATTAGATTCATATTTCATTTAATAGAATAATCTTGCATGCATATTTTCTTTCATAGATTAGTTTTCTTTCGTGCATTATTATCATATAGAATAGCTTTCATTTTCATTTTCAAGCATACTTGATGATCATGGAGACTAGCACTCTTTATTTTCCTCTTTGAATCTCTCATTTTATGGTGTACTTGCATGGGCACAAACTAGGTCTAAACTGAGGGCCTCCATTACAAGCTCTTGCACTCCATGAATAAAGAGCTATGAGTTGCCATTTGAGACCTCATTCTTGAGTAATCTTGGATATAGTGACTCATAGAAGTGTGTCAACATTTTAGCACACATTGGTATACTGGAAAATGTGCCTTCTTGATAAATCTGTGAAGCTATTTCAAGGTGCAACTTGTATTTTGGTTCATCATAGGTCACAAACTTAATCAATGTGACCTTCTTGTCACTCCTAGACTTCAATTTCATAACCTTATACAAAGACGTCATTGTTTCTCAAATTTAGGGCTTTATGAATATTTCAATAACACACCTCGGTAGCTTGAAACTTACTTGAAGTAGTGGTAAACTCACTCGGATCTCCTTAAATCTCTGTCAAATGATATGGAAATTCTTAGCTCAAATTCACTCAATTTTCTCTAGTTATTCTCCTGATTGTTGTGTGATGAAATGACTAACTTCATTGCATATTTATACCAAAAATATCTTTTCCCACTCAAGGGTATGTGTAGGATCATGGTATGCCAAAAAGTGGTGGTGTGAAAAAATAAGCTTTTCACTCGTCCAAAAGAGCACTAAAAATTTTGTTGACTTTTTAGTAGGCCTAGGTGTCAGTACACCTGGCCAATCCAAAAGCTAAAGAAAAGGCCTAATTGGATATCTGATAATATCATATATCTGATATTATCGGATATCCAATTTTTTCTAGAAAATTATATTTCTAGCACATGGTCGTGTTCAACATTTTCATTGTGAAAACGTTGAACACAACTCTAGGTTTCGAATATCCGATTGATTCTCATAATATCTGATTTTTTCAACAAGAAAAGGTAAGTTAAATTTTTAAGTTTTTATTATTTTTAAATTGAAATTTGTAGTTTTTTATATAAAAACTAGGGTTTAAAAGAGATTTTTTATTGTTTTTTTAAAATTGATTGTAATTGTCTATTTGGGTTCTAATTGTAATCATACATGGACTCAAATCAACCAAAAAATCCTCCCAATGATCTCGCAAATAATCCAGAACCACCTCCAAACAATCCCCCACCTTCAGAAGATGAACCAATCTCAAACCCTCACCATTTAGAGGATGTCATAGGAGACATTCTAAATTAGCTTAGAGGATATCAGACCACATATGCCAATATCCCCACATTGCACCCCATGTTTTCCATGTTGAACTTCATTATTGAAAACATGGAGAAACTTATATAGCAACATAATGTTGGACTTCTATGGCACAATTCCATGCACGCCCAGTTTGGCGATGGACTTGACTATGATCAAGTTATGAACCTAAATGTAACAAAACATGACATATGTAATATTTTTGTGGATCCCAAAACTAGTTTAAAGGTGGACCCTAAAAAAACCAAGTTTTCAATTAAATGGTGTACAAATGATGTAATACATGACAACTTTTGGGACTGTAGGTGGATGGTTTTTGATAGACCACCTCACAATAATTTGGATGTCCCATTTTATTTTATTAAAAAATTATATGCTAAATTTTTGCTTGATCACAAGGTAAATTATTGGAGTATGAGACCAAACCAGAGTGTAGGCTTAGGTGCTCCTTAGGATAGGACATGGGCACACTAGGTGAAATCTCACACATATGTCCTCCCTCCCTAGATTTCACCACCTCCTATAGTGCACCATCCTAATATTATTGTTGAGGCCGACTCACAGACTATTCGAGCCATTCACACTTTGAGTGATCTACTGGTTATGTAGAGTGTGGCACTGTTGCCTCCTCATGTTGATGCTTCTGGCCCTTCCACCTCCTCCATGAGCTCACATGTTTTTGTGCCCCATACTTGCATTATGTGCAAGAATCTATGTTTAGGTCCCCTGAATGATAGTGATGTATATAAATATGTCTTTGAGGTGCATGATACTACACAACACACTACAAGCATTGAATCACCTCATGAAGATGTGCATTAGGGGCATAAAGAACCATGGACTCCTACTATTATGGTAAGGGTAAATAGTTCACTTTTTACATTGTATTTAATTTTAAACGTTCATATTTTTAGTAGAATTTTCTTATAATGATTTCCCACTTATGTTTTTTTATGTGTTACATTTATGCTCAGTTGATGATAGAGGAGGAGATGGCAGAGGTGGAGGGGTCCACACTTTCAGCCATATCATTTGGCCTTGACACTTCCACAGTACATATGTTTTAATGTACTCATTGATTTCCTTAAATTATTATAATAGTATATGTACATGTGTTTTCTAATTTTTACGGTCATCTTATTACATACCGATGCAGGTGACACCAGTTGCCACTGGGGGCAATGTGTGCAAATTCAGGTGTTAGGCATTGACAAGGGGAAGGTAATTGAGTAATTTAGTTTGTTTATGCATACATGTATCCTTTTGAGTTGTGCGTACTTATTTTTAATTTACATGGTTTATTTGACAAAGGGTGGTGTTTGATGATGTCGTGAGACCCTTTCACCATGATAGAGTCACATGCATCTCAATTCACAGTGATAGCCCCATAGTACATATATTTATAAAGTTATTTGTGTGTATTTTACTATCAAGTATATATAATATGATCAAGTCATGATTGTATGAAGTATCTGTTTGACTTTTTTAGGTCACCCCTAGTTTGAGGGAGGTAGAACACCAAGGATTTGTATTGCTGATGACTCAACCGACATTTCATGAAGAAAGTTCAACACAGGTAAGTTTTAATGTTAATTCAATTATTTTGTAAATATATAATTTTTACCAAGGATTTAACATTAAATAGTATAATGCGTAGATCAATCTCATGTTTACAAACATATAAAGGTCGGAGTCAACATTGGTGGCATTATCCCTTCATTACCAAGGACATATATTAGGTCTCTTGTCCACGTGAGGAGATAGAAAGGCGAGGTACATGAGAGTTCAATTTTAGTTTATTTATTTATTATTGTTGCCTATGATTTTGAATTTTTATTTTTTACTTGTAGAAACCATATAAATTAAGTAATCTCACTTGCTGTTTCACTTTTGTGTTTGAATGCAAGATCCATCAGAGCCAAAGAGTACTTCAAAGAGGCTGCATTTTGATGATCCACCATTAGAATAAGATGTCCTAGAAATATTTGTAGTTGAAATTCTTATTTTGAGATTTCATATGAAGACATTTTCAGATGTTGTATACCACATTGTATCTAGATATGTTGATTTTGTAAATATGTACAGAATTATTGTTCATTTTGATATATATGAAACTTGATATTTGATCCAATTTGTTAATTGTGTGTTCATTTATTCATTATTAGTATGTAAATATGCTTGTTTGTATGTACTCATGTGTACGATTTATGACTTAAGTATATTCATGTATATTCAAGTACATTCTTCATAACCTAAATTCATGTGTATGGGCTACATACATGACTTAATTGAATTTTGTGTATTCTTTATAATCTATGTGTTACATGTATGCTTCATGACTTAGAAAAATTTATGTGTACACTATATGTGCTATGTGTGTTCACATGTGTAATTCATCATTTAAGTGAATTCAAAACTTATGTTCTACATTGTATTCATGTGTATCTTCTGCTCTCAACCAAGCAAATCCTTCAAAGTTCACTTCACAAATTTAGTGATCACCTTGTCAAATCAACTCTTATGCAATGTATCAGGTTAGAAATCTATTATACATGTCAAAGACACATAATTTAATGAGAATCGGTAATAAATTCATGGAATGATGCTTATACATCAAGATTTTGTCAAACTATTATTGAGAAAACAATGACCTATCATTCTAGGTACCAAACCCCCCTTTCTAGGGTATGTAGGCTAGGGCTTGTTCAAAAAGACTCTTGTGAATCTCTCTAGATCCCCCCAATGGATCTAGCACATCCCTATGGACCCTAATAGCATATATCCATCATAAAATATACTCATCCATTGGAGTATATGCTCACAACAATGACTGGTGATGCTTCATGCACCTTCAACCAGCATTTATCAACATTTGTGGTCTCTCCACCACTATATATCTTGCATATCCCTTCAAAAAAACACTATTGTAGAAGACACTAGTTAATTCCTTACGTTCAAATGCCAATGAAATGATGCAATATTGACAAGGATGTGATAACAAGATAATAGACAATCAATTTACTCCATTTCAAATCACAGACATATTCCACAATGCAATCAAATGACCATCCTTGGTCTCTTTACATTTTCCAATGACCCTTTATGGTCATGTCCCCATCTCCCTTAGAGAAGAAAAATTTGTCCATTATGGGCACAAAAATATTCTTCTATCATGTCTGGTTGGGTAGGATTACCCTAGGAATGGTCCCACTTTTCCTCTTGACACATGAGAACACTCGCCAACATATGCAATGGTGCTTAGTGGACCTTGGGAACACTTTGGTCCTACATGTTCATGAATGTTCTACTGACTTTGTGTTTTGAACAATATTCTTACTAGTATTTACCCGCCCAACAAGAGCTAATGACATAGACCATTTCGTGCCAGGATGAACGGTTTGGAAGAAATCTAGTGGTGCAACTTTCAACTGACCCTCACTGCAAGTTTTGGCATCAAGTGAGACTAGCATGCAAAATTCAAAAAAATTCAAATCTCCTAGAATGGAGAGAGGTTATTGTAGACCTCATAAACATAGTCTTGTAGCATCTCACGGTTTGTCAATACCTCTCACGGGGTCTAAGATATAAGCCTCAAAAGATCACTGCCCAATCGTGCTTAGTGCACCTTGGAGACACTTTGGTCTGGCATGGTCACGAACATTCTAGAGGACTCAATGGTCAAACTGGGATTTTCACTAGTGTTTACCCACCTAACTAGAGCTAATGATGTAATCCATTTGGTGCCAGGACAAATGGTTTGGAAGAAACCTAGTGGTGCAACTTTCAACTGACCCTCACTGCAATTTTTGGCATCAAGCGAGATTGGCATGCCAAATTCAAACAAATTTGAATCTCCCAGAATGGAGAGAGGTTATTGTAGGCCTCAAAAATATGGTTTTATAGCATCTCCTAGTTCACCAATACCTCTCATGGGGTCTGAGATACGAGCCTCGAAAGATCATTGCCCAATCATACTTACTGCACCTTGGGGACACTTTGGTTCGGCATGGTCGTGAATGTTCTAGTGACTCAGTGGTCAAAAAGAGGTTGTCACTAACCTTTACCCACCCAACTAGAGCTAATGGAACAGACCATTTGATGCCAGGACAAACAGTTTGGAAGAGACCTAGTGGTGCAACTTTCAACTAACCCTCACTGCAAGTTTTGGCATCAAACGAGACTGGCATGCCAAATTTAAAAAAATTTTAATCTCCTAGAATGGAGAGAGGTTATTTTAGGCCTTAGAAACATGGTCCTATAGCATCTCATGATTTGCTGATAACTCTGATGAGGTCTGAGATATGAGCCTCAAAAGATCACTGCACAATCATGCTTAGTGCACCTTGGGCACACTTTGGTCTGGCATGTTCGCAAATGTTATAGTGACTCAGTGGTCAAAATGGGGTTGTCACTAGCATTTTCCCACCCAGCTAGAGCTAATGGCACATACCATTTGGTGCTAAGATGAATAGTGTGGAACAAACCTAGTGGTGCAACTTTCAACTGACTCTCACAGCAAGTTTTGGCATCATGCGAGATTGGCGTGCCAAATTTAAAAAAAATTGAATCTCCCAAAATGGAGATAGGGTATTGTAGGCCTCAAAAACATGGTCATGTAGCATCTCATGGTTTTCCAATGCCTCTCACGGGGTCTGAGATATGAGCCTGAAAAGATTGATGCCTAATTGAGGAATCAGAACACGCACATCCTTCTTCATGAAACTATATAGATGGGCAACTTGAAATACATTTGTAATTAGAGTTGCAGCCTTCACCTAGGACCATTGCAAACAACCAAAAATTTTCTAGAAAAATAGCTTATTTCAAAGGCCACCCATGGTTTTTTTTAAATGGCTGGTTGGTTGCTTTTTCTTCTTTCAATGCCCATCCATGATTTTTCTACAAATTTCCAATATTTCATACATAGTTCTTACAATTTAATACCTCCTACTCTCCCACTCATGGAAATGGTTGCTATGTTGTAAGATAATGGCATTGATACCTATTATGGAAATATGTAAAAGAATCAAAATTCCTAGTCTGGTAGATGAATTATTGGATAAGACATAGGGAATGATTCAAAATAGGGAGGAAAACCTATTTAGTGCAATGTACGTGTATCCTAGTTCAGCGGTGTGGGTTCTATTATATATTTAATGTTGATAAGGAATTTCTGACAACAAAAATTTAAACAACTTTATAAGGGGTTATAAGTGGATTGTGAAAACATCATTTCAACTTGAAACTTGAATATAATGTTTAATACCAACAAAAAAATTCTATATGATCTAATCCAAAGGTTAACATTTTGACCAAATGCATTCATGTTTTCCATTGACTTGATACACTCTTGTTAAAGCTTACAACTCACACAAAATGTAGATGTTCATATTACAAAACACAACAAATTATATTAGACCATCAGATATCCTTCAGTAAAATGTAATTGAAAAACTATTTTTTGTCATGTTAACTTGGTAAACCTTTCCAATTGGATACTCCTCTTCATTTTGAGACTGCATTTCCATTGACCAAAATGGTTTGTTTGATTTGAAAGTAATGGTAGGATTCACTAGAGCACAAGGTTCTTGCCAAAATGGCCTGCAACAAAAATTAATAATTATTTGTCTATTTTAGCTGCCTAAATTATTAGAAGGGCATCTTGTATCTGAATTTGTATTTATAAAATGACAAGCAGTAAGATTTTACACACACCCTATCCTTTTTAATATCTTAACCTTGAAACATGACTTTGATATGTACTCGAACACTAGAAAATCTCCCATCTCCACCCATGACGATTCAAAAACTTTTCCCAACCCTCCTGAAATTCTAGTTTATTCAAGGAACACCATAAATGTACATCATAATATTTCCCACCTCACCCTTACAACTACAATCCTGTGATATTCTCTATAGAAAAATGTGGTTCTCAGATTGAGGGTCCTATAGAAAAACATGGTTCTCAGAGTAACAGTGTTGTAGAAAAACTAGTTCTCAAAATGAGGGTCCTACAAAAAAATGTCATGCTTGGACTAAGGGATGCCAGTAAAATGAATCAGATATCCAAAAATATTGGATATCCAAAATATTCCGCTCAAATTTCTCTCTCTCTCTCTCTCTCTCTCTCACACATCTCATTTTGTAAGCTTAGAGATTAATGAATATGAAGGAAAAGGGGAAAAAGATTGACCTTTCTCTCATACTATGAGAGGAAGAGGAAGTACGATAACTAAGATGATGTTGCATGTTTTGCAGTATTTCTGTAAATATATATCGACAACAGTTTACTTTCGCAAAATAGTATATCGCAAACAAATGAATTGGAAGATCTTACAATCTCAAAGAAGACTAGCCTATGATGGAAGTCAAAATAAAAAAATAGCAAACATAGAGGACTAAAACTTATTATTGAACTTATAAACATCTAAAACTTAGAACATTGACTTCCATTGAAGAAGACATCTATCCATGTATTCCATGTTTTGATTCACGTCTATCCATTTGAAAATCCTAACCCACTGACTTTTACATGTCCTTGAATCCCACAAACATCTTATTATTTGGCCTCTTCCAATTTCTTACAACAATCTCTAATATCAAAATTCCATAGCTGTAGACATATTCTTTTATAGAATTATCTCATCCAATCTCTACCCTACAATCAATTTTATTCATGAAATTATTAAATACTATTAAAGAAAATGATATTGTCTTAAAAAGAAAATTCGGAAAAAATTACTTGAAGCAATAAAGCCAATAGATTCTTTGAGTTCAAACGTTGTTGTACACTCATTGAATCCAACGAGCTATCCTTCCCCATAGATTATTGTAAGATAAGAGAAGCTTCTCCAACATCCAAAATCCTTGTAAACTATTAGGTATCTACCCTATTAATTTGTTGCATTTTAGATAAAGAATTTGTAGCTAGTCAAGGCTATCGAGAGAATCTGGTATTTTCCCACTAAGATGGTTTTTTTGACAAAACTAAACCAGTCAACTTTGAGAGATTTCCTATAGAATGGGGAATGGGGACTCTTAAATTATTTATAAAAAGGTAATGAAGCTGCAGGTGAGAGAGCATACCCAATTCAGGGGGAATGTGGCCTTGGAGATGGTTTTCACACAAATTGAGTTCTGTCAATTCTGAAATATTTTCTAAAGAGTTGGGAATGGGGCCCCAAAGGTAAAGAAGTTGCAGGTCAACAAGCATGCCCAATTCAAGGGGAATTGTACCTATGAGATTATTTTATAACAAGGATAGATTAGTCAACTCAGAGAGATTTCCCAAAGCCTTGGGAATGGTGCCTGACAAGTGATTTTCCCAAAGGTAAAGAACTTGCAGGTGATTGAACATGCCCAATTCAGGAGGAACGGAATCTATAAAATGTTCATTTTTTTAGTAAAAATAGTTGATGATCTATTGGTGAGGTATTTTTCCTATGGCATCACTTACAAATTCTATTTTTGAAATTGTGAAGGTGATACATCTATTGTAGCAATTTATATTACAAATAAGATGATTAAGGAAAGCATGTAGTTTGATATTTGTAAATTGTTATTAGATAATTTACTTGCAACTGTCAAGATGTCATTGAAAGATGGATATGGTTTTTTATTTGGCTCTTTGGTTATGACTTTGGTGTTTAATTTCTTGAGATGTTTACCAAGTAGAGAAAATATTGAGCAGAGGTTTGAAATCCCTATCGAAAAAAATTTCTACATATATCTAGGATTTTTGGAGAGCGGAGAAGATGTTTGCAAGTCATTTTTTGCATCATTTCTGATAAATATTTGTTCAGGTTTGGTTGTATTTGGTGTTGTTGGTCTATGAGTATTATTTCCTCCTCTAGTTAGAAGAGTTTGGATTTTTTTGTTGGTGGTTCCCTTCCTGAATGAAAGAGGAGAAAGGTCAGTGATAAGGGTAAAGAGATTGTACTATTTCCAAAGATGAGGAAAAAAAAGGTGAAGATGAAAAGGAAACAAAAGAGAAGGAAGAAGAGAAGATGGAATAGGATGTTGTTTCTCGATTGGAATCTGACTCTATGGAGTGAATTTTGACATGGTTTAAGTCAATGCTAGAAGATGGTGAGTTTGACAAAGTTGGTGATTTGTGGTCTAGTTGCTCTTAGGAGAGCATAACTAAGATAGAAGATATAATGTTGACTGATCACTTGATCAGTAAGAAGAATATTATTTCTAATATATCTGGTGTACTACTAGTTGATTAGGTTAGAAATGTTGAGAATATATTATTGTAGAATGGTGCTTATTGTAGGAAAATGAAAGATGCAATTGAGAAGAAACGTATTGATTCTAAACAAAGACTATCTAAGATAATTGGTGAGACAAGAGATTGTATAAAATAAATTTTAGAAATTTATAGGTATTGTCTTCGATGGTCTACTATTGTTAACAATTTCAAAGGTAGAATAAAGGTCATTAAGGTAGATTTGAATTAAATAAGTAAGACTTATGATTACTTCAAGGATGAAGGAGGAAGACAGAGAATCGAGGTTAGTCAGGTTCAGGCTGAGATGTTTCAATTGTAGAGATAGAGAGAGGATTTGGTAAAGACCTTCAAGCTTGTGAAGGATTTCATTGAAGCTATGTTAGAGAACATTTTCGGTACATTATTTCTAATGCAAAGGAATATGAGCACCAATTTTGGTCTCTAGATTGGACTTCATCATTTGACATGCTAGTGCATCCTAGTTTGTGTGTCCAGATGGATGTATTTATAGCTGAGTGGAAGAAGAAGCTTTTGATCATCAAAGAAAAGTACACAAATTTTTTTGTGGTTAGGTCTTCTATTCTTCTTTGATTATCTAAGTTCTGGTGAGTGGCTCTTTGCTATGGTGGAAAAAAGGGGGAGAGAAAATAAGAAGAGAAAATACTAAAGGAATATCTAACTCAGGGGGAGTTTTTGTGTTTTGAGTATTTTTGGAGTTTTTTTCTATTTTCAATCAATGCTAAGGGGGGAGATTGGTGAACATATAAATAAGATGCATGACAGTGTTATCACTGATATCAAAACCTTATAATGATTATTGTCTATACCGGTTGGTTGTCTATGGTTGTCCATCGGTTATCTATGTTTCAGTATTGTGTAGAACAGATTCAAAAAATGCAATTTTGGGTTATGATGATGGATGCCCTTGATCCTATTATTGAAGTACATCTTTTTGGCTCATCTATTTATTTTAGTATTCATGGAAGCATGTTGTTTTAGATGGTAGTTTTTGGCTACTAAGTTTCAATGTTCTTTTGGATATCCCTACTACTTGAATATTCATGTCATTCATTAGATATTTTTTGGAACATCGGTTATATTATGTTCCTAGATAGGTTCTATCAGGTTCCATCTATTGGTTGGCTCAAAAATTTGATGATCAAGTCATGGACTTGGTTTTGGTGTTCTATTGGTTCTAGAATTTACTTATCTTCAAGTAATTGTACTATGTAATGTGCATATCTTAAGTGTGACCTATCTTTAGGTTGTGTGGTAAAGTGGTATGAAGACTTCATATATATCACCTATTTTTAGGTTTAGTGGTAGAGTGTTAAAGTATAATTGTAACATCTTTGTAACATATCTGACATGTTTTGTGGCTAGGCTGACATATATATATTAGACGTATAAATAAATAGAGAAATCATTTTGTATATGAGGTGATAAGCGAGAGACTATACTGAAGGTGATATAGTACAAGTATGATGTTGTGAATACTTTGTAAATTTGTGTGTAAGAAGAAGTCAAATGTGCGGAGACTAATTATAATGTCAAGAAGTGTGTTACATACATAGTCCTAGAAGTATATGGTAGAAGATCTATAACTAGATCTACTGCTAATGGTGATTACTATACTATTAGCTGGAACTATTTTCATGCATAAACAAATGCAATTTCATCAATTCACATTTTTTCTATAAGACATCTTTGTAATACATCTTTTGTCTAAGGGTAGTTATCCTAATCGACAGTTACCCAAATAGGAGTGAGAAAACCAATCGTGAGCCCTCTATAAAAATAACCTTAACTGGTGTTACCTTAATCGGTGTTTACTTTCATGAGAATGAGTTTCTCCATAGTTTTTCCCATCTTGGGTTTCCACTTTCTATCTAGTGTTATGGTGTTTATTGTTCTTGTTCCTTGAAGCTTTTATCAAGCTTAATTATTTGTATGGTTTGTTCTTATACCCGATCAATAAACTTTTAGAAAGTATTTTGAAATAACTAATTCACCCCTCGCTTCAGGTATTCGGCCAATTCAACAGAGATATCTCTCAACTTCTCTGATATGTCCTTGACACATTTGCAATGCATCACCTTCATTAGCTCTATTTTTGTTAATCTACATAAAATTACATTTTTCACTCTTCCATTGCTTTCTTATGCTTTCTTCCTTTTTTAATTTTTTGGAGAAGCTGATGGAGCTCTATATCTATTTAAAGCTAATTTCCTAAGGCACTTATGTAAGTATCCATTCTTGGGCTCCAAAAAGAATAGTTTATTCCATTGATCAATAGAGTTTGCTTGAGGAGAATCCTTCTTTTCCACCCATGTGTGCTCATTTAGATCTTCCTTCTAGTTGGTTAGGATAACTTTAAGGATCCAACTCTTATACCACATATTGAACACATAGTTATATTGAGAGGGGGGAGGGGTTGAATTAGTATAATAAAATTCTTTTTAACTTTTTAAAATTTCTTCAATACAATTATGCTTAAATTCTAAGTTAGCACATGTGAGAAAATAACAAGTAATGCAACAATGACAAGGTTTGCATGGAAAACCTTGTAGAGAACTACGACATAAATTTGTCTATATTAATTTTCTTGTTACAAATTCTAGAGACACCAACCCCTCATTCACTTAAAATCGCCAGCCTCACATTCAAAATGTAGTCACAAAATTTATAACCCTCTTAATCTCCAATAGTTCCTCCTTCAATTCTATAACTTGATCACAAATCTCCCACAAAATGATCTCAATCTCATCTTACAAAATATGCTCATGAACTCCTCATATACTTCTTATCAAATCTGAAATAATCTTCTCATATGATGCTCTCTCTAGATTTGGTGTATGTACTTGATCTATCTTCTTTTTTTTCACCCATGCACACTTCTGAAACTCCATTTCTAATCTCTATATATATCTTTACTTCAAAGAGTCATACCCTTTTGGATTGAAGAAACATGTCTATTATTAGCTGCTTTTAGTCATATTAATAATTCCATCCCTTCACTTACAGACTGTATCTCTTCTAAATCATATCTTAACAATGGTTACTAAATACTAATGCAAAACACACCTTTTCTTTAATTAATCTTTATGGGACTTCTTCCTAGTATTAGTTGCTACATTATTCAAGTATTGGGCAAGCCTGTTTGGTTGCTGGAATTAAGCTGGAATAGGAAAATGGGAATAGGAAAAATGGCATAAGTTAATTCTCATTTTGGTCTAAAATGAGAATTCATCCAATTCCTCTCAGAACCTGGAATTAGATGAATGCTCATATTAGACCAAAATGAAAATTAACTTATGTCAGTTTTCCTATTCCCATTTTCCTAATCCAGGTTAATTCCAGCAACCAAACGGGCATAACAAAGTGGCTTGCTCCTTAACAAAGCAGCTTTCTGCTTAGCAAAGCGGCTAGAATATTAAGTGTTCACATCCTTTGTTGCATAACAAATCATCTTGCTCCTTATCTCTTCTTTAATGAATAACATTAACTCTATCTTGGTAAATTTGTTCTTAGTAAAACAGATCGCCATATTGTTGTAATGCGCTCTTGTATGAAGTGTTTTAGGCATCCTTTACATTGTTTTGTCTTCAGCCTTTATCATGATTACTAACGATTTTTTTAATATAAGACATCAATGACAAACTTTTGAGCATTATGTTCCTACGATTTGTTTGTACTTGACTATGTATTATTTATATGTTAACTTAGAGATAATTGTTAACCATTCTTGACGGTTGTGTTCTATTCAATACCCATTCAATATTTCTAATGATGAAATGAAAATTGTGTTCTTCAATAAAAATATTCCAATTAATCTTAGAACATTTTTTTCCTTCAAGAACCTATCCTCAAAAATAAATCGAAAAGCCCGTAAAGAAACTACTAAATTTAATCAGTACGAATGAGAGAATTTTGAGAAAGTCCCTTGAATTAGGCTGTGCCTAATCAACCCAAGACTTTTGGCACTGCCTTCATACTTTCCACCTTAATATGTACACAATGAGCATCCTGTGCATTAAATTAGTCTGTCTGTAAGTTTGAACATATAAACGGTTAATAAAGAGATGGGTGCAGACAAAAAGAAATCTTATATCACAACTTCAAAAGAGTTTTTGGCTCCTTTATAAATATCCATTGGGGCTTGCATGATATTTTATAGCACATTAGTGTAATATCAACTTTGTAACTCCATATATTCCAACATTGAGATTTATACAAAACCCAGAATCTTGCACACGACCTGCTTCTCATTGAGATTAGATTCAATTTTCTTAAATTTACACTTAGGCTTTTAATTCTAATTAGTTGTCCATTCATGTTTGACACTTGTCTACACAACTCAGCATGTTTCATAAGTCTACTAGAGATGTGTCGATTTCATTTCGACACATCATCCTAGTTTTTTGGGCGGTTTTGCCACCACTCTAGTTCATCCCTTCTTTCGTGGTTGGGCTCATTTGCATTCTATGCCTATATGTAATCGACTTCTACATTGAGTCTATTGTGGGCTATTGCTCTCATTTTGTGGATCATCTTATCTCAGACATCCTGCTAGTTCTTTCAAGTTCATCAAAATTTAAAATTCATTATAAAACATTCAAATCATTATCCTTAAGCCAAAATGTTAGATGATAGGGAGTCTCTACTGTAAGTAGCTAGAGAAGTCTTACCTCCCTACATAATTTAGGAAATCTTAGGAGTAGAGAAACCTTAAATTTGTTACAAGTGTGGTTGGCATTGCACCAAAAGATCGGCCCAAATCCAACTCATGGCATACTCATAATGCGAAATTATTCTCTTTATCATGCATTTTGCAGAGTGAGATTTGAGATTTCTATTGCAATCAAGATAGCTCTATAGTCTAAAGACTAATATTTAGGAAAGATTGTTAGCCTGTAGTTAAAAGAAATACAAAATTGAAATAAAATAAATTATTTTATTAATTTACGAGAATGACAAAGGTTACTTGATCAAATGATCTAAAATCAGATTAATTGAAAATAAGCTTCATTTTATAGAAATTTTAGATACATCCAATTTAACTCCTTAAAACTTATCATACAAAACTTATTTTATTATAAATAAAATGAAAAAACAAAATGTAAAAGTAAAAAATTATACAAATTATAAAAATTAATAAATACTCCAACATAATGTACAACATATTTTTTCAGATTTTAAGTGCCCAAGTAAAAAGTGCATACAATTATATTATAGTTCATTTAACTGTTCTAAAATTTTCAGAAAACTTTTTAAAAATGAGATGATTTTTAAATTCTTATTCATGTTTTATCCTCTCTGCAAACGGATATATCATCTTTAATATGGCACCCAGAATTATCTCTCGTTTTTTGAGCTTGGAGATTAATGAATACCAAAGAAAAGGTCAAAAAGATTGACCTTTCTCCCATAATATGAGAGGAAGTACTATAAATAAGATGATGTTGCCAGTTTTGCAGTATTTCTGAAAATATATATTGACAACAATTTACTTTCTCAAACTAGTATAACACATACAAATGAATTGGAACAGCTTACAATCTCAAAGAAGACTAGCCTGTGATGGAAGTGAAAATAAAAACTAGCAAACATAAAGGACTAAAATTTCTTATTGAACTTACAAACATCTAAAACTTAGAACATTGACTGCCACTGAAGAAGATATCTATTGTATTCCATGTTTTCATTCACATCTGTCAATAGCTCCCACCGTCCATTTGAAACTGCTGACATCACCCGCTTTTACATGTCCATGAATCCCGCAGACATCTTATTATTTGGCCTCTTACAGTTTCTTGCAACAATATCTAATATCAGATTTCCAGACCTGTACATCTTCTTTTATAGAAACATCTCGTCCAATGTCTACTCTGCAATCAATTTTATTCATGAAATTCTTAAAAGACTATTAAAGAAAATGATTGTCTTAAAAAGAAAACTTGAAAAAATTTACCTCGAGCAATACAGCCAATAGATTCTTTGAGTGCAAACGTTGCTGTACTCATTGAATCCAACGAGGTATCCTTCCCCATAGATTATTGTAAGATAAGTAAAGCCTCTCCAACATCGAACATCCTTGTAAACTATCAGGGATTTCCCCAGTTAACTTGTTGCGATTTAGATAAAGACGTCTTAGCTGGTGAAGGTTACCGAGAGAATCTGGTATTTTTCCGCTAAGCTGGTTTTGTTGCAAAGTTAACTCAGTCAACTTTGAGAGATTTCCTATAGAGGTGGGAATGGGGCCTGATAAGTTATTTTCCAAAAGGTAAAGAACATGCAGGTCAGAGAGCATGCCCAATTCAGGGGGAATGGTGCCTGTCAGATGGTTTTGTGACAAGGATAAATTAGTCAATTTTGAGAGATTTCCCAAAACGCTAGGAATGGTGCCTGACAAGTCATTTTTCCAAAGGTAAAGAACCTTCAGAGAATTGAGCATGCCCAATTCAGGGGGAATGGGACCTATAAGATCATTTGCTGCCAACTGCAAATCTGTCAAAGCAGACAGATTTCCCAAAGAGCTGGGAATGGTACCAGTGAGATTGTTTGCTCCCAAATAAAGGATCTTCAAACTTGATAGGAGACTCAGCTCGGGCGGAATGCTGCCATGCAGTTGGTTATAGGAGAGTCTCAGGTCATACAAACTGTGGCAAGCAGAGAGAGAGGAGGGAATGGTACCGGTGAGATTGTTCGCTCCCAAAGAAAGGACCTGCATACGGGCAAGTTGGGCGAGTTGAGGCGGGATGTGACCGGTGAGGGAATTGTGGGATAGATCCAGGGATCGAAGAGAGGAAAGATTACCCAGAGAGCTAGGAATGGAACCGGTGAGATTGTTTACTCCCAAATAAAGGATCTTCAAACTTGATAGGAGACTCAGCTCGGGCGGAATGCTGCCATGCAGTTGGTTATAGGAGAGTCTCAGGTCATACAAACTGTGGCAAGCAGAGAGAGAGGAGGGAATGGTACCTGTGAGATAATTGTCAAACAAATTTAACTCAGTCAATTTTGAGAGATTTCCTAAAACGCTGGGAATGGTGCCTGATAAGTCATTTTCCTTAAGGTAAAGAACCTGCAGGTTACTAAGCATGCCCAATTCAGAGGCAATGGTACCTGTCAGATGGTTTTGTGACAAGGATAAAATAGTCAATTTGGAAAGATTTCCTACAACGCTGGGAATGGTACCTGACAAGTCATTTTTCCAGAGGCAAAGAACCTGCAGGTGACTGAGCATGCCTAATTTAGGGGGAATGCTACCTGTGAGATTGTTTTCTTCTAAGAAAAGAACCTTCAGAGAACTGAGCATGCCTAATTCAGGGGGAATGGTACCGATGAGATTGTTCGCTCCCAAAGAAAGGACCTGCATACGGGCAAGTTGGGCGAGTTGAGGCGGGATGTGACCGGTGAGGGAATTGTGGGATAGATCCAGGGATCGAAGAGAGGAAAGATTACCCAGAGAGCTAGGAATGGAACCGGTGAGATTGTTTACTCCCAAATAAAGGATCTTCAAACTTGATAGGAGATTTTTTATGTATTTCTTTGAAGTCATTTTTACTAGTTAATAATTTTGAAAAATAAATTAATACATATGTTTAGATTGAAAAATTGAACAATTTTTGTTTTGAGTATTTTTTCCTTAAATTTTTTTGGCAATTTTTTAAGGATCTTATATTTTTATTTGCATTATAATTGTGTGGGAAAATATTTTTTTAATTAAGTGAGGAGTGTCACAAAATATACAAATTAAATTGATAGGTTAACAAGTTTTAATAATGGACCATATAGGTCCTATGGTCTTGAAAATCACAACACCTAATGCATTTAGTGAATAACAAAAAAACACTCTCCTAATGCAAAGTTATGTATTCTTATCACTTTGTCAAAGAGTCTACATATCTATTGTTCCTAAATTTGTCATAGTTGAAAATAGTTGCATACCTAGATAATTACCTAATTAGGTATTTTATTACTTTTTTCACTTAAACTAACTAATTTAGGAATATTTTTTCTTATTCATTATGATGTGAACACTTGTTAAGCTCTCATCTAATCTTCTCCTAGAGTTTTCATTTAGGGTTTTATCTTTACGATTTTATAATCATTCAATGCAATCTATCCAATTCATTCATAAGTTAATCTCAATATCAAATTCCTCTATAGATCAATCTCCATTATAGTTGCATGGCACCAATCATGGTTTTTTCTCTTCCTATCAGAGCACGATATATGTGACTTCCTTTTATTTTCCTAGAGATCAAGCCTTGAAGAGGAAAATTGGCTCATCTTGGAGAAAAATTATTTATGGGTTTTGTTTATAGCTAGAATTAGTTGTTTGAGTAGTTGTCACTTTGCCAAAATTTACCTATTTTTGTGAAAAATAAATAAAAAAATAACTGTCTATTACTTTTGTTTAGTTAATTTTGGAATAAAATATTTTTCATGTTTTCATCATAGTTATGAAAAGTTATTTGGGTATCTATCAGATTTTTCATGCAACCAGTAAATTTAAAGAAATCAAGTTAAAAGGCTCATCTCTACTTGTTATTAGCAAGTTTAATGTAGCCTATTTTTAAAAAACTCATAACTTGAGCATACAACGTCAAAATTAGGCAAATCATATATCATCCTAAAACTATTATAGGAGTTTTTTAGAGGTGTAGGTTTCGTCCTCAATTTTTTCTATTCTACAAAATTAGATCTTTCTTATTTTTGAGCTCATATTTTTTTACTAGTATCTTCTTATTTTATGGTTCTTGTGACATTAGAAAGGTGGTTCAAAGATATTTAGACCTATTCATGTATTTTTATTATATTTTTCTATAGGTAAATTTATTCAATATTATGTGTTTTCACAGTTTGGCCAATTACTTAGACATTTTGGTACTTGGAAAGAATTTATTTTCATAAGACAATTTTATTTAGTGTGATTTACATGAATTATGATTATTTGGTCCCAATAATTTCATACTATGCGGTTATCATAAATATTTTTTATCGTCCTATAGTTATCATCTTAGAAAAAGGGTTTACTAACACATCTTAGTTGGCTAGATCTTTTAACTTGTTTGTATGGGCTCATATGTACCTAAACCAACCATACCAAGAGGTAGATAATTTTGGGGTATTATAATAAACTAGGTTGTAAAAATAATTTATAGTAGTGTGAATCCCAATACAACATGCTCTATATTGGATCTTGAGTGTCCCTAAACACATTAGACTCAACCTTTGGAGATCCAAGGAGATCCTCATATTTTTCCATTTCAAATGATCTTGCTATGCATCTCATTCTCCCTATACATTTAGATCATATACCCTTTAATAATGATACTTTAGGGTACTTGAGTATATCAAATTGTTGGCAAGACACAAATGATAGTACATGACATGTTGTATTTGAGGGAAACTATACACTTTACTCTTGGACACCCTTTAGATATTTTTCTTACCGATTGTTTTAGTGATGAAAAGAAGCTAAGTATGAAGAAAGTTCAGGATAGAGGTTCAAAGATCGAGTTAGTATAGACAGAGGTAAAAGTGTCAGATGTTGCGAAGCTATACCTTGAAAGTAGACATCATGATATGTCTAATTCGATCATTGTAGATATTGGAGTTGTTGGATGTATGAGATATCCTTAACTATGTATTGGGTTATCAATAAACTATCTAGGACAATGACTATATTGTTTTGATCTATCGGTAATCTTGGTATATCATTGACTATGTTTATTTTGATGAATTATCTTGATAGGTCCAACTATGGAGAGTATTATATATGCATAGCACGTTATTATATGGTGAATTAATCAAGGTATAATGGAATCTTCTACACGTTTCATTATACACCTATTGGGTTGATTGAGATATGTTTTTGACATGTATATAAGATCAAGTTTTTAGATCATGTGATGGAAGGCAGTAATTCATGACAATTAGAAGATATGGTGTACAAATAGAATAATATTTGTGATGTAATATTGATGCGAAATTGATAGAGCTTCATCAGAACTGTATTGTCATAGTTGATACTATTTGTTAGTTCGATTTTGGACTACATGTTCAATCTGATTTTTAAGTGGCTTAATGCCTTGATGTACTTTGGATTTTGTATTGAGTCGTAAGATCTAGGATGTAAGCTTGAATGCATGTGAATACCCCTTATATATACTATTACCTTTAACAAGGTACTTATTATTTTAGTAGTGAGAAATTTTAGTGGGTACCATCCCCACCTAGGTTTTTCCCCTAACAAATTTTTCCTCAAAAATAAATCATGGTGTTATGATGTTATGTGTGCTCATCCTATTTTGTTTTCTTTCAGTTATTTGTGGTTTCAAGATTTTGTATTGGATTAATAAAATTAATAATACTACTATACCAATTCACCCCCCTCTCAGTGCTCCCTAATCCTAACAATTGGTGTTAGAGGCTAGTTCCATGGAAGAAGTTTAAAAGCTTGAGGGAGATCCTGATGGAAGTGCGTAGAAGTATTAATAATTAGATTTTGAATTTACTTGAAGATTCATAAAAATCCAATGCTCCTATCCTTGATCTAGAAGAAAAGTTGAAAGAGTATGATAGATGTATTGAAATCTTTAAATAGCAATTGACATAATCTAGAGACAAGAAGATAGACCTTGTGGATCAACTATCAGAGAAAGCTAGTGACTCTACACTTGCTGGAGAAGACAAAACTAAAGAGTATGATTTGATTGCAAAGGAAAGAGACAACCTAAAGAGTGAGATGAAATCCATAATAATCAAGATGACTAAGGAGATAGAAGAAAATAAGATTTTTGAGCAATTCTTGAAGGCTAAAATCAAAGAATGTTATAGTTGAATAGCGAAGTTTGACAGTTGCAAGTTTATCTCAAAGAATCTAAACATAATGAGTAAGAGTTGGACAGAGTAAATGAGATATTGAGAAGAGACCTTGCATTGGCTAAGGAAATTCAATAAAAGTTTAAATCTAGCATTAAAAATATTGATGAGAAAATTGTGAATCAAAGGGCACCTAAAGAAAAGAAAGGATAGGGATTTGAGAAAGAATAAAGCTCTAGATCTAGTTGGGAACGTAATGATTCATGTAGAAAGAAGGAAGAACCTAAAAGGACACCTACATTGCAAAATTTAAATGGAAGATACTCTACATGTAGTAGGTTTCGGCACAATGCAAAGGAGTGCAAAAGAAAGATTAACACATTTTTAGGCTATTGTTTCATCTGCTACAATTATGCACACAAATCAAATGAATGAAATTCCAAATGAACTATCCTATGAGCTTATGAAACACCACCTTCTTTAAATGCAACAACTTTGGACACATAGTGAAAGATTGTAGATTGAAAAACCCAACTAATTAGAGGTATGTAAATTTGAAGGTTATATTTTATAAATGCAATAATTTTGGTCATATAACCGAGGACCCTTTGGATTCCAACAATGGGATATGAAGTGGGCCCTGATATTTTGGTTAGGTATGTTGAGGAGATGTTGATCAAACCAAAGGATCCTAATGCTGAAAGGGTTGATACTTATGTAGAGAAGTATTAGGAAGTTCATAGTAGTCTTCATGATGTAGCTAGGAGAAAGAAGATAAAGAAGATGGTTAATTTTATTATAGAAAAGGAAGGCATAAGAAATGATCAAATAAAAGAGTTGAGGAAGAATGTAGAGGAGAAAGAGAAGATTAGTTCAACCCAAGTTGAATCGATTGATGTTGAGAACAAAACATCACTTCCTCCACCTATTTCTATACCACCTAGTCAAAGGACAACCATGAGTGTATCCAAAGATTTGGTTACACCTCCTGAGAAGAAGATGACTGAGAAATCACAGTCTATAATGGTGAGGAGAAAGTCAAAATAGAAGATTATTGGTCCGCATAAAAGAGATAAATAAAATGAGGATGTTTCATCCACTGATTCAGATTTGACAAAGAAGAAAAGAAAGACTAAAGGAGCACTAACAAAAAGAATTGTCAAGGACATACCTATGAGTGTCAGTAAGAATGAAAATATTGTTAACAAGATTTGGTATAAAGTAACTAAACTTGGTATTTTGGTTGAATTTAAGAAGTATTATCATTTATTTGATGAGAAAGAGTGAGTGAGACTTAAGCAAGAAGTGATTAAATTCATTAGAACAATTTGATCAAATCACTAGTTTAGATTAAGGATCATATACTTGATGAGTTGTACAACAACTTCGAAGAAAGGAGACTACTTGTAATTGAGGAAGACTGGAGGATTAGACAGGTAGCTATCTCTAAGACATTTCTTGTTATTAGTAATGATGAGAGTAAAAATTTACTAGATGAAGCAAAGAAGATATTGTTGACGAAAATGAGAATTAATATTCTCATGAATGGAAGATCAGAATAAATCATAGCAGAAACAAATGGTTATATACTTAGTAAAATGCTTATTGAGTTTATACATGATGCATCAAAGAAGGACCCAAAGACAAAGAGGAGAGAAGATAAATATGCTATGCATAAACCATCTACTTCCTCTGGTATGGAGCTAGATCTCTTTATATCCAGTGTACCTATTTCTTTGAGTACTATAGAAGATGATGGAGAAGATATCCTAGGAGTAATGAATTAAAAGTTTGAAATATCAGTAGAGGAAGTTGGAGAAGTAATACCTAAGAAAGACTATATTATTGATAAGCCAGATGAGGTAGAGACTGAAAAGGAGATTGATGAACATATTGATGATGTTCAAGATCTTGATGCTATGAATGTTGTAGATATTGAGATCTCTGATGGACAAGATGTAAGTACAGATGAATAGGAAAAGAAATCAGAAGAATGCATTGAATATACTTCTAGATTGACTGATTAAGAGGGGAATTTGATAGTAGTACCTTTTTCAAACTCCTATATATTTTACGTTTTAGTTGGCTATTTAGCCAACACCATTTTAATATAGAATTGGAATCTAATTCTAGATAATTAGAACTACTATTTAATAAAATATTATCGAAAGGTTATAGTTTGCTTTCTATTTCATTTTAACAAGTATTATCATTTAAAAAAAATATATTAAAATTGAATTCTTTATTTTTAATGTATTTCTTTGAAGTCATTTTTACTAGTTAATAATTTTGAAAAATAAATTAATACATATGTTCAGATTGAAAAATTGAACAATTTTTGTTTTGAGTATTTTTTCCTTAAATTTTTCAAACTCCTATATATTTTTAAAATTATTTAACTACTAATCTTAGACATTCGTACAAAATGAAACCCTTGCCGCCTACATTTCCGCCGATATTTCGGAAATTGATAGAAAATTAAAAGTTTTGTGGGTGCCGTGACCAGCAATTTAAATATACTTCTAGATTGACTGATTAAGAGGGGAATTTGATAGTAGTACTTTTTTCAAACTCCTATATATTTTACGTTTTAGTTGGCTATTTAGCCAACACCATTTTAATATAGAATTGGAATCTGATTCTAGATAATTAGAAGAGTTAAAATTATTTAACTACTATTTAATAAAATATTATCGAAAGATTATAGTTTTGAGTAATTTTTGTTTTGAGTATTTTTTCCTTACATTTGTTTGGCAATTTTTTAAGGATCTTATATTTCTATTTGCATTATAATTGTGTGGGAAAATATTTTTTTAATTAAGTGAGGAGTGTCACAAAATATACAAATTAAATTGCTAGGTTAACAAGTTTTAATAATGGACCATATAGGTCCTATGGTCTTGAAAATCACAACACCTAATGCATTTAGTGAATAACAAAAAAACACTCTCCTAATGCAACGTTATGTATTCTTATCACTTTGTCAAAGAGTCTACATATCTATTGTTCCTAAATTTGTCATAGTTGAAAATAGTTGCATACCTAGATAATTACCTAATTAGGTATTTTATTACTTTTTTCACTTAAACTAACTAATTTAGGAATATTTTTTCTTATTCATTATGATGTGAACACTTGTTAAGCTCTCATCTAATCTTCTCCTAGAGTTTTCATTTAGGGTTTTATCTTTACGATTTTATAATCATTCAATGCAATCTATCCAATTCATTCATAAGTTAATCTCAATATCAAATTCCTCTATAGATCAATCTCCATTATAGTTGCATGGCACCAATCATGGTTTTTTCTCTTCCTATCAGAGCACGATATATGTGACTTCCTTTTATTTTCCTAGAGATCAAGCCTTGAAGAGGAAAATTGGCTCATCTTGGAGAAAAATTATTTATGGGTTTTGTTTATAGCTAGAATTAGTTGTTTGAGTAGTTGTCACTTTGCCAAAATTTACCTATTTTTGTGAAAAATAAATAAAAAAATAACTGTCTATTACTTTTGTTTAGTTAATTTTGGAATAAAATATTTTTCATGTTTTCATCATAGTTATGAAAAGTTATTTGGGTATCTATCAGATTTTTCATGCAACCAGTAAATTTAAAGAAATCAAGTTAAAAGGCTCATCTCTACTTGTTATTAGCAAGTTTAATGTAGCCTATTTTTAAAAAACTCATAACTTGAGCATACAACGTCAAAATTAGGCAAATCATATATCATCCTAAAACTACTTATAGGAGTTTTTTAGAGGTGTAGGTTTCATCCTCAATTTTTTCTATTCTACAAAATTAGATCTTTCTTATTTTTGAGCTCATATTTTTTTACTAGTATCTTCTTATTTTATGGTTCTTGTGACATTAGAAAGGTGGTTCAAAGATATTTAGACCTATTCATGTATTTTTATTATATTTTTCTATAGGTAAATTTATTCAATATTATGTGTTTTCACAGTTTGGCCAATTACTTAGACATTTTGGTACTTGGAAAGAATTTATTTTCATAAGATAATTTTATTTAGTGTGATTTACATGAATTATGATTATTTGGTCCCAATAATTTCATACTATGCGGTTATCATAAATATTTTTTATCGTCCTATAGTTATCATCTTAGAAAAAGGGTTTACTAACACATCTTAGTTGGCTAGATCTTTTAACTTGTTTGTATGGGCTCATATGTACCTAAACCAACCATACCAAGAGGTAGATAATTTTGGGGTATTATAATAAACTAGGTTGTAAAAATAATGTATAGTAGTGTGAATCCCAATACAACATGTTCTATATTGGATCTTGAGTGTCCCTAAACACATTAGACTCAACCTTTGGAGATCCAAGGAGATCCTCATATTTTTCCATTTCAAATGATCTTGCTATGCATCTCATTCTCCCTATACATTTAGATCATATACCCTTTAATAATGATACTTTAGGGTACTTGAGTATATCAAATTGTTGGCAAGACACAAATGATAGTGCATGACATGTTGTATTTGAGGGAAACTATACACTTTACTCTTGGACAGCCTTTAGATATTTTTCTTACCGATTGTTTTAGTGATGAAAAGAAGCTAAGTATGAAGAACGTTACAGGATAGAGGTTCAAAGATCGAGTTAGTATAGATAGAGGTAAAAGTGTCAGATGTTGCGAAGCTATACCTTGAAAGTAGACATCATGATATGTCTAATTCGATCATTGTAGATATTGGAGTTGTTGGATGTATGAGATATCCTTAACTATGTATTGGGTTATCAATAAACTATCTAGGACAATGACTATATTGTTTTGATCTATCGGTAATCTTGGTATATCATTGACTATGTTTATTTTGATGAATTATCTTGATAGGTCCAACTATGGAGAGTATTATATTTGCATAGCACGTTATTATATGGTGAATTAATCAAGGTATAATGGAATCTTCTACACGTTTCATTATACACCTATTGGGTTGATTGAGATATGTTTTTGACATGTATATAAGATCAAGTTTTTAGATCATGTGATGGAAGGCAGTAATTCATGACAGTTAGAAGATATGGTGTACAAATAGAATAATATTTATGATGTAATATTGATGCGAAATTGATAGAGCTTCATCAGAACTGTATTGTCATAGTTGATATTATTTGTTAGTTCGATTTTGGACTACATGTTCAATCTGATTTTTAAGTGGCTTAATGCCTTGATGTACTTTGGATTTTGTATTGAGTCGTAAGATCTAGGATGTAAGCTTGAATGCATGTGAATACCCCTTATATATACTATTACCTTTAACAAGGTACTTATTATTTTAGTTGTGAGAAATTTTAGTGGGTACCATCCCCACCTAGGTTTTTCCCCTAACAAATTTTTCCTCAAAAATAAATCATGGTGTTATGATGTTATGTGTGCTCATCCTATTTTGTTTTCTTTCAGTTATTTGTGGTTTCAAGATTTTGTATTGGATTAATAAAATTAATAATACTACTATACCAATTCACCCCCCTCTCAGTGCTCCATAATCCTAACAATTGGTGTTAGAGGCTAGTTCCATGGAAGAAGTTTAAAATCTTGAGGGAGATCCTGATGGAAGTCCGTAGAAGTATTAATAATTAGATTTTGAATTTACTTGAAGATTCATAAAAATCCAATGCCCCTATCCTTGATCTAGAAGAAAAGTTGAAAGAGTCTGATAGATGTATTGAAATCTTTAAATAGCAATTGACATAATCTAGAGACAAGAAGATAGACCTTGTGGATCAACTATCAGAGAAAGCTAGTGACTCTACACTTGCTGGAGAAGACAAAACTAAAGAGTATGATTTGATTGCAAAGGAAAGAGACAACCTAAAGAGTGAGATGAAATCCATAATAATCAAGATGACTAAGGAGATAGAAGAAAATAAGATTTTTGAGCAATTCTTGAAGGCTAAAATCAAAGAATGTTATAAGTTGAATAGCGAAGTTTGATAGTTGCAAGTTTATCTCAAAGAATCTAAACATAATGAGTAAGAGTTGGACAGAGTAAATGAGATATTGAGAAGAGATCTTGCATTGGCTAAGGAAATTCAATAAAAGTTTAAATCTAGCATTAAAAATCTTGATGAGAAAATTGTGAATCAAAGGGCACCTAAAGAAAAGAAAGGATAGGGATTTGAGAAAGAATAAAGCTCTGGATCTAGTTGGGAAAGTAATGATTCATGTAGAAAGAAGGAAGAACCTAAAAGGACACCTACATTGCAAAATTTAAATGGAAGATACTCTACATGTAGTAGGTTTGGGCACAATGCAAAGGAGTGCAAAAGAAAGATTAACACATTTTTAGGCTATTGTTTCATCTGCTACAATTATGCACACAAATCAAATGAATGAAATTCCAAATGAACTATCCTATGAGCTTATGAAACACCACCTTCTTTAAATACAACAACTTTGGACACATAGTGAAAGATTGTAGATTGAAAAACCCAACTAATTAGAGGTATGTAAATTTGAAGGTTATATTTTATAAATGCAATAATTTTGGTCATATAATCGAGGACCCTTTGGATTCCAACAATGGGATATGAAGTGGGCCCTGATATTTTGGTTAGGTATGTTGAGGAGATGTTGATCAAACCAAAGGATCCTAATGCTGAAAGGGTTGATACTTATGTAGAGAAGTATTAGGAAGTTCATAGTAGTCTTCATGATGTAGCTAGGAGAAAGAAGATAAAGAAGATGGTTAATTTTATTATAGAAAAGGAAGGCATAAGAAATGATCAAATAAAAGAGTTGAGGAAGAATGTAGAGGAGAAAGAGAAGATTAGTTCAACCCAAGTTGAATCGATTGATGTTGAGAACAAAACATCACTTCCTCCACCTATTTCTATACCACCTAGTCAAAGGACAACCATGAGTGTATCCAAAGATTTGGTTACTCCTCCTGAGAAGAAGATGACTGAGAAATCATAGTCTATAATGGTGAGGAGAAAGTCAAAATAGAAGATTATTGGTCCACATAAAAGAGATAAATAAAATGAGGATGTTTCATCCACTGATTCAGATTTGACAAAGAAGAAAAGAAAGACTAAAGGAGCACTAACAAAAAGAATTGTCAAGGACATACCTATGAGTTTCAGTAAGAATGAAAATATTGTTAACAAGATTTGGTATAAAGTAACTAAACTTGGTATTTTGGTTGAATTTAAGAAGTATTATCATTTATTTGATGAGAAAGAGTGAGTGAGACTTAAGCAAGAAGTGATTAAATTCATTTGAACAATTTGATCAAATCACGAGTTTAGATTAAGGATCATATACTTGATGAGTTGTACAACAACTTCGAAGAAAGGAGACTACTTGTAATTGAGGAAGACTGCAGGATTAGACAGGTAGCTATCTCTAAGACATTTCTTGTTATTAGTAATGATGAGAGTAAAAATTTACTAGATGAAGCAAAGAAGATATTGTTGACGAAAATGAGAATTAATATTCTCATGAATGGAAGATCAGAATAAATCATAGCAGAAACAAATGGTTATATACTTAGTAAAATGCTTATTGAGTTTATACATGATGCATCAAAGAAGGACCCAAAGACAAAGAGGAGAGAAGATAAATATGCTATGCATAAACCATCTACTTCCTCTGGTATGGAGCTAGATCTCTTTATATCCAGTGTACCTATTTCTTTGAGTACTATAGAAGATGATGGAGAAGATATCCTAGGAGTAATGAATTAAAAGTTTGAAATATCAGTAGAGGAAGTTGGAGAAGTAATACCTAAGAAAGACTATATTATTGATAAGCCAGATGAGGTAGAGACTAAAAAGGAGATCGATGAACATATTGATGATGTTCAAGATCTTGATGCTATGAATGTTGTAGATATTGAGATCTCTGATGGACAAGATGTAAGTACAGATGAATAGGAAAAGAAATCAGAAGAATGCATTGAACATAGAACATCGAAAGCTCATGCAGAGGATAAAACAAAGTGACAAACAATATGTATATCCATAGCTCCCAAAAAAATAATTAGAAGGCTCAATTTAATTTTCACAATGTAGTGCCAATGTAGTATTGTACTATCATAGCATTTAGAAATCAAATCATTTTAAGTTAAAAAGAACCTTACAACTAGTCAGCAATGAGGTACCTTAAGGTTATGATTGTAGAGATTATGATCTAGAGTCTTAAATCTTGAGGTCAAATTTTATTTACTAGCAGTCAACAATGAAGTACAATAAGGTTATGGCGATATGAAGTCTTAAATTGCAGACATTGAAATTTCTTAAACTTGAATTAAGAACATAATCTTGAGAAATATGGTCAATGAAATAGAGAAATTAAAGTACTTAGTTTTAGGCAAATTTTGGTCACCAATTTCTATTTTTTTAACTTTTGATTGATTAATGATCATTTCATGGTGTTTTCTACAAGATAACATGAATATTTTAAAAATGTCAGTCCACAATATTAACTAGTAAAGAATATTCAACATGAATATAATTCACATCATTATCATACTAAAAAGATAACAAACTTCATAATAAGCACAACAAGGTATTCCATTTCAAATGTCCAAAAAGAAAAAAATGAAAGAACCTTCATTCAGAAGATGCGTGAGAGTGTACAATCTCTCACTACATTCTAAGATTAAATGTCTTATTAGATATTGAATTCAATAGAAGCAATACATACATTCCACTTCAAATAATCTGATAATATTGTTCTAAATAGTTGAGGGCTTATGTGATAATAGTTGAAATAGGTGAGGCTTGACCCTTTGGTGAAATGGTGGGGATTTTTTCCTATAGTGTCAACACCCAAGATTCAAATCTCCATAGGGTCACTCTCTATCATGTTAATAATTGAGAGCTTTTGCTTTGACCCTTGGTGAAATAGTGCCAGGGCTTCTTTCTTGTAGAGCTTACACCTAAAGCTCAACAATTTTGGTCTTGACCCTTTGGTGAACTGGTGGCTAGGCTTATTTCTTGTAGTGGAAAAAGCTAAGTTTCAAATCCCTATGAGGTCGCTCTCTACCCTATCAAAAATTACTATACTTTACCTTGACCCTTGGTGAAATAGTTGGGCTTCTTACTTGTAGAGCTTACAACCAAGGTTCAACAATTTTACAACCAAGGTTGAGATTCCCATGAGGTCTCTCTCTACTATGTCAAAAATTAGGATTCTTTACCTTGACCCTTGGTGAAATAGTGGGTATTCTTTCTTGTAGAGATTACAACCAAGGTTCAATAATTATTTGGGCTTGACCATTTGGTGAAATGGTGGGGCTTCCTGCCTATAATATAGACAACCAAGGTTGAAATCCTCATGGGGTTTCTCTCTACCATGTCAATAATTAAGATCTTTTACTTTGACCCTTGGTGAGATAGTGGGGCTTCTTTCCTGTAGATATTACAACTAAGGTTCAACAATTTAGTGTTGGATATAGGTGTGGAAAGGTAACTACTGAGAGGGGAGGGGTGAATTAGTACTTCAAATATCTTTTAAACTTTTCTAAAATTTCATTCATTTACTGATTACTTAACCTTTGCATGCATTACATAAAAATAAATAAATATAAGATAAAGATCACATTACACAATAATTTTGGTATTACAAAAATCCTTGTTAGAGGATAAAAACTATAGTGGAGATGACACCCACAACTCTTCACTACTACAGGAATAAATTTTCTCGATTGGAGCTAAAATTCTTAGCTATTTATGATAGCTTACCCTGTTAAAGGTATTAATCTGGTTAATATTTCTAAGATTGCTAAGTCTACTCTATTAAGTAATTTCACAACTCTAATCTAAGAATTATACCATGTTAAAGGATTTATACATAAAATTTGTTAAGATGTGCTCGGTTGAGAGACTTATACAATTCTAATTAACCTTTAATCAGTAATAACAAAATTTCAATCCAATTTTTATCAGAAAATGCTTATCAGGCTCTATGTGCTCATCAATCCATTACCTCATACTGTGTATCCATCATACTAACTAATTCAATACTCGGTAGCTTGATTCTGAATCTCTTCCTCAATAATATGATACTTGGTAGCTACTATGTTTATTCCCCTTCTTCTCTAATTTACAATCTCCAATTTCTCTTCACACATTCATAGGCTAGCATTCCATTGATCTTTTCACTTTGATCTTCTTATATACAATTTCTTGAAGTAGTGCTAGAATTTCTAGAATCTTCATCTTCAAGTGGTGGTAGCATTGGGTATACTTCTAATGCAGATCCATTCTTAATTATCATTGGCTGAACTCACCTTGTAATCATGTATATTCATTTTATTTCAATCTCCAATGTTCTATTATTTGATCTCCTCAAGATTTGTAAGCTATTTTCTGATCGGTGTCCAGGTTCAATGTACTTAGATTTCATCTGGTGTGAGATTGCCCTTCTTGGTAATACATTTTCTCTATCTTGGTAGCTAAGTTCTCTTATCGGTTAGGTTCTTGGTAGAAAATGGTTCTTGGTGCTCGGTTCTTCCTTGCTCAGTGTCTATACTTGCTTTCTTTAACTAAAATTCATTGTTAACTAATTCCTTTTACCGACTGCTTTCTCTTTCTTACTGACTCATGTCTTTTGCCTTACCGAATGACTTTGACAAACATAGTGAACTCCATATAACTAATGACCAAAAACATTCTCTTAGGAGTATCAATCTACCCCTTTTGCATTAGTTTGGTATGTTTTTTAAAAACCTTCAAATTTTCAAAATCTTCAAATTCATATATCAAAATTTTGTCCTGGCCTATATCTCTTCTTCCTTGATAAAACTTATTACTCCCCTGAAGTAATAATTTTGGTACATCTCAATAATTTATATATCTATTCTTTCTCTGCTATGTATATATTCCCCCTTATACTTATACTTGTATATTCCCCTTTTTATCTATATTCCCCCTTTTTTAACAAAAAGACCAAAATATTTACCTGCTATCCGACGTGGGGATCTTATAAAAAATTCCTATGTATTTTTCCTATACATCCTTCAATTGTTAGGATTTTGTAACACTAAGAGGGGGGTGAATCAATGTTATAATACTTTACTGAATTCTTCAACTTCTTTACTTTCCTTAAGAAACAAATAAGGATCTAACAAAAAATGAACAACCATGCAACAAAGAAAAACATAGAAGAACTCATAGTTCACCATATTTTTTTTCAAGGAAACCCTAACCAAGGGAAAACCCCAGTGGGGATGGTAACCACAATGTTCTGCATTATGAATCTTGAAACCTTGTTACGAGTTCTAGCTCTATTAGGAGCTAGTTAATATAGTATAAGAAGATCCCTGTTAGGGGATGTATACAATAAGACCCATGTTAAGGAGTCGACACTGTTAAAGGAAAAAAAACCATGTTAGGGGTGTACAATAGGTGCAACAACTCTTACAACAAATCTACTGCCTAGAATACAAACAGTTAACACAGTATCTCTAGAAGAACTCCTCTTGTTCTCCTTCCTCATGATCTTTGTTGTATACTTTAGATATTTCACAATTCACATCCAACAACATTACATCCATATATTATCATTTTTCATACTTACTTTTACAAAAGTGTCTACATATTTATACCATGTTAGGAGTATAACTAAAAATTTATTCAGAATCACTCTTTATAAAACATCAAGCACAATTGCACACTTCATTAACATCCTTAGTCAACCTCAAATCCAAGACATCATCCAAAAATAAGTTTCCAAATATTCACAAATTCAGCCTCAATGATTGCTAGCATGTTATGCTCTATTTACTGTCTTTGCATCTAATCAACTGAACATATCTCTCTGATTCATCAATACTAACATGTGTGACCTCACAGATGTGTTCATTAGTGTTCTACAAGCATGTCATTAGGATCATATGCCTCAATACAACTTTTTTGAAGCTAGCTAAGCTATTCTGTCAGACTGGGTTATTGAAATAGTCTGTGGACTTAGGCATTTTTCATTCAACAACTTCATTCAAACATAATCATCATATCCAATATGTGTGACCATAAAAATGATGAGTGTTTCCATAAATGATAACATTTCGTACATGTTCATATGTGTGCATGTGCTGAACACTTGCCAACAATCTCCCCCTTTGGCATTGATGGAAACACTTAGTGAAAAATGACTAAGTGCATCATCAAAGCAAAAAGTTAAAAGGAAATATAATGAAAAAATTAACACACAAAGATTCAACACATAAGCTTCAATAAAGTCCCTTTATTTATGTTTGTTGTACTTCATATTACACACACAAAATTTCTCTCTTTCTCACTTTAGTTGTGTCTCACTTCTCTCCCCATTACAATTGTCTACTCCCCCTTTACATTGTTCTCTCTTCCTCACATTACATTTGGCATTTTTCACTCTATCTATCCCCCTTTGACATCAATGGAAAAGGATACCAAAATTTCAAAATCAATTAAAAAATAAAAAAAAGAGTTAGAACATGCAAAATCACAACTTAAGTATCTACAACACATCTCTGTAGTTGGTCCTCAAAATTTGTATATTGGCATTCTATGAGTCTTTTATTTCCTCTACCATATGAATCATTCCACTTAGACTGAATGTGGCCTTGTCTATTGTCTCTACATCGGTAGGCACTAGTTCCTGAAATGTTTTGAAGCCAAGTTGTAAGTCCTCATAGGTTCTCTCCAAAACACTGATCTTTAGGGTAAAAATGTTCTTTAGTTCTGTAAATATCCTCTAAAATTGGTCTTTCTCTATTTGTAAGGTATGGATTTGATCCATGATCCTGTTAACTTCCTTATTCATGTCCATAATTTTATTATCTTGAAAATATTTAGAGAGGTTTTCCAAAGCCTCTTAATCCTATGCTATGATGTTTGATATATTCTTTACATGCTCGAGTGAAGTCATGCAAAGTCTATAGAGATCCTATCCATCCGTAAGACAAAATTTAATTTCCCTTTTAGTGGAAATCAATGTATTAAGATCACTCTTTATCCCATCAAGAGTATCTTTCATCCTTAACTTCTTAAAATCATCAACAACTTTGATTCTTGCAGCATCCTCTAATTTATCAAAAAAAAATTGTACTATACTTAGAACATTGTCTAGATTATCTACATTATCTCCAATATCATCAGGAGGTGTATTGAAAAAATTACTCAAAACTTGTGTGCTATGTAGTCTTGTCAACCTTCTTTTAAAATTTCTCCTTTGTCTTAGCAAAAGCAAGTACTGACCATTGCATCAAATCAGACACATCTATGTCCTCTAGGTTAGCTAGAAATAATTGGGAACCAATTGCCAACAAACTAGGTTTGGAAAAAGGAGTGATAGGTAGTAATCCTTTTGCACTAGGAGTGTTAATTTCCTTCTCCTCTTCCTTTTATTGATCTTTTTCCTTTTCTTGTTCCTTCTCTTTTCCTCCAATTTTGTCTTCTGCAACCTGTTCCTTTTCAAGAGTTTTCTCCTTTTCCTACTCCTTTTTTGTTGAATCTTCTTGAAAGATCTTAGGAGGCTCAAGATTCTCTACTATTGTATCAATTTTAGCCAATATCTCATTCATCTAAAATGGATCATGTCTATCCTTCTCTGTGTTCAATGAAATCCCAACATTATCAATATAAAAGTTTGGTAAGGTAGTATCTACTACCTCCAATTCTTCAGGCACATCAGCTTCCTCTACAAGTTTTACAATTTTGGGTTTAGTATAGATGATTACTGGGGTTGGAGTCCTTGTAGACCTTCCAAGATTAGCTCACTTCTCAAGGAGTAGCTGTACAACCTTGTCATGTGTTTCTTTCTCAACCTCATCATACTTTCGAGCCATAAACTTGATGATTCTAGTTTTAGTCCTTAATTTTGGCCTTAACTTCTCAAGCCAATTTACCATCTCATTCCCTTACATGGTAGGAATGTTTTGAAGAAGGATATCTTGTCTCATTTTTGTGTCTTCACCCAATGTTTTCTTCTTCCTTTCTTCTAATCTTTCAAATATTTCTTTGTTGATCTGACTTTCTATTTCAATTAAATTCTTCTTGAAAGTAAGAATATGTTCCAAAACTATGTCTTATATCTTACTTTTCTCTTCATCGTCATATCTGTCATAATAATTTTCAATAGAAGCTAGTTTACCTTCATTTTCTACTCTTTTCTCCAATACTTTTAGGAAAGGTTTGAACAAATGTCTTTTTGTTTCTTGACTTTTCTTTTTCTCTTCTTGTGCTTCTATCTTTTTTTTTGCTTCAAGCACTCTCAAGTTAGCCTCTTGAAGTTTTCTATCTTTCTCATCTTCTTCTTCCTTTTTCTTTTGTTCCTTAGTCTTCTCTATATCCTCTATTTCCATTACATGAACTTCTTCTTCTTGTGCCTATTCTTGTACAACCTTTTGTTGTTTTCCCTTTCTTTTTAAAGATGGAGGAGTAACAAATGTTATCCTATTTCTATCTGGTCCACTAGCCATGGCCTCTGGTCTAGCTTTAGGAGGTGTTTTGCCTTGTTTATTTTCTTGTGCAACTTGCCTCTCTGATATTCTCCTAGTTGGTGTACAAGTGTTATCCTTGTCCTTCTCTCCTTCTTCAACCTCCATAGCTTGAGGTGTTCCAATCTTAGGTTGAGGAGGGGTAATGTTATGTCTCTCCCCAAGTTCTACAACTTTTTATTTGACAATCTTCATTTTATCTTTGGTGATTCCATGTTTCCCTACTATTTTTTCAACAAGGGACTCAACTTTTCTTTCTTTTCTTCCCTTTACCATCTCTTCATTTACTCCAATATATTTTTCTTAATATGTTCCCCATATAATAATATTGGGGTCTTTAGTGGATTGTAAAACATGTTGAATATGTAACTCCAAAATGGTGTAATCAACTTCATAGACCATAGGAGTAGCCCATAAAGTTCTAGGTTCAACTGCTTCAAAGAATGTACTATCAGTTTCTACCACGAAACAAATTTCATCCTTATACAAGTCAACTAATCTCCAAGGGATTATTTTCCTTTCATGCATTTTCTTCTGAAAAAGCTTCATCATGCTTTCAAATTCAACATATCTATTTTGTTCATCACTTCTCCTTATACTCTTCATCTTCAACTACCATTTTATATTCCATGTGAATGTATTTATGGTATAGGAGCACCAAGGCCAAGCATAAAGGTTAAGGAGGAACACCAGGGTCACTCATAGATCCTAGGGGGAGTTGAAGACAAACCATGAACATGATGGGTCATTTTCATTGTAATAAGACCAATTTTGGTCATTTGATTATATTTTGGTAGTATGTTGATCATTTTGTAATAAGATCAATCATGTAAGCCATTTTGGCACTAGAGGCTAGAAGAGAACTCTTTGAGGTCACTTGATTATCCAAGTGTAAATGAGGTTGATGAAGACCAATAAGGTCAATATTGGGTGTAAGTTTGCCATTAGAGCAATTAAAAGATGTAAAATTCACTAAAAGTGCAAAAGCATGTAATATTGCCTAATTGGCACAATAGGCCTATAAGGGCTAGTAGAGGGTTTAAGGTCTTAAGTATTAGGATTTGATCCTAAGGGGAATTTAGAAGTTGATATAAATTCTCATGGATAAAGAGTTGTTGAGTTGACAACTATGTTTTCAAATTGACAACAATAAATTAAAATGCAACAATCAATTAATTATTTGTTGTCGGTTTGGTAGGGAGTTATAATTGTTATCCAACTTGGAGAGGTTTATTTAGGTAGTGTGTGCATGAGTGTGAGAAGATAGAGTTTAGGGAGTTTGATAGGGGTGTGTATCAATAAGGAAAGGAATATAAACACAGTTTAAATCAATAAACCAATTCATTTCTTGCAATTGGCACAGTCTTGGCCATCATGGCATAGTCCCTATTTCTGGGTTACTAAACTCTTCATTAAAATGAAAAATTGATTGGGAATGAATTAAACCAGGCATGGTTTAAGTTTCTTTCATTTCCATGTACTTGATATATTGTTTTGTTAAGATTTGAGGAAAAAGAGTCCAAGTTTATCTTGACTATTCTTGAATAGTGTTTTGTGCAATCAGACAATTATGTTGAAGTCACAATGATTGCATAGGCTCTCTTACTTTTTGTGGTTAATGTGGATTGTGGGAGAAGCCTATCACTATACTATATGTTCCATTAGGAGTTTTACTGGAGGGATGGATAGGAGATTGAAGAGGAAGAGCTCTAATTGAGATAAAGTGTTGATTGAGGATATGGAGTGGATGGACCAATCAAGGTTTGAGAGATCCACTTGAAGGAGGGACACTTTTTTATGACATGTTATGCTTATAAATTTTCATTGAATGGTATAAGATCCATTGTGAGGATCTAGCTATGTGTGGAGGAGTCATTTTGACAAACCCCTAGGCTAGTGTCCTTAGGAGTGAGGGTTTGGTGATTGGGATGTAAAAACATGGTGGAATAAACTATAAAATATTTTGATTTAGATCATATGTAAACTTTGTTTAATGGTTGGGAGGTTTGGGGATAAATGGATTTAGTAGTTACTTTGTAAATGGAGGGCTAATAGGGCTATTTGTAGGGTATTAGGGTATTGGTGTGGTTAAATCTTCCAAAGGAGTAATAGGTGATTTTGACACATCTTATGTAATAGGGAAAAGAGTATCTGGATATGCTCTTATTTTTGTAAGTCTTTTGGGAAAGTTTTGTGTAATCCTTGGAAACCCATTGAACATAGCTACTGGGAATTAGACCTAGTTAGCACCCGGGTAAGGGATTGTTGATGGATTAAGTTGGTTGGATGAAACCAGTGGTTGTATTGAGGGACATTGGGTTGTTTATAAGGTGTGGAGCCTATTGGTGGCATAAGGGATTTATTTGTGCTCTGATTATGTTATGGTGTGTACTGGATCAATGAGGATGATCCTAGTGATAGGATTACAACCAATTAAATATATTAAAGGAAATTTTGACAACTGATTGGATATTTGAAAAATAGTGATTGATGATCACCGAGCTAGTAAGGTATATGTGAGACATTAAATTTGTTAATGTGTTTTCATTAATGTCAACTAGTTTTGACGTTACTTGTCATGATGGTTACACATCTTAAGAAGGAAATGATGGTGAATGAATGAGATATCTACATGAAGATGAGATGGATGAGAAAGATATGGATATGATATTCAATGCGTAGCTTATTGATGAGTCTATGACACTATGTTAGTGACTTGATTGTATTACATGATTTTTTTATGAGTTGAAGATCAAGACTGAACAAGTTTATGTGGTTGGTAAATGAAGAATTCGGTATACACCAAGTTGAAATAGTGTACACCAAGAAAGTGTAGTTTATACCAAGTATGATATTAACTGAGTTCATTATCATTGACATAACATGGTATTTACCGAGTGAAAGAATTAAATGAAACTTATGACTGTCGACTAAAGATGATGAGCTGGAAAATTATTGATGATTCCAAGCTAAAAGACAATGTTTGTTATGATGATCAAATGGCTGACAAAATTCATGGATGATCAGATGAAGGATATTGAAACATGTTAATGACACAACTGCTGAGGAAGGTTAAAGTGGCAAAATAAATCATGAAGATTAAGAGGAAAAATATATGGATGGAAATAAAATGGTTTATGATGTCTATAAAAAGAGACAAGAGATTTCTTATTAAGTCTGCTGGAGAATTCACTTGAGAGTATTGTATTCATATGAAGTTGATCAAACCAGTTGAAGAGAAAACCAAGCAATTCTATAGAAAACACCGAGTGTATGAGAAAGCAATTACCAAGCATAACAGAGTTGGAGGAAACAAAGAGATTGAATTGAGATTATTGACTAGAGGTGTTTTGAGCTTAGAATAGATCTAAAAATATGCAAAATAAGTTGTATATGAATCAAATCATTACTGTAACTACATTCTAACCATTTATATAGATAAATGTCTTAACCGAGTGGGACTTAACAATCTTTATATTTCAATATGACATTCAATGAATGTTGATTGTTTTCTTGTTGACCCCATAGTGAATAATGTTTGGTCATGGAGAATTGTTAGTGATAAATCCTCTAACCAGGTCACACCTTACAATGTGGTTTGTAACCTTTAACAGGGTTGGCTCTTAACTGAGCTCACTTCAAAAGAGTCAATTATTTTGGGTTATCAGTCCCAGGTGGTTTTTCCCCTAATAGGTTTTACATGTTAAAAATCAAAGTGTTATGTGTATGGATGTGTTGAATTGTTATTTTACTTTACACATTACTATAACTAGATTGATCGATAAATAAAGTAGTTAATTTACTTCTATTCAATAGATGAATAGAAAGACACAATTGATATCTTACCTAGTTGATTAAATTGTTTGAAAGATTTGTTTTATACACCAAGGAGTGTTTGAGACTATAGGATAACTAGAATTAACTGATTTACCCCCCCTCTCAGTTATCTAACAATTGGTATCAGAGAATAGAGTTCTTGAAAGAAAATTTTGAAGGACTTAAGAAAAAGATCACAAGATGTATAGGAGAGAGTTGCCAAAGCTGAACAAAGACAACTTCTCAACATGCCAAAGAAGAATGAAATTTTATCTATCAGGGATTGGTGAGTCTATTACATACTACTTTGAAAATGATTTTATCTTACCCACTAGACCTTTGGCTATTGATCAAATGAGAGAAAGACATGAACACAATGCTATGATGATACAGATTTCTTCTTCCTTATCAAATGTCTAATTTGAAGATGTTAATACATGTACAACTGCTAAATAGATGTGAGACAAGCTCACACTAGTTCATGGAGCAGATGTGAATGTGCTAAGGGTTAAAGCTAAAAGTCTAAGAGGAAAGTTTCATGACATGAAAATGAAAGAAGGTAAAAAAATATCTCAGTACAATAACTGAGTCAAGGAGGTTGTGAATTCTATCTGAGGAGCAGGTGGATTTATTGATGAAGAAATTATGGTAAGAAAAATTCTTAGAACCTTGTTACCTGCCCATGCTATTAGAGTTTCTACAATTCATGAAATGAGATTATCTCCTGGTAATAATATAGTCTAATCAGTAGATTGATTGCATTTGAGTTGAACAATTATGACAACAATATTGTTCCTACTGTTGAATCTACATTTATGTCATCTCTGAAAATTGGTAAATCAAGCTACAAACATAAGATAAGAAATCAAAGTGATAGTGAAAGTGAAGTGGATGAACTTGATGAACTTGAAGCATTAATGGATATAATATTTTAAAAAGGTAAAGGAAAATATAGAGGTAAACTACCCTTGGTATGTTTTAGATGTAAAGAGATTAGGCATATTGCTGCTAGATGTCCTAATAGGAAAGAAGATGAGAAAACAAATGAAAGATCTAATGAAAGGAAGTATGATAAAAGAGATAATCAAGATCACAAAGGCAACCGACAGTATAACAAGAGAGACAACCGAGATTACAAAGATAAAGTCAAGAAGGCATGTTACCTAGTTGAAGCTGATGATGATGATGACACCGACATCGTCACTGACGAAGACATAGAAGTGATATTTGTGGATTTGAAAGAAGATTATGAAGAAGAAGAAAGATATGTTGAAACAACACTTATTTCTAAAGTTAGAAAGAATGATACTTTAATTATTGATAGTGGTTGTACACATCATATAATTGGTGATGAAGATAAATTTGAATACCTTGTATATTATAATGGTGGATCTCTGAATATGGGAAATGATACACCTTGTGTAGTGAAAGGAAAAGGGTCTATATTGGTTGAAAAGACATAATTATAATATGTTGAGTGTAGCATAGCTAAATAATATAGGTCATCGAGTTGCATTTGAAAATAGAAAGGTGAAAATATATGAGGAGACTGGAAAGATAGTCGGTACTGGTGAACAATCAAAAGGTAATTTATTTTATCTTGACAATGCTGAGACTTCTTGTTTATTGGCTAAAAATGAAGATGTATGGTTGTGGAACAAGAGTTTATGTCATGTGAATTTTGACAACATGATTAAGATCAATACGAAAAGAAAAGTTAGAGGTTTACCGAGCATATCTAAACCTGACCATGTTATGTGCAAACAATGTTAAATGGGGAAAATGTCAAAATCTAATTTTCAGAGAAATTTGTTTTCATCTAATGGTATTTTGGAGTTAGTTCATACTAACTTATGTGGTCCTATTAGAGCTTAGAGTTATTATGGAGACATATATTTTATCTTATTTGTTGATGACTTCTCTAGAATGATGATTGCCATGTTCTTGAAAGAAAACTCTGAAGCTTTCAAAATGTTTAAGTGGTATAAAGCTAAAGTGGAAAAAGAAACTGGTGAAGAATTGAAATTCTTAAGATCAGATAGAGGTGGTGAATTTATTTCTGATGAGTTCACTAATTTTTGTAATGAGCATGGAATTAAGAGACAGGTTTCTACACTGAGAACACCCCAGCATAATGGAATTGCTGAAAGGAGAAATAGGTAAATTGTGGATTGTGCTAGAACACTGATGATTGAAAAAGATGTTGCACAAATGTATAGGAGAGAAGCTGTTAATATTTTTTTTTACACACTAAATTGAGTTCTACTGAAGAAAGAGTCAAACAAGACACCTTATGAATTATGGTATGGCTACACACCTAATGTGAGTTATTTCAAAATATTTGGAAATAGATGTTACATATTGAAAGATGGTAGAAATGAGAAATTTGATTTAAAAGGTGATGAAAGAATATTTCTAGGATATTCTACTAAAATCAAAGCTTATAAATGTTTGAATTACTAACAAGATGATTGAAAGTGAAAATGTGAGAGTTGATAAATTTGCTGAGAAGAATGATGAAGAAAGTAAAAAGGAACCAGAAGACTATGGTAGATTTGTTTACATTGAGGAACTGACACTGTACTTGAGCAACATCTTGGAGTTATTGAGCAATAGGGTAATGCTACTGAGAATTAGTCTATACAAACTGAGAATCAAAAAACTATTACTGATGAAGATCATGATCATGCACTGAGTGGAGAACACATTGAAGAACAGAGAACTGAACCTATACTTGTTAGATATGTAAGAAGACATCATCCACAAAATTAGATAATTGGAGATAAGAGAGCAACAATGATGACACGAAGTAAGTGGAGAAACCAAACATGCTTTTTTTGTGAATTTGAGCCTAAAACTGTTAGAGATGCATTGGAAAATGATGAATGGTTCAATGCAATGAATGAAGAGATTGAGAAGATACAAAAGAACTAGACATGGACATTGGTACCAAGACTGAAAGACAAGAATTTGATTGAAACCAAATGTATATTAAAAAAAAAATTGAATGAGAATGAAGATGTCACTAGGAATAAAGAAAGACTAGTATGTAAAGGTTATGCGCAAGAAGAAGGGGTTGAATATGGTGAGACTTTTGCACCAGTTTCTAGACTTGAAGGAGTAAGGATATTGCTTGCATATGCTTCTTACAAAGGATTCAAATTTTATGAGATGGATGTTGAATCTTTATTTCTGAATTGGATACTTGAAGACAAGGTTTACATTGAACAACCTGAAGGTTTTGTTGATTTGAATCAGAGGAATATGGTATGTAAGTTGCACACAATGTTATATGGACTAAAAAAAGCACTGAGAGCATGGTATGAAAGATTACATTCCTATTTAATAAGTATTGGATATGTTAGAACAAGTGACAATAACAATTTGTATTTGAAAGGTGAAATTGATTACAAGATTCTTATTGCTGAATTTTTTGTTGATGATATCATATTTGGAGGACATGATAACTTACACAAATCATTTGCTAATGAAATGAGGAAAGAATTTGAAATTTCAATGTTCAGTGAGATTAAATTTTTTCTTGGCTTGAAAATATTACAACAAACTGAAGGCATATACATCACACAATCAAAGTATATCAAAGAAGTATTGAAGACATTCGATATGGAGGACTCAAAACCAGTTGATACACCTATGGTCACTAGATGCAAATTGACAAAGGATGACAAGTCCACCAAGGTAAATCAGACCTTGTATAGACCTATGATTGGTAAATTGATGTATGTTGTGCATAGTAGACCAGATATTGCACATGCAATTGGAATTGTAGAAATATTTTTTGCTAATCCTAAAGAATCACACTTGATTGTTGTGAAAATAATTTTGATATACTTGAAGAATACTCAAAACTATGGTTTATGGTATGAGAAAGAAGGCAATTATGAACTAAAAGTTTACACAAATGTGGATTGGGATGGAAATATTGATGATAGAAAGAGCACTACTAGTAGAGTATTCATTTTGGGAGAAAGATTGGTTACTTGGATAAGTAAGAAATAAGGATGCATTTCTTAGTCCACTGTAGAAGTAGAATATGTTGTTTTTGTTGCTAATTGTTCAAACATTGCATGGATTAAATAACTATTGGAAGATATGAATGAGGAGATCACTAACCCAGTGATAATTTATCTTGATAACACAAATGAAATTAATATTTCTAAGAACCCAGTTATGCATGCAAAGACAAAGAATATTTCTATTAAGTATCACTACTTGAGGGAACACATTCAAGAGAAGGAAGTAAGATTGGAGTATGTGAAATCACAAGAGAAACTTCCTGATACTTTTACTAAACCCTTATTGAAGGACACATTTGAATACTTGAGGAGTAGACTAGGGATCCATCCCCTGTCTATCAGTCACTAAGGTGATTAGGAGGTTGCATAAACCTATAGTTTATCAAAATATCAAATGATGTTGATGCATAATGTTCACACTTTTGGATTCCTAAGTTTGTGAAAACTGACAGATGGAAGACAAACTAAAATTGAATATCAGTACATGCAAGGTACTAGATCTAAACCGAATAACAAAGATACTAATTTGGCTTCTATAGAGCTATTTATTTTCTTTTTGGCATTTTTATCAAAGGGAGAGAATATACATGAAATATTTATCTATAGAGAGATTAATAGAGAGATATTAGTTAGAACAGAAGATAAATGATTAAACATATTAAATGTATAAGCTAGGGAGAGCTTACTAAGTTATAACATTTTCATATAGTGTTATAGAATAGATGTTTAGTATTCTATTGCATTTTCATATTGTGTTTCCATCAATGCCAAAGGGAGAGATTGAAAGAACTACAACTGATCAAATATCTTAAAGGAAAGTTTGACAATTCATTGGATATTTGAAAGACAGTGATTGATGATCATAGAGCTACTAAGGTATATATTAGACATTAAATCAGTTAATGTATTGTCATTGATGTTAACTAGTTTTGACTTTACTTATCATGATAGTTACAAACATATTAAGAAGGAAACAATGGTGAAGGAATGAGATATCTACATGAAGATGAGATGGATGTCAAAGATATGGGTATGGTATTCATTAGGTAAATTATTGATGATTCTATGACACTATGTTAGTGACTTAATTGTATTACATGATTCTGTTATGAATTGAAGATCAAGAATGAACAAGTTTATGTGGTCAATAACTAAAGAATTTAGTATACACCAAGTTTAAATAGGGTACACTGACCAAGTGTAGTATATACTGAGTACAATATTAATTGAGTTAGTTATCACCGACACAACACAATATTGACCAAGTGAAAGAATTAAATGGAACTTATGAATTCCAACTAAAGATGATGAGCTAGACAATTGTTGATGATTATGAGGTAAAAGATAATATTTGTTATGATGATCAAATGACTAACAAAATTCAAGGATGATCAAATGAAGGAGATTGAAATGTGTTAATGACATAACTTCCAAGGAAGGTTAAAACAACAAAATCAATGGTGAAGATTAAGAGCAAAAATCTATGGATGCAAATAAAAAGTTTTATGATGTCTATAAAAAGAGACAAGAGATTAATTATTAATTCTATTGGAGAATTCATGTGAGAATATTGCATTGATGGGAAGCTAGCCAAACTAGTTGAAGATAGAACCAAAAAATTTTGCAGACAACACTAAGCATAAGAGAAATAAATTACTGAGTAGAATAGAGTTGGAGGAAACAAAGAGATTGAATTGAGATTATTGACTAGAGGTATTTTGAGCTTAGCATAGATCTGAAAATCTAAAAAATAAGTTGTATTTAAATTAGATCATTACTATAACATTCTAATCATTGCTACAAATAAGTATCTTAACCGAGTGGGACTTAAAAGTCTTTATATTTCAATATGACATTCAATGAGTGTTGATTTTTTTCTTGTTGACCCATAGTGAATGTTTGGTAATAGAGAATTGTTAGTGATAAATCCTCTAACTAGGTCAAACCTTATAGTCTATTTTGTAACCTTTAATAGGGTTGGCTCTTAAGCAAGCTCACTTCATAAGAGTGAATTATTTTGGGTTACCGGTCCTAGGTGGTTTTTCCCCTAACATGGTTTCCATGTTAAAAATCAAAGTGTTATATGTGTATGGATGTGTTGAATTGTTATTTTACTTTACACATTACTATAACTAGATTGATCGGTAAATATAGTAGTTAATTTACTGATATTTAGTAGATGAACAGAAAGGCATAGTTGATACCTTACCAAGTTGCTTAAATTGTTTCAAAGATTTGTTTTATACCTCAGGGAGTGTTTGGGACTGTAGGATAACTAGACTTAACTAATTCACCCCCCTCTCAGTTATCTAACACCTAGTGAAGAAAGTAGTTTGGTGTTGTTACAAAGAAAATGGAGTCCCTCTTGAATTTGATAAATGTAAGTCCACCTAGGCCTCTACATCAGGTGGTATTAGAGCTTAGGAGAATCCTAGGTGAAGTGGTGGAGAAGTTCTTTTTGGGATTTGCAAGGTTTAGAGTCCTTTGTTGATTCTAAGAGTTGAATTATCCTCTGAAAGTATTCCAAAGTGGTGACTTGATATCTGATGAATCCTAGATTAATATGAGGAGATGGAAATGACCAGGAGTGAAAGAGAGTTGGCTAAGTTACTAAAAGAATACTTGGATGAAGGAAGAAAAAGTAATGAAGAAAAGAAGGAAAAATATAAAAAGAGAAGAAGAGGGAAGAAAAGATAAGAAGTCTAGAAAGAGACTTGAAAGAAGGTGAAGAAATATTGAGAAGACTTAAGGAGATGCTTAAGGATTCTACAAGTTGGCACTTAAGGTTAAATAGGAAGGTGAAATGGCCTAATAAAAGGCTAAGAGAAGCAACAAGGAAGAAGAGAAAGGTTGAAGAAGAGGAGGGTGCAAGGAAGGGTGCTCTTGGAGAGGAAGTTACACCTATGATGGAGGGTGTAAGGGCTCGATATGGAGTCTTGATTGATATTGGAGGAGATAGCATAGAGGCAAGTCTAAAAAGGCTTGAGGTAAAATAACTTGACTTATGGGAGAAATTTTCTTCTATCTAGTTGAAGAATGAAAAAGTTATGGAGGTGTTTTGGAGGCACAAGAGGGAGAAGGCTTCAATGAAGAAACTAAGTTTGCAGAGATAGGCCATGAGGAGGCTCAAGAAGTGATAATATTTTCTCCTCACACAGAGATGGCACAAGTTGAATCAAAAATGTAGGTTGGCATGATGGTGAGAAAAAAGAAACAAAAACATAAGCAAGAAATGATCACCTTGGTGAGAGGAGGCAAGTAAAAATACAAGATGAAGATGCAAGAAGAGATGACAAAATAGTTCAAAGAGGACCTATATTTTCCTAAGGTCAAGATGAAGGCCTAAATTGTTTTTACATTGTTTTGTTTGTAGGTTCCCAATAGGACTTGAAAAATCATTAAAGCTTAAGAGCATGGTGTAGGAGCACCAAGGCCAAGCATAAAGGCTAAGGAGGAACACCAGGATCACTCATAGACCCTAGGAGGATTTGAAGATAAACCATGACCATGATGGTTTAGTTTCATTATAATAAGACCAATTTTGGTCATTTTATTATGTTTTGGTAGTATGTTGATCATTTTTTAATAAGATCAATCATGTAAGCCATTTTGGCACTAGAGGCTAGAAGAGCACTCTTTGGGGTCACTTGATGATCTAAGTGTAAATGAGGTTGATGAAGAGCTATAAGGTCAATATTGGGTGTAAGTTGGCCATTAGAGCCATTAAAAGATGTAAAATGGACTAAAAGTGAAAACGCATGTAATATTGGCTAATTGGCATAATAGGCCTATAAGGGCTAGTAGAGGGTTTAAGAGTTTAAGGTATTAATTATTAGGATTTGATCCTAAGGGGAATTTAGAAGTTTATATAAATGCTCATGGATAAAGAGTTGTCAGTTTGACAACTATGTTGTGAACTTGACAACAATAAACTAAAATGCAACAATCAATTAACTATTTGATGTCAGTTTGGGAGGGTGTTAGAACTGTTAACCGACTTGGGGAGGATTATTTAGGTAGTGTGTATGTGAGTGTGAGAAGATAGAGTTTAGGGAGATTGGTAGGGGTGTGTATGATTTAGAAAAGGAATGTAAACATAGTTTGAATCAATACACAAATTCATTTGTTGCAACTGGCATAGTCCTAGCCATAAGGGCACAATCCCTATTTCTGGGTTACTAAACTCTTCATTCAAATGTAAAATTGATTGGGAATGAATTAAACTAGACATGGTTTAATTTTATTTCATTTCCATCTACTTGATATATTTTTTTGTTAAGCTTTGAGATAAAAGAGTCAAAGTTTATCTTGACTATTCCTGAACAATGTTTTGTGCAATCAGTCAATTATTTGAAGTCGCAATGATTACATAGGATCTCCCACATTTTGTGGCTAATGTGGATTGTGGGGGAAGCCTATACATATACTATATGTTCCATTAGGAGTTTGTTTGCAGGGATGGACAAGAGATTAAATAGGGAGATCTCTAATTGAGAGAAAGTGTTGATTGAGGGTATGGAGTGGATCCACTTGAAGGAGGGCCACTTTTTATGACATGTTATGCTTAGAAATGTTCATTAGATGGTGTAGGATCCATTGGAAGGATCTAGTAATTTTTGGAGGAGTCATTTTGACAAATCCTTATGCTAGTGTCCCTAGGAGTGAGGGTTTGGTGATCAAGATGTTAAAACATGGTAGCATCTCCTATAAACTAGAAAATATGTTGATTTATATAAGTTGTAAACTCTTTTTAATGGTTGGGAGGTTTTGGGATGAATGAAGTTAGCATTTTCTTTGTAAATCGACAGCTAATAGGGCTATTTGTAGGGTAATGGGGTATTGGTGTAGTCAACTCATCCAAAGGGGTGATAGGTGATATTGACACATCTTATGTAGCAAGGAAAAGGGTATCTAGATATGCTCTTATTTTTGTGATTAAGAGATCATGAGAATAGGTCATTCACTTGATCTCCAAATATAACTGGAGTTAAATGTTCAATATGGAGATTCAGAGAATGAGTGTATTCACCCAATCTCCAAGTTTGACCATGGTTAGATATTGTATTAGGAGATTCAGAGAGAAATGTATTTGCCCATTCTCTAGATAATGCTATGGTTAGGAGCTACATTCAAAGAATAGGAGAATTAGGCAATTCACCCAACCTCTAGATTAGAGGTCAAACCTTGGGTTAAACTTAGAAACTAATCAACTTATAACACTTGTTCAATTCTAGTAGCTTCTGGGTAGAATGTGCAAGAAAAAGGCTAAAATATGAAGACTTAAAAGGGTGTAGAAATTTTATAGTCCAGACTATAAGAGAAACTCAAAAATTTTTTAAAATGTAACTACTCACAAATTTTTTACCTAGAGATTCAATTTTTACCAGAACATAGACATATTATATGTCATAAAAAATGACGGGATATGAGGAATCCAATGGCAATGATTAAATTCAGATTTGACTTGGTGGGAAAGAGAAGTAAAAGATTTTGTATTTCGGGTGCAAATTTGGAGGGAGAAATGGTTGCAAAGGTAAAGGAAGTTGCAGGAGACAAATTAGAAGAAGATTAAAATTTGGAGGGAAGATGAAGATATTTTGTGAAAATTGGTAACTGTCAGTTTGTTGAAATTGGCTTTGATTTTCCTTTATCTTTTCTTCCTCTCCATTGTTTTTAGGGGTGGATAAAAATCTCAGTGAGGAGAGCCTCTAGCATCAGTGTTGAGTCCTATAGGAATATTTGTCAATCTGAAATTTATTGAGATAGAGAAAGTCTACTTGAATATATTGGAATTCCCTTGCATATTTCTATTGTCTTCATGTATGAGTCTTGAGTTTTTCTTGTGTTAAATCTGTAAGGCATTTTTATCACATCATTTATAAGGTATTTATGGGGGTTAAGCTTAAGCTTCTTTCAAGGGAAGAATATGCCTTAAGGGAGATCTTTGAGAATTCATGGTTTATACAAAAAATTGATGACATAATGTGTTTAAGATAGGGTGATTTGAAAGGCACTTCACCTGGCTTTTGGGTGTATTTTAAATAGAAGTTTTATGTTGATGTATGCTTTCTATTTTACTCTTGGCCCTATGATAAGGCACTGGTTTGGTCTCAATTTATAGGCATTTAACCACCACTCAAAGCTTGAATGACTATTTACTTTTATGCATGTTTGAATAGCTGAGATGACTAAGTTTCTTTCAATGGTACAAACTACTATTGTAATTATTTGAAGAAGTAAATCTAATAGGTACACCCACATATAGCTAAGTGCTCAAAGTGAAGAAGGATTCAATCCTTATTAATTAGCCTTTTGTTGTTAGAATCAAGATTTTAGGAATCTTAGAATTCCAATCAAGCACTAAGGCTTGTATTTAAGGATCCTGCAAGAAAAAAATGCTAACAAATTGGCAACTCTATTGGGGAAGGAATGAAGGACAACAAGTTTGAGATGGTTGTTTCATTGCCTTGTCGAATCATCCCAAAGTTTGATCTCTTGGATAGAATCAAGTAAAAAAAATTGTTATATTATCTCACCGAGTGTGAGTGACGACTTCGAGTTCTTTGTTTTGATTAGTGCTTAGATTGAGAATGTAAAGAATTTGCAGTTCTGATGTAAACAGTTTTTAAATCCTGATGAAGTTTTGTGTTGGTTGGAAATAAATACAAAAGTAAATAAAATATTTTCCTCTGCAAGGAGGTGGTGACTCTATGAAAAAGGAACCTAATGGAGCCACAAAGAAGGCTCTAGATTTTCCCTATTTCCCAGTCAATGGTTTGAGTTTCATTTCAAATACTTCTAGGTATTTTGATAATCATATACAGATTTGTTTTTATGAAAATCAGTTGTAAAAGTATTGATTCCCTATCAAGTGATTTAAGCATTAAGTGAGGGTATGATTTTGTTAAATTTCATATGTAACCCACAAAAGTTCTTGTAGTATTTTCTTCATGGAAGACTACAGGCCCTTTTGTTTTGATGGCATTGAAGGTTCCCCTAATATTATTCCTACTAAGATTAGGAAATATTTTCCAGTATTTAGTGGTGATGGATCATATCCAGCGGGAGAACATTTATATGACCTTGTTGATTTAATGTATGAGGTTGTGATTGAACATGAAGATGTTGCAATGAAAATATTAGTGCAGTCTCTTACTAAAAATATGAGAGATTGGTTCTTATCCCTTCCATCATGTTCAATCCCTTCTTGGGATGTATTGAGAGAAACATTTATTAAATATTTTGATGAGATAGACGATGTTGATTAGTTTGAAGAAAAAATTGAGGATCATTACCAAGACACTAGTATCTCTGTTGATCACACCATCTGTGAAAATGATTATGAGGATTTACTCATTGAAATTGCTAGTCTCAAGAAGAAAATTGCAGAGAATGATGCTAAAGACAAAAGGTTGCAGGCGTTGGCTCTTCTTTTTATTGACAATGAAGAGGCCGATGATTTTGATGTTGATTCTCATTGTGTAGAAAATATTGATTATGATGCTGACAATGAAGTCAGTAAATATGAGGATGTTGAAGATGAGTCTATGGTTGATAATGTTTCCATTATGTCTGCAGATTTTTCTTCTTATCAACATGAAGGGGTAGTTTTCCTTTTTCAGTTTGAGAATGTTTTGTGTGAGTAGCCAGAAAATAAATATGATGCAGATGATGATTCCTGTTGTAACGGATTTGCACAAAATAATTCAAGAAAAGAAATGTCAGTCAATGTTCCAGATAGTGATGATGTTTGCAACATCAAGAGTGAGGAAAATGAAATAAAATGTGAAGTCCAATATCCATTGAGCAGTGAAAATATTTCAACACTCTTGGCTAATGGCTTTCAAAGGTATGCAACTGATATAGAATTTTCTTTGCAAAACCCTGCTGACATTTTCTTTGACACTGATAATGAGGGAAGTGTTCAAAGTAGTGAAGAATATGATCCATGTTTGTTAGGTTTCCTCTCATGTAGTAATTTCATAAAAGAAGGATATGAAGGACATGATAGTGTGTTTTCTTTTCATAAAGATTCTAGTGATGAACAAGTTTCTTGTTCATTTCCTTTTCCCTCTTTTGATAAATCTAAAAATGATTGTGATAGAATTGATGACAGTGTCTTCAATGATTGGGACAAAATTTGTTTTGATAAAATTGATGATGTCGATCGACTATCCCTTTATCACAATGTTTGTTAAAATGATTCACACTTGGTTCATGATCCAACTTGTGAAGATATCATGGAGGAGCCAAGTTACTCAATGGCCGAAATGTCTCATGAAGATAAATTAGAGGTAACAATTGTATCTCAGGCATGTGAGTTTGTAGTAATGCATATTGATCATTGTGGTTTAAATTTTGATGCATTACTAGGTGAGTTTTGTATTTCCAGTCCCCAACAAGATAAATTAAATGATATTCCATACATCTTGGATTATGAATATGATTGTTGTGACTGGAAAAAAGTGGGTGGGAGCAATTATGGTTTGATTTTTTAGCCCCAAGATATTCATGTATGTGGGCAGTGAGATGACCATGATACTTTCAGATGTATGGTCACATATGTGGATGAAAATTAGACCTTTGATTTAGGAGGGTTTTGATTTTCCTTTGGTGGCCTAGGGCCATGAAATGAAGTTTTGATATTATAGACTTTGTAGATATTTTTTTCCTTTCAGTCATGTGGAGTGTTTACTTTCAATAAAGGGTTCCAAGTTTTGAGAAGAGAAAGGAAAAGTCAGGTTGGTTTTCTTCTTTGGTTGGTCGATTGTACCAAGAGATTCTAGTTTCTTTGCATCCCCGCATGGGGCATGCGTCCCCAATTAGAGACACTATTGGAGCTCAAATTTATCTTGATTATGTTTTGAGTCCATATTTAAAAAATTTCTCTAAGTATGAATTAGTGTCCTGAAAATCATTATGGAGAGGCCGAGTTTGAGTGCATGGATAAAAGGGCCTGTTGATAATCATGATGAATCATTTGGGTAGGGTGTTCATCACCTATCATTTGACATATGTAATGGGTCTAATTTTTTAGATTTTAGTTCCGACATGTTTAGGGAATAGGCTTTTGAAGATGTTTCCAGAAATCTGCATTTGTCTTTCCAGAATCTTATAAACTGGCCCACTTTGGAAGAGTGCATCTTATGACTAGTGAATGTTATTATCATGGGGGTTGTTGCATCATGTTGTAGGCATGAGAGAGAGTATCCATACCTAGTTTTATCCCCCCATGTGCTCGTTTATCCTATTTTATGGAGCCATTCCATTTGCAGATTGTTAAGTTTCATTGCATTTGCAAAATCAGAAATCTAAGTGACCTACTTTGAGGCTTTGTGATTTGCACCCAATGTGAGGTCAAGTATAATTTAAGTTTTCCCTACATTTTAGACCTAGGAGTGACCCTCCTTGAATATTTTTGGACCATGACCAATCCGTTTGGTCATTTTCCTAAGCCAATTCCAAACCTAGTTTCTGCATATTTCACTATTTTAATCTAGAGTATGTCTAACAAGCTGACTTTTGTGTTCAATGATATATCAGCCTTTTGATCTTCTGATCAAGCTAGTTGTGGATTCATTTTCCTTATGTGAGAATGAATCAGTATTCAAGATTTTAGATCTTGAGGGTTTTAGTGGCTAAGTTTTCAAACCCAGCTTCTAAGGTGATTCGTGCAGTTTGGCAGAGCAGATTGAATCATTTTTTTTCAAGTGGCCATGTTTGATCATGAATATAGTTTGGCTCAAGTATTTTCATGAAATATCCTTTAGCGAGTGTACTTGCATGATGGAAATAAGCTTAAGTCTCTGTTGGCACATTTCTTTGAGGCTTCTCGTTAGTTTTTGAGGCAGTCTCCAAGGGCCATTTGTTGTTTTTTAGAAATCTTGTAGAGATGTAATGAACTGATTGATATAGTTGAAATTTTAACATAGCATTATTTGATTTCACCAAGTGGCTATGATCTAGTAATTAAAAGGAAAACATGGAGTGTTTGAATGTGGAATGAAGCTAGCAAATAAACAAGTATGCAAAGAGAGACAACGCTCCAACCAAGTTATAACAATGAGTATGCACCAATGTTTGCAGTAGTGGTATGTTCCAATGCCTACAAAATATATCCCATAAGACAATGGGCATGCTAAAATTAATTGGTTGCCAGTCCAAGTTTGGTGCGTAAGAGTTTGAGGAGCTGCTTGCAACCAAGTATGATACGGTTTTGAAGTGGCACGTTTTGGACTGAAGATAGAATGTGTGCATTGGTAATGAAGTGGCAGTGCACAATGCCAACAAGAAAGGGGCTACGAGCATGCCAAGACTAGTGAAAAGGCAATTTGAAAGATTCACTGTACATCAATAGAATTTTATTCAACATTCCCGGTTGTAAGGCCTTCTAGGTTACGACCAAATACAAAAAATTACAATGTTAATTAGGCAAGACCTCACAAGATCCAAGTCCAAGCTAGCCAGATATGTAAAAACATGCTACATCAACTGGTAGAATCCCTAATAAAGTCTAAACATGTGCTCACAAGAAACCAAGCAATCTTCTTGTCTTCCAATCCCACACTAGCTACTAGCCTTTCTCAACATCATTCCTCTTTGCTACTTCATAGTAAATGATACCCCTACAACCTACCCAAACCTTTCTTAAATACACTTCTTCAACCACAAGTCAGCTGGAAGAAAGAAATAACTCCAATCCCAACTCATCTCCTAAACAAATAAATATTAAATGCAATACAAGTCAGCTCTCAAATAACCTTACAATTAATTAATTCTCGATGCCGGCCTCTATATCCACACAAGAGAATACAAAATAAGCTACCCACATTAAATACATCAAGTTGGCCATCAAATCCACAAGAACTCCTGTCGTTAAGCTAAACTACCGAGCATCAGCAAAAACAACCAAGAAAGCTAGGCATCACCGAGCAAGCATGTCGATCGAGCACCATAAGCATCACTGAGAAAAGGTTCTTTCGAGAACTGCAAGATATACAAGTTCCTTCAGTGACTGAGCCCTTCAGCTACTAAGCCCCTCGGTTAATACTTCAATTGAGAAATACTCTACGACTGAGCCCCTTAGTCAACACTGTAACCAAGCAACACAAAGACCAAAACACTCCAACATGCAGGACAGACAACTACCCTAGGATGCTCCTTCATCAGACACCACAAGTGCAAAAAGATGTTCTCAAAGGTTGGAATAACATCTTCCTGATTCAATATATAAACCCCAAACTAGTTCTTCACATACATGTCTTCCAAGTATTCAATTTGCATACTCTTCCGCTTCTATTTTTTTTGTCATTTCAATTCTTTCTTCGAAAATCCACAGGACTATTCTCTATACTGATCTCCAATCCTTTCAAGATCTTTCAAATCAACTTGGTTCTCAAAGCTCAGGTTCCTCCTACCGAGTGTTGCATCCATCAAAGGAATCAAGGAAAACTTCATGCCACCCTTCTCAATAGTAAACACATTCTTGACACAATCATGCACAACCCTGCAATCATACTACCATGGTCTACCGAGAAATATGTTACAGCTACTCATGTCCACAATATCACACAATACTTGATCCTTATATTGGAAAATCTAAAAATCAACAAGATATTTCTCCCTCACTTCCAAAGCATGAACATCTTTCAACCAACCAATTCTATAAGGACAAGGATGGCTCACTCTTTTCAAACCAAGTTTCTAAACCATCTCCTCAGCTACAAGGTTATCAGTGCTACCACTATCCATAATCATATTACAGATTTTACCTCATGACTTGCAATTTCCATAGGGTCCAATCTTCTCAAAGGCATCTTCAAGATCTTTGTAAACCTAAGGCAACAAATCACCAATCCAATGTCTTGGTACAAACTTCCTCAACTCGGAAATCTATCCATACACTCAAGAACTTCAAGCTTTGATACCACCTAACATAGTACAAAAAGGAAAATCCCAGAATGGGTAGTCCAAACCTTACACTCACAACAACAACAACAAAGAAAATCCTCAAATAGAATTTTATTCAACATGTCTGGCTGTAAGGCCTTCCAAGTTACATCCAAATACAAACAATTAAAATAGTAATTCTGCAAGACCTCACAATATCCAACTCCAAGATAGTCAGATCTGTAACAATAGGCTACAACAACTGGTAGAAACCCCAAGAAAGTGTAAACTTGTGCTCGCAAGCAACCAAGCAATATTCTTGTCTTTCAAGCCCACACTAGCTACTAGCCCTACTCAACATCATTCCTCTTCCCTACTCCATGCTGAATGATGCCCCTACAACCTACCCAAACCTTTCTTAAATACACTTCTTCAACCACAAGTCAGCTGGAAGAATCAAATAACTCCAACCCCAAGTCGCCTCCTAAATAAACAAATATTAAATGTAGTACAAGTTAGCTCTCAAATAGCCTTACAATTAATTAATTCTCCATTTCAGCCTCTAGATCCACATAGGAGAATACAACATAATCTACCCACATTAAATACATCAAGTTGGCCCATCAAATACACAAGAACTCCAGTCAGTAAGACAAACTACCAAGCATTAGCAAAAACAACCGAGCAAGCTAGGCATCGCTGAGCAAGCACATTGACTGAGCACCACAAACATTGTCGAGCACAAGTTCTATCAAGCACCAGAAGTTTACCGAGTTCCTTCAGTGACCAAGCCCTTCAATTACCGAGTCCCTCGGTTAATACTACAACCAAGAAATACTCTACGACCGAGCCCCTCGGTCAACACTGTAACCGAGCAACACAGGGACCAAAACACTCCAACATGTAGGATAGCCAAATACAATAAGATGCTCGTGCATCGGGACTTCCTTCGTTTCTGTGTGGAGAGTATACCAGGCCCTTGGCCAAACTTTGATCTAAGGGGCACAGTGGGATTTAGTGGGAATGAATCATGAAGAGGCAGCTTGTGGACGAGATGAACTACGTGGGGAGGGTCACCACTAGTTGCGAGTATCAAAGAGAACATGGCAGAATACATGAATATTAGTGATCTTCAACATGGAGACTTAAGAAAACGCGATATCATCTAAACAATGAATGTTATGAATTACACATGATCACTAGTAGACAGAGATCAAAGGAAAGATCTATCACCTTGGATATGTTGTTAGTAATGACATAACAATGTCGAGTCCTTTACAACGAATGGGGGATAAGAATATGGTGGTTGACTATCAATGGTTAAAATAGATACAATCAACATTGAAAATATTTTTTGAATTGTTGGATATGCACTCTCTTTGGAGAAACTTGTATTAGGGATGTTGATGCACAAATAAGTATTTATTATTCTTGAGTATTACTTTATCTACTCAGTCTAGTCTCTCTCTTATTTATATTTATATACATACTATAATAGATATTTTCCTTTATCTTTTTCGAGGATGCTCTTGCATGAAAAGAAGATCGATATCAGATTTAGAGGGAGTCTGACTCTTCTGAGGTAACTTTGGATGAGGAGCTTAGAAAATTTAAATCAGAGGGAATCTGACAAGGTTATCTTAAGAAATCTTGGATGAAAAAGATCAACAGATTGATATCTTCTCAATGAGTTCTTCTTTGTGATAAAAGTTCGAGGTGAAATCCCTTGTTTCCACCTTCTGCGCTGAGGCATGGTGGATGTCATATTTTTTAATCGGCTTGCCCCCTATGTACATCATGAGGAAGTGATGACTTCCAAAATATTATCACTTGTATTTGTTAAAGTTATTGGAAGGTGACGATCTTACAATAACTTGATCTTCTATCATGATAGACATCTTATGATGGCTGAAACAGATCATGATAGATGATATCTTGCATGGTGGATTGAGTTCCTTAAACAGACCATGATCTTCTATTGTGATAGACATCTTATGATGGCTGAAACATATCATGATAGATGATATGTATGTTCCTATGGTAAGTGCACATTACCTATGGCCATTTGTTGAGTACTTGGTGGACATCATGAGACTTGATGTTGGTAGGCCATTACTCTGACTACTTGGTGAATATTATGAGACTTGATATTCTATGGCCAATGCTCTCAATATCATAAGATGATATTTCTTATGAATCTATGAGTTATAATGAATATTATGAGACTTTATATTGTTGGTCAGACCATATCTCTGATATCATATTGAGGTGATATCTAAAATACATTTTGTTATGGTGAATATCATGTGACTTGATATTCATGCTCATACCACGATGAGGTGATATCTTCTCTATTCTAATATTAATCGACTTATTGGAACTAACATTTTGATTTTTATCTTCCCTAGCTAAGAGAGAGTGTTGATGTTTGTAACTTCGTTCAGATAAATGAGACTATGTTTACATTGTGAGAAATAATCTATTATACACATTAATATATATAATAATTGATGATATTATTATTATATATATTAATCCATAAATAATTAAGGATAGTAGAGTTCTCATAATATTAATATAGTAAATCAAATTGATTAACAACTGATTAATTAAGGAGACATGTCGATGAAGAGATGTGTCATCTCCTCAGTCATTCATTAACAAAAGTAAACCGAGCTTGACGTTTAAAACCAATCAGTCATCTCCTCAGTCATTCATTAAGAAGACTAAAACAAAGCAAATGGTGGATCTTCAAACACGCTCCCACCTTGTGGGGTTAGAATATCAATTTTATTAGATTGTTTTCACACCTCTTCAAGTCGTTTACATGGAAATTTTATAGAATTCCCAACTTGGTACTTTTCTTTTTCGTTTGACTATGACTAGAAGATTCCGTGTTTCTATTGATGTACAATGAATCTTAATGACTTAACTATGACTCCTGAAATTGCTTTACTTAGTTTTTCGCTTCATACAAGTTTGCTCTATTTCTTACTTGGCAATGTTCACATTGATTTTAGAGTACTTATTTTATGATCAATATTATGCTTAGTCTTTTTAGATTAATAATAATAAAAAGTAAGTAGTTAAGTTTATGTCCACTTTATTTGTTTTTATTAAATTAGTAGAAAAAGGATTCTGATTTTATTACATGGATAATAGCATATACTAAGAAACAATCATTTAAAGAAGAATAAGTATTGAATTTAGAACAACAAATTCTTAAAGTTGAACAATACAGATCCTAATTTTATTAAAGTTGTAAGCCTTTCTAAATGATTTAAACTCTAATCTTATTTAATTTATTTGTTATTATCTTGAAATCAGAATATTTTTTATCAATATTATACTTCTCTTTTTAAATAAATAATAGAAGGTAAGTAGTGGTATTCTCCATAGATACTCTATAGATAAAATTCAGACAATAGCGGAAAAACCATGAAACATATAGGATCTAACTTGAAATAGTACTAGTGTACTTTGATTCATACATAAAAATAGAAAATAATTGACTTATTTTAAAATGGAAAAATAATTTTGACTATTGAACTAGATTATGTTAAGAAATGTCTTTGTCAACCCATGCCTAGATTTGTATAAATACATTTGAGATCAACAAAGAATTAATGTGACTTAAAAAATATTATTGACAAAATCATGAAAATTACATTTCTAATTTTCCATGTACAATTAACAAACTTCATTCCAAAAGCATACCAATTTGGGTGAGGTCAAGAAAAAACATAGCACCATTTCGTAGATGAATATTGTGTCAACTAAAGGGATTCTAGAAGGATTGGAGAAATCATGCATCCACACTAACAAAAATGATCTGTATACAAGAGATAATCAATCATTCAAAATACCTAAAGACCAAGTGAAAGAGAAATTCTTACACACATCATAGACAAAAAATAAAAATAAAAATTATCTAATAATATCAAGACTACATCAACATTGTTAGTCATGATACAACATGATTTTTATTTTCATTGATCTTGTTCAAAGTTTTTGAATTGGCATCCTCACAAGGATTTGACACAAAGAGGAATTGTCCCTATCAAGCATCCAAATCAAATCTTAATGTGAAGTTAACCAAGAAAGTTAAGATGAGATGAAAGTGACCTTTTCTAATTAAGGAAAAAATAGATTCAACTTGATTTGATTCTAATATTGTGGGCTCATTTCTACAATCATTGAGAAAACTTCACAATCATACAAATGATCTTAAATAAAAAATATAAGTTTTATGAATTTTGATAGATTTATTTGACAATCTCTATTTTTTAACAATACTAACAAATCACTTTGGAACAACTCATAAAGTCATATTCCACATTAAACCAAAAGTTAAATAGTTATATTCATAACTCAAATTTTCAAATATTAAATTCAATACCTTGTCTTTCCCAACTCTTATTCTTAAAATATTTGACATTACTGAAAATTAATCAATTAAATCATTATAACCTTATGTAATGTGGTAATTCATCCCCCTACTAAAAGCTAACTTGACTGCATTAAATCTGTCAATTTATTTATTTAAATATATTGATTTACAAAATAAAATATAATAATTAGTTAACAAAGTGACAAACAATATGTATATTCATAGCTCCCCAAAAAATAATTAGAAGGCTCAATTTAATTCTCACAACGTAATGCCAATGTAGTATTGTACTATCATAGAATTTAGAAATCAGATCATTTTAAGTTAAAAAGAACCTTACAACTAGTCAATAATGAGGTGCCTTAAGGTTATGGTTGTAGAGATTCTGATCTAGAGTCTTAAATCTTGAGGTTAAATTTTATTTACCAGTAGTCAACAATGAAGTACAATAAGGCTATGGTGATATGAAGTCTTAAATCTCAAACATTGAAATTTCTTAAACTTGAATTAAGAACATAATCTTGAGAAAGATGGTCAATGAATTAGAGGAATTAAAGTACTTAGTTTTAGGCAAAGTTTAGTCACCAATTTCCATTTTTTTAACTTTTGATATGATTAATGATCATTTCATGATGTTTTCTACAAGATGACATGAATATTTTTAAAATGCCAACCCACAATATTAACTACCAAAGAGTATTCTTCATGAATATAATTCACATCATTATCATACTAAAAAATTAACAAACTTCATAATAAGCACAACAAGGTATTCCATTTCAAATGCCAGAAAAGAAAAAATTCAAAGAACCTTCCTTCAGAAGATGCCTGATAGTGTACAATCTTTCACTACATTCTAAGATTAGATGTCTTATTAGATATTGAATTAAATAGAAGAAATATATACCTTCCACTTGAAATAATCTGATAATAGTGTTCTAAATAGTTGAGGGCTTATGTGATAATAGTTGAAACAGGTGAAGCTTGACCCTTTGGTGAAATGGTGGGAATTTTTTCCTATAGTGTCAACACCCAAGATTCAAATCTCTATAGGGTCACTCTCTATCATGTTAACAATCGAGAGCCTTTACTTTGACCCTTAGTGAAATAGTGGGGCTTCTTTCTTGTAGAGCTTATAACTAAAGCTCAACAATTTTGGTCTTGACCCTTTGGTGAAATGGTGGCCTAGCTTTTTTCTTGTAGTGGAAAAAGGTAAGTTTTAAATCCCTACGAGGTTTCTCTCTACCCTATGAACAATTAAGATCCTTTACCTTGACCCTTGGTGAAATAGTTGGCATTCTTACTTGTAGAGCTTACAACCAAGGTTCAACAATTTTACAACCAAGGTTGAGATTCGCATGAGCTCTCTCTATACTGTGTCAAAAATTAGGAGTCTTTACCTTGACCCTTGGTGAAACATTGGGGAATATTTCTTGTAGAGCTTACAACCAAGGTTCAATAATTTTTTAGGTTTGACCATTTGGTGAAATGGTGGGGCTTCCTGCCTGTAATATAGAAAACCAAGGGTCAAATCCTCATGGGATTTTTCTCTACCATGTCAATAATTAATATCTTTTACTTTGAGCCTTGGTAAAATAGTGGGCCTTCTTTCTTGTAGATATTACAACTAAGGTTCAACAATTAAGTGTTGGATACAGGTGTGGAAAGGTAACTATTGAGATGGGAGGGGTGAATCAGTACTTCAAATCTCTTTTAAAATTTTCTAAACTTTCATTCATTTACTGATTACTTAACCTTTTCATGCATTACATGAAAATAAATAAATATAAGATAAACATCACATAACACAATAATTTTGGTATTACAAAAATCCTTGTTAGAGGATAAAAACTATAGTGGAGATGACACCCACAACTCTTCACTACTACAAGAATAAAGTTTCTCGGTTAGAGCTAAAATGCTTAGCTATTTATGATAGCTTACCCTGTTAAAGGTATTAACTTGGTTAATATTTCTAAGATTGCTAAGCCTACTCTATTAAGAGATTTCACAACTCTAATCTAAGAATTGTATCCTGTTAAAGGATTGATACATAAGATCTATTAAGATCTACTTGGTTGAGAGACTTATGTACAATTCTAATTAAATTTTAATTAGTAACAATAAAATTTCTATCAAAAAATACTTATCAGACTCTATGTGCTCATCAATCCATTACCTCATACTATGTATCCATCATACTAACTAATTCAATACTCAGTAGCTTGATTTTGAATCTCTTCCTCAATAATATGATACTTGGTAGCTACTATGTTTATTCCCCATCTTCTCTAATTTGCAATCTCCAATTTCTCTTCACACATGCATATGCTAGCATTCCATTTATCTCTTCACTTTGATCTTCTTATATACAATTTCTTGAAGCAGTGCTAAAAGTTCTAGAATCTTCATCTTCAAGCGGTGCTAGCATTAGGTATACTTATAATGCATATCCATTTTTAATTATCATTGTCTGAACTCACCTTCTAATCATGTATAATCATTTGATTTCAATCTCCAATGTTTTTTTATTTGATCTCCCTGAGATTTGTAAATTGTTTTATGATCAGTGTCCATGTTCAATGTACTTAGATTTCATCTAGTGATAGACTGCTATTCTCTGTAATACATTTTCTCTATCTTGGTAACTAAATTCTCTTCTCAATTAGGTGCTTGGTAGAACATGGTTCTCGGTGCTCAGTTCTTCCTTGCTCGATGTCTATACTTTCTTTCTTTAACTAAAATTCCTTGTTAACTAATTCCTTTTACCAACTGCTTTCTCTTTCTTACCAACTCATCTCTTCTACCTTACTGAATGACTTTGACAAACATAATGAACTCCTTTGACAAACATAGTGAACTCCATATAACTAATGACCAAAAAATTACTCTTAGGAGTATCAATCTACCACTTTGGCATTAGTTTGGTATGTTTTTTAAAAACCTTCAAAATCTTCAAATTCATATATCAAAATTTTGCCCTAGCCTTTATCTCTTCTTCCTCGGTAAAACTTATTACTCCCCTTTAAGTAATACTTTTGGTACATTTGGGTGGTCTCACAATAGTGTGTCCCACTTTTTAAGACATGCTGATTTTTTCTAAAATAACACATTTTTAATAAAATTTGATGATTTAAGTCTTGAGAAGTTCCATTTGAAGGAATCAATTACACATGGTTAGTGTATAGGGGTAAAATGTGGATGAGGTCCTAGGACAATGATTTGCACATAAAAGAGACCCCAAAGCCAATATTTTACACTTACATGAAATTGTACTGATATGAAAAGTAAATGTAGATGATTAATATTGAAATTAAGAAATAAAGGTACTTACCTCCAAAAAAGAATCGACTAAAAACCCTGTCAAACGATCTCAAAAATTGTTGATTCTTGCGATTCTTAACCGAAACTACGAGATCTACAAAACCTAGACATCTTTTTCCGAGATGAGATCAAGTTGACTTTGACCCTTATAAAAGGTCAAAGGCTACATTTTTATTTTTAAGGTTGATTTTGACTTTGTTTGCAGATCTCAAAAGTTCACCGAAAAGGGTATCCAAATCCGCTCTCAGATCTGAAATTCCACACCTATACTTGCAAAAAAAATGGTTTTTTTTTGTTGGGGGGGAGGGGTTTGCCTTAGTCAAACCCCAATTTAGGAATTAACCTTAAAATTGAATTCAAATTGTTGGAATAAAAAAAGTAAATGGAACAATTCACCTTGCTTGAGTTGAAACCCTTGTGGAGGATTCGAATCCTTGAATCCACAAGAATGGATGAATGTAGAATCAAATGTAGGATGTCTCCAATCAATTGTCTTTAGATCTTTAATACCAATCTTGAATGGATCTTGAATGAGGAAGAGGCTTGAATGGAAATGGAGGAATCTTCAACAAGAGAGCTCCATAGAGCTTGAATCCTTCAATGGCTACTAGTGGATCTCCTTGATGAATTGGATCTTGAATGCTTGAATGCTTGAATGCTTGATCTTCTTGCTTGCTTGAGAATGCTTGAGCATGAAAACTTGATTGAGAGATTTCTTGGTGAGAATGGATGGAGAAAATGAGAGAGGAAGGCTCCCTTTTGTAGTGATCTAGGGCACAAGAGGGGCCTCATAGAAAATAATAATTAAGGGCCCATGGCACAAAAATCTAGAGAGGTGCACATGGAGAGGAAATTAAATTAAATTCTTGATACAAAAATGTAGAAGGGGACCACCCTTAATATAGAAATAAAATAATTATTTAAGAGCCTTGTCACAAAATTTGAGGTAAGGCCAACCCCAAAGTTAATTTGAGCATTAGGCACAAAACTCGAGAAAGACTAATCTCCAATAATAAATTAGGAATCCTATAAAAATATCAAGAAAGGTCCACCTCAAATATTAATTTGATAATTTGACACTTAACCTGAGAAATAGTGGCCCCGAAGAGGGAAAAGACAAGATTTTGATGAAACCCTGAAACCGGAAGCTAACCCTGAGGATCCCGAACCTTAGGGTCAAGGACGAGGTTGTTCCTAACCAAGTTAGGGTTGAGGTTGATCCTGACCAAGTCAAGATCAAGGTTGATCCTAACCAGGTCAGGGTCGAGGTTGACCTTGACCCTCAGATCAAGAATCTTAGGTTCATAGTCTAAAATGTCAGGAAAATGCCAGGATGAAGTGGAAAATGGGGCAAAATAGGGGAAAAAGCTAGATCCAAGTTGAGTACACATTCAAGGCATTCAACACGACCCCAAACCACTTAGTCAGAGGGATAAACACTCTTATCATGGAAGTGCTTCCATTTTAAGACAATACATTAAGCCCACACATTAGCAAGAGTATGGAGTTGATGCAAACTCTTGGTAAAGGAGATCATAAAGAAAAAGATAATCTTATTGAAATCAAAGGGACAAAGAAATCATCAAGCCCCCAGGGACTCGAGTCTTCGTCAACTCCAAGATTGCAATAAGACAAACATCACTAAAGAACAAAGAGAAAAGGAGAGAGAGGACTTGCTAGCTCGCCCAATAAGATGTGTGTATCTCACTATGAACCACAAAAGGATAGGATGACCCACCAAGAAAACACTTGATAGTCACCCATAATGTTGTGTGCCTTCTAGCGGCTTTGTGCATGTATGTAATGAATCTTTTGATGACTTTTATAAAGTACCCATGGATCCACCTTCTTGTATCACCATGGAATACAAAATGTGTGTTTCCTCAGGATTTAGAAACTTATGTGTTACCTTCAGAAGATTTAGCATATTGGAAATGGAAAATGTGTGTCCCTTTAGGATTTAGCAACTTATGTGTGTTACCTTCCAAGATTTAGCATATTGAAAATTTTGAAAAAATATGTCTCCTTAGGATTTAGCAACTTATGTGCATTACCTTCAGAAGATTTACCATATTTGAAATTGGAAATGCATGTCCCTTTAGGATTTAGCAACTTATGTTCGTTACCTTCTGAGATTTAGCATGCTACAAAAAAAAAGATTAGAACAAAAATACATAATATAAAATGAGGGAGGCTGTATATATGCCCCCCTCCTTAAATGGAAAAAACATACTATTTTGACATGTTAAGGAAAGAAAAGAACAAGGATAAAGCCTTCTTCAACATCAAGACAATATCCACAAACAACACCCAGTCGAAGCCAAGAAGGTCACAACTCCTATGAGGCCATGGAAGGGACGAATGCAAAGAGATATCATGCAAAAAGTGAAAAAGTAACCCTTGTGAGGGATAGCACACTGTTCAGTTTCCAAGGTGAGAGATTTATCAACCATGGAAACCCAATTTCAAACAATGAAATCAGTTGTGATCAAGGAAAAAGAACCTCAATGCAAACCAAAATGTTCATGTATAATTGGATATCACATAATAGATAGATACTGCTTAATCAAGGAAAGAGGTGAATCCCAAAAAGATGGAAATGAAGGAGATGACATCCTTGTGCCCCAAGTGTAGGAACAAAGATGTAAAGAGACCTATTATATCACTCACAACACTATACAAGACAATGAGCCCCTAAGGATTAGGCTAAAATTGTTTATATAATGTAGAGTTCCATAATAGGAACATAAATGTTATTTAGAGAAAATAGGATTGAAATACAACTCATTGTCACATGATATATAAATTAGATAAAGTAAAATACAACTCATTGTCATTGTCACTTGAAATCAGATAAAGTAAAATACATACCTCATGATGAAATTAATTTGGAAATACCTATTTTCTGGTACTTGTGTATAGTTTAGGGAAATTCTACAACTTATTCTAGATTGGAAATACTGACATGAAGAAAACCCATAAATATTTTGACTTTCTGATAGCAGGTAGTCTTTGACCCTCATAAAAGGTCAAAGGCTACATTCTTGATTTGAAGGTGATTTTAACCTTGTTCACAGATCTCAAAAGTTTTCCGAAAAGGGTATCCAAATCTACTCTCAGATCTAAAATTCTACACCTGTACCTGCAAGAAAGAGAGGGTTTTTGTTGTTTTTTTGAGGGGTTTTCCTTGGTCAAACCCCGGTTTGGAATTAACCTTAATATTGGTATTGAAATGGAGAATGCTAGCAAGTAGTAGAAGTAGATCTAACAATGAAGCTATGATATTCAATAGATATGCAAATTGTATTTGAAATGTAATCAAGTATGTTAATATGAAAGCTTGAACATAACATCAACAAATGTAAATCAAACCTCCATGATTGTATGCTTGGAATCCACCTTAAGTGAAGAATGAATGGATCTCGAAGATGAACAAAAGGATCTTGAAGGAAGATCACACCATCATGATGGCTAGATCTAGAGTTTGAATGATGATTCTTGAATGCTTGAACCAAATCCATTTAATAGCTTGAATGCTTGAATCCTTGATCTTTAAAGGATAACTTGGATGGAGAATAGGACTTGAATGCTTGAATGGATGCTTTCTTGATCTCCTTGCTTGAGAGTGCTTGAGCATGAAAACTTGATGGAGAAAATGAGAGAGGAAGGCCTCCTTTTATAGTGATCTAGGGCACAATCCACTAGAGGGGCCACCTTGGATAATTAAATCCCAATTAGGTCCTAACCTTTAGAAAATATACCTAGATTAAATGTAATTTGAGGATTTACCATTCTGAAACCCGAAATGGCTGACCCGGAGGTGGGAAAACAAATATCCTCAAAACCTGACACCCAAAAATCAAGAAAATTTGAAATCTAGACAGGGGGTCAAGGATGAGCTCAAATTTGACTAGGTCAAGGTTGAGGTCGATTCTGATTAGGTTAGGATCGAGGTCAACTTTGACCCCATAAGGTCATCTTTGACCTTATGGTCAAAAACCTCAGGATCCTGACCCATAATGCTAGGAAATGTAGATTGGAGTGAAAATTAGGGACAAATAGAAGTAGAATGAGGAGAAGAAGTATGATCTGAGAAAAGAGCTGATTCAAGGTGCTTGACATGAACTAGACCACTCATGCGGAGGGCTAAACACTCTTAACATGGAAGTGCTTCCATTTTAAGATGATACAATCATTTTACACTATTATCCCACCTTATCTAAAACTTAAAAAATAAAGATTTCTCACCAAACAAGAACAGTATGGACTAATTTATTCTACACTGGTTGAAACAAATCTACACTCTTGTATACCTTACACAATTTTAGAAAATTTACGCTAGATGAGCTTGGGAAGGCTATAGATGGATTCATTTCTAAGAACATTCTTGGAGAGGGAGGCTTTGGAAAAGTTTATCATGGAGTATTAGAATATAACCGAACTCACTATGAAATTTCTCACAAGAAATGACCATCAAGGAGGGAAATAACTCGTGGAAGAGGTGGAGATGCTCAGTCAATTCCATCATCAAAACTTGGTTAGGTTGATAGGAATTTACACCAAAGCATGGAATCGATGATTGGTCCATGAACTTATCCCAAATGGCAATGTGGAATCTCATTTGCATGGTACATTATTTTCTCACCAACCATCTTTTGTAAGCTTTTATGAGACGTCTAAAATTTATGTTGAAAATTAAATGTTTAGGTTCAAGGTACAACTTTCATCATGGTGATATTCTTATATTTGTAAATTAGCAAAATGCATGTGCAATTTAATGTTCAAATTTTGAATTTGTTTCAATATTTCCAGGTGCAGACAAAGAGACTATTCCACTAGATTGGGATGCACACATTTCTAAGAACATTCTTGGAGAGGGAAGCTTTAGAAGAGTTTATCATGGAGTATTGGAATACAGAACTAAAATGACTATGAAATTTCTCACAAGAAATGATCATCAAGGAGGGAAAGAATTCATGGTAGAGGTGGAGATGCTCAGTCAATTCCATTATCAAAACTTGGCTAAGTTGATAGGAATTTGCACTAAAGAACACAATCTATGATTGGTTTATGAGATTATCCCAAATGGCCGTGTGGAATCTTATCTTCCTCCCACACTCTTTTTTCAACCAGATGACCAAACAGTGCTTCTTTTGTTACAATTGACTATGATTTTGCCCCACTTCAAGCATAGGGTTTGGACATGGAGAGACCACTTTCAACATCTACATTTCTCTCTTTTGTATGTTTAATGAGAGAATCATTGGGCTCTTTTAGGAGGCATAGCTCCTCTGGTCCTCTAAGGAAAAATAGAAGTAAGTCTACTTGGTATAGGATCCAGGTTCTAATTGTTAGGAATGGGAACACTGAGGGTGGGAGGGCGGGGGCGGGGGGGGGGGGGGGTGAATAAGTGTTCACTATATTTTATCTTTTTACTTTAATCTTTAAACTAAACTTGAATTCTTAAGAACTAAAATAAACATTCACATAAACATGAAATGTGAAATCAACACATGACACCAATATGGTTACGAGGACACCCAAATAGGTTAAAACCCTGGTGGGAATTGACACGCACTAATATTCTGCACTAGTGTTTTGTTATCCTTGTTAGAAGATCCTTATCCCTGTTAGGAGTTTCTTTACAATGTATTAAGTACAATAGACCTTGTCAAGGGTCAGACCCTATTAGGAGTCTTTTAAAATAGTCCCTATTAGGGGAGTGGATGCACCATCCTAGAGCTCATTGCTCAAGTGGTGAAGGCTACAACCTTTTGATCTCAGATAGACACTATATCTGTTGCATGAACTGTCACTATGACACTACTTGTTAGATCAGTTCCTTTGATGCACTGATGCTTTGACCTCTTGCAAAGCTCTAATAAAGCATATTGACTCTTCACATACTTTTTTTTTTTCTTAACAAAACTCTCTATCAACTTCCATACCTTTTACAATTTGACATCTTATATTTATACGTGTATACAAAATAAACAACTAGGTCAGCCCTTAAACCTATTACATGCAACGCTTCCAAATGAATTGGATTAAGTGTGTTTACAATAAAACATATATACATGTTGGAAACCTAATTACAATAGGTGCATAGCCTTTACATCATTAAAATATAATCGCAACACAAAATTCTAACAGTTGGCTGCATACTTTGTTCTTCACTGGCACACACTGGCTGTGCAACTTCAACTGCCTGTATCTTCCTCATACTTGCATATCTAATTATGCACTCATAGACTAAGCATGAATGTAGTCTAACCAACTTAACTTCCAGGGTGCACACCATGATTCTTTCATAGGCATGTGCGCTGATGCTCTGAGTTGCAGGAACTCTGTACACTATCTAGTCTTCAACACTTAATTGATTTATAATCTTCTCATCGGGTGTGCTAACTCCAAACTACTATATGAATTTATTTCCATAATGAAAACACTATATCAATTCATATACATTAGTATAGTCAAATTTCCAATAATCCCCCCCTTTTTCATTGATGGAAACAAAGGAATATGGCCAAGTTGCTAACTGTTCTTAATACAAAAAAACTTTTATCTTATAACATATACCTATATCTCCCTATACATATTATGATGCATATTCTATACACAACTCCTGCTTTGAAATTCATGAAAAACATGTTTCAAAAACTGTATCTATACATACTTACTGATGGAAAACATCTGCATATGCTATCTTTAGGTTCTGGATCTCTTTCTTCCAAAATGTGATCAAAGAGTTTACTATCTGGAGATGGGTGCATAATGCATACTGTAGCTTCTCCATCTTCTTCAAGTCTGTGGTAGGACCTTGATCATAGGTAATCATGGTGGCATCAATCTCCTTGATATTTTGATTAAGAATGTCTAAAGAGCGTGCAAGAGCATTCCTCAACTGATTCTATCTGCTCTTATCTTTGTCATCTCTTTTTCTGCCTTCTCAATTTTATCAATCTATCGTTGGTAGACATTATTGCACATGTTCACATATGTGGATTTGTCTTTCACTAAACTCTTCACTTGCTCAATCATAGCTTCCACCTCTTTTATTTTCTTGAAATGGGTATCAGTAAGCTTATCTTGATCCATGCATTCTGCAATGATTCTTCTTCCTTGATCTGAAAATTCTTTTAGGGATGTTTGACTAGTCTTGAGTGAGCTTAGGTCAAGTGAAAAGTTTCTAACCAATTCATTCGATCTCTTCTTTAGATACTTTTCTTCTACAACTAGGGATGCAAATTCTTCAAGGCCTAAGAAATTCCTTTTGAAATCTGAGATGACTATACTCATATCATCAACAGATTGTATCTTTGACACTTTCTTGTCCTCTAGCAACAAATTTTTCAAAATTTTTACTAATTCTACTAGGAGATTCCTCATCACTTGATTTTCTTTGGCCTTCTCCATAGCTAAGATGCTAAACTTAATCAGGTCTTCTTCTCTCCATGAGTCCAAACTAGATGTGTCAGGTGTCAAACTTGACAACAATGCTACAGAGGGAGTGATAGGAGTGCTATCCATCACTTCTTGTTTTACCTTGACCAGTTCTACTGATGGTTCATTATTCTTTTCTTCTTTTTTTGACTCTTTCTTTTCTTCTTCTTTTTCTTTTTCTTTTTCTTTTTCTTTCTATTCTTCCATCTTTTCTTATTTTTCATCTATTATGTCTTCAATCATTACTTCTTCTTGATGACTAGGAGTGTCACTGCATAAGTTTTCTACCTCTTGAGTGCTTACAAATTACTCTTCAAACTTATCCAATTCTGTGTTAGTGGCCGCCATGGTTATTTCAACATTATCAATGATAATGGTGATGTTCTTGAGTGATTCTTTCATGGGCGTAGACTTATCTGCCTCTGATTGTGTTTTCGCTACAGGTGCTAAATCTTGAGGACCTGTAGATTGTACCTTGATGGTCTCTGACCCTTTGGTAACCATTGTGGGTACATGTGTTGTGATCACAGTAGGTGGATACATGTTTCTATTCATAAAGACCTTTTCAAAGGCTTTCTCTATTTCTTTGGCAACTAATTCATAGTTTTTATCCATTATATTTAGTGTTCTTATCTTGGTTCTAAGGTGGGGCTTCACCAGATCTAATAGAAACTTCTTCTCTTCTAGCTCACATACAGGAAGAGTTTCATCTAAGATCTTTTCCCTTATCCACAAATCTTCTTCAATAGCCTGTCTCTTTTGGAATTCTAGGATATTCCATACATTGTCAGGGATCATGGTCTTAACTTCCAAGACTATTTTCTTGAACTTCAGCATGTGTTTGACTAACATACAATGAATCTCAAATTTGTCTATTTCACTATATTTTTCATAGAACTTTCCTACTTGATCAATTCTTCCTTCATTAATTATGCTTGCACTTAGCACATTGAGACTAGGTTTGAAACTTACTTCAGGAGGTGCTTGAGGGTTCCTTCTATTTCTTGTTGCTCACGAGGATGGATGACTAGTGCTGGTTTCTTTCTTCCTCTTTGGAATTTCCTTATACTCAGGAAGAGCAGTACGGTCAATGGTTTCCTTGGGCACAGAAGGAGTATCATGAGTTATATCCTTCTATTCATCTAATTTCTCTATCTTTACCATCTTCAACTTGGGATCATGTGATTCTATCTTTGCTACATCCACGCTCTTTAGTTCCAAAGAAATCTTTTGTTCTTTTGCTTTGTCAAGATCTTCTTGAGAAACACCATGTATTCTCAAGATTTCTGAGGTGACTTTAGCAACCTTTATTTTTGTTGCTGTGCTGTTTAGTTTGGCATCTATTTCTCTTGTCTTCTCCTCATAAGTTCCCCATCTAGGCTCATTAGGTTCAATAGGAGTTGAAAGCAATACTTGCGCATATGCTTCTAACACTTGTTCCTCAACTTCATATCCAAGTGGATGAATCCAATTTGTTCTAGGTACAAATTCCTCCATGCAAGTTGTATCTATTTCAACCATAAAACAAATTGTATGCTTGTACTTTTCAACAATGTTTTCTAGAATTCAATACTTCATTTGCATCTTAGCCCTGAAGGTCTTCAACTCCAATGTTATATAATCACTCGATGTATTTTCAATGGATGCCTTGTTAGATATATGTGGCATGGTTGGAATGAACTTGTCCAAATACAAATCTAATACTCTCCCAGCTATATGAAGGTACATGTAAATGATCAAAGACCCAAACCTGAATATCTTGGTCTTGTCATGCTTGATTGCCTTGATGTTATCAATCAACTGTGCGCACAAGATCTCACATAGGTTGAACTCCCCATCTTCCTTCACAAGTATGATGGCTACAAGAATTGTGCCCGTAGACACACTATTCACCCTACTGGTGTGATGAAACCTATATCCAAGTATCATAGACATCAATTTGATGTTAGATTGATCAATAGGCTCAATTGTCATCCTGCACCTATCACTCCTTAACTTACATGTTTTCTCAATAATTTTCCTAACATCCTTGCCTACTGGAAGGATAATGCCTATCTTTGGGAGCCCTGTCATCTCATATACTAGGTCACTGGTAATTTTGACCAGCACATCACCTATCTAAAATAGGTCATCATGATTTCTACTCAGAAGTATTTTAATCCATTCTGTCTTATAGAATTCATATGTCATAGCATACTCTACTATAGGGTGATCATTCCACTTCACATATTCATCCATGAAGGTTTTTTCTAGTTTTAAAATTGTTTCCATATGCACCCTTAACCTGTCCAATCCTACTGGTTCCTTCTTATAGTAGATGTAAGCTCTAATGTCTTCCACATGCATAAAGCCCATAGGCATGCGGGAGAATGCTCCCTCTAAGTCATCTAGGGTAGAATTAAATGGATGCTTCTTAAACACGTATCTTTTCTTTTCTGCAACATCAAATACTATGGGAGTGGCCATCACTTACTTCATTTATCACTTTCCAAGTGTTCACTAAGATAATCTAAAGACTTTTGAATCGGCACGGCAAACTAGGGTTTATGCAACTGATCAAGTGTACTACAAATCACTAATGGATCAACCTACAAGTCTTCACAATAACTTCTAAGGCTCTTTCTACTCTTCAATCACTCTAAATTCAAATGCAATGAGTAATCAAATAACTTTCTGTGTACTTAAAGTGAAAATTTCACCATAAATGCTTTCCGCGTAAACCGGGCTGACACTTAAAAATTTATAACATTTGTTCTGCTAACAATCAGTATGTGCACTCTTGCACGAAGGTTCCTTTATACTTCAAAAGCTTAATTTGAAAGGGACATACTCTGAGAGTGAGTATACCAGCCAGACAGGGGCTAGAGCTAAATTAGCTCCCCTATGACCCTGAGGGCCATTCATCCAGATGTAGAGGGTGCATCCACTATGGATGCATCCAATACATTATCATCAACTTTTTCCTTCTTTGCTTCTATCCAAATCAAGCTCGCATCCTCTGAGGCTTTCACAAACTTGACTTCTCCTTCAAGATCCAATATTGGTTCTTCGATCTTTTTAGGGATTTCCTGACCTTGCATCCTTGATCTACAAAACTTTGAGATATGTCTAGCCTTGTTAAAAGAGTGACAAATGATTGGAGGCCTTATATTCCTTAGCACATTGACATGGGTCACCATCTTACATTATTTAGTTGAGTGACCATTATAGTTACATATCTGACATGTAACATTCTGAGAGCTTCGTGTATTTGATTGATTATGATTTCTTTTATTATGAGTCCTGTTCTTCTGGCTTGTCTTGCAATTCATAGCTCTATCACCAATTTTATTACATGAATAATAGTAACCATTGAAAGGTCTTACCTCTATACAGTTCCTTACTATGCGTCCATGCTTGTTACATGTATAACAAGTGCGGTCTATAGGCTTGTGCTCATTCTTAGGTGGTTCAGTATGATCCTTGGTCTAACTTCTAGTCTCTTTAGCATATAAGGTTCCTTCTGGTGCTTTCATTATTGCTTGCATGTTATTAATCTAATTCTATGCTTCATTGTATCCAATGCAACTAGTATCTCCTTTAGCTCTTCTTGCATATAAATAAGATTCTATTAAATTAGAATTGGTGTGTAATTAATCAATGTTATTAATCTGATTCTATGCTTCATTGTATCCAATGCAACTAGTATCTCCTTTAGCTCTTCTTGCATATAAATAAGATTCTATTAAATCAGAACTGGTGTGTAATTAATCAATGTGACTCTTAGCCTCTTTCAATTCAGATTCCAAGCTTTCCTTGTTGTTTCTCAGTTCTAAGATTTCCATGTTTTCTTGCCTCAATACTTCATTCAGTTGAAGGTTCTCTTTGACTTGTTCGTTATAGACTTCCTGATTGTTAATCAGTTTATCATCAAATTCTTCAAGTTGATCTTTTAAGGATGCATTTTCTTTATTCATCTTCTTGACCATTATCCCCAATTCATTGGTGGAACATTCTTTTAGATCCCTTCTTAACCTTTTGATAACTAATTGAGCATCACTAACTTTTTCTTTTAGTTCTTCAATTTCTCTTTCCGATTTGTCCAGGTCTTCAAGAGCAGCTTCTAGATTTCTTTTTAGATGTTTCATTTCTACTTTGTCCATGATCTCCTCAAGTGGTTAAACTTCTTTGCTGAGGACCAGAGCTCTGATACCAATTGTTAGGAATGGGAACACTGAGAGGGGGGGGGGGGTGAATCAATGTTCACTATATTTTATCTTTTTACTTTAATCTTTAAACTGAGCTTGAATGCTTAAGAACTGAAATAAACATTCACATAAACATGAAACATGAAATCAACACATGACACCAATATGGTTACAAGGAAACCCAAATAGGTAAAAACCTCAGTGGGAATTGACACCCACTAATATTCTGCACTAGCGTTTTGTGATCCTTGTTAGAAGATCCTTATCCCTGTTAAGAGTTGGTTTACAATGCATTAAGTACAGTAGACATTGTCAAGCGTTAAAAATTGTTAGGAGTCTTTTACAACAGTCCCTATTAGGGGAGTGGATGCACTATCATAGAGCCCATTGCTTAAGTGGTGAAGGCTACAACCTTTTGATCTTAGATACACACTATATATAATGGATGAACTCTCACTGTGACATTGCTTGTTAGATCAGTTTCTTTGATGCACTGATGCTTTAACCTCTTACAAAGCTCTAATACATCTTATTGACTCTTCACATACTTCTACTCTACTTAACACAACTCTCTATCAACTTCCATACCTTTTACAATGGGTGCATCTTATATTTATACGCGCATACAAAATAAACAACTAGGTCAGCCCTTAAACCTATTACATACAACGCTTCCAAATGAATAGGCTTAAGTGTGTTTACAATAATACATATATACATGTTAGAAACATAATTACAATAGGTGCATAGCCTTTACATCATTAAAATATAATCGCAACACAAAATGCTAATAGTCGGTTGCATACTCTATTCTTCACTAGCACACACTAGTTGTGCAACTTCAAGTACCTATATCTTCCTCATACTTGCATATCTGATTATGCGCTCATAGACTAAGCATGGATATAGTCTAACCAAATTAACTTCCAGGGCACACACCATAATTCTTTTTTACGCACATGTGTTGATTCTCTGAGCTATAGGAACTTTGTACACTATCTAGTCTTCAACACTTAACCAATTTTTGATCTTCTCATCAGGTGCGCTTACTCCAAACTACCATATGAATTTGTTGCCATAATGAAAACACTATATCAAGTCATATACATCAGTATAGCCAACTTTCCAACACTAACAAGAGGCAACATGAGTGAGATGGTTTTACAAGGACATTGGAACTTGTTTAGGCACAGATGTGAATGAGTTTTGGCCATGAATTTTTTGTATGTAACACTTTTGGCCTGGCAAGAGAATGATCTTGTCGGTTTTACATAGCTTGTGATACCAAGGTGAAAGGTGTTAAGAATTAAGGCTCTTAATGGAATTTTTGTTGATAAGAAAATGTTTGATATTTTAAATAAATGATTTAAGAAGTTTCTTGCTTAAAATTTTTGAGCATTAGTCTAGTAAACTATTCTTGCATGATGCATGTGATTTTATTTATGCCTTGACTATGTTAGTGTTGCCCAAATTTTCTTGTCCATTGCAATTTGGCCCCAAGCTGGGATCCATATAGTATTTTAATCCTATTGAAGCTTTGAGAAATTTTCATGGCCCTACATCTTGTCCTCTAGTCTCTACAAACACTCAACAATCTAGTTTGAAGCCCTTTTATTTGAAAATCTAGTCGTTGGAGGCAAAAAAAAAAAAACCCTCAAAACCCTAGGGCCTATTCTAATTTTTTGTTTCCTTTTTCAGCCACTTAAAACTCTATTTCCCATGTGTTCTTTTCTAAGCTTAGCCTAGTCACAAGGTCTCTAAAAACCCATAGAATATTCCTTTATATCTCCTGATCCCGCGACTACCCTTTGTTTGAGAGATCTCCTAGTCGGAAGGCATATGTCATTTCCATTCTGGGACTTGGCGATGGTCCCTTCAGTCGGGCAATAGCTCAATGTAACCTAAGGTCACCAATCCTTTCAGAGACTAAGTGATTATGTGTTCGCAGGATCTCATATTTCTGGCGGTTAAGTCCTTAGCATCAAGCAATCTAGTGAGCGGTTACCGTTTTGTTTGGCTATCCTAGTTCTGAGGTAGTTAAGATCCTAGCAAGATTGATGGCTGTCATTATACTATTGGGTAAAGGTGACATCTTTTTAAGTGTTTCGGTATAACGATGACCATCGATCATCTTTTGTAGCTTAGCACTCTTGTTAAGTGGGTCCTGTGTCAGATAGATCCAGGGGGCAGTCAACAGCAAGTAAATGAGTGACACATGGTAGGGCTAGGCCCAGTTTATTAAAATCCTAAGCGTCCTTGATTAACAGGGTTAATCTTTTGATTTGACGGTTGTCGCATGTTTGTAAGACTTAATCTTCCCCCTTGTGATCATGCGATGACCATTGATCTTCATCCCAACGTAGTGCTTTAGTTGTCAGTGGGTCCACTGCCACTTTGTCTAAAGTGTTTTCTCCTGATCGGTCGAAGGTTCATGAGGTGGAAGTTTGTCAGTGGGCCTAAGGTCTTTGGCTTATGAGGTGGGTTAAAGCTCAGATAGAATCTACGATTATCATTATACCATTGGAGTAAGATGCATGAAGTTTAAGGATGCGATATAATGACAACCATTCGATGAAAGTTAAGGATGCTATGGGTCTATGTTGCTAGGAGGTGCTAACATGCTCGATTCCTATTGGTTCCTGGGTAGAACAGTTGGAATTTTTCTGTGGGTATGAGTATCTTAAGTGAGGTGGTAGTTAATGAAGATCTACGGTTGTCACATAATTGCATGGAATCTTTTGAGCTTATGCGATCATGCGATCACCGTCCGATGCAGAGTCAAGATTCTTTCTTAAGTAAGGTGCCAATCATGCTAAAGTCTTCACTTCTCATTGGTTCTAACTGGTGATGTGGCGTTTGACTTTTTAGAAGAGGCTTGCAAGTGTTTCAAGGGTGATTTGGGTCGTTCATTTGCTGGGAAATGATGATATCGATGGCCATGTTTTAAACTTGAACCAGCTAGCCGTTGTTTTCAAATTTAAATATATTTCACAAGGTTTCTTGCTAGTTTATTATTGTTGGTCGAATGCGAGGTCGCGGGTAGCTCAGAATTGATGTTTTCAGGACAGTTGTAGTTGGGAGGATGATGGAGAGGATTTGTTGGCCGTCACTTGTTGATTTCTCAAGTACCATGTAGGTGTTCTTACACAACAGAAGCATTAAAGGTTGGTGCCACCTATGGCCTTTTGTACTTCAAAATACAAATATCTGTAAGGATTAGATTTTGAGCATTCATGATGAGCCCGATTTATAGAGATAGGGTCATGGTTATGGCATGAGGTTTTCAACTTGCAGAGGTGGACATGCAAGATAGCTGATCGGCCAAGATATTTCAAGGATACATTTATGATGAAATATGACAGAGTTAGGGTTTGATTATTTTATGAAAATCTGTAAACCCTAGTTAGGTTTTTTCTCTTGCCGGTGTGTAATCAAGGAGATGTATATATTATTTTTGGGAGCTTTTGAAGTGGAGAGTTTACATTTTGTAAAAAGATTTTTTCTCTTCCTAGGGGTTATCTGTGGCATTCTTTCTACCCTCTAACTTTTACAGTTTGTGATCTTTCATTAAAATCTCAGACTTAATAGAGGCTATCTATGGCATTTGTTCTACCCTTCGGTATTTACCTTATCTGTATTTCTCTTATTGAATATAATATATTGGCTTTGTTAGATAAATATTGGAGTTCCAGGCCCTTCTTTCTTTTAGCTTATATGTGTACTATTGTGTCTAATCTGATTTGAATGAGTTTGTGGGTATACTTTAGCCCCCTGTCATTCTTTCTCATTCTTGTGCCCTTTTTTTGAAGAGAACGTCTGCTTGCAGATCACAGTTTGTGTCTTTTGTCCAAACCCTTCTGTGAAACACTTATGCAAGCCTATTTAGAAAGGTTGTGTTCTATTAGATCTGAGAGCTTTCATGCTGATTTGGTTAGTGTATCATGTTCATTTCATTTCGGTGTATCACCTAGTAGCTAGTTTGCTTTCAGTTATTTCCCTTTCATGCATTCTTTCTATCCCTTTTCCCCTCAAAATTTACTTTCCTGTCAAGAAGCAAATTAAGGTGATTATCCAAGAGGAACTAGCCTAGAACCTAGAGGTCTCATCTCAGTTAGCATAGGACCCACAACCTGGAGAGATTCCCATGTTATACTAAGTTATCAAGACCAAGAGAGCTTGAAACAAGGGTACAAACTTAGTGTATAACATTTTTGGCATGCCCGGTGGGACACATAAGAAGTTTATCATTGAAAGATTATGGTATCTCTGATATACTGATTGCATAATATAGACTTTTAGAAGTTTTTTTTGTCAAGTATATCTGGTGACTCCACTGATTTCATAGATCCAGGCTAAACTTGTTCAAAGTTTATGAGAAAGATTGATACTAGGAGCTCAAAGCCTACTGAATTTTTAGAGTTTCCCTTAAAAAGAGGCTACAAAGGTAGATCAACCTAGAGAACATCTCCTACAAGGAAATTAAAGTCTACACAACCTGATACTTCAGAAAGGAGACCTTTTCCCTTTCATCTCAAAAGGAGAGGAAGATCTCTAACCAGAGATCTAGAAGAAGATTAAAATCCAACACCAAATAAAACTCACATAGTTGCTCATCAAATTTCAGCTCCTACAATGGCTAGATAGTTTTCTTTTTCACCTTCCAACTAGGGGAGTCCATTAGTCTTTGCTCAACATCATGATGTGCCCTTGGTGGCATTAAAGAGTCTACCTGATTTCATAGGTGAAGGAAAAACTACAGCTTTTGAGTATATAAGAGATGTGACCACTATCTACAGCATACATAATATAACTCAAGAAGATGTGATGAAGGGTGCTCCCCTTAATACCATAAACACATTAAAAAAACAAAGAAACAACAACAATATGCAAGAATAGAAAATGGGCTTCTTATTATCTCCACAAATGTGGAATTACAAACTTTCAAAATTACAATATGCAAAGCCACATTAGCATTCCCTTACAATATTCTGTAGGACTAAGCCTCGAATCAATACCTAGATCTACTACCTAAAACTGCCCTAGACAACACTATGAGCCTTCTTTATATAGGCATTTTCCACAGCCCGAGAAGGTTCCAAAAATTTAGCCCTAAGCACCGACCAAACTTAGAATTATTTTATTTTTCAATTTATTACATCAAAGTTGGCTCAAAATAACTTTTGAAACCTGAACAAAAATTTTGAAGGAAAATTATTTTCCATCATTTCAGGTGGCCCGACTTCTAGAGACCATAAGTCATCACTAGTTGACCCGATTGACTATTATAACCCCATTTCAAAAATGCCACAAAGTTCTCTACAGGCTTGACCCACACAAGCGCCCATCACCCAAATTTTCAACCTCATCTAGGGCCTCTAAAGCATTCAAAACTGAGTTCAAAGTTTCTGTACCCTACTGCCAGTACTGAAAATCTTCAATATCTTCAAAACTAGACCTCATCTAGCCATGAAACTTTGCTGACAGGCTAATGTGACTAAGATGAACCTCCACATGTAAAATCAGAACATTTCGAGATCATAAGACTAACTTACTAAAAATAGCAAGTTTCCATAAATAGCAACTCTGCACAAGATAGCCCTTATTGAATACAAAAATAGAAATATTTTTGGGTGATGCAAGATTGCTCTTACACCTAGGATGGTCCTACATCAGACACCCAAGGTAATTTGAGAAGTGAGCCTATCACAACTCAGGTGTGCAGAGGGAAACCAAGATGGTTAACCTCCTCCTTTGTTAGCCATGATGAATCTTCAATAGGTCATCCTTTCCATTTGACCAAATACTCTTCATATGTCCTATTCCTTGTGCTTCTACCAACATGACTATCTAGTATGTCTTCAATCTCCTTGATATCTGACCTGGTTGCTGCAATACTCCATTGTACTATTGTAACCTCATCTTCAACACCTCCTTCATGATACTCTATTAGATCTGAAATGTTAAACATTGGTGAAATATTCAGCTCAGTAGGCAATTTTACCTCATATGCATTTCCTAAATCATGCTTCTTCAGTATCTTACATGGCCCAAACTTCTTCATTTTCAACTTGTTATATGTACCGACTAGAAATCGCTCCATCCACAAATGAACCATGACTTCATCTCCAACCTAAAATTCCTTATGCCTCATTTTCTCATCTACCTTAGCCTTATACTATGCATTCATCTTGGTAATATGCTTCCTCACCTCCTCATGGATATTCTTCAAATGTTCTGCGAAATCCTCAGCTTCAGCACTACTTATTTCTCCTTTATCTATCTTTCTCAACTCAGATGCATTTCTAGGACTACTCCCATATACAATATGGAATGGTGATTTACTAGTGCTCCTATTGACAGAATTATTATATGTGAATTCTGCCTATGGTAAAATCAAATCCCATCCTATTGGCTTATCTCCAACCAAACATCTCAACAAATTTCCCAAACTCCTATTCACCACCTCTGTCTATCCATCAGTCTGTGGATGATGTGATGAACTAAACTTCAAATCTATCTTCAACTTCTTCCATAATGTACACCAAAAATATCCAATGAACTTAGTGTCTCTATCTGAAACTATGGTCTTTGGAAAACCATGTAGTCTCACTACTTCTCTGAAAAAAAATTATGCTATATGAATAGCATCATTAGTCTTCTTGTAGGGAATGAAATGTGCCATCTTCAAAAATCTATCAACTACTACAAAAATTGAATCATGTCCCCATTGTGTCCTTGGTAAACCAAGAACAAAGTCCATATTGATATCCTCCCAAGGCTTCTCTGGTACAGGTAATGGTTGATACAACCCTATATTCTACTTCACTCCTTTCGCCATCTGACATACTTTGTAACTTTGTACAAACTTCTTGACATCTTGCTGCAACTATGGCCAATAATAATTTTCACTAACCAAAGCAAGGGTTTTATCTTGACCAAAATGTCCAGCCAATCCTCCGCTATGCTTCTCCTTGATGAGATTCTCCCTCATAGAACTTTATGGAATGCACAACTAACTCCCTTTGAATAGCATATCATCCTGGATGATAAAATCCAGCCATTTCATCCTGTCTAGAGTAACAGGTTCTTTACAATCTTTCCAAGCTTCACCAAATTCAGGATTCTCTAGATAAAAATTCTCTAGTTCCTTGAACCCAACCACCTCAATCTACATCTCTGTCAACAATAGTTGCCTTCTGTTAAGAGCATCTACAACCCTGTTAGACTTTCCACTTTTGTGTTTCAAAACAAATGTATAACTCTACAAAAACTCAACCCATTTCAAATGCCTTTGATTCAAATTTCCTTGACTATTCAAATATTACAAAGCTTGATGATCAGTATACAAAAAAAACTCCTTAGGAAGTAGATAGTGTCTCCACTTTTTCAATTCCTGAACTATAGCATAAAATTCCTAATCATAAACAGAATATTTTCTCTTAGCATCATTTAAATTCTCACTGAAATAAGAAACAGGTTTACCTTCTTGGCTCATAACAGCTCCTATTGCAGTACCACTAGCATCATAGTCTACTTGAAACACCTTATTAAAATCTAGAAGTGCTAAAACAGGTTGTTCTATAACTTTTTGTTTCAACAATTGAAAACTCTTTTCTGCTCCATTTGTCCACTTAAACTCTTTTCTATCCCCTCTCATTGTCTCAGTCAAGGGACCATAAATACTACTAAAATTTCTGATAAAATTTTTGTAAAAACTAGCTAGACCATGAAAAGATCTTTTGTCGGTAGCACTCCTTGGAGTAGGCCATTCAAGGATAGCTTGTACCTTCTCTCGGTCCATTTTTAGACCTTCTGTTGAAACTACAAATCCCAAATACACTAACTCTTTCTTCACAAAACTGCACTTCTTCAAATTAATCAACAATTTCTCATCTCTCAACTTCTCAAACACCATACGAATATGCATCATATGCTCTTCCAATGTCTTATTAAAGATCAAGATATCATCTAGGTACACAATGACAAACTTACCCAAAAATTCTTTCAAAACCTCATTCATGAGCAGCATGAAAGTGCTCGGTGCATTGGTTAGCCCAAAAGGCATGACTAACCACTCATACAGCCCTTCTTTTGTCTTGAAGGTACTCTCCCATTCATCTCCTTCTCTGATTCGAATCTAGTGATATCCACTCTTTAGATCTATCTTTGAGAAATACACAGCTCCACTCAAACAATCCATAATATCATCCATTCGTAGCAATGGAAACCTATACTTGATTGTAATCTTGTTTATTGCTCTAGAATCTATACACATCCTCCATCCTCCATTCTTCTTTGGTGCTAATACTACTGGTACAGCACAGGGACTTAGACTCTCTCAAATCAACCCCTTCTACAATAACTCATGTACTTGTCTGTTCAACTCTTCACTTTCTACCGGTGTCATTCTATGTGCTGTCTTGTTTGGCAAACTGGCTCCTAGAATCAAATCCATCTGATGACTGATCTTCCTTACTGGTGGTAATCCATCAGGTACATTATTAAATACAATATCTTGAAACTCATTCAACAAATTTGCAACCTCTATAGGTACATCCTCTACTTCTTCTTCCATCAACAAATGTTATTCTTGCATTACCACATACCTTTTCTTTGGTCTCCTTCAATGGCTTTAGCTTATGACGCACTCCATCCTTTGTCAGGGAATAGGTATTCACATGACCATCATGTACAACACATCTGTCAAACTACCATGGTCTACCCAAAAACATATGACATGCATCCATAGATATGATATCACATAGTACCTCATCTTGGTACTCGCCAATCTTAAACTTTACCAGGCACTGTTCACTGACCATGACCTTGTGGTCATCCTGCACCCACTCAATCCGATATGGATGTGGGTGTTTCTATCTCTTGAGCTTCAACTTTGTCACCATCTCTTTTGACACCAAATTTTTAGTGCTTCCACTATCAATAATCACATCACAGTATTTACCCTCACACTTGCATCTAGTGTGAAACAAGCTCCTCCTTTGTTCAGGTTCATTCTCACCACTCAGTAGGACTCTTCTGTTAATCAGCGTTTCTCCTCTTTCAACATCTTCTAAATTTGATGATCTAGCATCTTCATCTACATGTGCAACTCTGGCCTAGCCTTCATTCCTCCTATCTGTCCTTCCTTGGCATTGAGGACATTCAAATGCCTTATGACCTTCTTCTCCATAGTGAAAACATGTTCCACAAAAGCCTCCTCTTCCTAAACCTTGTGCTCTTCCTCTTCCTCTCTCATCTCTATTATTTTGATCTTGGAAATGATTGGAATTATTTCCTCTCTGATTTTGACTACTACTAGCCTCATCCTTCTTTTTTGGATCTTCATTTCATTAAGGTAACGAGCAACTTTCTCCTTATCAGCTTCCTCATGGCCTATTCTGATGAGGATTCAATAGAACTCCTCTGTATACTCTTGAATAGATCATCCCATTTGTTTCAAACTTTGCATTTTCTTCAGTAGGTCAAGCTCATAATCAACAGGGATGAACTGTTGCTTCAATTTATCCACCATCCGATCCCATCTTGTGATTTTATCTTTCCCTCTTCTATTTTGCTCCAATTGAATCTCTTGCCACCAGATCTTCGCATGACCTTTTAGTCTGGCCTTCATGAATTTGACCCTATCAAGATCCTCAATATCTTCATACTCAAAATATTCTTCACATTCATTGATCCAGTCAATCAATTCTTCTGGGTTAAGATTTCTTGAAAATGTAGGAACCTCAATCTTAGGTCTTTTTCCGATCTTGGAAATGGCTCAAAAAATTCTTTCTTCCTCCTGGTTCGCAACTTTGACTTCTTCTTATTGATCTTCTTCTTCAGCTTCATCCTCGCTTTTGTCTCTGACATTAAGATTCATTCCTCTATGAATCTCCTCTTGCAATGGTCGCACTTGTCTCTGGAGTGCTCTAACCTCAGGTGTTACAACACCAGCTCTTCTGCCACATTCCTTTCATGGAGGCATTTTCATGATGCGTGCTGAAACCCTAACCATGGTCCTGGTGCAAAATGCCTCACAGTCAGTGATCTATTTACACACTCAAGAACTCCTACTCTAATACCACTTGATGAAGGGTGCTCCCCTTAATACCATAAACACATAACAGAAACAAAGAAACAACAACAATATGCAAGAACAAAAAATTGGCTTCTTATTATCTCCACAAATGTGGAATTACAAACTTTCAAAATTACAATATGCAAAGCCACATGGGCATTCCCTTACAATATTTTGTAGGACTAAGCCTCGAATCAATACCCAGATCTACTACCTAGAACTACCCTAGACAACACTACATGCCTTCTTTATATAGGCATTTTCCACCACCCGAGAATGTTCCAGAAATTTAGCCCTAAGGGCTGACCAAACTTAGAATTATTTTATTTTTCAATTTATTACATCAAAGTCAGCTCAAAATAACTTTTGAAACCTGAACATAAATTTTGAAGGAATATTATTTTCTACCATTTCAGGTGGCTCGACTTTCGGAGACCATAAGTCATCACTAGTTGACCCGATTGACTATTATAACCCCATTTCAAAAATGCCAGAAAGTGCTCTACAAGCTTGACCCGCATAAGCACCCATCACCCAAATTTTTGACCTCATCTGGGGCCTCTAAAGCCTTCAAAACTGAGTTCAAAGTTTCTGTACCCTACTGCTAGTACTGAAAATCTTCAATATCTTCAAAACTAGACCTCATCTAGCCATGAAACTTTGCTGGCAGGCTGATGTGACCGAGATGAACCTCCACATGTAAAATCAAAACATTTTGAGATCATAAGACCAACTTACTAAAAATAGCAAGTTTCCATAAATAGCAACTCTGCACAAGATAGCCCTTATTGAATACAAAAATAGAAATATTTTTGGGTGATGCAAGATTGCTCTTACACCCAAGATGCTCTTGCATCAAGATGTGGCCACCAAACTATTAGCAACCTCTCTCAAAGGTAAGGCTCTTGAATGGTTTAGAAATTTAACTGTTGGCTCCATTACTTCATGGGATGAATTAGGAGATGCATTGAGTAAGCATTTTGAGGATAAATCAGACAACTTGTCTTTGGTTGAGTAGTTGACAACCATTAAAAGAGACCCTCAAGAACAAATGACAGACTATAACAATAGATTCCTCAAGACATGGAATAGAATTTCAGTCTTGGTAAGGCCATCAGCTAACCATGCTTTCCTATATTTCTTGCAAAGTTTGAATGGTCAAATTTCTATCATGATCCAATCTATGGGTGGTACCTCTTTACCCCAAGCTTTTGATATAGTTGTCAGGGCTGAAAATTGTTTAATCCAGGCAGGTATGATAGCTAGAAGGCCACCCATGCCCATCTTTCCTAGCCTTCAGCCCATTGCACCTTTACAAGTACCCCCATTCACTCCTATTCCCACCATATTAGCACCTAAGGCTAGTACTAGTAGTCAGGAGCTAAAAATGAGTTTCTCTCAAGAGTTGCAAGAGATGAAGAATAGTCAACAAACTAGTCAGCAAGAAATGACAAATTTCCTGTAGACTTTGAATAAAGAGATCACAAACCTAAAGAGACAAGGACAAGGAATCAGACCACCCTTTTAGCCACAAGGCCAAAGTCCTAATCAACAATATTAGAATCAGGGACAACCTTATCAATAAAATAGGCCACCATACCAAGGAGGTTATCAAGGACAAAGGCAAAATTTCAAACAAAGACCATTCCAACCACACAACCCTGCTCCTCTTAATTTTGTGAATCCAATTAGGGACATGGTCCCTAGTCAAAATAATATGGTTATGGACAATGAATGGTGTTTCCCTTGTAATCAACCTCATAATTAGGGTACATGTTCAAATGGATGGATGGACCAAGCATTAATGGGGGAAAATGCCTCACAAGCTCAATCAGAGGCTTCTTCCAGTGGATCAATTCCTCAACAAGAACCATAAGATAATGAGACTTCTCTTTTCAAATGGGAGAAACAAGACTTCAATGGAGTCATTGGTGAACCTTCCATTGCTACCAATACAAGGTCAAAGAGAAGAGCTTAGGACATGGAGTGAGTAGGTTCTGGGATTAAAGCTACTACATCTGCAGAGCCACTACAACAAGCTACTCCCATCATATTTAAGAAGGCTCCTATCATTACAATCAAAGAAAGCTAGATTCTCAAAGAGGTGGAGCCCATCATAGTAAAAGCACAACAAATGGTACACATTGTGACACCTTTCAACATTGTAGACAACACGAAGAAGGTGAACATTACTATGTCTATGTGGGATTGTTTGGCTATTCTAGGACAACCTAAGATTTTGATGAAAGCTATGACTGAAATAACAACCCCTCAACCTACAAAAGAAATTGTAAAGCCAGTGTTGGTCAACACTGATCAAGAAAAGGAGGCTCCAAGTTGTAGCTCCAAAGCCAACACCATTCAAGGTAGGAACTCAAAACCACCTCTCTTTTATGTATCTTTGATCATTGGAAAATCCTTAGTACATAATTGTATGGTAGATAGTGGAGCTACTAGCACTATAATGCCCAAAAAGGTGGCTGACCAATTAGGACTTAAATATGAACCCCTCCAAAAGAAGGTTACACAACTTGATGGATCCTTAGTTAATACTATAGGTGTGGCTAAGTATACCAATCTAATCCTTTATGCTAGTCCTAATTTCTCTATCCTACTTGACATTTATATCATAGATCTCCCTGCCTTATTTGCCATATGTCTCTCAAGGGAGTTTATAGCCAAAATAGGAGGCTACCTTTCCTCTAACTGGTCCCACATGCTTTTTCACACAAGATATGGTACCAAGGTTACCATCAAATCTGAATCAGTGGTGGCACACCATATAGAACCATATGTGTCCAATACCATCAATACAAACTACCCTATATTTGATAACAATGATTTCCCAACTATCAGAGAAGAAAACATTTAGACTAAAAGTATCCCTGATATTTTACTTGATGAACTAGAATTAGAAAAGGCTTTTGAGACCCAAGAAAATCTCATTTGGGATGCTGGTTTAGGAAGTTATTTAATACAAGAAAGTGGATCCATAGAGCCAAACCTTCTCAAAGAGGACACTGAGTCAGAGGATCTAGGCAATTAGGTTTGGGAAATGTTTTTTGATGGAGCTAGAAGTAGACATGGTTCTGGTGGTGGTGCTATGCTAGTGTCCCCAAAAGAAGAAAAGTACTATACAACTTTCAAATTCAGTTTCTCCTACACTAGCAACATTGCAGACTATGAGAGCCTTATAAATGGACTGGAGTGGGCTAGGAAAAGAGGACTTAAGGCCTTAAAGGTTTATGGTGATAGTGAGTTAGTAGTTAGCCAAGTGAGAGGGATAAGTGTAACCAAAAATGACACCTTGAGAGCATACAAACATAGAGTTTGGGATGCAATTGAAGACTTTTGTGCTTTCAACATTGTTTCCATCCCTAGAAAGAGAAATCAAAATGTAGATAGATTAGCTGCTATTAGATCTCAGTATGACATTCCTAATAGTATTTCAAAGGGGGAGACCCAATAGCATATCAAAGTGATTGTCAGACCTTCTATCCCTGATAATGATACTAATTGGCAAGTGTTTGACAATGACAAGTAGATTCTACAATTCTTGTTTGAAGATGTCTTTTCAAAACATAACCAAGATAGGCTATTGTAAAATTATGGTGACCAAGTAATACAACTTAAGTCTAATAAGATGGCTAGAGGTCTTGTCACCTTAGAGATTGTCTTCAACAAGGATGATCAGGTCAAGAAGAATAAAGCTGGCTCGGTAGTTCAACAAGAACACTGTGTTGAATTAGAGTTAGAACCAGGTATAAGTTTACAATTTGGAAAAGTAAATACTGATTTAGAAAAGTAGGCTTACAACCAATTATTCAAAGAATTCAATGATGTATTTTCATGGCAATATGAAGACCTTAAAGGTTTTAATCTATCCCTTGCTCAACACACTATTGAATTAGAACCTAATGCCAAGCTAGTGAGGCAAAAACAAAGGCCTATTAATCCCAAGTTTGAGCCACTTATGCATAAAGAGGTCCTCAAATTGATAGAAAGTGGTATCATCTACCCCATCAAACATACTAGTTGGGTTTCCAACCTTGTTCCTATAAGGAAAAAGAATGGGGAATTGAGGTTATGATTTGACTTCAAGGATTTTAATAGGGCCTCTTTAAAAGACCGCCATCCATTACCCTCTATGGAACAAATCTTACAATGTGTCTCTAGATCTGAGAGATTTTCATTATTGGATGGCTATTTAGGATACAATCAGATCTTAGTTAATAAGGAAGATCAATATAAGACTGCATTTACAACCAAGTGGGGAACCATGGCTTATCAAAAGATGCCCTTTGGTCTGTCAAATGCAGGTGCTACTTTTTAGAAGGAAATGGATATGGCCTTTAAAAGCCTCATGTACAAGTTTGTACTGGTCTACTTAGATGACATAACTATCTATTCTAAACATGCAACAGATCATATGAAACACTTGAGGAAAATCTTTGAAAGATGTAGAGAGTTTGGGATATCTCTTAATCCCAAGAAATGTGTGTTTGCAGTTCATGAAGGAAAATTGTTAGGATATTTAGTATCCAAGAAAGGAATTATAGTAGACCCTGATAGGATTGTAGCCATCCTAGAGCTACCATTGCCACATCATAGGAAAAGTCTCCAATCTTTCATAGGAAAGATTAATTTTGTTAGATGTTTCTTTCCTAATATTACAAATTTACTAAAGCCTTTGATAGCCATGTTAAAGAAGAGTTCAACTTTCAGCTGGACTAAAGAAGGAAAAGCTAATTTCTAGGCTATCAAAGAAGGCTTGACAAAAGCTCCTACTCTATTAAACCCAAATTTTAGTAAGGATTTTATCCTTTATGCTTATGGATGTCATGATGCTATATCTGCTATGTTGACTCAAGAAAATTTAGATGGATTGCAACAGCCTATTGCTTTCTTTAGCAAAGGTTTAGAAGAGTATGAACAAAGGTACTCTTTTGTGGAGAAACATGTACTTGCTATGGTAAAGAGCCTTAAAATTTTTAGATATTTATTGACCCATAACAAGGTACACTTGAAGGTTACTCATCCAAGTGTCAAAGAATTTTTGCTTTCCAAGGACCTAAATGAGAAAAGAGCTGGTTGGATTACCAAAGTGATGGAGTATGACATTGATATCCAAACCACCAAGTTGGTTAGAGGAAGAGGTCTTTATGAGCATCTGGTAGAGGATGAGAGTTCAAAGAAATCAGAGAAAATAGATGCATCTCTAGTTGTGCATAATACATAGGAGCATGCCAAGGCATCAGGTTGGTTCCCTAACATGATCCATTACTTAAAGATAGGACAATGTCCTGTAGGCCTAGATTCAGCAAAAAGAAGATATTATAGATTACAATCTATTCCCTTTGTGTTGATAGATGAAGTTATTTTTAGAAAGGATCAAAATAGTGTCCTTTTAAGATGTATTGATTCAGAAAAGATAGCTAATGTCCTATTTGAATTTCATGATGGACCTTCTGGAGGTCACTTTTCTCCTAGGACTACTACTTTTAAAATCACGAGGACTAGATATTATTGGCCATCTATCTTCAAGGATCATCATGATTATGTGAGAAAATGCATCAAATGTGCTATGTTTGCAAGAAAAGAAAGGCTTGCAACTCCACCCCTTCAGCCAATCAGAACAGATCAACCATTCATGAGATGGGGCATAGACTTTATTGGCATGATTAATCCTCCATCTAGTGTAGAAAACAAGTGGATAATCACTACAATAGATTATTTCACTAGATGGATAGAGGCAGTTGCCTTGAAAGAATCAAATGAGAGTGTTGTCTTGAGTTTTTATGATGATAAAATTCATAGATTTGGCACTCTAGACTCCATAATATCAGATAATGCATTGGCATTCATAGGCCTTAAAGTCTCAGAATGGGCAATCAGAAATGGCATCTATTTGAATACAAGTTCAAATTACTACCCTCAGGGCAATGGTTTGGCAGAATCAACTAATAAGAACTTGATAAGGATAATCAAGAAGACTCTACAGGATAACCAAAGAGATTGGCATACTAAGTTGAAGTCTACCTTATGGTTGGATACCTTATGGTTGGATAGGATTACCCCAAAGAAGATCATTGAGAATTCTCCTTATGTATTAGTATATGGCAGAGAGGCTAAGTTGTCCATTTCAACTGAATTGCCAGCTTTGGACTTAGCCACTCAATATGTCATGTTTGAAGAAGGAGATCCCTTACAAATCAGGTATGCTCAGCTAATGGAGTTAGAAGAACTTAGAGATAAATCCATGAAAGATATGGAGTTCCATTAGATTCAGACAAAGAGGAGTTTTGATAAAAGAGTTAGGGCTAGAGACTTTAAAGTTGGAGATGTAGTTCTCAAGTGGGATGAATTCAGATCAAAGCCTGGCAGACATACAAAGTTTGATTCTTTTTGGGGTGGACCATTTGTTATTATAGAATGCAAGGGGCCTAATAATTTTTAGCTATCAAATTTGGGAGGAGATGCCTTGCCTATTTTAGTTAATGGATTCCATTTGAAGCCTTTCTTTGAGGTCAACCCTTCGTTGTAAATCTTTGTGAATATGTTTCCTACTTTCTTTCCCTGCTTTCTAGGTTAGTTTTCCTATTTTCCAAGAAGTGCTCATACACAATTTTTGTTCTTCTGGTTCCAAATCTCTCTCTCTCAAACAATTTTTATGCTCATATGATGACTCCTATGCCCAATGGATCATTTTAAGGCCACTGATCAATGTCTAGTAGGCTGACATCCAGCAGAAATCACCAAAATGTTACCCAAATTTTACTGTCCATTGCAATTTGGCCATAGGCTAGGATCCATATAGTATTTTAATCTTGTTGAACCTCTCAAAAATTTTCATGGCCCTACATCTTTTCTTCTGGTCTCTACAAACACTCAACAATATGGTTTGAAGCCCTTTTATTTGAAAATCTAGCCATTGGATGCAAAAAAAAAAAAACCCTCAAAACCCTAGGGCCTGTTATAATTTGTCGTTACATTTTTTGGCCACTTAAAACTATATTTCCCATGTGCACTTTTCTAACCTCATCCTAGTCGCAAGGTCTCTAAAAACCCATAAAATATTCCTTTATATCTCCCGATCCTGCAACTACCCTTTGTTTGCGAGATCTCCCAGTCGGAAGGCATATTTCATTTCCATTCCATGACTTGGCGATGGTGCCTTCAGTTAGGAAATCACTCAATGTAACCTGAGGTCACCAGTCCTTTCAACAACTAAGCGATTATGTGTTTGCATGATCTCATATTTCCGGTGGTTAAGTCCTTAGCATCAAGCAATCTGGCGATCGGTTACCATTTTGTTTGGCGGTCCTAGTTCTGAGGCAGTTAAGATCTGAGCAAGATCGATGACTATCATTATACCATTGGGTAAAGGTGATGTATTTTTAAGTGTTGTGGTATAACGATGACCATTGATCCTCTTCTATAGCTTAGCGCTCCTGTCAGGTGGGTCCTGTGCCAGATAGATCCAGGGGGGCAGTCAACAGCAAGTAAATGAGTGACAAATGGCAGGGCTGGGCCCAATTTATTAAAATCCTAAGTGTCCTTGATTAATAGGGTTAATCTTTTGATCTAAAAGTTGTCACCTGTTTGTAATACTTAATCTTCCCCCTTGTGATCATGTGATGACCATTGATCTTCATCCCAACGCAACACTTTAGTTGTCAGTGGGTCCACTACCACTTTGTCCAAAGTGTTTGCTCCTGATTGGTCAAAGGTTCATGAGGTGGAAGTTTGTTAGTGAGCCTGAGGTCTTTGGCTTATGAGGTGGGTTAAAGGTCAAACAAAATCTATGATTGGCATTATACTATTGGAGTAAGATGCATGAAATTTAAGGCTGTGGTATAATGACAACCGTCTGATGAAAGTTAAGGATGTTGTGGGTCCATGTGTCTAGGAGGCACTGACATGCTTGATTCCTATTCGTTGCTGGGTAGGACAGTTGGCATTTATCTATGGTTCTGAGTCTCTTAAGTGAGGTGGTAGTTAATGAAGATCTATAGTTGTTGCATATTTGCATAGAATCTTCTGAGCTCATGTGATCATGCGATCACTGTGTTGGTGTCAAAAATGATGCTTATGCTTTAATAGGCTGCCAATATACCCTCAGATAGATTTTAGGAATGGTTAACTCTAAAATGTTACAAAGTCTTAGGTTAACTGGACCAACTATAGGGACAAGACTGCCCTCTTATGCTTCTAGCTCTGCAAAACCAAGGCGGGTGCACCTAACCTAGTATAAAATATACTTCATACACCAAGGACTAGGTTTGTATAATAGATAATAGGATAGTAAGAAAGTACTAAGTGGTAACCACACACTCATTGACTCTCCATTACTATGGGGTAGAACCTTACACAACCAAATGCTGAAAAATTAGGGATGGTTCTTAATTTATAAATTTGAATCATAACAACCTCAATCAGGATATGACAACAAAGAAATACTTATCTAGGCCAGTGCCTCATCCATTGGGCAAGATTTCTTAGACAGACTACACACACACACCATAATATATCTGAGATTCAAAGCCATAAACACATTTACAATCTTCTTTACTACTTACTGAATATCCTTACATAGAAAAAAGATAAATCTATGTCCCATCTAGAGCATCATTTTATCTAATCCTAGATTAGAACTCAAGAATGAAAACATATACATAAAATTATTATGCAATGAACTAGAAAGTTCAAAATTTATCTATATTGACACAAAGGAGAGATAAGAATCATGTGCCTATATTAAGTATGAAGAATCCTCAAATGTATACAATCAACCCAAAGAAACCATGCTTGCAAACTACAGCTTAGACCTGCAACTTTCTTTCTTTTGTCAAAATATACCAAAAAAGATCATTACAGTTCAGACTGGGTAGAAGACTCACAACCAGAAAAAGTTTGAAAACCTCACTCCCAATAACCAAGAATGATCACAAAAATCCCTTTATACCAGGGTTACAATCTGAGCATAATGATCATTCCAAAAATTCAAATCCATCTAACCCCACTGAGGAGTTAACATAGACAAGACAGGGATCAAGCCGCAGCATGCAAGCTCAAACAGTCTAACTCAACAGTCAAATAGCCTTGTACTGGTCCAAGTACCAAATCATCATCAAACCCTAAGAAAACCAGCAACATTTGACCTCTAAAATACACTTCAAGGTGCTATTTCATTAACTTCTCTGTGTTGAAACATCTCCTCTGCAATCATCATGGCAGCCTGGAGCACTCCACAGTGTTTGACAATCCATTCTACCCACTCTAGCCGCTCAAAAATTGAATTTTTGGTACCTCTGTCATTGCAAACCCCTCTACATATTTGAATTTGAATTCCAATGGTCACATTCATGGCACCAGCGGCACATCGGTGGTCCACATTTAATTCTTTGTCAACTTTAAGTCTTGACCGTAGATTCTTTTACATTACGGGCTTCACAACTTTAACTGATCTAGGCACCTCAGGTTACCCTCAGCGAACACTCAAAAAATGAAAATCATAGTCATGGAATGAAAGTCTAATCCCTAATTAAACTCGGCAAATACATGACTGCATGTGTCAAAATAACCCTTTAAGTCATCTGGCAAACTGGCAACAAAAGGCTTCCGCCAGTTTGCAAAACATCTCATGCCTTCTGCTAAAAATCTAGTGACCCCGCGATCACTATTCACTGAATCACTAGATGATATAGAAAACCACCAAATATTCTCATGAACCAGTGACAAGAAAGAAAATTGGCAGGTTGCCAAACTGCTGAGACCCCACTCCTAACTCTGTAACTGCGATGCCACTTGTCACCACACCATTTGTTGCAACTGCTGAGTCACTTTTGCCAGCGGGCCCACAACGAACAAACCATGGGCACTTAATCGGATGGTGGGTGCATGATCACATGGGCTGAGAATATTCCATGCAATCACACACCAACCATAGATCACAAAACTCTGTCACCAAGTAATGAAAGGAATTGGGACCCACAAACCAACCACCGAGCATTCAGCGACCATGCGACTAACTATTCGCAAGTTCATTGAATGTTAGCTGCTAACCACCAAGAAACAAGAGAATGCATGACTAAAGAGAAAAGACCACCCACCAGGTCACTGAGTGCTAAGGGATTAACCGCCAGAAACCAGCGAACAGGAGATAACCACAAGTCGCCAAGTCACTAAATGAGAACTTAACCGCCCGCTAGCTGATCAACATAGAAAATTGGGACCCATGTGGACACATGGCAAGTGGTTGCATGATCACATGTTAGGAAACTCTGACATGTGGCCATGTGACAACCAATAAGAACATGTGTAGATCTAGACCCACATCTCTACCCTGCAAGAAAATCCAACGATTGTCACAAAAGTGCAAAGGCTAAACACCGTGCAAATTTTCTATGCGAACAAGCGACAACCATCGATCCTACCTGAACTTTAACCATGCTGAAGCATGAGAAGAGAAACCACCACATGACTGCCAGGCATTCAATGACTACGTGACAAACCACCCACGTGATCGTGAGATGCTAGCAGATAACCCCCAGATATAAAGAGATTGTGTGACACACAGTCGCCAAATCACTGAATAAAAGATGAAACCACCAAGAGATCTAGAGAATCAGTGACAAGAAACCTTAAGAATGACTGGGCTCCACCACCCATCGCACCTGCGTAGCTAGGACCAAGGTCAAAAACACACAAAGCTTTCTTGATCTTGCAATTCAGCATGTGAAATTTGGACTGGAGCAAGGTGAAACAATGAAGAACATAAGGCTAAGGGTATTTCAAGAAAATTTGCACGGAAATAGGCCAGTTTCATAAGATTTTGCAAACACTGAAAAATGGACTAACAGTGGCTCTAGTTGGGGATGCATGTCTCTTGCAGGCATGGCAAGGATTCAGAATCACTGGGAGAGCGGACCAACTCAAAATTCTGACTCAAAAAACATAGAGTAGACAAAAACAAGGGAACCTAAACTACTGTTCATGGAAGAGATACTTGAAGAGAAGTAAAACTTTAAGAATTGTCCATGAACAGGCAATTCCAAAGTACCACCAATTAAATCCTTCAAGATATATGAATATGTTCCCCACTTGCCCTCAATAAGATAAGGGCCCAACTAAATAGGATCAAACTTTCCATGCCTTCCCTTATCTTCCAACCTCGCATTCCACATCAGGACCAGATCATCAATTTCAAAACTTCTTTGAGTTGTCCTCTTATCAAACAAATTTTTACACTACCTCTGCAATGTCTCATTTCTCTCATGTGCATCCCTCCTTACTTCCTCTAATTGGATCAATTCATCCATTCTCATTCTCATCTCATCATTCAAATCTTCATCATATGCCTGGATGAACCTGTACATTTGCAACAAATTGTTCTGAGGTAATCTAGCACTTATCCCATAAACTAGGTCAAAAGGGGCACAACCTATGGCTTTCTTTACAGTTACTTTGTCAACCCATAATGCCCACCATAACTTTGAGTCCTGGGCTTTCTTATTTCTGTCCAACACCCTCTTGAGAATCTTTATCAAGCTTTTATTACTGGATTCAGCCTGGCCATTTCCTTGTGGATGATATGGGGAAGAAAATGAAATGTGTATCCCATAATTCTTACAAAAATCATCAAACTCTTGAGATCTAAAACACATTGCATTATCAACCACAATTGTCTCTGGGCAACCAAATCTAGTGAGGATATTCTGCATTATAAAATCAGTCACCACTTTACTAGTAGCCCTCCTAGTAGGGATAGCTTCAACCCACTTGGTAAAATAGTCTGTTGCCACTAGTATATATGAATGTCCACCACTAGATTTGTTTGGAATCTCACCAATGAAATCAATACCCCACCTCTGGAAAGGAGCCTGAACTGAAATAGGTCTAAGTGGAAAATTCCCATTGATTTCATCCTTCTTTCAAATCTTTGGCATGCATCACACTTCCTCACAAATTGATGTGTATCTTTAAAAACTATAGGCCACCAAAATCCAGATCTAAGGATCTTGTGGGCTGTGGTCTTTGCCATATAGTGTCCTCCACATACACCTTGATGCATTTCTTCTAGCAGAGTCTTAGAATTTTCATGATCAACACACTTTAGCAATACTCCTTCATTGCTTCTCCACCACAACTCACTATGTATAATGGCATACCTTGCTGAATGTAACTTGATAGTCCTCCTCTTACTCTCACTCATGTCAGGGGGAAGGACCAACCTCTGCAAGTAGTTGATAACATCTTTATACCAATCACAGTAATCCATATCACAAATATATGGCCTCTCTTCCTCCTCTAACATGTTCACATGGTTGGCAATCAAATTACTCTAAGCCATCAATTTTGCAAGTCCTAGGCCTCTTACCAATTTTGTAATCTGAATATCTATATTGAATTCTTGGATCGTGTTGATCCATCTACATCTTTTTCCTAATACCTTTATTGCACCAAAATATCCTTAACGGCGGCACTAGGAACATAAGCAACCACCCTGGCTCCCATAAGATAACACCTAAAAGCCTTGATTGCTTTGACTAGGGCATAAGCCTGTTTCTCAGTGATATCATATTTCAATTTTGTTGCATGTAAAGACTTTCTAAAAAATGATATGGGTTGCTCATATCCATCTGAGTTCTTTTGAAATAAAACTGCTACAACCGTAGGATAAGAAGCAAAAGAGAAAATCTGCATGGGCTTACCATAATCAGGGGTCCTCAAAATAGGGGCATCTTTAATGGCCTATTTGATACTTCTGAAAGATTTATCTACTTCTTCATTCCACTCTATCTTTGCATCCTTTTTCAACATCCTGGAGCTAGGAATACAAATTTCTGCAAAATTTGTAACAAATCTTCTTAGAAAATTTACTTGCCCAAAGAAAGATTGTACTCCCTTAACATTCCTTGGTGGTGAAAGCTTGTCTATTTCCATAACCCTTTCAGGATCAATTCTCACTCCATCCTTGGACACAATGTTTCCTAAGAGCTTGCCTTCCAACCCACCAAAAGAACACTTCTTTGGATTTAAAGAGATTCCATACTCCAGAGCTCTCATAAAGATCTTTTCAATATGTTCACAATGTTGATCTTCCTTCTTTGAATATGTTGTGTGATCATCTTGATATACCACTAGGAACTTGTTTATGAAATCTGCAAAGGCCACATCCATAGCTCTTTGAAAGGTAGCTCCTACATTTGTCAAGCCAAAAGGCATCCTAACATACACATAGGTCCCCCAAGGAGTAGTGAATGCAGTCTTGAATTGTTCTGACTCCTTGACCATGACCTGATTATATCCAGAGAAGCCATCCATCATTGACATCAACTCTGATCTAGTGACTCTTTGCAGCATGTTTACCATATTAGGAAGACCATAGTTGTCTTTCAAAGAATTGACATTCAAATTCCTAAAATCAACACATAACCTAATGTCACCATTCTTTTTTCTGACTGGAACTAAATTTGACACCCAAGTAGAATGTCTGAGAGGCTTGATAATGCCAGCATCCATCATCTTTTTAAGTTCATCTTGCATTTTGGTGCCAAAGTAGGGTTCACAGGCCTTAATTTCTACCTAAAAGGTTTAGTTCCTTCCTTTAATGGTATCTCATGTTGAAAGAGATCTTCTCTATATGCCTTCAAATCATCATAAGACCATACAAAAACATGTCTAAATTTTTTGAGAAGATCAATCAAATTCCTTCTAGTTCTTTGAGATAAGCATTTACCTATGTAAATGTTCCTTGGTTCTTGGCTTGTTCCAAGATTCACTTCCTCCAAATCATTTTTCTTGTCAACAACTCTAGCAACACAAGCCCTCTCCTTATCATCAAATGTCCTTTCAAGGGAAACCACTCCACTAGGTATCCTATTTGACTTTAGTTTCAAAACTTCCTTCCCAAGAACACTTTCGTTTCCATCCCTGATGTCAACATAGGTGCTAAAATCCATTTCCTGACCATCAAAATGAGATTCACATTGCAAGAATCTCAAAATATCCTGATCATCAGAAAACACTTGCCAATTCTCAACATTATTTGGGATAGAAGGCCTGGACTTACACTCAATTCTAGATATCCCTGCAAAGGTAACATCCTCTGGCCTTAAGGCTATGTTTTCTAGCAAATCTGCCATTCTTTTTTGGCTTCTATCCACCCAATCAATACCAAAGGCACTGAAACCCTCAATTTCATCCCATATAGCATTTCTATATTATTTCAGCCTTTGATTCTTAGATGCATACTTTGATCTAATCTGAGAAACTACTAATTTAGAATCACCAATCACCCTAAGATGTTTGATCCCATGTTTTGATGCTTGTCTCAAACCAATCAATAGGGCCTCATATTCAGTAACATTGTTTGTGCAAGGAAACAAGAGAGTGAAAGAAGATTTAAAAGTCTTACCACTTGGGGACACCAATAACACTCCTGCTCCAACACCTTCTCTAGAACTTGCTCCATCAAAGTATAATGTCCACAAGACACTATCTTTTGTCTTGTTACTCTCATCATCAACCAAAAGGATAGGCTTGACCTTCTCCTACATCTCATTCCTCTGGACCTGGAATGAGCCAATGTCAATATCAACAAAACAATTCATGCTATCCTTTTCATTTTCCTCAATCATATGTAGAGTCCTAGCTTCCCTTGACATTGTCACACTCTCTCCTTCAATGTCAAAAGTGGCAAAGGAAAAATCACATTGAATACTTCCTCCCATGGAGGCACTCCACTTTCTAGATAACAACATTCCATATTGAGGAGGAATTTCAACTACAAGAACACTCATAGTCAATTGTTTGTTAGGAAATGTAGCTAATTTATAAGGAAAAACCTTGATAGTACCAATAACTGGCACTTCTCTTGAGTCCATAGCTTGGCATCTCCTGTGAGGTGTATCAACCCTTAGTCCTAATGATTTCATGATCTTTACAAGCATGACAGTGTTTGATGCTCCAGAATCGATCATGAAATTCTTCAATATTTTACCACCAATCACAAGGGACAAAAAGAAAGGATCAACTATCCCCGATGCATTATTTACAATATTTTTATCCAAGAAGATTTGAGGAATCTTAGAAACAATTTCTTCACTCTTATTGTCAGGTATGTCTTCCAAGGAAGCCAAATGTTTGTCATTTCTACTCACCTCTTGGATTCCTGCAGAAGAAACACCATTTACCCAATTCAAGGCCTTGACCTTGTGTTCTTCTATTCTCATCATTTCCAACAGTGGAACCTTGATAGTGATCTATGAAATCAATTTGGACATATAAATTGGAACATACTTTTGGTTATTCATGTCTTCCTCAAAAATAGTGACAACCTTATCCTTTGTGAAATCAAACTTGTCTTTGAGAGGAGATTCCTCTCCCTTCTGAGGAATGGGAACAACTACCTCTATTGTCTTTGCTTTATTCTTAGGTGCTGCAACAGATACAACTCTCCTTTTTACCTTCACTTGGTGAGTATCATCAGCACCCTTCCCCTTTTCTTCATGTTGTTGTACATTATTTTCTATCCTCTTGATGAACAAACTGCTTGGCTTACCAGTTGAATTTCCAACTATCCTATTCCTCAAGTTATAATTGCTTCTAGCTTGAGTGACCATGTCTGCAGTGATTTGAGCAATTTCTTCATCTGAGGGTCTTCTTAAAGAAACCTGCTCCTCACCCCTCACTGCACTACATCTAACCTCATCAAACTCTTCATCCTCTTCATAAAAATCAATCTCATCCTCTATATGTGCAGAAGTCATTCCACACCCATCCTTGTCATATTGCTCCTCTTGTTCTTGATTCTCTTGTAAGTTTAAAGAAATGACACAATGCTCAGGGTCATGAGGAGACTGACAAGTAGCACACCATGGGATATCTTCAGTCATATTCACTGAATTTCTATGCAAGGGATCAAGGATCCTTCCATTAGGCCTTTCTTTCTTGGTTGGGACAATGGGCTTGCCATCTTTCCACTGAGTGTTGTAAGGATAATTTTGCATTCTTGGCTGTCTGCTAAAATTATTTGGAGCTAACCTCTCCATAGTCATAGCTCTATTGTTTCCCTTTTCACCAGGCTTCAAACCCTCCAAATCCTTCAAAATTTGTTTTAGATTGTCATCCTCTTTGGGTTTAGAGTCAACAGACCTTCCCATTTCTTTCTTACTCTACATTTGAGGCCTGTAATCATCTCTTCTTCCTATCTTTCCTGATATTCTTCTATTTCTCTCTATGTTGATGATCAATTTGTAAGCTTCCCCAAGATTTTTGGGGTTCTTGTCCCTCAAGAGGTAACCCATTTTTGCATCAAAGGCATTCAAGTATGTCACAAGACATACCCTGTCATCTAGTTTGATAACTACAAGAGCCTATGCATATCCTTTTGGAATCTTATATTAAATTCAAGGACCTCTTCATTCTGATTATTCTTTATGTTATTGAATTCATTCAAGATAAAACCCTCATTTGTTTTATCTCCATAGTGTTCCTTGAAACAATTCTTGAATTCATTCCATGACCCTATACTAGCATGGGGTAACCCTCTAAACCAATCCCTAGCATCCCCAATTAGGGATTGTACAAATAGCTTCATTATAACATCATCAGGCTCTATATTATAATCATCTATTACATCTATGAAATTTTTTAGATGTTCTTCACATGTGATGACATTAGTTCGAGTAAATTTAGGAAGCTTCTTTCTAATTTCATCAGGGATTACATTGGGATAACCAGGAATACCAAAGAAGGTAAGTTGTTTGTACCTTTCATGAATAGGAGCTCCATGTGGTGGATCCATTCCTTGTGATGTCGATGTCCTTGTGTTTGAACCATCAGGGACTCTAGCAGTACTCGACACACCATTTGCTTGAGCTGCATTGTTACCATGAGTTCCACCTTGTCCTAAAAAGGAAGCAGCAACATTTGAAGGTCCTGAAGCATGCCTGAGAAAATCAATCTTTTTTCTGATTTCTGCAGCAGAAGCCTCCAACTCTTCTTTCTCTAGCTCTTTATCCAATATCTCTTTCTTCCTTCTAGCTATCTCCAAATCTGAATCTAATCTCAGTTCTGGATCTGATGTCCTATCCACAATAACTTGTTCACTGATTTGAATCCCAACAACCTTCTATTTTCCTTTATCTCTTGGTCTGGTTTCTTCACATATTTTTTGAACAACGGGCTATTCGTCTACTCTTTCAGGCTCTAGGACAAAATTAATTGCCTCCAAATCAAGTAACTGCCTCTTTAGCTTATCAGCCCTTATCATGGCTTGTCTTACTTTATCTTCTTTGTCCTTATCTCTTTGCTGCCTAATAGCAAGCTGTTCTTGAACTCTTCTTTCTAGTTCATAGACCTCCTCAAAGATCTCTTCTGATTCAGGGAGTGTGGTCTCTGACTCATCATCTCCCACTTGAAATTCTTCCTCATAATGGTTCAATCCCAAGTCATCAGCCTCTTCATATTCTGAATTATTTTCTTCCTGACTAGGCTTGGCTTGGGTCTCTTGTCTTGTGTTCTTCTTTTTCTTCCAAGTATGAGAAATACTTCTCTTATTTCCTCCCCTTGTCTGACTAGGCCTAGAAGTGCCTAGAATGCCTTCTTCCATTATATCTTCAGGATGCTCCTTTCTCTGAGACCTAGTAGCTCTATAACTCATATTGCAAAATAAAATATTGACTAGTACTGCTTCAGAGATTGTTTGAGTCACCACCCAAGTGTATTGGGAATATCACAATATAATTTCTTCACTCTAGAAATATTCAAGTGAGTTAGAGAGACAAGGGACAAGAACAACCCTATTTCTTCCAATGATGACCTACTGGTTAGGATGAACATGTATAACACTTCCCCAGCAGAGTCGCCATCTTGTTGGTGACTCGAATGGGAAAATCAATTTGGTCAATAGAATATTGCACAATTATGAGACCACCAGAGATTCTAATAGATACACTTCCTTCTCATTATTCTCCCCAGCAGAGTCACCATCTTGTTGGTGTCCAAAATGATGCTTATGCTCTAATAGGCTGCCAATATACCCTCAGATAGATTTTAGGAATGGTTAACTCTAAAATGTTATAAAGTCTTAGGGTAACTGGACCAACTATAGGGACAAGACTGCCCTCTTCTGCTTCTAGCTCTGCAAAACCAAGGTGGGTGCACCTAACCTAGTATAAAATATACTTCATACACCAAGAACTAGGTTTGTATAATAGATAATAGGATAGTAAGAAAGTACTAAGTGGTAACCACATGCTCATTGACTCTCCATTACTATGGGGTAGAACCTTACACAACCAAATGCTGAAAAACTAGGGATGGTTCTTAATTTATAAATTTGAATCATAACAACCTCAATCAGGATATGACAACAAAGAAATACTTATCTAGGCCAGTGCCTCATCCATTGGGCAAGATTTCTTAGACAGACTACACACACACACCATAATATATCTGAGATTCAAAGCCATAAACACATTTACAATCTTCTTTACTACTTACTAAATATCCTTACATAGACAAAAGATAAATCTATGTCCCATCTAGAGCATCATTTCATCTAATCCTAGATTAGAACTCAAGAATGAAAACATCTACATAAAATTATTATGCAATGAACTAGAAAGTTCAAAATTTATCTATATTGACACAAAGGAGAGATAAGAATCATGTGCCTGTATTAAGTATGAAGAATCCTCAAATGTATACAATCAATCCAAAGAAACCATGCTTGCAAACTACAACTTAGACCTGCAAATTTCTTTCTTTTGTCAAAATATACCAAAAAAGATCATTACAGTTCAAACTAGGCAGAAGACTCACAACCAGAAAAAGTTTGAAAACATCACTCCCAATAACCAAGAATGATCACAAAAATCCCTTTATACTAGGGTTACAATCTAAGCATAATGATCATTCCAAAAATTCAAATCCATCTAACCCCACCGAGGAGTTAACACAGACAAGACAAGGATCAAGCTGCAGCATGCAAGCTCAAACAGTCTAACTCAATAGTCAAATAGCCTTGTATTGGTCCAAGTACCAAATCATCATCAAACCCTAAGAAAATCGGCCACATTTGACCTGTACAATACACTTCAAGGTACTATTTCATTAACTTCTCCATGTTGAAACATCTCCTCTGCAATCATCATGGCAGCCTGGACCACTCCGCAGTGTTTGACAATCCATTCTACCCACTCTAGCCACTCAAAAATTGAATTTTTGGTACCTCCGTCATTGCAGACCCCTCTGTAAATTTGAATTTGAATTCCAATGGTCACATTCATGGTGCCAATGGCACATCGACAGTCCATGTTTAATTCTCTATCAACTTTAAGTCCTGACCGTAGATTCTTTTACTTCGCGGGCTTCACAACTTTAACTCATCCAGGCACCTCGGGTTACCCTCAATGAACACGCGACAAAGGAAAATCACAGTCACGGAATGAAAGTCTAAACCCCAATTAAACTCGGTGAATACATGACTACACGTGTCAAAATAACCCTTTAAGTCATCTGGCGAACTAGCGACAAAAGGCTTCCGCCAGTTCGCAAAAAATCTCATGCCTTCCTCTAAAAATCTAGCGACCCCACGATCACTATTAACTGAATTGCCAGATGATATAGAAAACCACCAAATCTTCTCATGAACCAGTGATAAGAAAGAAATTTTCATGCCGCCAAACACTTATCGGGACCGCCAAACCACTCAGACCCTACTCCTAACTCTGCAACTGCGATGCCACCTATCACCATGCCATTCGTTGCAACTGCCGAGTCACTTCTGCCAGTAGGCCCACAGTGAACAAACCATCGGCACTCAATCAGATGGTGGGTGCATGATCACATGGGCTGAGAATATTCCATGTGATCACATGCCGACCGTAGATCTCAAAACTCTGTCACCGAGCAATGAAAGGAACTGGGACCCATGAACCAACCACTGAGCATTCAGTGACCACACGACTAACCATTCACAAGTTCATTGAATGTTAGCTGCTAACTACCAAGAAATAAGAGAATGCACAACTAAAGAGAAAAGACCACCCACTAGGTCACTGAGCGCTAAGGGATTAACCGCCAGAAACTAGCGAATAGGAGATAACCACAAGTCGCCAAGTCACTGAATGAGAACTTAACCACCCGCCAACTGATCAACATAGAAAACTGGGACCCATGCGGACATGTGGAAAGCGGTTACATGATCGCATGTCAGGAAACTTTGACATGCGGCCATGCGACAACCAATAATAACATGCACAAATCTGGACCCACATCTCTACCTTGCAAGAAAATCCAACGGTTGTCACAAAAGTGCAAAGGCTAAACACCATGCAACTTTTCTATGTGAACAAGCGATAGCCACCGATCCTACCTGAACTTTAACTGTTCTGAAGCATGAGAAGAGAAACTGCCACATGACTGCCAAGCATTCAATGACTATGCGACAAACCACCCACGTGATCATGAGATGCTAGTAGATAACCACCAGATATGAAGATATTGTGCGACACATAGTCACCAGATCACTGAATAAAAGATGAAACTACTAAGAGATCTAGAGAATCAACGACAAGAAACCTTAAGAATGACTGGGCTCCACCACCCATCACACCTACGCAGCTAGGACCAAGGTCAAAAACTGACAAAGCTTTCTTGATTTTGCAATTCAGCACGTGAAATTTGGACTAGAGCAAGGTGAAACAATGAAGAACACAAGGCTAAGGGTATTTCAAGAAAATTTGCAAGGAAACAGGCCATTTTCATAAGATTTTGCAAACACTAAAAAATGGACTAACACAGTGTCTGATGCAGAGTCAAGATTCTTTCTTAAGTAAGGTGCCAATCATGCTGAAGTGTTCGCGTCTCATTGGTTTGGAATGGTGATGTGGCATTTGACTTTTCAGAAGAGGCTTGTGACTGTTTCAAGGGTGATCTGGGCCATTCATCTACCGAGAAATGATGATATCAATAGCCATATTTTAAACTTGAACCAACTAGCTATTATTTTGAAATTTAAATATATTTCACAAGGTTTCTTGTTGGTTTACTGCTGTTGGTCGAATGCGAGGTTGTGGGTAGCTCAGAATTGATGTTTCCAGGACAGTTGCAGCTAGAAGGATGATGGAGAGGATCTGTTGGTTATCGCTTTCCTATTTCTTAGGTACCATGTAGGTGTTCTTACAGTACAGAAGCATTAAAGGTTGGTGCCACTTGTGGCCTTCTGTACTTCAGAATACAAATATATGTAAGGATCAGATTTTGAGCAATCATGATGAGCCTGATTTACAGAGATAGGTTCATGGTTATGGCATGAGGTTTTCAAATTGCAGAGGTAGACACATAAGATATCTGATTGGCCAAGATATTTCAGAGATACATTTATGATCAGATATGACAAAGTTAGGGTTTGATTATTTTATGAAAATCTGTAAACCCTAGTTAGGTTTTTGCTCTTGCCGGTGTGCAATCAAGGATATGTATATATTATTTTTGGGAGCTTTTGAAGGGGAGAGTTTACATTTTTTAAAAAGAGTTTTTCTCTTTCTAGGGGTTATCTGTGGCATTCTTTATGCCCTCTGACTTTTACAATTTGTGATCTTTCATTGAAATCTCAGACTTAATAGAGGCTATCCGTGGCATTTGTTCTGCCCTCTGATCTTTACCTTGTCTATATTTCTCTTATTGAATATAATATACTGGCTTTGTTAGAGAAATCTTGGAGTTCCAGGCCCTTCTTTCTTTCAGCTTATATGTGTACTATTGTGTCTGATCTGATTTGAATGAGTTTGTGGGTATACTTCAGCCCCCTGTCATTCTTTCTCATTCATGTGCCCTTTTGCTGAAGAGAATGTCTACTTGCAGGTCATAGTTTGTGTCTTTTGTCCAAACCCCTCTGTGAAACACACATGCAAGCCTATTTAGAAAGGTTGTGTTCTATTAGATCTAAGAGCTTTCATGCTGATTTGGTTAGTGTATCATGTTCATTTCATTTCGGTGTATCACCCAGTAGGTGGTTTTCTTTTAGTTATTTCCCTCTCATGCATTCCTTCTATCCCTTTTCCCCTCAAAATTTACTTTCCTATCAAGAAGAAAATTAAGGTGATTATCCAAGAGGAACCAGCCTAGAACCTAGAGGTCTCATCTCAGTTAGCATAGGTCCCACAACCTGGAGATGATTCCCATGTTATACTAAGTTATCAAGACCAAGAGAGCTTGAAACAAGGGTGCAAACTTAGTTTATAATAGTTAGAGAAGATAAAAAATTATTATTAGGGAAATGGAACTATACTTCAGGTACCAAAATAGTCACCACTATTATTGGGCCTTGGGGTTCAATTTTATGGTGAAATGCATTCTCTAGATTCATGTCTTGCTGGGAACAACAATGGAAACTTATTTTCTTATCTCCAATTTATAGTTCAAAAAGAGACAAGAAACATAATATAGAAATCAAGATCAACATTTTTCCCTTGTTGACATATCCATCAGAAACATCTTATTAGTTATTACCCAAGTACAAAAGTGAAATAAAGAAAACCTTTCTTGCAAATAGTGAGTTGAAGATTTATATCCTGGAATATGATACTTGGAGCTTGTTAAAGAATGGGAAGGGCCCAATTTAACTGACAGAGACCATTTTATTGAGACTAAATGTATTTTTGTCTGCATTAGTGGATACTTTGAAGTTTGAACCAATAAAGTGACACTCCTATGCACTATTCTACTTGTATTAAATATTTTTAGTTGAAAGAACTTGAGCATTTCTCCAGGGATTTTAATTTTGACTTTTACAATATAGAAAGACTTCAATTCCAGCTAAACTTTAGTGTGAAGACTACTCATGTTGGGTGATTTTTACCATAATTCTATCTTGATTATTAGATGGTTAATGAGAGGTTGATTAAACTCATAATCTGCAAATGTTATAAAAAATGATAATTCTACCAATCTCATATGTGTGCTCTATTGAATAGTTTTTTGGGATGGTCCAAAGAGCTACTCTGTTACCATCATGTATGAATTTCTAGTCTTTTTTAGTGCTAGATAAATTCACATTGAATTGTTAATCCGATTTTCAAGGAAAACATAATTATGTGAATTTAGTATTTAGTATACATAGAAAAAAAAAACTGATGTTTCAGACCTTTGTATGGACGAAGTCCATGCTTCACAAACTTGGACTTGGAGAGTGCTTTGCAAGCCCCATTATTTTACTTTCCTTACATCAACCCCAAGTGTCTCTTCACTATTTGGGTCTCCACTCATCCCACTACCCTTGCTATTTGAGCCATCAATTGTATTTGAAGAAAGTACAGGAGGTGATGGAGGAAGCCCTAAAATGAGCACAATCTCCTCTTCAAAAACTAAAACATACTAAGTGCTAGATATTCACATCAAAGAGCATAGCCTCAAAATGCATACCTAGATAATGAAAAAAATAAACTCCATAATCCCTATTTTATTTCTTCATCATTGTATTCATAATTGAGGATATGTTGTCTATCCACTACTTCCTTGTTAGACAACACATCCCATATTTGCAAAATAATAAAGGCCAACATCATAAACATAAATGTCTATATTTTCTCTTAAAGCAAGGAGATTTTGGGGAAGAGAAAAATGTGATTCTGATGTATTGCAAAAGCCAGGGAGATAAAATAGAGGTGAAGATTGAATAAATTTTAAATAGCTTCTTAATGAAAATAATTAATTCTACACTAGAAAGCAGTTGTAGAGAGAAAGTAATGTGAAATGTCCTTGTTTTTTTAATAAAATTAGGTAAACCATTAGGTGAAATGTTTCTTCAACTTTCCCAGACTTAAGCTAGAGTCCAAATGATGCGAATCTAGCAAAAAGCAGTTTTGCAACTAATACCTACATAGCTGGGGTTTTCCAGGAATTGTAACTTTGCAACTGTGTTCAATTGTTTTGTCCCCCTTGATGAAAAAAGAAAAGAGATTAATTAACTATTAAGTTCTTGGGAATTTGAAATGTATCTTTTCTACTATGTATAGGAAAGAGGAATTTGACTCTTAGAATAAATTGAATATATATATCCTAAATTGTTCTGCACCTATTAGACACCTGCAACATCCAAAATTTATTCTATATTTTGAAATTACTATTCTTTCCAAATTGGTGCAGGAGCACCTGGATGCACATGCAATCAACACTACCAAAAAATTAAAAATTAAAAATTGTGAATTTGTTTTCCTTAGTTTTAGTTTCAGCCTTCTTCAGTTCATGTTATAGATTGGATGGAAGAAGAGAGTTTACAATCAAATGGTACTATACACTCAGTATTGAAAGCCACTCATAATAGATGTGAACAAGGAAACTTGTGATGTCAAATTCCTTTATGTTGGTGAAGTTCTCTAATGCACATACATGCAAATAAAATACAAGTCTGTTTAATAATGCTCAATTGTTGGAGGTCTATAAAATATATGCAAAATTTGGAAGCAAAGACATGGCTTGTGATGAATGCCTCAAAGAATGGTTTCTAGAAACTCATTTATTAATAAGGTTATAAACTTTCAAGAAAATGCATTGGGCAGGTGTAAAGCCAAATCCTTCAAATGTTGTCATATCCTCCTTGTGATAAAATGGGAGCTTTGAAAAAGAGCATCCATCAAACCATAAAGGAATTATGTCATCCATTGTTTCCCAAATACACATGTAGGTAGAAAATAGAGGCACTAATATGGCACATGGAATGTTTGACATAATTGGAATGACTACAAAATGATTTTTTGTTTTGAAATATTTGCAATGTTTCATTCTATGAAGAGGCACCCAAGAAAAAGGAAACTATTGCATTGGAAAAAGAAGAGGAATAAACAAGGAAATGAAGAGGTTGGATCACATGGGTGAGGGTAAATTGTGGGTTCATATAGACAGCCCTTTCTCATATGATTTTCTGGCAATATCCTTTGCTAAATATACCACCAAATTGGTAAGATAGTGAAATACCAAAGACCACTCAAAATAAAATAATTCGATCCTTCGGGCTTCAATTCAGGGGATTTGTTGGACAAGTTGTCTTGAATGCAAATATATCGATGGAGTTAGTGTAATGAATGTATGGTGTGATGGAGAAAAGCTGTAAATGAGTGTGGGGTTGCAAATTTAAGTGTGCCTATGTAGAAGAAGAGAGGCCAATGAAAATGCCATGATTGTGAATTTAATGTTTCATAGTTAATGTGAATATAAATTTTCTTATTGTTGCAATCTAGATCTTCTTTTGAAGCAAAGGGTCTATAATTGATTTTGAGTTTTGTGTGTGTAGCTGGATGGGAGTACCATCCTGCATAAAAAATTGATCCCTAATTTTATCAACATGATTTCCTGAGAGCAGTGGTATCATAATTATACCTTTTTGAGAACCAAAAAATTGGTTTCATAATGTTCTGAATTGTTTGAGCTTGATTAAGATTGTATTACATTTTTCTTGGAATTGTGGGTGCAGTTTTTAGCATATCTTAAGAGGGATGAAGATGTACAACAACTATGGATCTCTCCTTTCATTTGATTGAAATATTATAACTACATAGGTGAAATGAATTAAACATGGAATCAAAAAATAATACATACCCCATCAGTAACCATCACAATGAACTCATCTCTTTTTGGTGAGATGATGATATGAGATTTTAGGCACATAAATTAAGCCAAAATCCTTCAAACTGAAATCTCCAAATGCCCTCACGATTGCCATACCAAGAGAATCATCATGTGTTAGCCAAACCCTTGGCACATCAGGCTCATCTTGCAAAGAAAAAACTTGTCTTTGAATTGCTTAATTCTCTCCGCCTCCTTTGGAAAAGACAAAAACTAAAATAAATAAATTGTCATAGTAACTAAAATGGTCTTATGCTTTTCTACCATCTTATTCATCTAGCCCTTCTCTACAGAAAGAAATAGCCAAATAAATGATCCATTATTAAAAAAGAAAGGTTTTATTCTAGTTCTAACAAGGCTTCCAACATCTTACTTATCTTTGAAAGATTTGATCTACTGAAACTGTTTTACATTTCCAGAGATGCAAATTGCAATGATACGTAAGGTTGGGAAATGCATGAAAATAAAATATAATGTATGTGAGGAGTGATAGAGTCAAAATACTTACTTGGAAGATTGTGCTTCAAATCCACTATCAACTACACTACCATGAATGCATCATTATCATCTATTGTATCAATAACAACCCGCGAGTCCCCCACATTGACCATCACCAGGTCCAAACCCTGGATAATTTGGGAAAAGATTTAAGATATTTAAATTTCAAATTGTGATAAGTGATTTGTAGAATTTGGCTATCTAAATATAATTTCATTAACATTGAGAGAGCAATCGGGTTTTGTAAATATTCAAGGTGTAAGATTGATGCTTTACATTTTATTAAGTCCCAAAATTGAACACAAGACCTAGAGAATCCTTACATGTTTAACCAGAGTTTTTGATGTGGTTCCACTGCAAAAGAATCCAATGGTGGGATGCAACTTGAGCTCCTTATCCATAACCTTGAAAGCCTTGAAAATTGATTCTTTCTTGTTAGCAAACATTTCTAGAGCCTTCTCAAAGTCTTCTAGGTCCTCTCTTTCTTTCCATTCTTCATCCATGTTTAATGAGGTAGTCTCGTTAGAATTCATGCTTCTGAGGGAGCAGCTTCATCTGCCCTTTCTTTTTCACAGCTTTGAGTCTCGCACTCTTTTTGCAACTAGATGAACAAATGGCCCGTACCCATTGAATACACCCCAGAATACAGTATCCTTGGAAGAAAAATCTTGTATACTACTGGGGAAAATGTTTTTATTTATTTTGCTCTCATTACAAAACCTTGAAAAACTTTGCGCATGGAGAATGAATTTTTGTTTTGTTTGGGGATAATTTTTATGCTCTCTGAAAAACCTTGCGCATGGAGGGCTATAATTTGGCCGAATTTAAAAACCTTTCATAGGTTAAGGAATTTGGAAAATGGATGGGTTAATTTTATTTTCTTGTCTTAATTTTTCAATTAAGACAATTAAAATATTTTTAATTTAAGATAAAAAATAAAGATAGAAATATTTAAGGATAAAATGTTAATTTTGTCTTAAAAATGTTCTAGACTAACCATTTATTCAATAGTGACAAAAGTTTCAAGAATAAATTTGATGTGTTAAATAATAGGTAGTCTCACAAATATTTGTGGATTTGTTTGGTATCAATTGTTATTTTATGATTTCTTTGTCATGTGCATTATTTTAAATACTTTTTAATAAAACTCTATCTTTGATTTGTTAGATGATGTTTACTCATGTATGTTTTCTGACAAAGTCATCTTATTTATGTGTATATAGTGAAGGTTTAATTTATTTCAAATTATACACATTTCACATTGGTATAGTATATTTATTGATAATGCACTTATTATTTCATATTTCATTGCTTAAAAGATATTTGTAAACATGGGTATATTTGATAATATAAGTATGTGTGTTTTGTGTTTTATGTATGAATCCTCTAGTGTTTGTAACATAACAAATTTTAATCCCTTGAAAACCTAGGTCATACGGTTCATCGAATTTCAGCCATGAGGTTTGAAATTTGACAAACTTCAAGACTGTATAAATTTTTTATTAAAATTCACCTAAAATTCGTATGCATATAGACCTAACACCATCCTTAAAAAATGTTATTAGGGCTTTTGACATTTTTTTCATTTCCTAAATGGAGAGTTTTTTCTGCATTTTTTGGGTTCTTATCATGTTTTATCCTCTCTCAGTCGAGTGGGAAGGACTACACATAGACACCTGGAGATCAAAATATTAGGTGGGAAAGATTACATATAGACACCTGTAATGTTGAGACTAAACGTTTTTGCCACAGTTTGTACTTCCTCCAACTATGGTGGGCTATATGGAGTAGCACTATTGCTAGACATCTGTGTAGAAAAAATAGGGATGGTCTCCATCATATAAATTCTTGTGGCATCCCTAGACACCTATGTGGGAGCAATTTTCCCATCCTGTGGCCACACAATGTTTGTTCTGCATTTATTTTTAGCTTTTCGATTTCACTTTTTTATATGTTTGTATATGCTTCTAAATGGCTATTTGTTTTTAATTTTTTAACTTCACTGCTCTACTTAATAATCAATAGAGCATTCTTGACACTTTTGAGTCCTAGTAGATCTTTTTAAATAATAAGTAGGAGATATTAAAGACAAATAACTTTAGGAGCATATACAAATGTATTTTTATAGACATTATGTTTCAACAATCCATGTAAATTGAATTTAATTGCCTCTAGAAATAACTACTTGACCTTTTGAAATGAATTAAGTGCAATCAAGATAGCCCTCAAAATGCAACTTGATTGTTCAAAGCATATTATTAGTGAAATTGGCCATGATTGCTCTTGAATATATATATATTAAACTTTTGAAATATTTCTAAACACCTCACCCCCTACAACTATGAATATGCACCTCCATAATGCTAATTGAAAAATGCTTAGATAAATTTTGTAACCCTCTAAAAAGACCTAATTAGGATACATACAAAGCTACTTTACGCTTTAAAGCAAAAAATAGGTAACATGTTTAAGGGCTCAAGATTTCACACATGCAAACAAAATCTGATTTAATTTGAACATCTAATATTAAATGTGAGTAAAAATTGATTTAGGTGTGAGATGAGAAACCACTTCAAAATAGTAAATCATGACTCCAAATTTTTTTGATGGTAACTATTCCTTGTGATTCTATCTCTAAATGTACTTATTTATCGATCAATTTTGAAATTTCTTGAAAGCCAGATTTTTTGCATGAGACAGGTGTAGATGGATTGCTCATGCAATAAGTCTACTGGTGAACAAGCATTACTAGTGAAATGTAACTTCTATGTATATAAGTCTATGATAATATCAAATGTTTTATAAATGAGTAATAATCATTCATTTAGTCATTTTTATTTCGGTGACTAATTATTTAGTCATCTTTATTTTTTTGACCTTGTGATTTTATCCGCTGACCAAATTAGTCATTTATACTTGTGAATTACAAAAAAAATAGTAGAATTTGATCAGTTTTAGTCATAATATATATATATATATATATATATATATATATATATATATATATATATATATATATATATATATATATATATATATATATATATATATATATATATATATATATATATATATATATATATATATATATATATCTATCTATATCTATATCTATATCTATATCTATATCTATATCTATATCTATATCTATATATATATATATATATATATGTGTGTGTGTGTGTGTGTGTGTGTGTGTGTGTGTGTGTGTGTGTGTGTGTGTGTGTGTGTGTGTGTGTGTGTGTGTGTATTATTAATACTTGTTTAATATTACTACTTATGTCTTACTTATTTTATCAATGCTTTTATTATTTATTTTATTTATATTACTTCAATATTTATTTAATTACTTATTATGTCTAATAATTATATATTATTAATAATTTTTTCATTTTCTATTTTAAAATTAGTAATTAATTATATCTAGTTAACACTACAAAATAATTCAACTCGAATTAATTTAATAAATATCATGTAAAGAATTAATAAAATAATACTAATAAAAATATTGCATAGTGACAAAAAAAAAAACATACTACACACTCAGTCAAATAATATATTAAAATACAAAAATTATAAAGGTTAGTCTAAGACAGTCATGACAAATAGATAAGACAGATGTAAATCCTAGGTAAATTTATGAAAGAGTTGCATCTATGCCAAAGGAAACCCCAAAGAGAAATAACAAATTGAACAAAAATTTTGAAAATTCAAACTAGAAAGGAGCAAATGACATGGAATGATAGCTCAACACCATATGCACTTGAAAATCTACAAGGAAAAAAATCAAATCAAAGCTACACAATTTTAGTTGTTAATTGAAGTACCCTTGAGAGCTTTAAATGCTTCCCCTCTTGATAACTACCACAGTATAGTAACCAATCTACTACCACAAATAACATTTTAAAAAACCTTGATAATGTCTATGAATTATATGCACCTGATCTATATAAATTCTAATTACAAAATGCTTAAATGAATTTTAAATATAGTTACCATTTAGAGATATTGGCAAATAGTGGCTGGAATAATGGTCGCACAATAAGTCTATTGGCGAACACACATTATTGGTGAAATGCAACTTCTAAGATATAAGTATATGATATTATCAAATGTTAATGTATAAAGGAGTATTTATCATTCATTTAGTCATTTTTATTAGGGCAACTAATTATTTAGTCATTTATTTAGTTATTTTAGTTGTGATATTGCCCGATGACCAAATTGGTCATTTATTTAGTCAGTCATTTATATTTGTAGAACATGATTAGTTTTAGTAACATGACTAAAATTGTTAGTCACGTGACTAAAAAAATGGTAGAACATGATCAATTTTAGTGACATGACTAAAAAATTTAGTCACCTGGTCATTTATTTGCCCAAATTCTACTAGTGGATGCTCGGTAGACTCAGCCTGTGGCCTCGGTAGATAATTTGGATCTTCAACATAAGTAAACCTACCATAATCTTCTAGTTCCTTCATGGTTTCTTTATCATTCTTTTTAGCAAAATCATTAACTCCAACATTAGTACTTTCTATCATCTTATTAGTAGCCTTTTTCAAACATTTATAAGCTTTACTCTTAGTAGAATATCTTAAGAATATTCCTTCATCACCTTTAGAGTCAAATTTACCATTCCTATCATCTTTGAGAATATAGTTCACTTACTACCAAAGATTTTGAAATAACTTACACTCAGTGTGTATCCAAATCATAAATCATAAGGTGTCTTGTTTGTGTCTTTCTTTAGTTGAACTCGGTTAAGGACATATACTATTGTTCTAACTACCCCTCTCCAGTACATCTGTGCAACATTTTTCTTAATCATCAATGTTCTAGCATAATAAAAAATAGATCGGTTTCTCGTTTTAGCAATTCCATTCTACTGTAGTGTTCTAGGTGCAAAAAATGGCCTTTTTATACCATGCCCATTATAGAAGTTAGTGAATTCATCAGAAACAAACTCACCTCCTCTATTAGACCTTAAGCATTTGAATTCTTTTCCTGTTTCTTTTTCAACTTTAGCCTTATACTATTTAAACAGTTTGAATGCCTCATATTTTTCCTTGAAGAACATAATTGTCATTACTCTAGTATAGTCATCAACAAAAAAAATAAAGTATCTATCACCATAGTAGCTTTGAGTTCTCATAGGACCACATAAGTCAATGTGAACCAACTCCAAAATTCCTTTAAATGAATAGTCCTTACTTTTAAAACTAGATTTGGTCATCTTTCCTTTCTAACATTGATGGCACATAACATGATCAGGTTTTGTTAGATTAGGCAATCCTTTAACTTTTCTCTTTCTACTAATCTTAATCATGTTATCAAAATTTACATGACATAACCTCTTCTTTCATAACCATGCATCTTCATTCTTCACCAATAAACAAGAAGTTTTAGCATTGTCAAGATAAAATAAATTACCTTTTGATTGTCCTCCTATTCTGACAAGCTTTCCATTTTCATCAAAGATTTTCACTTTCTTTCTCTCAAATGCAACTTGGTGACCTAAGTTATTCAGTCGTGCTACACTCAACAAATTGTAATTAAGTCCTTTTACCCAATATGCATTATCACATCTAATTTTATCATTCAATAAAATAGATCCTTTTCCTTTAACCATGCAAGGTGTTTCATTTCCAATTTTCACTTATCCTCCATTATAATGCTCAAGATGATCAAAATTATATTCATCACCAGTCATGTGATGTGTACAACCACTATCAATTATCCAAATATCATTCTTACTAGCTTTAGAAATAAGTGTTGTTTCTACATACCTTTCCTCCTCTTCTAAATCATATTTCATTGCAATGTAAATACTACTTCAATATCATCATTAGCATTGGTGTTAGTGTCATCTTCTCCAACAAGGTAACATGCCTTTTTTCTCTTATCTCTGTGATCTTGGTTATCTTTGTTATAGTGTCAGTTTCCTCTTTTATTCCTTCTGCCATATTTTCCATCACTAGATTGGTCTCTGTCTTTATCTTCTTCTTTCCTATTAGGACATCTAGCAGCAATATGGCCAACCTCTTTACAATTAAATTAAGATAAAGGTAACTTTCCCTTATATCTTCTTTCACCTTTTTGCATTCTCCGGGGCATAAGTGCTTCAAGATCATCAAGCTCATCATCAGTATTACTATCACTTTCATTCCTTATATTATTCTTGCTGCTAGATTTAGCAATCTTAAGAGATGACATAAAATCAGACTCAACACTCAGTACAATGCTATTGTCAAAATTATTCAACTCAAAAGTTTTTAACTTTCCAATCAGACTATCAAGAGTAAGAGTTCTATTAGGTGCAGACCTCATTTCATGAATAGTAGATATTTTGATTGCATAGTTTTGTAATAATGTTCTCAGTATCTTACTCACCATTGTATCTTTAGAAATAATACGTCCAGCTCCTTGAATAGCATTGACTACCTCTTTGATTCAGTTTTTGTACTGTGTAATATTCTCTCCTTCCTTCATCTTCATGTCATCAAATTTGGCTCTTAAGCTTTCAACTCTAGCTCTCATCACATTCACATCACCACCATAAACTAGATCAAGTTTATCCCACATTTGCTTCACTGTAGTGCAATCCTTGACATCCTCAAATTCAATATCAAATAGAGCAGGAACAATCTCTATCATAGTAATATTATGTTCATTTCGGTCTCTCAATTGATCAAGAGTCAAAGGTCCAACATTTGGTTGTAGGTAGCCATTGTCAAGTAAAGGTATAGAAGATTCTCCAATTCTAGATATGTGAAGTCTCATCCGGCTTTTCCATGTAGTAAAGTTTTCTTTGTTCAGCTTTGAAACTTCCCTCTTATACATCTTGTAATCTTTCTGCTCAAGTCCTTAAAACTTTCTTCGAAGAAACAAATACGCTATGATACCAATAGTTAGAATAAATGAGAGGGGGGGTGAATCAGTTAGATTAGTTATCCTATAGTCCCAAATACAATGATGTACCTTTCAAAAAAATTCCAACAAATTATGCAGCTCAGTAACATAAAATATCAATCTGTCTATCCAATTTATTGATTACCAGTAATTATCCAACTGTGATTACCGACTAAATCAACTATGCATTATGTATAGTATGATAGAAAAATAATCATCACAAATAACACATAACACAATGATTTAATGTGGAAACCCTGCTAAGGGAAAAACCACCTAGGACCGGTAACCCAAAATAATTCACTCTTTTGAAGTGAGCTCGATGAAGAGCCAACCCTGTTAAAGGTTACAATACACACTGTTAGGTGTGACTTGGTTAGAAAATTTATCACTAGCAATTAACTTTTGACTAGAATTCACTATGGGGTCAACAAGATAACACTTTACATTCAACAAATGTCATAGGGTAGAACATAAGATTGTTAAGTCCACTCAGTGAAGAGATTTTCTAAATCAATGGTTAAACTGATATGGTATTGCTCTGATTCAAATACAACTCAATTGAAAATATTTAGATCTATGTTAAGCCCATACAAATCCTCTAATCATTAATCAATTCACTTCCTCAATATTTCTCAACTTACTTTTACTTGATAAATAGTTCTTTGACGCTCGGTAATATGTGTAGCTTAGTTCTTTCAATAACCAGTTTGATTAGGCATGCATGAATAAAGTCTTCATGTGAAATCTTTGCAGTCTTCTTTGTAGAATGTTTCAATAATGAAACTAATGTCTCTTATATAGACAAGTAAAACATTTTCATATCAGCCATTAAATTTTGCCTCTTAATCTCCTTCGTCCATTTTGGTGCTTAAACCTTCCTCGACAGATGTGTCATTAACATGTTTCAATCTCATCCTTTAGATCTTCTCTAAATTTTGTCAGTCGTGGATCTCGTAACAAACTTTATCCTTAACCTCAAAATCACAACAATTTCCAACTCATCAAATTCAGTTGGTTGTTCTTAGCATTTAATGTTTTCATCCATACTTAGTTGATATAGAAATATGTCGGTGATAACTACTTAACTAGCTCGGTTAATACTATCACTCGATATACACTGCACTAGCGAGCGGTGTATACATAAATATTTAATTACCGACCACAATGACTTGTTCAATTTCAACTCTTTTCTTCATAATAGATTAATGTAACATGCTCAAGTCAACAATATAAAGCCATAGACTCATCAATAAGTTACCCAATGTTTACCTTATCCTTATCTGTCATATCCATCTTTTCCTCATGTAGATATCTCAGTTCCTCATATTTTCTTCCTTCTATAGATGTTTAGATGTTTGTAACTAACATGATAAGTATTGTCAAAACTAGTTGACATCAATGACAACATATTGACTGATTTAATCATCTTATATATCATTTCAGTAGCTCAGTGATCTCTAGTCATTGTTTCTTCAGTTCATCAGATATTCAATCAGTTGTAGTTCATCATGACAGGGTAACAGACAAAGGCAGGACAAAAAAAGATTATTCTATCCCAAAAGAAAAAAGAAAAAAAAAATGACTGAGAAGAGAGCATGGGATGATCGAGGTGCTTAAAGACTCTGTTAGAATAGTTAAAATTATTTAATCATTATTAGTTCTTGTCTATGATATGATATTAATGTATTCATTGAATTCACTCTTTTCAATTCTTCAATGAATCGTAGCAAAGAATTAAATTTTTTAATTGACTTAAAAATAAGTAGAAAAATCAAATTATCACCAAAAAATCACAAATTTATATATTCAAATCATATCCATTTAGTATATGACCTTAAGTCGTATGAGCTCCACCTAATTTTGGTGAAAATTAGTTTTAACAATATATCAATCTATAATGTTGTAAAGGAAAAAAAATTAACATCTACCTAATCCTATGTCAATTATGTGACATTTTTTTAAATAATTGGATAATCGAAAAATAAATGAACATCAATCACATCAACAACAACATTTTAGTTAGAAATATTTTACTTTTAAAAAATCTAAATCAATATCTATATCTTTGATTTCTTAACTTCCTTTTTCTTATTTCTTTTTAATTCCTACTTATAAAAATGCTATATGTGTCTAGTAGTCTTCCCTTTAAAATAATGATATATTAAAAAAAATGTTAAAAATCTAATAAAGTAATTTAAATTGATAATTTAAAAAATATAAAAGAAATTGTTGTTACAATTGTATATTAATAATTCATAAAATAAATTATAGAAAAATTATGAATCTAAATAAGATAATTCATAAAGATTTTTCAAAGTTTTCACACTCAAAGACTGAAAGGTATGACTAGCAATTGCGCTTGTTGTGCAATGGGGACGTTCAATAGTATGGAAAGTCAAATATTTGAATTAGCACCAATATTAATCTTAAATATTAACACCAGACAAAATCCTAATTCTAATCATAATTATATCGAAGATATAAACCTAAAACCATGCACGAAAATGAACTCTTCATAGGTAGTTTGGAGGTAAAATATCCTCAAACTTAAGCAAAAAAAAGGACAAGAAATAAAACAAGTGCTACATAGCGGCTAGTACTTGCATTTAGTTTTATAAATAATAATAATAATAATAATCTTAAATGTAAATATAATTTTAATTTTAATAAATTTATCATAATTATTCTATATATTTTAATTAATTATAAATTATATAAGTATATTTTTTCATATAATTATAATTGTAGCAATAAGATTTTTTTAATTATAACTATTTAAACAATTGTTGTTTGTAAATTATAATTAATTTAAATCTTAATCTTAACTTTATTTGTAATTATTTTGTAAAATTTAAGAATAATATGAATTTTATTGTGATAATATATAGTTTTAATGATATATGATTAATATTATTGTATATGTAATATCATAATATTATAATATTATAATATAATATCATAATATTATATTATATATAATCTATAATAATAATAATACAATAAACATTTGCTAATATAATTATAAATTAGTAGTATAAATTAAAATATTAATAACACCAGATATTATAATAACATCAAATAATGAATTTACATAATTGAAATAGTGAAAAGAATATCATAAAAAAATTATTAGATTAAATATTTAAAATACAAATTTATTATTTTTAAATTAAAATTTTATATAATATATAATAAAATATGAATAAAATTGATAATTAATACAATATTATATAAATAATTTATTAAAAAATGAAAAAATTAAATTGTAAAAAATATGACTAATTTATATTATAAATTATATATTTATATTAAATATATTAATTCATTATTATACAAATTCTATTTTATATTTAGATAATATAAATTGCTATATATTTTACAGCTATTATTATATTATAAATATATATATATATATTTTTAAATATGTTATATATATTTGTGCATTAAATTCTAAATTATGATTATATATTATTAATTTATAATAAATTTTAATATGATATTATATATAATAATTTATTTTAAAAATACTTTTAACAAAAAGGTGAATCCGAGAATGTTGGCTATAATTATGTAATTGTTAATGACTTGTTCAAATTTTTAATTCCGAAAATCTCACACTCAAATCAATTCAACCAATCATATGCTCAAAAAATAATTTTTTAATTTATAAACTTAAAGATATTGTATGTTCACTATAGAAAATATGAAATTTATAACAAAATAAAAAATATGTTAAATAATGATTGGTACATACAACTTGTTTTAATCACTAATTAAAGCAAGAAAACCAAAAATCATTGCAATAGTACTTGCTTAACAAGTACTAATAAGATAGTTTAGAAGTAACCCTAGTCAAAAAAAAGAACAAGAAATAAAGTAAAAAAACATTGACCATTGATTTTATACTCAGTAAGGTGGATAAAATTTAAGTGTAAAATATTTTAAGAAAATTAGCAGTTTTAAATTACATCTATTGAAATTATAATTATCTTAATTTTTCACACAACTTTGAATATTAAAATTAGATCTTAAATATTTTCTACATACCTTCAACAATTTCCCTACTTGCACGCTCTCAACACTTTTCTTGTCATACAAAACTGTATGTAGGGTAGTAGTAGTAAGTAATGATTTAAATGGATAAGTGCGGCCACAGTGTAAGATATGCTTTCCTTGTCATTCATCTACAACATTGATGACAGTTTATAGATTGTATTGCTGTTTCGAAATTTGAAGGAGACCAAAGAAAGCTCTATTCTCTATTCTCACCCATTTCCATGCAATATTCACACCCTCTCACAACATGCCCAAACCAATGTTTTTGCTGCTCCTCCTCCAGCCGGTGCTCGCCCAAAGGAATAATTCAAAAAGTTGTTAATATCAAGGAATAATTCAAACATATTTGTGAAAAAAGAGAAGCTGAAATTTTAAAATAATAATTTTTTCTAAATTCAAGACTGACTGATTCATTTGAAAATTAGATCATCCCATATTTTTGCATACTGAAAATTAGATCTCCTCATATTTTGCATACTATAAAAACTATGAATATAATCACTTCCACTGTTTTAAACATCACAATGAGAGAAAAGTGTCAATAGTGGCTAGTACTTGCCTAATTTAATAATTAACTCTAATTTTAACATTAAATATAATTTTGATTTTAGTTTAATAAAATTATTAAATTCTATTAATATAATTCTATTTAATATATAATTATAATAAGAAATTTGAGATTTAAATATAAGTAATATAAAAATTAAATATCCCTAGTTTTAATAAATTATTATATTTTATTTCTTCTAAGAAGTTATACCTAATTATTGTAATAAAAAAATTTGAGTTAGTTTAACATTTTAATTTATAGGATATATGTATTTGTTCAATAAATACATCAATTGTTTCACTTTAATATCTTATTTAAAATTATTGATAAAATATTTTATACTTAATTTTATTTAGATTTGAATTTTTTGAAATAATTCATTATTATAAAATAAATTATTTATTTATTTTGTAAATAATTTAAATTATAATATTTTGCAAGGGAAAATATATCACACATTTTTTTACTTAAATATTTATTAATGCATAATTAACATATAATAAAGTTTAAAATATAAATAAGAATAAATATATATTATATGATATCATATATTTACAATATTTTTAATTACATTAGAAAATGTGAGTTATAAACTAAAATAAGGTCATGTAATATAATAAAAGAAAAAGCTTAATAAAAATCCTAATTAAAGATAAAAACAAAAATTGTTTATAAGCCGAAAACTCTCCAATATGGAAGGAGTAATACAATTGGAGAATTCTTGTGTAATAAGACTTCAAATAATTTAAAAAATTTCATAAGAAACCCTAACTTTTAAATCAAAATATTTTAATTATAAATCTAATATATTATATCTTATTAATTATTTTATTTTTTAAGATTATTTTTTTAAATTAAATAATCAATATATCAAAAAGAAGGTACAATAACAAAATAAGGGGGAGGCGAGCCTCAACCACCTAGTTCAACTGAAGACCATACTCAGTCAACTAGCACAATAAGTAACAGTTTAACGAGATTACAAAAAAGAACAATATAGAAGCTAATCTAAAATATCATCTTGGTCGTCAAACCAAGCTGTCCATCCCAGCTCTCCTTCCATCCACACAATTTTCTTCTTCTCAAGGATTTGAGTAAAGAACTCAAGTCTATCTGAAAAAAGGCCTCTAGTATCCCGCATCTCTTTGAGCAGCTCCTTAAGGGCTTCCTCAAAAGCAACCTGATTGTGAATAATGTTGGCCCATTCAAGCCCATGTTTCATCTCGTATATGAGCATTGTATCAAGCCCATCATGAAGAAATCTTTTCAACTTGTCTTTTTCAAACTTCATAATGCAACAAACCTGCGAGACAATCTTAAAACGTATAAGTTTCAATTGAAACAAAGTAAGGGATCTACTAACATCTTGGAATATGTCCTCATTTCTACATTTCCATATAAACCAAAGGATATGGGAAGAAAGAATATTCCAAAACAAATTAGCATCCCTCTTAAGACCAAATATATTTCCAATAATAGCATCAAGAATAGTGACATGATCAGCTATAGATATTCCAAAGAAATTCCATATAGATCTAGCAAATTGGCAAGTAAAGAAAATATGTCTTAAACTTTCAGGAGTCCGGCAAATAGAACAAGAGTCAGTAACACCAATCTGATTTTTAAAAGGCAGCCTATCAAGAAGAAGTTGCCATTTAAAATGCAATAATTTGGGAGGAATATGAGACTTCCAAAATCTGTCAAGAATCTTTTGCCATTCAATAGAGTCCAGGTTCACATACCAAATGGTATTTAGGTGTGAAATAACAGAGTGATCTTTGTTAAGCACCTTATATATATCTTTAGCTTTGATATTATGCAAGAGGGATCCATCATCCCAACGAAAAGATAGAAATCTATGGGAATCCACATCACATCTACGAGGAAGATTAAGATTACAAGAAGCATTGGCAATCATACTATAAGTACGCTTATGAGAGTCGGGAAGATTGAATTTAATTCTGATATCCTGCCAGTTGGCAAGGTTATTATTCTCCAAGCTATCAATGAGGCTTTTGACACCCTGGCTGTTCCAGAATTTCATAGAACATCCTTGAGTCATGGCAAGAGGCTTACCATTATGTTGCAGATTCCACCATATAGATCGCTCACCATGAATAGAGTTATTGTTATCAAAGTTAGAATTATAAATAAAGCCCCTCACAATTTCCCAAGCCTACCAAATAGACTTAAAAACCAGTGATCCTTGGACGGAGACAGGGAATGTTCTAGCAACAAGGTTAGCAAAAGGAAGATTCTTCCAATACTTGGCTTGCTTAGGATGACCAGATTGAATATTATTTCTAAGGAGAATCTTCCAAGGCTCTTGACCATCAAGAGCCCAAAAGATCCACTTAGCGGCAAGAGAAATACCTTGGATCCTAAGGTCTTTAAGGCCTAAACCACCAGCACCAACTCCATTTAACAACATGCTTCTTTTTGTTACCTTGGCCATCAGACCATAGGAATCTTCTGATGGCCTTCTGAATTTCAAACAATTGGTAATTGCTGAACATCCAAACATAAGAGTAATATATACTATAAGAAGACAAGATTTTTTGGCAAACCTACACTCTACCAGCAAGTGAAAGCACCCTATTATCCCACTTGTAAAGCTTCTTGATAATTCTATCCTTAACCCAAATCCACATGTCTTTGAGTGAAGGGGAGATGGAAAAAGGAACCCCCAGATATCTCACTATTTTATTAGGTCTACCCCAAGAGTATCCAAATTGGGGAAACCAATCTGGAGGTTCCTCATTCCATCCAAGCATGATAGATTTGGATTTAGAAATGCGAGCACCTGAGATGGTTTCAAACAAGACAAGCTTCAGATTGAAATCTTGGAAATTAAGACAAGATAATTCAATCAAAAGTGAGGTATCATCCGCAAATTGGATATTGAGGAGCTCGGAGCTATCAGGGAGAGAAATGCCATTAAATTTGGGAGAGATAGTATTGTCTCTGAGGATATAATACAAGGCATCAAAAGCTATGAAAAAGAGAGCAGGAGCAAGCAGACATCCTTGACGAATAGATTGGGACAGGGGGATAGGATTAGATAGAAAACCATTGAGTTCAATTCTAGCAGAGGAATCTTTAAACAGGACTTGAATGTACCTGACAAATTCATCAGGGAAACCAAAGCCTTGAAGAATAGAAAGGATGAAATCCCATTCAACGCGATCATAAGCTTTCTCAAAATCTAAAAGAAACATAGCAGAGCTCTGATTCAAAGTTTTGGCCCAATCCATAGACTCCCAACTGGTAACAAGGTTTTCAAGGATATAGTGTGCTTTGATGAACCCAGTCTGGGTAGGACAGATAAAGTTAGGCAAAATATTAATAAGTCTGGAGGCCAAAGCTTTGGCCAGAATTTTGTAAGAAACATTAAGCAGAGTAATTGGCCGCCAGTTCTTGATGAGGGACTTGTCTCCATCCTTAGGGATAAGTTTAATAATCCCCATATTGATAGAATTGCCAAGAGTGCCACGGTCGCTTCTGAATAAACATCAAATAAATCCTTGGCAATCCAATCAATATTGGATTGGTAAAATTCAGCAAGAAGGCCATCCGGCCCAGGTGCTTTATCCCTTTTAAGATTATTTTAAAAAATATTCTTCTCATTTCAGTCTTAAATAATTGAAAATGTAATATCTTATTCAAAATATTATAAATGATTTGTTTTAGATTTTTTTACATTAATTTATATTACTTTATGAAATATAATTTTAATCAATTTAATTTGATAAATATATTTAATAATTCAACTAATAAATATAATATTAATTAGAATTAGGGTTTATTTTGGTATATTTTTAAGATTGGGGTACAATTTCATTGAGGATTAGAGTTTAATATGGCTTAATCTTCAATTAGGTTTTGAGTGATAATTCAACTTGGTGTAGTGATATGTTTACAATTTAATTTGGTTTAGGAATACATTTCTATTATTTTAGTATTAGGTTAAGCTTAAAATTATTTTAGTATTCAGTTTGATTTATTATTATAGTTAGAGGTTTTTTTTTTAATATTATATTTAGTATTTTTAATTTGTTTAAGAGTTAAACTTATATTTGCTTTGTAGTTAGGGTTAGGATCAGGGATAACTTTAAGAAACCTCCTCCTTACATTATTTGGGGAGGAGGCAAAAATCCAGGTGATTAGTTCATTTATGTGGGGAAAATATATAATGTATGAGGCAAAATTTTTTCTTCTGAAGGAAAATATATATAATGTATGAGGAAAATGTTTTTCCTGTAAATTAAAAAAAAAATTATATTGGTGAATATTATGTATTAATAACCACTTTTCAATACTTATCACTTGTCATGTGGGCCAATGCCAAATGGGAATTGATCACTGATCAGAGACATCACTCTGTATGATGTTATTGATAAGCACACCACACCATTGTGACATGCACCTAACATCCATCTACCATTCGATGATTATAGATACATGATTGAAGTTTTATTTCGGGCCGAAAGTCTTGAAGGAAACCTTAATCTTTTGCAAGTATTTAGAATGGTGACACGTATCCCTTCACCCATCCACCCACTTCACCCATCCACCCACTTGTAATCGAAATTAAATAAATGTCTTCTCAGTGTCGTAGTGACATTCTCTATCTTTGAACCCGTCCGCATGCATGACTTCCAATTTGGTACCGACGATATTGCCAATATACCAATTTCACACAATCGTGCATTTATGGGAAAGATTTAATCATTTAAAATAATTAGAACTGGAAGGACAAATGAATGAATAGGGTTAGAGATGGAATTATGATGCAACCAAGGCTATTTATAAATAAACTAAAATAAACTCATGTAATATAATAAAATAAAAATCCTAATTAAAGATGAAAAAAAAAATTATTTCCAAGTCGAAAACTCTGCAATATGGAAGGAGCAATACAATTGAAGAATTCTTATGTAATAAGACTTCAAATAATTTAAACAATTTCATAAGAAACCCTAACTTTTAAATCAAAATATTTTAATTATAAATCTAATATATTATATCTTATTAATTATTTCATTTTTAAAGATTATTTAAAAAAATATTCTTCTCATTTCAGTCTTAAATAATTGAAAATGTAATATCTTATTCAAATTACTATAAATGATTTGTTTTAGATTTTTTTACATTAATTTATATTACTTTATGAAACATAATTTTAATCAATTTAATTTGATAAATATATTTAATAATTCAACTAATAAATATAATATTATTTAGAATTAGGGTTTATTTTGGTATATTATTAAGATTGGGGTACAATTTTGTTGAGGGTTAGAGTTTACTATGGCTTAATCTTCAATTAGGTTTTGAGTGATAATTCAACTTGGTGTAGTGATATGTTTACAATTTAATTTGGTTTAGGAATACATTTCTATTACTTTAGTATTAGGTTAAGCTTGAATTTATTTTAGGATGATTAGGTTAATGCTTAGCATTTAGTTTGATTTATTATTACAGCTAACCACCTTTCAATAACCACTTTTCAATAGTTGTCACTTTTCATGTGGACCAATGCCAAATGGCAATTGATTAGTGATCAAAGACATCACTCTGCATGATGTTATCGATAAGCACACCATTGTGACGTGCACCTAACATACATCTACTATTCGATGATTATAGATACATGATTGAAGTTTTATTTCAGGCCGAAAGTCTTGAAGGAAACCTTAATCTTCTACAAGAATCTAGAATGGTGACATGTATCCCTTCACCCATCCACCCACTTGTAATCGAAATTAAATAAATGTCTTCTTAGTGTCAGTGAAATTCTCTATCTTTGAACCACTCCCCATGCATGACTTCCAATTTGGTACTGACGATATTGCCAATATACCAATTTCACACAATCGTGCATTTATGGGAAATATTTACAAAGATTTAATCATTTAAAATAAGTAGAACTGGAAGGAAAAATTAATGAATAGGGTTAGAGATGGAATTATGAGGCAACCAAGGCTATTCTTAAATAATCTAGCTTTTTTCTTCCTCAATTTGTCTTTGGTAAATAAATTGTTGTAGCCACCTCTGCCTCTACTATTTTTTAAAATTTAAAATAGATTTATTATTATTTAGTAATTAATTAATTAGTCTCTAAAGAGTTCTACTTAGTTTGAGGGGAAAATCCCTAGTGCTACCTAGGGGCCAGGACCCTATGACCTAATATTTTGAAATCTAAAATTAGGATAACATTTACAAATTTTATTACTATTGTACATTGGTAGTACTAGTAGTCTAAAAATACATAATAATTACATTGTAATAGAAAAATGAAAAAAATAATGAATGTTGGATCTAGATGAGCACAGTCTTTAGATCAACGACATAAACTCCATTTCAAGGGGAAGTTGTGAACTTTAAAAAAATTTGCAAGTGTCCTCTGGAAAAGTGACATGTTAGAACTATTTAAAAATTAAAAATTAAAATAATAAATTATAAACTCAATGTAAAATTATAAGCTATTTGGTGTTCACTGTTTTAGAAATTTACAATTTAATGTAAATAAAAAATAATTTAATTTAATTTAATAAATTTATGGTGTATGCTGTATTTTGAGCCGAAGGGAAAATAAAACACAATGTTTGCAAAACTCTTCCAGAATCATGACACATGTCCACTCAAGTAGGCGTCATTCGATGATGAAGTGTGACTAATGATTAAAAGTTTAAAAGTTAAATCTATCTAATAGAACATAGTAGAGAGTTATCATGACACATGTCTTCCTTCCAGAGAGAATTCCAAAAAAAGGTAGTCATTCCTCAAATCAGCCTGAAATACACTGTCGGCCATTGATCTGATGTTCATCTATTAGTGGGCCATTGATCAGAAATAGTGGCAAGGTACTATGATTCCCAAAGGATGGGTACCGTATATTTGAAAGTTTTACTTGGCCGAGAAGAAAAAGATTGTATCCATTGGAAATAGAATCGATGGAAGTAGAATCTTGATTCTCTGAAATTGTCAGAAATCATAGTGATGTAGTGCGATTTTTTCAAAATGTTGTCAAACTGTCATAAATCCCAGTGAGTGAGAGTGATTTCCAAAATGTTGTCAAACATGTCATAATTGACTACCAGTGATTATTGGATGAGCACAGATCAACAATGTACAATGTATTTCAGGCTGAAAGGGAAATGGAACCCCATTTTTGTAGACCTATTCTGGAATCATGACATGTGTCCACTTACACCGTCCTATTCTAGGATAATGTTGCACGACCCTATAGTGCAACTCGTAACTCGTAACTTGATAAGAAATAAATGCCATGTCAGTGACAAGTGACAACTTTTAACTATCATCCACTCAACACTTACAACTTCCAAATTTGTATAGACAACATTACCAATTTCTGATATTGACGACGAATACCTGATATCATTGTTCGTTTGATGGGAAAAAAGTTAACGGTTCAAGGTTTATTCTGGAAAGAATGTGGTATCGAAAACCAACTTTTACAAATTTCTTGTAGAAATGAAACACATGTTACTGTCATTAAATTGTATGATGACGTATCAAGTGACTAGGATACCAAATTGGAAAAAATGATGGGACCCACGACAACTGACAATGGATACCAAAAATTGTTGGATGAGCACAAATTAACAATGTAAGGTGTATTTTGGGCCGAAGGTGATAGGTTAAATTTTTTAGATGCATACTTTCTTTTCCCACTCAAGGGTATGTGCAGGATCGTGGTATGCCAAAAAGTGGTGGTGTGAAAAAATAAACTTTTCACTCGTCCAAAAGAGCACTAAAAAGTTTTTTGACTTTTTAGTAGGCCTGGGTGTTAGTACACCTAGCCAAGCCAAAGAAAAGGCCTAATTGGATATCTGATAATATCATATATCTGATATTATCGGATATCCAATTTTTGCTAGAAAATTATATTTCTAGCCCATGGTCGCGTTCAATGTTTTCATTGTGAAAACATTGAACACAACTCTAGGCTTCAGATATCTGATTGATTCTCATAATATCCAATTTTATCAACAAGAAAAGGTAAGTTAAATTTTTAAGTTTTTATTATTTTTATTGGTTTTTAATTGAAATTTTTAGTTTTTAATATAAAAACTAGGGTGTAAAAGAGACTTTTTTATTGTTTTTTAAAATTGATTGTAATTATCTATTTGGGTTCTAATTGTAATTAGACATGGACTGAAATCAACCAAAAAATCCTCCCAATGATCCCCCAAATAATCTAGAACCACCTCCAAACAATCCCCCACTTTCAGAAGACGAACTAGTCTCAAACCCTCACCGTTTAGAGGATCTCATAGGAGACATTCTAAATCAGCTTAGAGGATATTAGACCACATATGCCAATATCCCCACATTGCACCCCATGTTTTCCATGTTGAACTCCATTATTGAAAACATGGAGAAACTTAGAGAGAAACATAATGTTGTACTTCTATGGCACAATTCCATGTACACCCAGTTTGATGATGGGCTTGACTATGATCAAGTTATGAACCTAATTGTAACAAAACATGACATAGGTAATATTTTTGTGGATCCCAAAAATATTTTAAAGGTGGACCCTAAAAACCCCAAGTTTTCAATTAAATGGTGCACAAATGATGTAATACGTGACAACTTTTGGGACCGTAGGTGGATGGTTTTTGATAGACCACCTCACAGTAATTTGGATGTCCATTTTATTTTATTAAAAAATTATATGATGAATTTTTTCTCAATCACAAGGTAAATTATTAGAGTATGAGACCGAACCAGGGTGTAGACTTAGCCACTCCTCAGGATAGGCCATGGGCACACTGAGTGAAATCTCACACATATTTCCCACCTCTCAAGATTTCACCACCTCCTATAGTGCAGCATCCTGATATTATTGTTGAGGCCGGCTCATAGATTATTCGATCCATTCACACCTTGAGTGATCTACTAGTTATGTAGAGTGCAACATTGTTGTCTCCTTGTGTTGATGCTTCTGGCCCTTCCATAGCCTCCATGAGCTCGCAAGTTTGTGTGCCCCATACTTACATTATGTGCGAGAATCTATGCTTAGGTCCCCTGAATGATAGTGATGTATATAACTACATCTTTGAGGTGGATGATACTACACAACACACTACAGGCATTGAATCACCTCATGAAGATGTGTATTAGGGGCATAGAGATCCATGGACTCCTACTGTTATGGTAAGGGTAAACAGTTCACTTTTTACATTGTATTTAATTTTAAACGTTTTTATTTTTAGTAGAATTTTCTTATAATGATTTCCCACTTATGTTTTTTTATGTGTTACATTTATGCTCAGTTGATGATAGAGGAGGAGATGGCATAGGTGGAGGGGTCCACACTTTCGGCCATATCATTTGGCCTTGAAACTTCCATAGTACATATGTTTTAATGTACTCATTGGTTTCCTTAAATTATTATAATAGTATATGTACACGTGTTTTCTAATTTTTACGATCATCTTATTACATACTGATGTAGGTGACACTAGTTGCCATTGGGGGCAATGTGCGCAAATTCAAGTGTCAGGCATTGACAAGGGGAAGGTAATTAAGTAATTTAGTTTTTTTATACATACATGTATACTTTTGAGTTGTGCGTACTCATTTTTAATTTACATGGTTTATTTGACAGAGGGTGGTGTCTGATGATGTCGTGAGACCCTTTCACCATGATAGAGTCACATGCATCTCAATTCATAGTGATAGCCCCATAATACGTATATTTATAAAGTTATTTGTGTGTATTTTACTATCAAGTATATATAATATGATCGAGTCATGATTGCATGAAGTATCTTTTTGACTTTTGTAGGTCACCCCTAGTTTGAGGGAGGTAGAACACCAAGGGTTTGTATCATTGATGATTAAGCCACCATTTCCTGAAAAAAGTTCAACATAGGTAAGTTTTAATGTTAATTTAGATATTTTGTAAACATATATTTTCTACCAAGGATTTAACATCAAATAGTATAACTGGTAGATCAATCTCATGTTTGCAAACATATACAGGTTGGAGTTGACATTGGTGGCATTATCCCTTCACTACTAAGGACATATATTAGTTCTCTTGTCCATGTGAGGAGATACAGAGGTGAGGTACAGAAGGCATTGATTATTCAGATAGATTTGCACCAGTAAGAAGATTAGAAGCTATTAAGTTGTTTCTAGCTTATGCTATAGTCAAAAACTTCAAAGTTTATCAGATGGATGTCAAGTTAGCATTCTTGAATGGAGATTTGAAAGAAGTATACATTGAGTAGCTAGAAGGATTCACTTTATCAGATAGACCTGATATGGTATGTAGATTGAAGAAGGCCCTCTATGGACTTAAGCAAGCCCCTAGAGCCTAGTATGAAAGCCTTGATGGATATCTAACTAAGATTGGATTCAAGAAAGGTGTAGCATATTGTAATCTATTCATTAGAGAGACATCTGAAGGTCTACTACTTGTAGCTATATTTGTTGATGGCATTATCTTTGGAGGTAATGACAAACTAAGTGTAGAATTTGCCAAAGAAATGCAGAATGAGTTTGAGATGAGTATGATTGGTCCTATCAAATACTTTTTGGGACTAAACGTGCATCAAACAGAAAAAGGAATTTTTATTAATCAGTCCAAGTATGTGAAAGAGATACTGAACAAATTCAAAATGGATGATTGCAAGGTAGTAGGAACACCTATGATCACTAGATGAAAGCTTACAAAAGAAGATGACTCACCAGTAGTGGATACAATATTATACAATTATATGATTGGTAAACTCATATATCTTACTCAGACTAGACCTAATATTTCCAATGCAGTTGGCATTGTTGGAAGATTTGTAGCAGAACCTAAGCAAAGTCACCTCATGGTAGTAAAGAGAATATTCAGATACTTGCAGGGCACTATAGATTATGGTCTATGGTATCCTAATTCAAAAAATGTTGAGCTTCATGTATACACTGATGCTGATTGGGAAGGATGCATAGATTATAGAAAGACTACATCAGGTGGAGTAGTGTTTCTTAGTGATAGACTTGTCACTTGGACAAGAAAGAAACAAAATTGTATTTCTCAGTCAACAATAGAAACAGAGTATGTTGTAGTAGCTCTGAATTGTTCTACAATTGTTTGGATCAAGCAAATGATAAAGTACTTTGGTATTCAGATTGATTATGCCATATTTATTCACTGTGATAACACTAGCACTATCAATATGTCTAACAACCTTGTGATGCATGCAAAGACAAAGCACATTGAGATCAAGTATCACTTCCTAAGAGAGAAAGTGGTAGAGAAAGAAATCAAGCTAGACTATGTGAGTACTAAAGATCAGTTAGTAGATATATTCACAAAGCCCTTGCCCAAGGATACTTTTGAGTATCTTAGGGAGAATTTGGGAGTAATTCCCTTCCCCGATTTTGCTTAAAAGAAAGAAGCAAAGGCATCAGTCCTCGGGGACTAATGGAAGTTTGACTACTCTACCTCAAGAGTAGTACTATTGCTTAAAATGAATGGCACCCTTTACCATTGATGTTAAAGGGGGAGTAATATATAGAGCCATGAAAAAAAAAAGCAAAGTAGTATACTAAGGGGGAGTATTAATTAGTCTTGGAAGCAGTTCAATTGAGGAAATGGAGAATATTGAAGTCAGTATAGAAAAAGGAGGATTCATCTTTGAGGGATTTTTGATGAGGAAATGGAGAATGTTATTAAATTATTTCTCATTGGATTGGTGGTTGTTTTTCATTCCACATGTTGCCATCAATGCCAAAAGGGGAGATTGTTGAAGATTTTCCAGCAGGCTAGTACTGACTGTATGTTTGTCATTGATGAAAACATATGGAAATTAGCATGTGTGGAAGTCTTATGTAGTAATCTTTCAACATATGTAGCATGGACATGATATCAGCATGATATCATGAGTGCAGAGGTTAACTCTTAGTACAGACAATTATATAGTAGCTTGAGTCAGTAGTGTTCCTGACAGAGTAACATGCAATATTCTGTGTATGTTCATCCATATAGTTATCATGGAGCCTTGCACACTTGGATATATAATGAAGACATATTAGTGATGTTACAGTCATGGATGAAATGTCTGATCATCAGTAGAAGTGAAGTTATGCAGTCACTATTCACCAGTAGCAGTTTCCTATGTTTGTTCAGAAGAGCCAACAGAGATTATATTAGTTATGGAGTTGTGCATATCTTTATGGTATGTTCCCTTGGAGTTAAGCTCAAAGAAGAGTTAGTGATGTTTGGTTAAGATTTCATAAAGTAATTTATCTTGAGGAGAAAGATCCAATTGTTTCGGTAGAGCCGATAGTGTGAAGAATGCGTCTACAATTATCTTATTGGACAGGTCCCAGAATGTGTTGCATGCTTAGTAGAGCTGACTGAATTGTTATTGGGCTTTTTTATGGTTTCTCTAATATTATTTCAAGGTGGTTCTAATAGGCTGACTTGATTATATCATTCAGAGGAAAGATATTTATAGGCACTCATTTGTGATATCTTGAGTGTGGTTCATAGTTGATTAAGAAGTGAAGAGCAGAGTGTGTGAAGTGTTGACCCATCAGAAGAAGGTTTATGAGACCAAGTAAAGTGTTTGTACTATACATTGGAACTAAACCAGACAACGGGTCTAAGTGCAGCTCACCAAGATCCAGATATAGTGTATTTCTATCATTCAGAAGGTTGTAGCCTTCGCCCCTTTGAGAAGTGAGGTCTCGAATAGTGCATCCTCTCCCCTAATAGGGACTATTGTAAAAGACTCCTAATAGGGTCCAACCCTTAACCAGGTCTACCATACTAAATACATTGTAAAGAAACTCCTAATAGGGTTAAGGATCTTCTAACAAGGATCATAATACACTAGTGTAGAATATTAGTGGGTATCAATTCCCACCGAGGTTTTTACCTATTTGGGTTTCCCCATAACTAAAATATTGTGTTGTGTTCAAGTGTTCTCTCAATGTGTTTATGCTTAAAGTATAAGTATACTTAATTGGATAAAGAATTGAAACTTATAGATGATTGATTCACCCCCCCCCCCCCCCCCCCTCTCAGTTATCTCTTAGGACTATTCCTAACACCAACCATTTAAGAAAAAACATGGGCGGCCTTTGAAATAATCTATTTTGCTAGAAAAAATTTGGTTGTCTGTAATGGTCCTAGGTGAAGGCTACAGCTCTAATTATAGATATATTTCAATTTTCCCATCTATACAGTTTCATGAAGAAGGACGTGCATTTTCTGATTCCTCAATTGGGCAGTGATATTTTTAGGCTCATATCAAAGACCCCATGAGAGGCATCAAAAAACCATGAGATTCTACAAGACCATGTTTTTGAGGCCTACAATAACCTCTCTCCATTTTGGGAGATTCAAATTTGTTTGAATTTGGCACGCCAATCTCGCTTGATGCCAAAACTTGCAGTGAGAGTCAGTTGAAAGTTGCACCACTAGGTTACTTCCAAACCATTCATCTTAGCACCAAATGGTCTATGCCATTAGCTCTAGTTGGGTTGGTAAATGCTAGTGACAACCTTGTTTCAACCACTGAGTCAATAGACATTTGCGAACATGCCAGACAAAAGTGTCCCCAAGATGCACTAAGCTCAATTGAGCAGTGATCTTTCGAGGCTCATCTCTCGGACCCCATGAGATGTATCAGAGAACCATGAGATGCTACTAGACTATGTTTTTGAGGCCCACAATAACCTCTCTCCATACTGGGAGATTCAAATTTGTGTGAATTTGGCATGCCAATCTCTCTTGATGCCAAAACTTATAGTGAGGGTTAGTTGAAAGTTGCACTACTAGGTTTCTTCCAAACTATTCATCCTAGAACCTAATGGTGTGTGCCATTAGCACTGGTTGGCTGGGTAAATGCTAGTGACAACCCCATTTTTCCCATTGAGTCACTATAACATTCACGAACATGCCAGATCAAAGTGTGCCCAAGATGCACTAAGCACGATTGTGCAGTGATCTTTTGAGGCTCGTATCTCAAACCTCGTGAGAGGTATCAACAAACTATGAGATGCTATAGGACCATTTTTCTAATTCCTACAATAACCTCTCTCCATTATGGGATATTCAAATTTTTTTGAATTTAGTACGTGAGTCTCGCTTGATGCCAAAACTCATAGAGAGGGTCACTTGAAAGTTGCACCACTAGGTTTCTTCCAAACTATTTGTCCTGGCATCAAACGATCTGTGCCATTAGCTCCAGTTGGGTGGGTAAAGCCTAGTGACAACCCTATTTTGAACACTAAGTCACTAGAACATTCACGACCATGCCGAACCAAAGTGTCCCCAAGGTGCACTAAGCATGATTAGGCAGTGACCTTTCAAGGCTCGTATCTTAGACCCCATGAGAGGTATTAGTGAACTAGGAGATGCTATAGAACCATGTTTTTGAGGCCTACAATAACCTCTCTCCATTCTAGGAGATTCAAATTTGTTTGAATTTGGCATGCCAATCTCGTTTGATGCCAAAACTTGCAATGAGGGTCAGTTGAAAGTTGCACCACTAGGTTGCTTCCAAACCATTTGTCCTAGCACCAAATGGACTATGTCATTAGCTCTGGTTGGGTAGGTAAACACTAGTGACAAACCCATTTTGACCACTGAGTCACTCTAGAACATTCGTGACCATGCCAGACCAAAGTGTCCCCAAGGTGCACTAAGCACGATTGGGCAGTGATCATTTGTGGCTCATATCTCAGACCCCATGAGAGGTATCTAAAAACCATGACATGCTACATGACTATGTTTCTAAGGCCTACAATAACCTCTCTTTGTTCTAGGAGATTCGAAATTGTTTGAATTTGGCATGCTAGTCTCACTTGATGCCAAAACTTGCAATGAGCATCAGTTGAAAGTTGCACCACTAGGTTTCTTCCAAACCATTCATCCTGACACCAAATGGTCTACTCCATTAGCTCTCATTGGGTGGTTAAATACTAGTAACAACCTTTTTTTGAGCATGAAGTCAGTAGAACATTCATGAACATGCAGGACCAAAGTGTTCCCAAAGTCCACTAAGCACCATTGCATATGTTGGTGAGTGTTCTGGTGTGTCAAGAGGAAAAGTGGGACCATTCCTAGGGTAATCCTACCCAACCAGACATGATAGAAGAATTGTTTTGTGCCCACAATGGATATATTTTTCTTCTCTAAGGGAGATGGGGACATGACCATAAAGGGTCATTGGAAAATTTAAAGAGACCAAGGATGATCATTTGAATGCATTGTGGAATGTGTCTATGATTTGAAATGGAGTAAATTGATTGTCTATTATCTTGTTATCACTTCCTTTTATGTATTGCATCATTTCATTGGCATTTCAAGGAAAATAATTAACTAGTGTCTTCTACAATAGTGTTTTGTTGCAGGGATATACAGGATATATGGTGGTGGAGAGACCACAAATGGTGGTAAATGCTGATTAAAGGTGCATGAAGCAGCACCAGTCATTTTTGTGAGAATATACTCCAATGGATGAGTATATTTTATGATGGAGCTATGCTATTGGGGTCCATATGGATGTGTTAGATCCATTGGGGGGATGTAGAGAGATTCACAAGAGTCTTTTTGAACAAGCCCTGACCTACAGACCCTAGAAAGGAGGGTTTGGTACCTAGAATGATAGGTCATTGTTTTCTCAATAATAGTTTGACAAAATCTTGATGTAGAAGCATCATTCCATGAATTTCTTGTCAATTCTCATGAAATGATGTGTCTTTGACATGTATAATAGATTTCTAACCTAATACATTGCATAAGAGTTGATTTGACAAGGTGATCACCGGATTTGTGAAGTTAACTTTGAAGGATTTTCTTGGTTGAGAGCTTTAGATACACATGAATACAATGTAGCACATAAATTTTTAATTCACTTAAATGATGAATTACACATGTGAACACACATAGCACATAAACACAAAAATTATTTTAAGTCATGAAGCATACATGTAGCACATAGATTATAAAGAATACACATGAATTTAGATTATGAAGAATGTACTTGAATATACATGAATATACTTAAGTCATAAATTGTATACATGAGTACATACACACAAGCATATTTACATACTAACAATGAATAAATGAACACACAATTAACAAATTGGATCGAATATTAAGTTTCATATATATCAAAATGAACAATAATTCAGTACATATTTACAAAATCAACATTTCTAGATACAATGTGGCATACACCATCTCAAAATGTCTTCATATAAAATCTCAAAATAATAAGTTCAACTACAAATGTTTCTAGGACATCCTATTCTACTGGTGGATCATTAAAATGCAGCCTCTTTGAAGTACTCTTTGGCTCTGATGGATCCTGCATTCAAACACAAAAGTAAAACACCAAGTTAGATTACTTAATTTGTATGGTTTCTAAAGTAAAAAATAAAAATTCAAAATCATAGTCAACAATAATAAATATAAAAAATAAAATTGAACTCTCTTTCTGCGTATCCCTTACATGCTAACCTTTCTTTATTTCTTACTACTATACCATCTTCATTCATCTTGTTTCTAAATATCCATTTTGTTCCAATCACATTCTTATCACTAGGTCTTGGGACCAGTTCCCAAGTGTCATTCTTAATAATCTGATCAAGTTCTTCTTTCATAGCATCATGCCAATTTGAATCATTACATGCATCTTCAACACTTAAAGGTTCGATCTAAGATAGTAAACATATTGCTTCACTGCTAGCTGAGTTCTTTGCTTGTGATCTTGTTAAGACTTTGCCGCTCTGATTTCCAATGATGTCTTTCTTGGAATGATTTTTAGATGTAAAATTTGGAACTTTAGGTGATGTAGACTCATCATCTTTAGGAGTTTCTTCTTCACTTGTCTCAGGGTCATTGAATAACACAGCAATACTGTCAAACATTTCTTCAAACACTATTTCACTAGTGGAGGATCTGGGTTCTTCTTCAATCATAGGTGAGTAGTCATGATCTCTTTCTTGTTCACCATAAAATTTTCATCAATCTTAACATGAGCACTTTCAATGATCTTCTTTAATCTTAAATTGAAATATCTATAAGCTTTACTTTTAGTAGAGTAACCAAGGAAAATACCTCCATCACTTCTTGCATCAAACTTTCCTACTGCTTCATCCCTCTTGATGTAGCACTTGCTTCCAAATATTCTAAAGTATTTTACTATGGGAACATTACCAAACCATAGCTCATATGGTGTTTTGGCAACACCAAGCCTCAATTGAATTCTATTGATGATGTAGACTGTTGTATTGACCACATCTCTCCAATAGGTGTGTGCAACTTTTCCTTCAATCATGATGGTGTGCGATGTATCAAGGATGATTCTATTCCTTCTCTCTACAATTCCATTCTACCAAGGGGTTCTAGGTGCACTCAACTGTCTCTTTATGCCATGTTTTTTGTAGTACTCATAGAATCTGTCAGAGGTGAATTCTCCTCCTCTATCCGATCTCAAACATTTTATCTTTAGTCCAAATTCATTCTCAACCTTAGCTTTGAATATTTTGAATTTCTCAAATGCTTCTGACTTATCTTTCAAGAATGCAACCCACATCATCCTAGTATAATCATCAATGAAAAAAATGAAATACCTTTCACCATAATAAGATCTTGTTTGAGTTGGACCACATAGATCTATATAAATCAGATCCAACTTGTTCTCTACTGAATTGTGCTTGCTCCTAAATGAATTTCTCACATGCTTTCCCATCACACATTCCCTATATATAGTATTAACTAGATTTTTTATGCTAGGTAGATCTCTTACTACCTTTACATTGCTTATCTTTACTATGTTATCAAAATTGATATGACATAGTCTTTTATGCCACAACCAACTGTCATCAACTTTAGCAACAAAACAACTTGCTTATGAATTGAGTTGGAAAATATTACCTTTAGTCTTTGAGCTTGATGCAATCATAACACCATCTTTGTTGTTAATGATGCATTTGTCATCTTTGAACTCCAACTGATAACCTTTTCCAAGTAATTGTCCAACACTAAGGTGGTTATGCTTCAAACTATCTACATAGAGAACATCATCAATACTATTCTTTCCATCCAAGGTGATGGCTCCTCTACAAACTATGGGTTTAGGAGTGTTATCTCCAAATCTATCCATGCCACCATTGTATTTGTCCAGATGAACAAATCTATTTTTATCACCTATCATGTGATGTGAACGACCACTATCTATAATCCAGTCTGTCCTTATATCAGATTGTGAAATCAATGCTAGCTCTTGATTCTCTTTCTTATCTTCATGATCTGTCTTATTGTTCATTTTCTCTATGATAGCAATAAATCATATTTCTTCTTCAGTTGAATCATCATCTGAGACTCCATCTCCAACATAGTAACATTCCGTAGAGAATTTAGGCTTGTAGTCATTTTTGAACTTTCTAGCTCTTAAGGGATATTTAGATGCAAAGTGACCAATCTTATTCAATGAAAAGTATTTAAATGGAAATTGACCTTCATATTTTCCTTTTCCTTTCTTTTCTCTCTTGGAAATCATAGCAATGAAATCATCTAATTTTTTCTCTTCATCATCATCATCAAAATTACCAGAAGTGTTTGCAGATTTCTTACCTTGAACTGTTGCTTTGAAGGCTGTCTCACTTTTGGGTTCTATCTTCAATCTTGAAATCTCAAACGCTGGGATTTTGCTGATCGAGGTCTCTCTCTTGAAATTTGATGTAAGTTGCATGGTCTCATCAATGATTTTAATCTTGCTTTCATATTCGGGAGTGAGAGTAGTCATTAACTTGTCCATAATGTCCTCCTCTGAAATCTCTCCACCATTGTTTCTGATTCCAACAACTACTTCATTGATCCTTTGATTGTAGGCTCTAATGTTTTATTTAGGGAACATTTCTAATGCATTGTATCTTTTCTTCCATTTCTTTTCATGTGCATCCTTTGCTTGTGGGCTGTATCTTCTTTCCGCGTGCAACTTCTAGGTGCTTCCATATTTTGTGGGCTGTATCTACCTTCTTTATTTCTGAAAACTCACCATTAGATAGGGCATCGATAAGGGCTTCTTTGGCTATTGCATTCTGATGAAATAATTCATTTTTCTTATCAGTAGCATCATCCTTTGCAAGGTCTTCTAAAGTAGGGATCTTGACTTCTTTGATAGTTACATCAAAAACTTCAAAAGCAATGCATTACATATGAGTCACCATCTTGTTCTTCCAATCAAGATAGTTCTCTCCATCAAAATTAGGACTTTCTTTTCTAAAGTATGCCATCTGATCAACCTCAAGTTGTTAAACTTTCTCTTTGAGGTACTTGGCTCTGATACCAATTTTTAGGAATAGTCCCAAGAGATAACTGAGAGGGGGGGGGGGGTGAATCAATTATCTACAAGTTTCAATTCTTTATCCAATTAAGTATACTTAAACATAAAGCATAAACAAAATGAGAGAACACTTGAACACAACACAATATTTTGGTTACAGGGAAACCCAAATAGGTAAAAACCTAGGTGGGAATTGACACCCACTAATATTTTGAACTAGTGTATTATGATCCTTCTTAGAAGATCATTAACCCTGTTAGGAGTTGCTTTACAATATATTTAGTACAGTAGGCCTAGTCAAGGGTTAGACCCTGTTAGGAGTCTTTTACAATAGTCCCTGTTAGGGGAGAGGACGCACTGTTTGAGAGCTCAATGTTCAAAGGGGTGAAGGCTACAACCTTCTGAATGATAGATATACACTATATTTGGATCTTGGTGAACTATGCTTAGACCTTCTTGTTGTCGCTAGGGATTGCACCCATGGTGGCTAAGTATAAAACTCAACAATCCCGTAAAACATGGGAATACTCTAAGATGTGGCACTGCTTCTTGAGAATAGACCTCTGGGTTAAGGGCTGGCTTCCCCATTTGTATCACCTGAACTATACTAACTTTGAAAGGAAAGGGAGAGAAATTACATAAAACTGAGACAATTAAAACTAACTTAGGTGATTCACCAAACTGAATAGATCCACAAACTGAAACCCAACTCACAATATAACTCCAGCACATAACAAGGATTCCACAACTTCCTCAAAGATGATTTTCTTCTTAGTAAACAATCAGGTGTTGAATGTGAATGAGAAGGAAAGTTAATTTTCACAACTCAACACAGTTAGATGCACACAGATTTGAAAAACCTCCAAGTAAATCAACGCTCGCAAAACAATCAAATGAACATACTATCATGTAAAGGATCAAAAATCAATCACAATACATAACACTTAGCTCATCAACTGACTCACAAACTATAAAAAAGAAGAGAACAATTTTATTATTAGCTGGAATAAAAGGAGCTACAATATCAGATTGCTTCACAAGAGCTACAAAATTCACCTCCTGAGAATGAGGGAATGAAGAACTAACCTTCTATCACCTAAGTGAGAGGCATATAAAGAAAATCTCTAGAATCTGCTATCAAGACCACTCCTCACCAAGAATAGAAAATCCTCAGTCATGATCTCATCACTCTGAATCTCGGATGCCCCACTCCTGAGAATATAGGGGAAGCGGAAAAAGTGGAGTCCCTAGAATAGATTTAGTCAAAGAAGACTCAGGACCCACCAAGTCATGTGGAATAATGATATTCTGATAGTGGTTTATAAAACACCACATGTCCAAAATATCTTACAATGAAATCCTTGCAATGACTTTTACAATATTTAGAAAACTATTCCCCCCTTACTAATCAATATAGTGGATTTTAAATATATTAAAGGTTAACTCAACTCAAGGAGGAGAAAAACCTAAAATATTTACAATTAATACATATCCACATTGACACACAAATAAATTCAATCCTAGAGCCCATATGAATTTTCTAAAAATAATGGCCCCCCTCCTACCATGATTAAAATATAACATGTATCTCCTTTAGTCAACAATAACCCTAATCATGGAACCTATGGCATCAAACATGATTAATATAATTACCTTCACCATGCTTGTAAGCATCTAGGCATGAAATAATAATTAATATATTTACCCTAGATGAGCTAAATATATCAATAACTTTACAAGCATGCTTGAGATACTGGTAAAAGAATAACCAACTCTCAACCCTAAAATGAGGGGAGAAAAACAAACATCATATGAAACCCTATTTGAAGATGGAAACTGTGGCTTTCCATCATGGCATCTGTCACTTGCTAATCATTCTACACTCTCGAAACAGCAACTTCGTTACAAAATGGAAACAACAACCTTGTTACTAGATAAGGAAACAACAAATGCCCATCTTGATTGGCATATGAGGTAAGCATCTACATTTGATTTCACTACAATTTGAAAGGCATCTATATTATATGTAGCTCAGGCTATGAGATCATATCTTTGCATTGGCATTAGGGCACTATTCTATTGCATTTTTTTATACTGGTACTCTATTTTGGTATCAAGCATATAATTTTACTTCTCCTTGTATTTTCCCTGTGGCACCATACCAACTGCGTTAGTATTGCTTCTTGCTATTGTATTACTAGCAATGGCTAGTCTTTTCTTTACTATTGATATACATTTAATAGGCCTGAGAACACTCGAGGGCATGGTTTTAACATATATCTCTATTTAAATTGAGATGCCCGATGATGTAGAGGCTAGGGCACTGTTGTATTGCCATTGTTAATGCGTAACATGTTAGCATCCAAATGCTAGGGCATAGTGTAATTGTTGTTTCAAACATGCACTTGTTGGATAAAAGCCCGATAACCAGACTAAGGCATATGAGCATTGATTGTTGGAAAATGCCGATTAGGGCATCCAACAGTCATGGCATTGCCATGTTGATGCTATTGTAGTTTTCTGTTGTTTACCATTCATTTGCATCTCTAATTTTATGGTGCCCGATAACAAGGATATCGTGCTCTATTTTTTGCATTGCTTATATATTTGGACCTGTCACAGTGTGTTCGAGGCCCATGTACATTGATCCCTATATGATATCAAAACCTAAGAATGATCTTTTCTCATTTGAAAAGCCCGATAACAAATGTTCATCAAGGGCATATGTGTATGAATGTATGCGGCTCTGTATACTGTAAATGAACAAGCCTGAGAACCAGACCATATTATTTTTTGAGGGCATCCTAATGCATGTGGCATTGCCACTGTTATCTTTTGTATGCATGAAGAACCCGAGAACCATGATGGCACATTCCCTGCTCTACACTGTTTGTATTCAATAAACTTGATTAGACCTTATTTTTTCCTTTGATATCATTGTTTTATAGAGCCCGAAAACACTTGAGGGCATGCAAATGTAAGCACATAATGTTCTATTCCTATATTATGGTTTACTGTTGAAAACACCTGAGAATGCAAAGCATTGATCGAGGGAAAATAGAATCATTGAAACCATCCCATGCTCACCATTATGCTCACTAGGCTATAATTGTTGCATGCACTAGATTTTGAAATATGCATTAAATCCTATTGTCTAAGATACAAACATGATAATGACATGCCATATCATATCTAGATTCACTATTCTGCTAATTTTGCCCCTCTGGTTATGCAACCTTGACATAATTCAACTGTCACTATCAGTCTTGATTTGTGTCCTCTTTGAGTCTTTGCCATGTGCCACCATTGTGAATGTTACAGGTCCCTAGCAGTGATTTACATGTTTGTCACTTGGAAACTTAGGACATGGAAGTCCTCTTTTATTGGTTCATAATTGTAGATTTATCATGATCTCATGTCATAGCATCATTACAGAATGCATATTTGAAACACATGAATGCCCTAAATGCAATGCACTGAGCTTTTATCTTTAAAGCATCATTTGTTGTACCTTTTCTGAGCATATGAATCCATGCCCTCAGCATGTTGATGATATGTGCCATGTGAACACCTATGCAGTAGAGTGCTCCTATCTCTTTCATAGATCTGTGTACTCTGCAAATAGCTTTGTTCTGTTCTTGATATCATAAAGCCCTATGTTCATTGCTTTATTGATTGATGCTAGATCACCTGAATGTTCTCTATCTGCACATGAAACAAAATGTCAGTGAAAACATAGTGCCTTTTACTGTTTTAGCTCTTTGTTGCACATGCCCTGAGCATAGCCAGTGCCAGGGGTGCATGACTGAGTGCACATATGCATGCTATAGATTTTGTGGCACCATGTACTACTTAGATCCATTGGATCTAACCCCTTCTTCTTCTCTCTCTGCAGGTTCAGGATCACAGGAGCACCCCGGGCATTAGAAGAATCAACATCTCACCAGGAAATGTCTGGTACCCCTGCATCTAGCTTTCAAATCATGTTTATTTGTACTCACTTATGCAACTCCTACATTTTCTATGCTCACAGAATGTGTGAACTCATATGAATGTTCTTCTTTTTAGTTCTCTTTCCTTTTTGTACAGCATATTCAGGATGTATCATGTAATTTAGATACAGTAATTTATCTTTTCCTTTCATGTACTTGCGATGAATGAACACAAATCTAATCAAGACCACATAATAATGCAAACTAGGGTGTAGAACATTTAGTAACTAGGCTTTCAAAATGTGTCAAAAATATGACAACACTTCTATCTAGATCAGTTCCAATGTATAGTACAAACACTTTACTTGGTCACATAGACCTTCTTCTAATGGCTCAACACTCACAAATGACTGCCTATAAATATATTTCCTCTAAATCATATAATCAATTTGGCTTATTAGAACCACCTTGAAATCATATTAGAGAAACCATAACAAAATCCAATATGATTCAGTCAGCTCTACTAAGCACACAACACATTCTGGGACCTGTCCAATAAGATAATTTTAGATGCACGCTACACACTGTCGGCTCTACCAAAACAACTGGATCTTTCTCCTCAAGCTAAATTACTTTATGCACTCTTAACCAAACATCACTAACTCTTCTCTGAGCTTAACTCCAAGGGCGCATACCTTAAAGATAGGCGCAACTCCAGAACTAATATAATCTATGTTGGCTCTTCTGAACAAACATAGGAAACTGCTACTAGTGAATAGTGACTATATAACTTCACTTCTACTGATCATCAGACATTGTGTCCATGATTGTAACATCACTAATATGTCTTCATCATATATCCAAATGTGCAAGGCTCCATGATAACTATACGGATGACCATACACAGAACACTGCCTATTACTCTGTTAGGAACATTGCTGACTCAAGCTTCTATAAAATTGTTTGTACTAACAGTTAACCTCTACACCCATGATATCATGTCCATGCTACATATGTTGAAATCTTACTACATAAGACTTCCATGCATGCTAATTTCCATATGTTTTCATCAATGACAAACATACAGTCAGTACTGGCCTGGTTGAAAATCTCCAACAGTTGGTTGGTTGCTTTTTCTTCTTTCAATGGCCATCCATGATTTTTATGCAATTTTCCAACATTTCATACATAGTTCTTACAATTTAATACCTCCTACTCTGCCACTCATGGAAATGGTTGCTACATTGTAAGATAATGGAATTGATACCTATTATGGAAATATGTAAAAGAATTAAAATTCCTAGTCTATTAGATGAATTGTTGGATAGGGCATAGGGAATGATTGAAAAGGAGGACAACCTGTTTAGTGCAACGTACGTGTATCCTAGTTTGGCGGTGTGGGTTCTATTATATATTTAATGCTGAAAAGTGATGAACTACAATTGATTTAGAACTTGAATGGAGAATATGTAATTCAAGATTACTAAGGAGTTGTTGATTATATATGCAAGATGATTAAATCAGTATTAATTTGTCATTGATGTCAACTAGCTTGACAGTACTTATCTTGTAAGTTACTATACTGACACATCTGAAGAAAGAAGAAAGAGATGAAGAGCATAAATATCTACATGAGGAAGATGTATATGTCAGATGAGGATAAGGAATACATTGAGTAACTTGTTGATGAGTCTATGACTTGATGATATCAACTTTATTATGTTGCATTCATCTATGATGAAGAATAGAGCTGAAAGACACAAAGTAGTGTTGTCGGTAAATGAAGCATTCTAGTATACATAGATGGAGTGTAGTGTATACCAAGTGTAGTGTTAACCAAGCTTGTGTTCACTAACACATTTCTTTGTTAACCGAGCTGAATAGAAAGGAATTAAATGATCAGTTTAGCTGATAAAGTGATGAGTTGGAAAGTGTATGAAATCAAGGTAATAGATAAGGTTTGTTATGAAGATCGAAGTTTAACATAATTCATGGAAGATCTAATGGAGTAGATTGAAATGTGTTATTAACACATCAGCTGAGGAAGCTTAAAGTGGAAAAATCTATGAATATGATTAAGCGGAAAAATCTGATGGAGGAAAAGAAAATGATTTACTCGTCAATATAAGAGACATTGGTTTCATTTTTGAAAGACCCCAGAAGAACAAAAAACTATAGAATTATCGCATGAAGGATTTTTCATGCATTCTAATCATACTGGTTAGTAAGAACCAAGCTACAGAACAATTATCGAGCTACAGACAGTAATTACCGATGGATAGTAAGTTGATATAGTATTGAATTTGAAGTGATATATTGATGAGAAAGATTTGAATGAGCTAAACATTGATAAGTAAACTGCAATCAAAGTTGTTTCAATGCAGATCATCTACTGTTACATATTTAACCATGGTACATAGTCAAATCTCTTAACCAAGTGGACTATGAAAGTATTTTGATGTTTCATTCATAGAGTGAACATTGTTATCCTGTCAACCTTAGAGTGACTGTTGGTTGGATGATAACTTCTAGTCTAAAATCCTCTAACAAGGTCACACCTAACAATGTGTTTGTAACCTTTAATAGGGTTGGGTCTTCACCGACCTCACTTCAAAAGAGTGAACAATTTTGGGTTGCTGGTTCGAGGTGGTTTTTCCCTTCACATGGTTTCCATGTTAAATCTCTTGTGTTATGTGTTGATTGTGATATTTGTTTGCTATCATACTTTGCATATTACATGTTAGATTTGATCGGTAACTATTATAAATTTTAGACTGACAATCAGTAAAAACATAGACAGTGAAAGTATTTTATGTTTACCGAGTAGCAGAAGTTGAAGAATTTGGTTTGGATTATAAATTTTGTTTTGGGACATTGGATAACTGATTCACCCCCCCCCCCCTTTTAGTTATTCTAACAATTGGTATCAGAGCAGTGGTTTCTTAGAACATATTTTTAAGGACTCTAGCACAAAGGTCTCAAGATGTATAAAAGGGAAGTGCCAAAGTTGAACAAAGATAACTTCACAGTATGGCAAAGTCGGATGATGTTGCTGTTAGAAATAGGAATACTGAGAAGGGGGGGTGAATCAGTATTCTAAAAACTTTATCTTTTTCCCAATTATGGATAGAATAGATTATCTTTATACATGCATAACATAAGAAGTTAAACAACATGCATAACAATAAAGAACTCATAACACATTATTTGTTCTTGAGGAAACCCTGGCCAAGGGAAAACCTCGGTGGGGATGGTACCCACAAAGATCCACTAATCAAAAGTAACTTGTTAAGGATGTTGACCTTGTTAGGATTCTATTACAAACATATAGTGTATCAGTCCTGATTAAGGGACTATAGGCCTTGTTAGAAGCCTCAACTCTGTTAGGAGTTGGTAGTACAAAATGTGATTACTAGCTGAGTCCACTACCCAAACAAGTAATGTATAATATACACTGATTAAAAAATAAGTCAAGTTCCATAACCTTATTCTACTTGCATCAATATCTCTTCACTGATCTTTCACTATCACTATTACATATGCTTCATATACTTTGCATCATACTTCTACAAATACTTGCTGCTTATCACAATTTCTTACACTTTACAATTACAAATACATTTACATATATACCAATAGCTTTAACCAAGAGTAAACATCTAATATGTCATCCCTTTATATTGTTAGGACATTATTTTGATAAAAAAAATAATTCCTTAACTCTTTACCAATTCTGCCTTCATATATTGTCATGTCGGCTTCACACTGTCTTCAGTAAAACTATCATAACTTCTTCCATACATTCCATAATAACTTGTACTCTAAGATGGGTCATCATTAGTCACCATAGAGTCTATGTTCAAGTGCGTAAGCACTGAACTCACTCCAGTCAACGTCACAAATAAAAATTGTGTCTAGGTACACTAGTAAAACATTGTCTCACACTTAGATAAATATGCAATGTGCTCTGTCATACTTGGTCTCTGACTTGTGCGATCTTCATGTGGATCATATGTTTCCATAATGAAAACATCTATGCAATCAACTTAGTCAAATTGCCAACAATCTCCCCCTTTGTCATTGGTGGCAACATATGAGAAAATTGGCTAAGTGTGCAACTCCAAAAACTCAAAATTGACAAAATTGTGGCCATAGTATAACATATATATACTATCCTTATAACTCCTCAAAAATCTTATCTATAATACAATACTCCCCCTAAGAGTATCAACTCTTATCATATATAATCAATTTTCTGCTAAGTATCTCTCCCCCTTTGACAACAATGACAAAGTAATGGTAAGGAGGGCTACAAAATTGTATCAAAAAAAAGTTATACCTCAATGTATTTATTGCAAAGCCAGTAGGCTTGCAACACAATCTGAAAAATTTGTCTTCATGTTTTCTATCTCCTTTTCCCATGACTTCTTAATGGAATCAACCACATTGAGTAGTGCACTCAGTCCATAAGATGTTATTTGACAAGCTTTGAGGTTTTCAAAGTTGAATTTCTAAAAAGATGTCTTAGTTGTAAGACAATCTTCTAACTGCTCTTCAATAACACTCAACTTCATAGAAACATGCTATCTCAAAAGATTATATCTCCTTAACTTCTTGTCTTTTTCATCTTGTAAAATTTTGATTTCATCAAAAAGTTTCCTAACTTTCTTTTCAACATCACAGACCTTCACAATAGGGTTAGATAGAAGGTTTGTTTCATTCAAAATCTTAGCTTCCTTCAGTTTTATCTTTTGATCTTCCTCAGCTGTCCAAGTTTCTAATTTTGTATACTGTATGTACAAAGATTTTATAGTCTCCAAATGTTTCCTCAAATCTTTGATACAGATATCAAGAGTACTAATATCATTGCTGATGTACTGACTAATATTTAATAACATTCTAGCCTCATAGTCTCCCTGTGCTTTCATTTTTGCAATATCAGCTAGGTTAGTGAACTCATCATCAAAAGTGCTCATCACTTTCTTTGCCTTGTCCATAGGGTATGCTTCTACAATTTGTGAGGTCACAATACTTTGTAGTTTTTCAGTTAGGTCCTTCAAAAATCCTTCTAGACTTTTAACTTTCTTATTCTTCCCAATGATTTTGTTCAAAGATGAGATCAATTCCATCTAATCATCATCATCCACTTCTTTTCCTAAATCCTCAAACAAAGATCCAATTTGCTTCTTCTTTCCAGTCTCAAGAGTAAGACTGATTTCTTCTATAGAGGGTACAGATGCTTGTACTTCTGATACTTTGGGTTCTTCAATAGTAAATTGGGTCTTCTCTACTTCTATGGTTCTATCCAGTTCATCAAGAGCTGAATTGTCAACAATGTTCTCTAGATTCCTGAATACATTATCATCAGTATCCAAGGTTATCCTTGTACCTTCAACATTCATAGATTCTTCTTCAATGTTAATAGCCAGTGGAGAGGGAATGTCATCTTGTTCTCTTTCTTCTTCTTGCTCTGTTGCAACTGATGTCTCTCCAACAATTTATGCCATAACTTTGATTATTGCTTGTTCAGTCTCTACATTCACTTGTTCATATTGTCCTGCCATAATCTGAATGGTTCTCATTTTTGTCCTTAAATGGGTGCTAAGGGGCTTCAAAATTTTTTTAAGATGTCCATCATCTCTTACATCACATAGTTTCTTCACAAGATTCTCTTTGATAGATTTGTCTTCTTCTTGTGCTCTCATCTTCTTGTTAGCAAGTTTCTGCAATAAGTCATCAAGTATCTTTCCCTGAATAGAGTCAAAACTCTTATTAGCCAGAATCAAATGCTTGACCACTGCATTTTCAAGATTCAATTTATTAGAATAGTCATAAAGGTCGTACTATTTTTTCATTTTAGTGAAGTCTCCATCTTTTATAATTTCTTCATTCACTCTCTCAACTCTAGGTTTCCATGCTTTCTTCTTCACAGAAGTGTCATCATCTTTAATTTCTACAATTTTCATAGGTACTAGTGGCACCAAAGTTTTCTGCCTCTTACTAGGTCCATTAGCAATTTCTTTCACTCTCTTGCTCAATGTGGAGGACGTAGATCTAGTAGGCTTGCTTACTACTTGTTCCTTCTTAGGTTCCTCTACTTTCACCTTGACTGGTGCTGCACTAGATGATAAGGGAGGTATAGATAAAATCTATTTCTATCCAATATCTCTGATTGCTACTACTGTCTACTTTGCCACTAAGAATTCTCTCTCTATCAATCTTGTATCCTTCAATATTTTCTTAATAGTGCTGTCAACTCTTTTCTTAGATTGTTTCTCCTCAAGTATAGCCTTTGCGGAGTTGAAATTTTCTTCAAAAGTTCCAAATTTATTACTGTGGGTGTCAATCTTGCATTTAAGTAGCCTATTCACATATTCTTTTGTCTTTGTTTCATATATTTCATAGCCAAGAGGGTCCATGAACTCAATTCTAGGTTCAACTGCTTCAATGTAAGTAAAGTTAGTGTCAACCATAAAACATATTTCATTCTTGTATTTCTCCACAAGAGACTATGGAATCCTTGATCTGCTAGACACAATATTCTGAAATGTCTTAATAACAAGTACTACACTCTCATTAACACTTTCAATAACATGCTTTCTGTATACTACATTAATCCTTTCCATTTTATTTAGTCCATCATTCCAATCATTTCCTATGGTGTAAGGAAATCTCCTCAAAAGATGAAAAAACATGTAAGTGAGCAAAGATGAAAATCTAAATTGTGCATAATTTGTCTTCTTAATCTTCTCCAAGTTCTCAAACAATTGAATTCTTAGAATTTCACACATATCAACTAGGGATTTGTCAACACACATCAAATAAGCTATGTGTACCATTCCAGCTGCCATGTCATCCTCTCTTGAATTTGCACAAAATTGTGTTGTTAGGATATTGCATAGGTATCTAACATTAGGTTGTTTGACCTTACTAATTACAATTCCTCTACCATTATAGGATGAATTAGTGTTATCAATGACTATCTTTCTCATGTTATTCTCATTTAAAGGAATAGCTCCAGATTTAGATAGTCCAGTGACTTCATGAATCAAATCAGCTGTAATGTCTATTACTCTATCTTCTAGCCAAAACTTCCCATTATGAATTCTGCTAAGGATTATCTCAGTGCATTCTTCATTATCAAACTCATATTGCAATGCATACTTAACAATCTCATTGTCTTTCAAATGTTCATATCCTTGTTTCAATGACATGTCCTGGTGGTAAATCTTCTCATAATCACTAGTAAAATCACTATCACTGATGGTTTCTAACTTGCATCCCAAATAACTTCTTACATTCTCTAAATGCAAAACTCTGTCTGGTACAGATGATAAAGCTAACTTAGGGTCTTCTTCCAGAGGTTCAACTAGTTCCCTCTTCATTCTAGGTCTATTTTTATCTCTAATATTGTGAATTAAGGATACATCCATGATTACTTCAAATTCCTTTTACCGATTCACAGATCTGTCAGGTAAAATACCTTGATTTCACAATTTTAGGGCTTGCGTAGATTCGACACTCAAATCCTTTACCACATTGTTGCAAAAAGCTTCCAATCACTGCTCTTTGATCTCTTTAACACTTGTGTTTTCTTTGATGATCAAATAACACTGATCATAACCTTTTATTACTTCAATCTCACTCAGTTCTGACATCGCATTCAATTCTTTTGCCACTTCTTTCCAAAAAGCTATTTCTGCTATCCTGCAAAACTTAAAACTTCTTGTGATCTCGTAAAACATAATATTTTTCTTTGCGCTCTTAACCATAGCATCATAATATCATAAAATACCTTCCATTAATTGCGCAAGACTTAATTCATCATAAATCTACTTCTACACTAATCTAAGTTCCTAATCTACTATAATTTTCATAAAATTAAGTGCTTTAATATAGGTCAGGTAAGAATTCATTCTTACCACTTGATACTTCACCTTTCTGATTATCTTCAATGTTGAATATGTCTCCTTGATCTGTGCTTTTAACAAACTTCACTTCATTTGTATTGCTACAACAACCTTTCTGTCTGTTACCTGCATCTTCATTTCTTCTTTCATGATTTCTAGGGTTAGGGTTAGGATGAAAAATTCCATTGTTCATTCTACAAAACCTTGTTGTATGTCCAATCTTGTTTCATATCTGACAAACAATTCCATTGTTTCCATATCTTGGTCCAGATAGATTAATCTATGATCTGCAATTTCTAGCAATGTGTCCAACCTTGTTGCATCTATAACATAGTACTCCAATTATTTTGTTCATGTCTTCAGTAGATTTCTTATCTGCATTGTTAGTATTCCTAAACATTATACTATTATTATTATTCTCAATAAATTTAGGTTTCCTACATTCAATCACTCTATGTCCAAATCCATGATAGTTATAACAATAACCATTAAGAGGTTTAAATTGCTTACCTATGCAATCTTTCTTCATATGACCAATAGTATTACAAGAAAAACATCTACCTTTGAATTCTCTTTGCATACCTTTGGATGATTCATCTTGCTTTGGTGATTCTTCTTCTTTAGGTGTATCTCCAGATTTGTTGATCTCATCAGACTTCTTCTCATCTAAGCTTTCAGATACTTTCAGATCTGGTTCCTTTCTTTCATCATTTTCTTTAAGAGTGTTAAATCCAAGACCAGTTTTATCATAGACTGGTTTATGAAAAGATGCTTACGTATCAATCTTCTCACTAGTTGAATATAGCCTTTCAAGTTTTTGGTTGGATTGAGTCAGTTTTCCTTTCACAATCTTGTTGTATTTCTCAAGTTCAGCATACTGCAAATTGACTTTCTCAAGTTTAGATGTTACATTTCCAAGTTTAGATTTCAGTTCTTCATTTTTAGTCTTTAGACTTTCATTCTCAGATTTCAGATTTTCTTCATTCTTTCCATTTCCATCTTTCAAACTAAGCGTCAAATTTTCTATCTTCAATTCATGCTTAAGGATCTCATTTTCTTTTTCCAAATTGTCATCACAATCTTCAATAAGAACTTTAGATTTCTTTTCAGATCTCAGATCTTCTAATTTGTTTTTCAATTTCTCAATGAGGTTCTTTGCATCATCATATTTTCCTTTCAGAGTGTCTCTTTCATCAATAAGCATATCAATCTATTCAAAAGCTTCTTCAAGATTCTTCTGTAGTTGATCCATATCCATAGAGATCTGACTCAAGCTACTAGGCTTTCCTTGAATGATTCTTTTCTGAGTAACTAAGCTCTGATACCAATTGTTAGAAATAGGGAATACTGAGAGCAGGGGGGGTGAATCAGTTTTCTACAAACTTTATCTTTTGCCCAATTATGGATATAATAGATTATCTTTATACATTCATAACATAAGAAGCTAAACAACATGGACAATAATAAAGAACTCATAATACATTATTTGTTCTCGAGGAAACCCTGGCCAAGGGAAAACCTCGGTGGGGATGGTACCCACAAAGATCCACTAATCAAAAGTATCTTGTTAAGGATGTGGACCCTGTTAGGAGTCTATTACAAACATATAGTGTATCAATCTTGATTAAGGGACTATAGGCCTTGTTAGAAGCCTCAACCCTATTAGGAGTTGGTAGTACAAAATGTGATTACCAGCTAAGCCCACTACCCAAATAAGTAATGTACAATATACACTAATTAAAAAATAGGTCAAGGTACATAAACTTATTCTACTTGCATCAATATCTCTTCGCTGATCTTTCACTATCGCTATTACATATGCTTCATATACTTCGCATCATACTTCTACAAATACTTGCTTCTTATAACAATTTCTTACACTTTACAATTACAAATACATTTACATATATAAAAATAGCTTTAACCAAGAGTAAACATCTAAGATGTCATCCCTTTATATTGTTAAGATATTATTTTGATAAACAAAATAATTCCTTAACTCTACCAATTCTACCTTCATATACTATCCTATCGGCTTCACACTGTCTTCGGTAAAACTATCATAACTTCTTCCGTACATGTCATAATGACTTGCACTCTGAGATGGCTCATCATTAGTCACCATATAGTCTATGTTCAAGTGCGCAAGTATTGAACTCACTCCAGTCAACATCGTAAATAAAAACTATGTCCGGGTACACTGGTAAAACACTATCTCACACTTAGACAAATATGCAATGCGCTCTGTCATACTTGCTCTCTAACTTGTGCAATCTTCATGTGGATCATATGTTTCCATAATGGAAACATCTATGCAATCAACTCAGCCAAATTGCCAACTGTTGCACATATCTTGAATTGGGAACTCAGCACTAGAACTGATGAAGAATGGCTACATTGAACCGATGCCAGGTCCCTTGACACTTGATCAACTGAAAGACAGGCATGAACACAACATTACTATGATGGAAATTGTTTCTTCCTATACCTATGTTGAATTCAAAGACATTAAGGGATGCACTACTGCCAAAGCCATGTGGGATAAACTGACTCTAATATATAGTGGAGATTTGAATGTTAAGAGAACCAGAGCAGAAAACCTAAGAGGTCGTTTTGATGATATGAAGATGAAAGAAGGTGAGAACATTGTGCAATACACAAATAGACTAAAAGAGGTAGTACATTCTATTAGAGCATCAGATGGAGTTATTGAGGATGAAACAGTGATAATAAAGATTCTCATAACTTTGCTACCAGTTTATGCAATTAGAATCTCTGCAATTCATGAAACAAGAGCTACATCGAATCTTACTCTTGACACATTGATCGGTAAGCTTACAACCTTTGAATTGAATAACTTTGACAATATTTTTGTACCTTCTGTTGAATCTACTTTGATGTCTTCTTTGAAGATTAGTAAGTCTAATAGCAGGAATGATAAGAATAATGATAGTGATAATAATACCGATGACGAACTTGATGAGCTTGAAGCTCTTATGGCTAGAAGATTGACCAAAGGTAAAGGAAGGTATAGAGGAAAGCTACCTTCAGCATGTTTTAATTGTAAAGAATCTGACCACATCGTTGCTAAATGTCTGAATAAGAAAGATGATGATAGATCCAAAGACCGATCTGAAGGAAGCTATAGGAGAAGAGTCAACAAAGGCTACCGACACAACAACAGAGATAATCGAGATAGCTATGAAAAAGGGAAAAAGGTATGTTACATAGCTGAAGAATTTGAATCTAAATCTGACACTGATGATGATGTAGAAGTAGTATTTGTTGCTATGAAAGATGATTCAGAGGAAGAAGAGAAACATGAAGAAACAACATTGATCTCTAAACTAAGAAGAAATGATACATGGATCATAGACAGTGGCTATACACATCATATGACTGGTGATATAGAGAAATTTGATCTACTTGATGAATATGATGGAGGATCTGTTAGAATGGGAAATGATGCACCTTGTATGGTGAGAGGTAAAGGTTCACTGATGATTAATGATAGAACAAAAAATGTGAAAGTTGCATTAGAGAATGAAGAATGGGTTAATGCAATGAAGGAGGAAATAGAGAAAATAGAGGAAAACAAAACTTGGAGCTTAGTACCCCGACCAAAGAACAAGAATGTTATCAGTACTAAATGGATATTTAGGAACAAACTGAATGAAGATGGTGAAGTGACAAGAAATAAAGCGAGATTGGTATGCAAGGGATATGCACAAGAAGAAGGCATTGACTATGGTGAGACATTTGGACATGTTGATAGATTGGAAGGAGTTAGAATGCTACTTGCATATGCTACACACAAGAAATTTAGAGTCTATCAAATGGATGTGAAGTTAGCATTTCTAAATGGTATACTTGAAGAAGAGGTCTACATAGAACAACCTGAAGGATTCATTGATCCAGACAACAGAGACATGGTATGTAGATTACACAAAGTTTTATATGGTGTGAAGCAAGCATCAAGAGCATGGTATGAAAGGTTGCATACTTACTTGTTAAGTATTGGATTTGTAAGAACCAGTGAGAACAACAATTTGTACATGAAAGGTGATATTGATGACACTATTATTATTGCTGAAATTTTTGTTGATGATATTATTTTTGGAGGTCAAGATCATGTATGTAAATCTTTTTTTGATGACATGAGGAATGAGTTTGAAATGTCTATGTTCAGAGAGATTAAATTCTTTCTAGGATTACAAGTGATTCAACAGAATGATGGGATATTCATCACACAGTCCAAGTACATAAAGGAAGTCTTGAAGACATTTGGCATGGAAGATGCTAAACCTGTGGGAACACCAATGGCTACTGGAAGTAAATTGACAAAGGAAGATGAAACTATAGAGGTAAACCAGACACTTTACCGATCCATGACTGGTAAACTAATGTATGTAGTTCACAGTAGACCAGATATAGCACATGCTATGAGAATTGTTGCTAGATATTCTGCTAATCCTAGAGAATCACACATGATTGCTACTAAAAGGATCTTAAGATACCTGAAAAAGAAAGAGGATTATGGATTATGGTATCCTAAGGAAGGTAAGTTTGAGTTGAAGGTTTATACCGATGCTGATTGGGCTGGAAATGTGGATGACAGAAAAAGCACCACTGGAGGAGCATTTTTCTTTGGTGAAAGACTTGTAACCTAGACAAGTAAAAAGAAGGCTTGTATTTCTCAGTCTATAGCTAAAGCAGAGTATTTTGTTGCTGCTACTAATTGCTCAAACATTGCATATATCAAGCAAGTGTTAGAAGGAATGAAAGAGGTAATCACTGACCCGGTGATTATATACTGTGACAACACAAGTGCTATCAGTATTTCAAAGAATCTAGTGATGCACTCTAAGACAAAGCATATATCAATTAAGTATCATTACTTAAGAGAACAAATGCAAGAGAAGCAAGTGAAGTTAGAATTTGTTACATCTAAAGAACAACTTGCAGATATCTTTACAAAGCCTCTACCGAAGGACACATTTGAATATTTGAGGACTAGACTTGGGGTCCGTCCCCTATCTATCGGTCACTAATGTGATTTGGATGTTGCATCAGCCTAATCTTACCAGAAGATCATTCATGTTGATGTATCATAGTTCACACTTTGGATAATGTTCAAGGTTGTGATTAAGTTTGAAGAATTGAAATAGATTGGGATATCAGTATACAAAGATATAGAGATTGTATTGGACAACAGAGAGTCACTTCGCTACTATAGAGCTGATTATTTATTTGTTTCTTTGGCATTGTTGTCAAAGGGAAAGATAAATAATATGAAAAGGAAAGGGAGAGATATGCACCGATGAGAACTATCTAAGGGAGAGAATGACAAAGCTATATTTTTTAATGTTGTTTAGTAATGTAGTGATTAAACATATTAAGCTAAGGAGGGCTTACACATCATTTGTTCATAGAGTTGTAGAATACATGTTTGGTATGTGTATGGTACACTTCATATTACTTGAGTTTCCATCAATGCCAAAGGGAGATATTGATGAAATACAACTGATTTAGAACTTGAATGGAGAATCTATAATTCAAGATTACTAAGGAGTTTTTGATTAGATATGCAAGATGATTAAATCAGTATTTTGTTGTCATTGATGTCAACTAGCTTGACAGTACTTATCTTGTAAGTCACTAGACTGACACATCTGAAGAAAGGAGAAAGAGATGAAGAACATAAATATCTACATGAGGAAGATGTATATGTTAGATGAGGATAAGGAGTACACTGAGTAACTTGTTGATGAGTCTATGACTTGATGATATCGACTTTATTATGTTGCATTCATCTATGATGAAGAATAGAGCTGAAAGACACAAAGAAGTGTTGTCGGTAAATGAAGCATTCCAATATACACAGATGGAGTGTAGTGTATATCGAGTGTAGTGTTAACCGAGCTTTTGTTCACTAACACATTTCTTTGTTAACTAAGCTAAACAAAAAGGGATTAAATGATCAGTTTAGTCGATAAAGTGATGAGTTGGGAAGTGTATGAAATTGAGGTAACAGATAAGGTTTGTTATGAAGATCGATGGCTAACATAATTCAAGGAAGATCTAATGGAGTAGATTGAAATGTGTTATTGACACATCAGCTGAGGAAGCTTAAAGTGGAAAAATCTATGAATATGATTAAGCGGTAAAATCTGATGGAGGAAAAGAAAATGATTTACTCATCTATATAAGAGACATTGGTTTCATTGTTGAAAGACACCGGAAGAAGAAAAATCTATAGAATTATCGCGTGAAGGAGTTTTCATGCATTCTGATCATACTGGTTATTAAGAACTAAGTTGTAGAACAATTATCGAGCTACAGAGAGTAATTATTGATCGACAGTAAGTTGATATAGTATTGAATCTAAAGTGATATATTGATCAGAAAGATTTGAATGAGCTGAACATTGATCTGTAAACTGCAATCAAAGTTTTTTCAAGATAGATCATCTACTGTTACATATTTAACCATTGTACACAGTCAAATATCTTAACCGAGTGGACTATGAAAGTCTTTTGATATTTCATTCATAGAGTGAACATTGTTATCCTGTCAACCCCAAAGTGATTGCTGGTTGGACGATAACTTCTGGTCTAAAATCTTCTAACCAGTTCACACCTACTAGTGTGTTTTTAACCTTTAACAGGGTTGGGTCTTCACCGACCTCACTTCAGAAGAGTGAACAATTTTGGGTTTCCGGTCCCAAGTGGTTTTTCCCTTCACAGGGTTTCCACATTAAATCTCGTGTTATGTGTTGATTGTGATATTTTTTTGTTATCATAATTTGCATATTACATGTTAGATTTGATTGGTAACTATTATAAAGTTTAGGCTGACAATCAGTAAAAATACAAATAGTGAAAGTATTTTATGTTTACCGAGTAGGAGAAGTTGAAGAATTTGTTTTGGATTATACATTTTGTTTTGGGACACTAGATAATTGATTCACCCCTCTCTTTCAGTTATTCTAACAAAAATGAATTTCTGACAACAAAAATTTAACCAACTTTATAAGGGGTTATAAGTGGATTGTGAAAACAACATTTCAACATGAAACTTGAATATAATGTTTAATCCCAACAAAAAAATTCTATATGATCTGATCCAAACGTTAACATTTTGACCAGCTGCATTCATGTTTTCCATTGACTTGATACACTCCTATTAAAGCTTACAACTCACACAAAATTTAGATGTTCATATTATAGAACACATCAAATTATATTAGACCATCAGATTTCCTTCAATAAAATGTAATTGAAAAACTATTTTTTGTCATGTTAACTTGGTAAACCTTTCCAATTGGATACTCCTCTTGATTCTAGTACTACATTTTCATTGACCAAAATGGTTTGTTTGATTTGAAAGTAATGACAGGATTCACTAGAGCAAAGGATTCATAATGTTCAGGGTTCTTGCCAGAATGGCTTGCAACAAAAACTAATAATTATTTGTCTATTTTAGCTGCCTAAATTGTTAGAAGGGCATCTTGTATCTAAATTTGTATTTATAAAAGGACAAGCATTAATATTTTTCACACACCCTATTCTTTTAAATATCTTAACCTTGAAACATGACTTTGATATGTACTTGAACACTAGAAAATCTCCCATCTCCACCCATGATGATTCAAAAACTTTTCCCAACCCTCTTGAAATTCTAGTTTATTCAAGAAACACCAGAATTGTACATCATACTCTTTCCCACCTCACCCTTACAACTACAATCTCATGATATTCTTTACAAAAAAATGCGGTTCTTGGATTGAGGGTCCTACAGAAAAATGTGGTTCTCAGACTAACGGTGTTGCAGAAAAACTGGTTCTCAAAATGAGGGTCCTACAAAAAAATGTCGTGCTTAGACTAAGGGATGCCATTGAAATGAATCATATATCCAAAAATATCAGATATCTGAAATATTCCACTCAAATTTCTCTCTCTCTCTCTCATCTCATTTTGTGAGCTTGGAGATTAATGAATACGAAGGAAAAGGGAAAAAATATTGACCTTTCTCTCATACTATGAGAGGAAGAGGAAGTATGATAAATAAGATGATGTTGCATGTTTTGCAGTATTTCTGTAAATATATATAGACAACGGTTTACTTTCACAAAATAGTATGGGTCTGTGCAAGATCATGAGGGGCCAAAAAGTGGCGATGTGAAAAATATTCACTTTTCACTCGTCCAAAAGTGCATGAAAGCACTTGTTGACTTTTTAGTAGGCCTGGGTGTCAGTACACCTGGGCAAAGCTTCCACCAAAGCACATACCTAATTGGGTACCCGATAACTGTGGCATATATCCGACACCCGCGAGCCCTATTCTTCATTTCCTAGCGTGATTTCTTCAAGTTTCTAACCGCATTTTTCTGATACGCGATATATTTTTGGATACCTAATATTGGAAACCCCAAATTTGACTCTGAGCATATTCGGTAAGTAGTTAATTGCATATTTTTATTAATTTATTTCATTTTCATTATAAATGTAGCATTTTTTAAAAAAATAGGGTTTTGTATTTATATTTGTAATAATATTTGAAACTTAGATTTGTTTTTTATTTAATCAGGCATGGCTGACAACAATGAAGAAAATAACCCTCCAAATAACAATCCTGAAAACAATCCCCCATATCTAAACCCTAAATCTTTACAAGATTTGATAGAAGAAAATTTGAACACAATATGAGGTTTCCAAAACAAGTATCAAAATATACCTACATTAGGTCCCATGCTTGCCACACTAAATACAATTGTTGGAAATATTGACACACTCACGCAGCAACATAATGTTGCTCTTCATTGGCGTGATGATATGCATGCCCAATTTGATGACGGGCTTCACCATGATGGGATTGTGTCCCTTAATATAAGTAAGGAAGATATAGCCGCCCTTTTTGTCGATCCTAAAACTGGAATACCATTTGACCCCAAAAACCCCAAATTATCAATAAAATAGTGCACAAATGAAGCAATGCGCACAAACTTTTGGGATCGCTGGTGGATGGTTTTTGATAAACCACCACATAGAAATTTGGAGGTCCCATTTTATTTCCTTAAAAAATTGTATGCTGAGTTTGTGCTTGGTCACCATGTTGATTATTGGAGTATGAGGCCCAACATGGGCATAGGTAGAGGAGCTCCTCAGACTAGGCCATCTTCCCAGTGCCGAAAGGCCACTACCTTTGTCCCCCTCACTGATGTCACACCCCCTCCTCCAGTGCAACATCCTGATATCATTTATCAGGCTGCTAAACTGACTATTAGGGCCATTCATTTACTGAGTGATCAGTTGATCACACAGACTAGGTCAGTGTTGCCTCCTGTGGATGTTGCTAGCGCATCAACATCTCGTCGGAGTTCACATGTATGCAAGCCCCATATGTGCATTATGTGCAGGCATATGTGCCTCAGACCGCTTACTGATTCTGATATATATCAATTTCATGATATTGATGAGGGAGATACAGGAGAGGCTGTTGCAGAGGCTGCAACACCTCATGGAGCATCTACATCTCATGAGAGTGCTCAGGAGGTGCATGTAGAGCCATTGACTCCTGTTGATACGGTAAGAGTAAACATTATAAATAAATTTGTCACATGACTTATTTAATTTAAAAATAATTTATTTATTTAGATTAGTTTTAATGATTGCATGCACTTATGTATATATAATTTTTCCATTTATGTTCAATCGATGACATAGGAGGACGTGAGACAGGTGGATGAGTCCACACTTTTGGCCATTTCATTTGGCCTTGATGACTATACGGTATATTATAAATTATGTACCCATTAGTTTTTTTTATATCATTTGGTGTACATGCTTAAATCTCTATCAATTAGAGCAATAAAATTCATACATTTACTAATATATATTGTCATCTTATTGTGTTCTTGTAGGCTATAGCCGACATCAGTGGGGGGTGTGAGGGGGTTCCTTCATCAGGTGTCGACAAAGGAAAGGTAGTTAATTGTTTAAGATTAATTATGCATGCATATGTATGCCACTTGTGTGTAGTAATAAATATTTTACTTGCACTTTATTGTATAGGGTGTGGCTATTGATGATGTCCCAACACCGGTTCGGTGGCGTAGGGTTACAGGTGTCTCGATTCAGAGTGATAGCCCGATTGTACATAGACTTTTACATATTGTTATTTGTATTTTGTAACTAGGGTTGCTATGATGAAGTACATTGATATATAATTGACAATCTTTTTACTCTCATAGGTTACTCCGACTGTGAGGGAGGTCCCATGAGAATCTTTTGTTTCTTTGTTGACCCAGCCCACTATTCCAGAGGAGGGATCACCAAATGTAAGTTTTAATTTTAGTTCAATCAATTTGTAATTTTATTATGCTATCATCCTATTTTGTAGATTTATTACTCTATGTTGCACCAATCTACTAATCTCATTATTGAAAATATATATTTATCGGTCAGAGTTGGTGTTGTTGGCATGGTCCCTTCGCTACCTAGGACTTATGCTAGGACACCTAATTATGGTAGGCGATCGAGAGACCAGGTACAAATTTATTTGTATTCGGTTATAATTTTAATTAAATTAGTGTTTGAAAATTATGAATTATATATATATATATATATATATATATATATGTACAAATCATATAAAGTAAGCAATCTAACTTTGGTTTGAACTCATTTTTTATGCAGGATCAATCAAAGCCCAACACTCCTTCAAAGAGGCTACATTTTGATGATCCCCCTACAGCATAGGATGTAGTTTTAGTTTTGTGGTCATTTAGAGATGACACTTGGCACATTTTGAGATGGCATATATGCCACATTTTACACCTTAAAACATTGATTTTGTAGACATTTTGAAATGGCATGTGCCATATTTGTATATGGACATACTTTTGATACATTTGATACATATATAGAACATATTCATTTATATGTTATATTTGCGTCATCTTTTGTATATACATATTTATTATTCATGTTTATGGAATTGAATGGTGAAGTTATATCTTGACTATGATTATCATTATGATTTAAATTATATCTTGTTGAAGTTACATTTGTTTTTCTTTACTCTGGAATACCCTATTCATGGAGCTTATTATGTTTGAGGTTTAACTTCTTGTTGGTGAACAGATTTGTCTTCAAAATAAATGCTTACAAAATGACCCTTAAAGCCCAAACAAAAAGACTCAATCAACACCAAAAGTTAGGTCACTTCACTATTGAGAAGTGTAAGCGCCCTTTGAATTATCTGGGTACAGCTCCCCGTGCAGGATTTACAATGAATCAACTAAACTATAAATGATAATGCTTTTAACCTAAAAGCAATAAAGGCTTACAAACATCTATTCATAAACATGAGATAAATGCAAAGGGACTAATTTACTGAAAAGAAAAGGATAGTAAATGCTACAAATTTCATTTGCCTAAACAATGCATTACAGAAAGAAACTAAGAGAGAAAGACGAATGGTTCTTTCCAAATACACAAAAAACTATAGCATAAAGTCCACAGATGATCATGCTGATGATTAGACGTAACAGATGTGCATTCAAAAGAAACCAATATCATTCAAAGATGAATATTAATCAAAAAGTGAGCATCTAAAATCAAAGTTTTAATATGCTGACATATCCTTCTTTAAACACAGCAAAACAACAAAGATTCTGATGTTCTTGTACATTAATCATTATCTAAAAATAAAATCCCTCTTTCCCTGCATTACAATAAAAATCCTAATTTATCCCTCCCCTGGCACAAAGTCTCTCGGGTCAGGTGGAATTCGGAACCCCCAAAATCTCCTCTACGAGCCTTACTTATTTTCCCCTTTCGGTTAGTTTCTTTCCTATTATAATAACTAATTCTTGAGGATGTGTCTATCCACATCTTCTTTCTCGAATACATTAAAGTATCCCTTTATGAGTGCCTTAGTAATATTTTGTTATGAAAGTCCATGTTACTTGGTGCTCTACATCTTTCAAAATGGATCTGTTCCTATAGAATAGTGCCATCTGGATCTTATTGCAACACAAGTGCTAATGCCTCTGTGTTTTGATTGGACGCTTGGTGCTATAACTAGAGCATGTCATTTCTAGCTATCCACAAACATACCACTTCATGCAAGTGACACCAAGAAACATTTTGTCGAAGCCATCATACATATGTATTTTGGGATTCAATTGCAAGCACGTCCTCCTCAATTTTCCCACCCTATGAACCTGAAGCCAACATCTTTGAATCATGACTGATGTTAACACAAAGAACTACATTATCATGCATCATGAAGGCATCATCAGGGTGGTATTGAAAATCACTCTTAAGTTTCCCACTGATATAGTCCTAGACCTCTATGAATCCAACAACCGAGCATGAAACAAGGTTCTGTCCATCAAGGAAGATGTCAGGTCCTCCTTGACATTCGATGTTGGGGCATTCTCAAGAAATGATAATGTCTTAATATTGAAATTACGTTATAGATTATCATGTTCTCGAATGCCAATACTGTCAATGTGCAAAACCAATTCTCATTGTCATCGACCAGTCTAACCTGACAAAGCTTTGGAAACTTCATTTTTGGATACCTTTTACTAGTTCTACTACTCCTATCTGCAATTCCATATGTCATTCTTTGTTTGCGGGCATTCTATTGAATAGTTTACATATATTGTCTATGCTTCCAAGTCACAATTTTTATGGGACTCGATAGTTAAAATTATAACCGACCCCAAGGATGATGGCATGTCCTTGGATAGACAGTGGCATTGATAGCCTCTCCAACCATTTTAGTCTACCTCATAACCATACCAAATAGGACAATGTCTACTCAGAAAAATTTCTACTTGATCCACGAGCCCCAGAAGATCGTTGCCCAATCGTGCTTAGTGCACCTTGGGGTCACTTGGGTCAAGCATGGTCACGAGCATTTCGGTGACTCTGTGGGAAGAATGGGATTGTCATTGGCATTTATCCAGCCAACTAGAGCCGATGGAGTAGACAGTTCGATGCCAGGTCAGACGGTTTGAAAGATATGCTGCTAAGCCACTTTCAACTGACCCTGACTGCAAGTTTTGGCATCGACTGAGATCACCTTGCCAAATGAAAACGAAGTCAAATCACCAAAAGCTGAGAGAGGTTATTTTAGACCTCAAAAATGATCCTGTAGCACCTAATAGTTTGTTGATAGCTCTCATGAGGTCTGAGATATGAGCCCCAGAAGATCGCGGCCCAATCGTGCTTAGTGCACCTTGGGGTCACTTGGGTCGAGCGTGGTCGCGAGCATTCTAGTGACTCTGTGGGTAGAACGGGGTTGTCACTAGCATTTACCCAGCCAACCAGAGCCAATGGAGCAGACGATTCGATGCCAAGTCTGACGGTTTGAAAGATACGCTACTGAGCCACTTTCAACTAACCCTGACTGCAAGTTTTGGCATCGACTGAGATCGCCTTGCCAAATGCAAACAAAGTTGAATCGCCCAAAACTGAGAGAGGTTATTGTAGACCTCAAAAACATGATCTTGTAACACCTGACAGTTTGTTGATACCTCTCATGAGGTCCAAGATATGAGCCCCAGAAGATCGCTGCCAAATCATGCTTAGTGCACCTTGGGGTCACTTGGGTTGAGTGTGGTCACGAACGTTCCGATGACTCTGTGGGTAGAACAGGGTTTTCATTAGCATTTACCTAGCCAACTGGAGCTGATGGAGTAGACAGTTCGATGCCAGGTCAGACGGTTTGAAAGATATGCTACTGAGCCACTTTCAACTAACCCTCACTGCAAGTTTTGGCATCGACTGAGATTGCCTTGCCAAATGCAAATGAAGTCAAATCGCCCAAAACTAAGAGAGGTTATTGTAGACCTCAAAAACATGATCTCATAGCACTTGAAACTTTTTTGATACCCCTCATGAGGTCCAAGATATGAGCCCCAGAAGATTGCTGCCCAATCGTGCTTAGTGCACCTTGGGGTCACTTGGGTCGTGCATGGTTGCGAGTGTTCCGGTGACTCTGTGGGTAGAACGGGGTTGTCACTAGTGTTTACCCAACCAACTGGAGCTGATGGAGTAGACGGTTTGATGCCAGGTCAGACGGTTTGAAAGATATGCTACTGAGCCAATTTCAACTGACCCTAACTGCAAGTTTTGGCATCTACTGAGATCGCCTTGCCAAATGCAAACGAAGTCAAATCGCCCAAAACTGAGAGACGTTATTGTAGACCTCAAAAACATGATCTCGTAACACTTGACAGTTTTTTGATAGCTCTCATGAGGTCTGAGATACGAGTCCCAAAAGATCACTACCCAATCGTGCTAAGTGCACCTTGGGGTCACTTAGGTCGAGTGTGGTCGCGAGCATTCCGATGACTCTGTGGGTAGAACAAGGTTGTCACTGGCATTTACCTAGAAAACTAGAGCCAATGGAGTAGATGATTTGACACCAGGTTAGACGGTTTGAAAGATACGATGTTGAGCCACTTTCAACTGACCCTCACTGCAAGTTTTGGCATCGACTGAGATCGCCTTGCCAAATGCAAATGAAGTTGAATCACCTAAAACTGAGATAGGTTATTGTAGACCTCAAAAACATGATCCTGTAACACCTGAAAGTTTGTCAATACCTCTCACAAGGTCCAAGATACGATCCCCAGAAGATCGCAGCCCAATCGTGCTAAGTGCACCTTGGGGTCACTTGGGTCGAGTGAGGTCGCGAGCGTTCCGGTGACTCTGTGGGCAGAACGAGGTTGTCACTAGAATTTACCTGGCCAACTAGAGCCAATGGAGTAGATGATTCAATGCTAGGTCAGACGGTTTGAAAGATATGTTGCTGAGCCACTTTCAATTGACCCTGACTGCAAGTTTTGGCATCGACTGAGATCACCTTGCCAAATGCAAACGAAGTCAAATTTCCCAAAGCTGAGAGAGGTTATTGTAGACCTCAAAAACACAAACCTGTAGCACCTAATAGTTTGTTGATAGCTCTCAAGAGGTCTAAGATATGAGCCCCAGAAGATCACGGCCCAATCATGCTTAGTGCACCTTGGGGTCACTTGGGTCGAGCGTGGTCGCGAGCATTTCCGTGACTCTGTGGGTAGAACGGGGTTGTCACTGATGTTTACCCGGCCAAACAGAGTTGATGGAGCAGACGGTTCAATTCCAGGTCAGACGGTTTGAAAGATACGCTGCTGAGCCACTTTCAACTAACCCTGACTGCAAGTTTTCACATCGACTGAGATCACCTTGCGTTTAGCCTTTCGATGACTGGTGCTTCCCATGGTGAGACCAAAAGTTGACAAAAATCAAACAATGGGCCCCAAATCACATTTTTTGTTTTGCAACGTGTGAAAAATGTATAAAATCTTGTGATTGTCTGCTCTATGGGGACAGGGAATATTTTGGTCAAATATTGCCTGGGAAAAATTGGGTACCCAAAAATATCGGGTACCCGATATTCTCCTGCCAATGAAAAACCAGTGGGAGAAAATGAAAACAATTGAACTTTTACATATATTTATGTATATAATATATCTATAAAAAAGAGGCATATGATATATATAATGTATATTATATATGTACTAATGTATTATAATAGACTAATGTATTATATATATTAATGTATTAAATATACTAATATATATAATATATTATATATATACTAATGTATAATATATACTAACATATATATATATATATATATATATATATATATATACACACACACACACACTAATGTATACTAATATATTATATATAATATTACAAATTAAGGAGAAACTCTTGCAGAAATATGGAAATTATAATCTTCCTCCTAGAGCATACATTAATGAAGTTCTTCGTGCCTTAGTAGAGGAAGCCAGCTGGATTGTTCAAGCTTACGGTACTACATATAGAAATGCGGTATGTATTTTTGGCCTAAATTTTTTTCTCATTTCTTTTAGGTCTTTAAAGGTCGTCAGCTAAATCTTTGTATTAAATGTGCCTTTTACAAGTGTCGTAAACCCTAGCTACGCAGAAATGGAGGCTTTGAAGAATAGTTCACTGGAGGGAGAGAGAGACTCCCTAGGGGTCCATTAGAATGCTCAAGTGTGTTTTAAGCGGTCCTAGGATCCTAATACCACTTAAGACACACTTGAGCATTCTAATGTGTCAAAAGGGGTTCTGGGGACTCCCTAGGGGTACTAGTACACCTTATCATGCATTAGGACACCTAGAGAGTCCCCATGAACCCTTAAGACACATTGGAATGCTCAAGTGTGTTTTAAGGGGTTGTAGGACCCCTTAGGACACACTTGAGCATTCTAATGCGTCAAAAAGGGTCATGGAGACTCCCTAGGGGTCATAGTATGTCTTATCATACCTTAGGACCCCTAGAGAGTCCCCATGATCACTTCAGACACATTGGAACGCTCAAGTGTGTCATAAGGGGTCGTAGGACCCCTTAAGACACACTTGAGCATTCTAACATGTCAAAAGGGGTCATGGGGACTCCCTAGGGGTCCTAGTACACCTTATTTGACACATTAGAATGCTCAAGTGTGTCTTAAGGGGTATTAGGACCCCTTAAGACACACTTGAGCATTTGAATGTGTCAAAAGGGGTCATGGGGACTCCCTAGGTGTCCTTGTATGCCTTATCATGCTCTAGGATGCCTAGGGAGTCCCCATGACCCCTTTTGATGCATTAGAATGCTAAAGTGTGTCTTATGGGGTCCTAATACCCCTTAAGACACACTTGAGCATTTCAATGTGTCAAAAAAGGTCATGGGGACTCCCTAGGGGTCCTAGTACTCCTTATCACACATTAGGACACCTAGGGAGTTCCCATGACCCCTTTTGACACATTGGAAAGCTCAAGTGTGTCTTAAGGGGTCCTAGGACCCCTTAAGACACACTAGAGCATTTCAATATGTCAAAAGGGGTCATCGAGACTCCCTAGGGTTCTTAGTATGCCTTATCACGTGTTAGGACCCCTAGGGAGTCCCGATGACCCCTTTTGACACATTGGAATGCTCAAGTGTGTCTTAAGGGGTCATAGGACCCCTTAAGAGACACTTGACCATTCCAATGTGTCGAAAGGGGTCATGGGGACTCCCTGGGTGTCCTAATGCCCATTAGCACACCTAGGGAGTCCCCATGACCCCTTTTGACGCATTGGAATGCTCAAGTGTGTCTTAAGGGGTCTTTTTGATGCATTTGAATGCTCAAGTGTGTCCTAAGGGGTCCTAAGACCCCTTAAGACACACTTGAGCATTCCAATGCATCAAAAGGGGTCATGGGGACTCCCTAGGGCTCTTAGTAAACCTTATCACGTATTAGGACACGTAGGGAGTTCCCATCACCCCTTTTGACACATTAGAATTCTCAAGTGTGTCTTAATGGGTCCTAGTACACCTTATTTGATGTCGAGACTCTCTAGGGTAGGACCCCTTAAGACACACTAGAGCGTTCCAATGTGTCAAAAGGGGTCATCGAGACTCTCTAGGGGTCCTAACACATGATAAGACATACTATGACCCCTAGGGAGTCTCGATGACCCCTCTTGACACATTAAAATGCTCAAGTGTGTCTTAAAGGGTCTTTTTGACGCATTGGAATGCTCAAGTGTGTCTTAAGGGGTCCTAAGACCCCTTAAGACACACTTGAGCATTCCAATGTGTCAAAAGGGGTCATGGGGACTCCCTAGGGGTCCTAGTACACCTTATCACGTATTAGGACACGTAGGGAGTTCCCATCACCCCTTTTGACATATTAGAATGCTCAAGTGTGTATTAAGGGGTCCTAGTACACCTTATCTGACGTCGAGACTCTCTAGGGTAGGACCCCTTAAGACACACTAGAGGGTTCCAATGTGTAAAAAGGGGTCATCAAGACTCTCTAGGGGTCCTGACGCGTGATAAGGCATACTACGACCCCTAGGGAGTCTCGATGACCCCTCTTGACACATTGGAATGCTCAAGTGTGTCTTAAGGGGTCGTAGGACCCCTTAAGACACACTTGAGCATTTCAATGTGTCAAAAGGGGTCATGAGGACTCCCTAGGTGCCTTAATGCACATTAGGACACCTAGGGAGTCCCCATGACCCCTTTTGACACATTGGAATGCTCAAGTGTGTCTTAAGGGGTCCTAATACCCCTTAAGACACACTTGAGAATTCCAATGTGTCAAAAGGGGTCATGGTGACTCCCTAGGGGTCCTAGTATGCCTTATCATGTAATAGGACACATAGGGAGTTCCCATGACCCCTTTTGACACATTAGAATGCTCAAATGTGTCTTAAGGGGTCATGGAGAATCTTTAGGGGTCCTAAGGTGTGATAAGGTGTACTAGGACCCCTAGGGAGTCCCCATGACCCATTTTGACAGATTGGAATGCTCAAGTGTGTCTTAAGGAGTCGTAAGACCCCTTAAGACACACTTGAGCATTTCAATGTGTCAAAAGGGGTCATGGGGACTCCCTAGGAGTCCTAAGCCGTGATAAGGTGTACTAGGACCCCTAGGGAGTCCCCATGACCCCTTAAGAGACATTGGAACACTTTAGCATTCCAATGTGTCTTAAGGGGTCATGGGGACTCCCTAGGGGTCCTAACGTGTGATAAGGCATACTAGGACCCCTAGGGAGTCCCCATGACTTTTTTTGACACATTGGAACACTTAAGTGTGTCTTAAGGGGTCCTAATACCCCTTAAGACACACTTGAGCATTCCAATGTGTCAAAAGGGGTCATGGGGACTCTCTAGGGGTCCTAAGACATACTAGGACCCCTAGAGAGTCCCCATGACCCCTTAAGACACATTGGAATGCTCAAGTGTGTCTTAAGGGGTCCTCTGACCTCTGAAGACACACTTGAGAATTCCAATGTGTCTTAAGGGGTCATGGGGACTCTATAGAGGTCCTAACACATGATAAGGCTTACTAGGACCTCTAGGGAGTCCCCATGACCCCTTTTGACACATTGGAATGCTCAAGTGTGTCTTAAGGGGTCCTATGATCCCTTAAGACACACTTGAGCATTCCACTGTGTCTTAAGCGGTCATAGAGACTCTCTAGGGGTCCAAATGTGTGATAAGGCATACTAGGACCCCTAGGGAGTCCCCATGACCTCTTAAGACACATTGGAATGCTCAAGTGTGTCTTAAGGGGTCGTACGACCCCTTAAGACACACTTGAGCATTCCAATGTGTCTTAAGGGTTCATGGAGACTCTCTAGGAGTCCTAACGTGTGATAAGGCATATTAGGACCCCTTAAGACATACTTGAGCATTCCAATGTGTCAAAAGGGATCCTGGGGACTCCTTAGGGGTCCTAAGGCATGATAAAGCATATTAAGACCCCTAGGGAGTCCCCATAACCCCTTTTGACACATTGGAATGCTCAAGTGTGTCTTAAGGGGTCCTATGACCCCTTAAGATACACTTGAGCATTCCAATGTGTCTTAAGGGGTCATGGGGACTCTCTAGGGGTCCTAACACGTGATAAGGCATACTAGGACCCCTAGGGAGTCCCCATGATGCCTTAAGACACATTGGAATGCTCAAGTGTGTCTTAAGGGGTCGTACGACCCCTTACGACACACTTGAGCATTCCAATCTGTCTTAAGGGTTCATGGAGACTCTCTAGGGGTCCTAACGTGTGATAAGGCATATTAGGACCCCTTAAGACATACTTGAGCATTCCAATGTGTCAAAAGAGGTCCTGGGGACTTCTTAGGGGTCCTAAAGCATGATAAGGCATATTAAGACCCCTATGGAGTCCCCATAACCCATTTTGACATATTGGAATGCTCAAGTGTGTCTTAAGGGATCCTATGACCCCTTAAGACACACTTGAGCATTCCAATGTGTCTTAAGGGGTCATGGGGACCCTCTAGGGGTCCTAACGCATGATAAGGCATACTAGGACCCCTAGGGAGTCCCCATGACCCCTTAAGAAACATTGGAATGCTCAAGTGTGTCTTGAGGGGTTGTACGACCCCTTAAGACACACTTGAGCATTCCAATGTGTCTTAAGGGTTCATGGAGACTCTCTAGGGGTCCTAACATATGATAAGGCATATTAGGATCCCTTAAGACATACTTGAGCATTTCAATGTGTCAAAAGGGGTCCTGGGGACTCTTTAAGGGTCCTAAGGCATGATAAAGCGTATTAAGACCCCTAGGGAGTCCCCATAACCCCTTTTAACACATTGGAATGCTCAAGTGTGTCTTAAGTGGTCCTAATACCCCTTAAGACACACTTGAGTATTCCAATGTGTCTTAAGGGGTCGTGGGGACTCTATATGTGTTCTAAGGTGTGATAATGCATACTAGGACCTCTATGGAGTCCCCATGACCCCTTTTGACACATTTGAATGCCCAAGTGTGTCTTAAGGGGTCCTACAACCCCTTAAGACACACTTGAGCATTCCAATGTGTCAAAAGGGGTCATGGGGACTCCCTAGGGGTCCTTGTATGCCTTATCATGCGTTAGGACCCCTAGAGAGTCCCCATGACCCCTTTTGACACATTGGAATGCTCAAGTGTGTCTTAAGGGGTATTAGGACCCCTTAAGACACACTTGAGTGTTCCAATATGTCAAAAGGGGTCATGAGGACTCCCTAGGGGTCCTAGTATGCCTTATCGTGCGTTAAGACCCCTAGGGAGTCCCAATGACCTCTTTTGACACATTGGAATGCTCAAGTGTGTCTTAAGGGGTCCTCGGGGTCAAAAGGGGTCATTGGGACTCTTTAAGGGTCCTAGTATGCCTTATCACGCCTTAAGACCCCCAGGGAGTCCCCGTGACCCCTTTTGATAAATTGGAACACTCAAGTGTGTCTTAAGAGGTCCTAAGACCCCTTAAGACACACTTGAACATTACAATGTATCGAAAGGGGTCATGGGGACTCCCTACGCGTCTTAGTAAGCCTTATCATGCGTTAGGACCCCTAGAGAGTCTCCATGACCCTTTTTGACACATTGGAACTCTCAAGTGTGTCCTAAGGGGTCCTATGACCCCTTAGGACACACTTGAGGGTTCCAATGTGTCAAAAGGGGTCATGGGGACTCTCTAGGGGTCCTAGTACACCTTATCACACGTTAAGACCCCTAGAGAGTCCCCATGACCACTTTTGATGCATTAGAATGGTCAAGTATATTTTAAGGGGTTGTAGGACCCCTTAAGATAAACTTGAGCATTCCAATGCATCAAAAGGGGTCATGAGGACTCCCTAGGGGTCCTAGTATGCCTTATCATGCCTTAGGACTCCCAGGTGTCATGGGGACTCCCTAGGGGTCCTAGTACGCCTTATCATGCTCAAGTGTGTCTTAAGGGGTCCTCTAACATGTCCTAATGCATTATAAAGGGTCATCATTCCATCTAAGTTGCATTTGAAACCCTAATAACACCTTAACGGGCCTGCCGACCCTGATTTGACATGTGGTGTCTCGAGACCATCCCATGGACCCCTTTCGAGTTCTACTAGGCAAAAGTCATCCAAATTTGGTATGTAGGTCCTTTGACATGTCCTAATGCATTGCAAAGGGTCCCCATTCTATCAAAGTTGCATTTGGAACCCTAATGACCTCTTAACAAGCCTGCCAATCCTGATTCGACATGTGGTGTCTCGAGAGCACCCCATGGACCCCTTTTGAGTTTTACTAGGCAAAAGTCTTGCAAATTTGGTATGTAGGTCCTCTGACATGTCCTAATGGGTTCCAAAGGGTCACCATTCCATGGAAGTTTCATTTGGAACCCTAATGACTCCTTAACAGGCCTACCAACCCCGATTCAACATGTGGTGTCCCGAGAGCACCCCATGGACCCCTTTAAAGTTTTACTAGGAAAAAGTCATCCAAATTTGGTATGTAGGTCCTCTAACATGTCCTAATGCATTGCAAAGGGTCCCCATTCCATTTAAGTTGCATTTGGAACCCTAATAACCCCTTAACAGGCCTACCGACCCCAATTTGACATGTGGTCTCTCGAAAGCACCCCATGGACCCCTTTCGAGTTCTACTAGGAAAAAGTCATCTGAATCATGGAATTAGGTCCTTTGAAATTTTATAATGTGTTCCAAAGGGTCACCATTCCATCAAAGTTGCATTTTGAATGCTATTGACCCCTTAATAGGCCTACCAGCTCTGTTTTGACATGTAGTCTCCCGAGAGCACCCCATTAACCCCTTTTGAGTTCTACTAGGAAAAAGTCATCCAAATTTGGTAAATAGGTCCTATGACATGTTCTAATGTGTTACAATAGGTCACTGTTCCATCAAAGTTGCATTTCAAACCCTATTGACCCCTTAATAGGCCTAACGACCCTGTTTCGACATGTGGTCTCCCGAGAGCACCCCATGGACCCCTTACGAGATCTAGTAGGAAAAAGTCATCCAAATTTGGTACATAGGTCCTATGACATATCCTAATGTGTTACAAAGGGTCACTATTCCATCAAAGTTTCATTTCGATGACACCTTAACAGGCCTACCGACCCCGATTCAACATGTGGTCTCCCGAGAGCACCCCATGGACCCCTTTCGAGTTTTACTAGGGAAATGTCATCCAAATTTGGTACGTAGGTCCTTTGACATGTCCTAATTCATTCCAAAGGGTCATTTTCCCATCAAAGTTTCATTTGGAATCCTAATGATCCCTTAACAGCCCTACCAACCCCGATTCGACATGAGGTCTCCCGAGAGCACCCCATGGACCCCTTTCGAGTTATACTAAGAAAAATTAGTCCAAATTTGGTACATAGGTCCTATGAAATGTTGTAATGCGTTCCAAATGGTCACCATTCCATAAAATTTGTATTTGGAACCCTAATGACCCTTTAAGAGGCCTACCGACCCCGTTTCGACATGTGGTCTCCTGAGAGCACCCCATAGACCACTTTCAAGTTATACTTGGAAAAAGCCATCCAAATTTGTACATAGGTCCTCTAACATGTCCTAATGTGTTCCAAAGGGTCACCATTCTATCAAAGTTGCATTTCAAACCCTAATGACCCCTTAATAGGCCTATCGACCCCGATTGAACATGAGGTCTTCCGAGAGCACCCCATGGACCCCTTTCAAGTTCTACTAGGGAAAAGTCATCCAAATTTTGTACATAGGTCATATGATATATCCTAATGTGTTCCAAAGGCTCACCATTCCATCGAAGTTGCATTTGGAACCCTAATGACCCCATAACAGGCCTACCAACCCTGATTCGACATGAGGTCTCTCGAGAGCACCCCGTGGACCCCTTTCAAGTTCTACTAGGAAAAAATCATCCAAATTTGGTATGTAGGTCCTATGACATGTCCTAATACATTCCAAAGGGTCACTGTTCCATCAAAGTTTCATTTCAAACCCTAATGACCCCTTAACAGGCCAATCCACCCCGATTCGATATGTGGTCTCCCGAGAGCACCCCATGGACCCCTTTCAAGTTCTACTAGAAAAAAGTCATCCAAATTTGGTATGTAGTTCCTATGACATGTTCTAATGTATTTCAAAGGGTCACCATTCCATCAAAGTTGCATTTGTAACCCCAATGACCCCTTAATAGGCCTACCGACCCCGATTCGACATGAGGTCTCCTGAGAGCAACCAATGGACCCCTTTCGAGTTATTTTGGGAAAAAGTCATATGAATCATGGAATTAGGTCCTCTTACATGTTATAATGCATTCCAAAGGGTCACCATTCTATTGAAGTTTCATTTCAAACCCTAATGCCCCCTTAACAGGACTACCAACCCCGATTCGACATGAGGTCTCCCGAGAGCACCCCATGGACCCCTTTCGAGTTCTAATAGGAAAAAGTAATCTAAATTTGGTACGTAGGTCCTATGACATGTCCTAATGCATTCCAAAGGGTCAGCATTCCATCAAAGTTTTATTTGGAACCCTAATGACCCCTTAATAGGCCTACCGACCCCATTTTGACATGTGGTCTGCCAAGAGCACACCATGGACCCCTTTTGAGTTTTACTAGGCAAAAGTCATCCAAATTTGGTACATAGGTCCTATGACATATCCTAATGTGTTCCAAAGGGTGACCGTTCCATCAAAGTTTCATTTGGAACCCTAATGACCTCTTAACAGGCATGTACCGACCCTGATTCGACATGTGGTCTCCTAAGAGCACCCCATGGACCCCTTTCGAGTTCTACTAGGCAAAAGTTATCCAAATTTGGTACGTAGGTCATCTGATATGTCCTAATGCATTCCAAAGGATCATCGTTCATCGAAAGTTTCATTTGGAACCCCGATGACCCCTTAAGTCACCTATCAACCTCGAATCGCACAATGGTCTCCCAAGAGCACCCCATGGACCCTTTTCGAGTTTGACTAATCAAAATTTATCTAAATTGTGGAGTTAGGTCCTCTAACATGTCTTAATGCATTCCAAATGGTCACCATGCATCAAAGGTTGTCTCACGAGCCCTAATGACCCCTTAAGACGCCTAGCGACATTGATTGGACATGTGGTCTCCTGAGAGCACCCCATGGACCCTTTTCGAGTTGGACTAGGAAAAAGTTGTTAAAATTTGGTACATTGGTACTCGGACATGCCCTATTACCTTCCAAATGGTCACTGTACATCCGAAGTTGCCTCACAAACCCTAATTACCCCTTAAGACGTCTAGCGACCCTGATTCAACCTGTTGTCTCATGAGAGGATCTGTTATAACTTAAATTAAATATTAAAATAATATATAAAATATTTGAAAAAATACAATATTTAATAGACTAAATATATAATATATATATTATAAGATATATTAGATATTACATTTAATATATATTATCAAATATATAATATATTATATTTTATTATATTATATACACAATAATATTTAATATATAATTTATAATATATACATATATATATTATGTAACATTTATATTATAATATAAAAATATTGCATTTAATATAAATCTGAACAGATATATACTGAGGCTGTTTAAATTGATATTATCGAATATATAATATAAATAAATAATATATAATATATATACTATATAATATAAAATATAAAACATAAAATATAAAACCTAAATATAAAATATATAAATTATTCATTGTCAGGGCGAAAGAAAAAAACATCAAAATTAAAGGGAAATAAAAAAAGAGTGGGAGGGGGAAACTTTTCAAATTTGAAATTAAAGCAAAATCGGGTAATAGCTTTGGAAACCAAAGCTCCATGGTCAACGCTGAAGGTGTGCAAAAAATATGTTTTTTCTCTGTTTTTCTTATGTCAACACTTCGACCATTAAGTTGATGACTTTTTTTCCACCCGATTTCGATAAAACGAAAAGGGTTTCTTCAGATGATTGTCAGCTTTCCATCGATATAAGTGCTGTCAGATTTTGAATTCATTAAGTATTTATTAGTTATTTTTTAGTTCACTTACGTCTAAAGTCCTGATTGACATACTGATGAAAAAATAGCTATAACTTTCAAACCATATAACATTTTTGAAATCTGAAAGATGCATGACATTCTATGCTTCATCTAGTATAAGAAAAAATTAAAAAAAATTAAATTATGATAAGTTCTCAATGAGTTAAGGTGGTCAGACAAGAGAGTTTTTAAATTCTGAAAGCACTGTAGCAAAAAAATCATAATTAATTATCTGTTTGAAATAAAAATACCAAAAAATATGCATCACATCTAGGCATGAGTCAACTACTTATTGTATGCACCCTAAAATGGTCGCCTAGACTTTGGGCCCCATTTATTCAATTTATGAACCTTGAATCAATTTTATCAATAATCAATATTTTCAACATTATTAATTTCTTGATCAAATCTTAATTTCGATCATATATTGGATTTTTATCCTTGGGCTAACCATTTGTCCTAAGTCTTTATTTGATTAAAAGGAATATTTCCTCCCCTTTTGATTAAATAAAAAGCCCCCACTTTCCTCTTATCCTAAGTTGCACAAATAAAGTATTATTCATATTTTATAAAAAAGGAGAAAAGCACTTTTTGTCTCATATGGACATAAAGTCAACTCTTATTTTCCTATTGGAGGATATGTGTGCACATGGATTGCTCCTCTTTCAAGCTCTACCGCTGATTAAGACTTTTTGCCTCTTAATCTCCATGGTCCATTTCACTTCATTTCTTATAAAAGGAGAGCTCTCTCCTTCATTTGTATCCACTTGTTTTATGCTAATGTTATGCTGCAGGTTTTAGGTGCATTTGGAGTTTGAAGATATTGAAGACTTGTTGCATTTCATTTTAGTTGCATATTTCCTTTCTTAGTTGCATGATCATGGCATATTAGCTTAGTTTCCTTTTATGCAATAGAATAAGCTCACATAGTCTAAATAGGAAGGATTTGTAATCCATTGATATTTCCATTTCATAGCTTAGTTTGTACTTCCATTTTCATAGCATAGCTTGCACATTTGCATCTTCATTTTAGTTACATTGCATTGCATTTCATAGTGATTCTTGGAGATATTGGCATTGTTGCTCTTGTCTTCATTGTGAATCTCTCATTGTGTGGTTGACTAGCAAGGTCACAAGTTTGTAGCTCTAGCTGAGAGCAATTTTCAACCTTGCAACTCCATGCATAGAGAGCTATGAGCCACTTTGTGAGGCCTCATTCTTGAGCAACCTTGCATGTAATGGTTCATAGAAGTGCACCATTTTAGTGTGTATATTTCTGGCGCCCACCGTGGGGCAGAGTAGATAGGCTTTGTCCTTTATTTCATTTGCATTTTCATCATTTTTCGGATTATTTTTCAAAAATTTTGCAGTTCTGATTTTTTTTGGGTGCCCATTTTTTTTGAAATTTTGTAAATGGTATCAAAAGTTTAAGTGTGATATATCGTTGGAAAGGTCTTTCCGAGCCTAATCCAACTATGATGGTTTCATTTTCAGATTTTATCATTTGATCAGTTATTTTTGCAGATTATCTAATTTTCATGTACTAATCATTGGTAGATTTTGGATTTTGATTCTCCTAACTCTTGTTGGTCTAATAAGTTGTGGTTGTAGGTGCTCTCATTACTTGAAATTTGTCAAAAGAACGCATGTCAAAGAGGGCTACTAATGGTTTTTGTAGGGCTGCCCAAGCATAAAAACAAAAAAAAAAAATCTTGCTTGTTCATTCGCTTTCCTTTTAAGTGTGGCAAAAACTAGTTGTTTCATTTATTAGGCACTTAAGATCTTGTTGTAGGAATTCTTGGGTGGTAGGAGAAGTATGCTCTTCACCATTTTGGTGAACCAGAAAATCTTGACCCATCTTTGAATTTTGAAAACAAGAGGGTAAATGAACTTTGTTTGGTGTGTTTGGGAGAGATTTTTGAGATAGGGGAGTATGCTCTTCACCCTTGTGGTGAACCAAAAACCTTGAACCTCAAGAATTGATCCACTTTTTGTTTAGATTTAGAATCCTTTAGCGGGCCTGCTCTTGAGCAATCAAGAGGAATGACCCAAGTGGGGACAAGCTAATACCGAGCTATTCCAACCCACTATAATCTCAAGGCTATCAAGGACACAAAACCTTGGTAGACATAACACTTGTCTTCGCTTGATGTGAGTAGCTCATGGGATTGCGACCATGGGGAAAATATTAAGAAAGAATGCTTAAGGTACTCTTGAGGCCGCGAGGTCCTAGTCCTTTATGAGGAGCAAGAGGGGTGTTATGAACGGAAGCCCTTACTAAGAACCATAGGATTAGAGGCCACCTATTTTAGCTGCTTATCTTTTTAGTGCAAGGATTGATCCAAGTGGACTAACCCGGATCACCCCAAGATACTCACCATATGTGTTCCTTTGGTTGTGTTTTTGACACTTCCATGACAACGCCAATATCTATTGTGGGCAACCACTTTGTGTGAGGCAAGGGAGCATCAAGTTGTGGGCCAAGTTGCTAAGTAATGAGCCTTGTCCTTCTAGGTAGTAATTGCTTGAATTGTCTTCGATTGTGCTATACCAGTGTAAACGTTCTCAACATACAAACAATCGGTAACTTCCATAAGGTGCAATTTTATTTTTGATATCACAAGTGCTTGTCTTGGCAAGGTTGCTTTTGCCCTTGTTTCAAGTGTTTGAAGACATGTTTGATCCCCTACTGTTTGCAAACCTATCTAATTGCTATTAAATTTGTGATTGAAATCAGACATTTTCACCCTCACATTCAAAAACTTGAAATTAGACCTTAAAAACTCAAAATTTTGCACAAATTGGTCAAGATCAACATCAGTATCACATTAGCCAGAGAGAAATATTGCATTAGAAGGTTGTTCTTGGTGAGAAAGTTTATCTCTAAAATTGTGAGCTACATTCTTGGGAAATTCTTGTACTCTTATTGTCCAAATAATTTTCATTTAATCTCAATTTCAATTATATTTTGGCCTAGCCCAACCTCCTGGTTCAAAAGTGCAAGGGTAGTCACCCTTTGATTTGAAGCACCTCTTTGACAGTGTTGGTAAAGCCTCTTCTTCTATCTTTTCATTTCTCTTTGGACAATAGAGAACTTTGATTATCCTAGTTTGGTGTTGACATTTTGTGAGGTCATCCTATTACCAAGGGTCTTCTATTTTCAGTTTTCCTTGGTCAGTCCAGATCTTAGATCCTAGGTGTTGTCATGTCGCTCAACATCTCAATGAACATTATGGTATCAATTGCACAAGATGGCTCTTAGTCTTCTTCTTTCTTGTCCATTTCCCATGTTCTTCTAAAGTCTTCTATTCCCATGGGAAATTCTTCTTCTTCTTCTTGATTCTTTTTCTCTTATCTAGTTTGCATTCCTCTATTTTTCTATCATTCCTATGCTTGATTTCTCCTCTTTTGGAACCATGAATCTTAACTATCTAGCTTTGGAACCTTTATTAAGAATAGATGATCTTGAGCTCATTGACATATTTGAAAAGTGTTGTTCCTCCAAAATTCTCATGAGTGATGAATTTATAGCAAAAATAAAAGAAAAGATGTTTAAATCAGATGACTTTGCTAGAATCATAAACATGATCATATCATGATCTTCTTCTTCAAAACATTCTTCATCATCTAAACCTTCTCATTCTTCTTCACCTTCCAAGTCTTATCATGACTCTTCTAGACATCATTCACATTCTTCATCTTCTAAGTCTTATCATGATTCTTCTAAACACTATTCACATTCTTCATCTTCCAAATCTTATCATGACTCTTCTAAACATCATTCAAATTCCTCATCATCCAAGTATTCTTCTTCCACTAGGTCTTCACCTTCCTCTTCTTCACAATCTCATTCTTCTTCTACTTCTCCTAAGAGTCTTACTTCTCTTCAGAAGACATACCATAAAGAGCAACATGATAGTCCTTGTGATGTCTCTTCCACAAAGAGTGACACACCTACCTTTGATGACTATGATGACTATGATGATGGACAATGTAGCAATACTTATGGCACCTATGTTCCTAAGAGTCCTCCTCGTTGTGTGCTTAGGCTTACTAAAGGGTCAGCTTATTGGATAGATTGTGATGGTGATCCCTATGATTCTGATTTTGAGAGAAATTATGATATTTGTTGTCAACAATATGATACATCTACTTCTATTGAGGAAGAGAAAGCTTTTCGTGCTGATTATAAACATAGATACTATGAGCATCTCTCCTCTAAAAACTCTCATGCTGAAAATAAAGATCTCACTCTCAAGGAAAATCATATTAATGTTGAACCTTTGTCTTGTGATGGTTCCCTTCCATCCGCCACTTCCTCCAATACCCACACACTTCCTAAAGCTTCTGAGTCATCCAAATCTTTCACAAATCCTTCATCCAACAAAGATCCTAAGGCTTTCCATGCGGTTCCCTATAGTTATTCTCAAGAGCCACCTCTTAAAGATACTCAAGCTAACCTTCACTTGGATGTGAATACTTCCAATAATGCTAAACCTAAAGAGCCTAAGCCTCTATGTGCTATAATACCTACTTCAGCTAGTCCTTCACCATCTTTTCTAAGGTCTTCCATATGATTCCAACCTGCTTCCTTGTCCTTAGAAGTGGATACATGTCAAGAGGACCCTAAAAATGATAAAGAAAAGAATATAAATAAAGATCAAGATCAAGAACCCTCCATATCATCCAATTCTTTTCATGATGTATATCCTCCATTTCATGGTTCTTTCGATCCTTTACACCCTTCCTCATTCATTCCACCATGTCTTAATTCTTCCTCTAAGCAAGATCAAGCTACTATTTACACCGTTGAGCTTATTAATAATCAAAATAACCTTACCTCACTTGCGCTCTCCAAAGATGAGACTTTCATTAAGGTTATTGAAAATGATGTTGTTACTTCCAATGATAAGCCTATTGAAAATCAAGAGAAAATTTTTACGCTTGTGCTATCCAAAGATCCTTGTCAAGATCAAAGCCTTCCATCTTCTTGTTCTACCACTCCATGTTCACTTCTGCTTTCTACTCTTCCTAAGTCTTCGCAAGCTTTGAATGATCCCATCAAAGAAGTTGCTCCTATTCAAGATGTGCATGATCCTATTGAAAATCCTAATGTTCACTCTAAAGATGTTGATATCCTTGGTTGTGATATAGATGCTGATGAACTTATTGATTATCCTTTTGCATCTTCCACATCTATCCTTGGACCTCCTCCACCAATACTAAGGGCTTCATGTCTTCCTTCCATCTTGGGTCCTTATGTCCCTTCACTTTCCCCTCCTAATTATCCTAATTCATCATCCATTTTGGGTCCTTACATCCCTCCATCTCCTATCTTTCTTCAAGATCAACATAGATGCATACCCTTGAATCCCTTTCATCCACCCACCCATCTAAACCGGTCATATCCTCCTTCTTCTTCCACAAGTCCCAAGTCTTTTGGAAGTAAGTTGAATGTTCAAAACAAGAAAAAGAAGCAATACAAGAATCCATCAAAAAAAGAAGATCACCATGTCTCCTCTAGTCGACATGGGGGTATAAAGTCAAAAGAGATATCTAAGAAGAAAACTACAAGACAAGTATGGGTTCCAAAATCCATCATTGAAGATATTCTCTCTCAGTCATCAAAAGGAAACGAAAAGCCTAAGGCTATATGGATTCCAAAGTCTCTCTTGAAAGAGTCTTATGTTGAGCAAAAAGTGAAGTTGACATTCAAGCTTCCAAAGGCTTCCGCCTCATCTTCTTCCAAAAATATTCTTCCATTCCATGCGCCTGAACCACAACCTCTACTATTTGAGAATTATAACAAGCACACCAATCCTCTTTTCGAAAAGTCACATAGCAATAATGAACCAGAATATGGTTTGCATTTGGACTAGAATATAGTTCACGTTTCCTCCATTTTTCCTGTCACCCTTCAAGGTGTGTATTGACGTTGATCTTACCTTTCTTTCCATCTACCTTTTCACATTCCTTCCATTCATTATCCTTCTACCTTCTCTCTTTTTTCCTCATTTGCCTATTCCTCATGCGTCTTCCTTTCCCCTTCAGCATCTTTGAGCATATCATTTTGAATCCTTGACATATCATGGTTTATCCTTTCAAGGAGCATTATCCTAAAAGCTTGCTTTCTTCCAAAAAATTATAAAATTCAAAAAAAATGGAAAAATTCAAAAAATAGCAAAAAAATTGAAAAAAATTGAAAATTTGCCATGGTGAAAACCTGGAAACAGGCACCTCGGTAGCAAAAGTAAAGAGAAATAAATTCATCCTATGGTGAAAACCACTCCCTTGTGGCACCTTGGATAAGTACCATGATGAAAACCTGGCAATCAGGCATCATGCATAATTCTTCTACATGTTTCATCCATTCCATCTTATCTCTTTGATCTTGACAATGTTGATCTATACACGAATATTTGGCTATTTTGTGAGCTATCTTACGATGATCTTGCTTTCATTCCATTCATGTTTAGCCTTCATATTCATTTTCCTTCATTCATTCTAGCCTTTCGCTATCATTTTCCCCTCTGATCTTGATCTAATAAAGCCTCTTGACATGTCTACTCCTTTGGACTGCATCCTTCCTTCTTTTGCAATGTGCTTTTGTGACTTATCCTATGCTAGCCTCTCATTGCTTGTCTAAATGCGCTTTACATGACAACAATTTTTTCCTAGCTTGGGTACTCTTGAGGAGTTTGACCTTGAGGATTTCTTCCCTTCACTCTCCTTCATTCTCATGTCTTCCATCTCATTCACTAGCTTGCTTATCCATCTTATTTTCCACCTTGCTAGACATTGGGACTACACGATGTGATCTTGCTTGGAAGTTTGATGCCTATTCTGTCTGGGGGCATCCTTTGTACATACTTTATGGATCCTGAAAAAATACCAAAAAAATTGATATATGATGCTGAAAAAATCTTAAAAAGCATAAAAAGTCTTGAAAAAATACAAAAAAATAAAAAAATGCAAAAAGTTCAAAAAAAAAATATAAAAAGTGCCTTGGTGAAAATTTGGAAACAGGCGCCTTGGTAGCAAAAATCCAAAAAAATGAAAAAAATGAAAAAAGATTCCAAGTGGTGAAAACTTGGAAACAGGCACTACTTGAGGCCTTTGCATTCCTATTTATTAGCATGCGTCCTCGACACTGAGCCTTTCTCCAACATGTCTTGACCTTATTTGGCTTAGTTTGGAATTGGTCTTTACCTTTGTCTGGGGCGCATAACTGTTAGCATAGGTCCTTTAGGTGCGTTTGTCTCTTGGGGCATTTCACAAATAGGTGTTTTTCAACACCACCCCAAATAAGTGTTTTTCAACACCACCCCGAACAGTGTTTTTCAACACTACCCTTGCGTCAATTGTTTCTTAACACTTATCAGATGTCTTACCCAACAGTCTAGTATGATGTGACATTGCTCATTTGCAAATGTGATACTCAGAGTCTGACTCTATGACCAACACACACACACTTAAACAATCACTTGTTGAGATATGTTGACTTTATTTTTCTTTGTGTGCTGTCTATGAGTATTTCTTTGATGAGTGGTCTCTCCCTGAGAAGTTTTCAATGATGCATAGCTAGAAGACTGAGGGTATGAGAACATGTTTTCTTTCTTTATCTACTTGTGGGTATATTTTGTTGGTCCTAACTGTCATGAGCATTTATGCTAGTCTTACTTGACCCTATGGATTGACAAGGTATTATCCTTGACTGTTTTGCGAGTGCATGCTTCTAGCTATCCTGATTTTCATGTGTCTTGATACAAGCATAATCTTGCCATATCAAACTTAGGTGATCTCATTGCATTAGTCATCTAGACCTACATGTCTTTGATGCCTAGAAGGGATTTCCACATTTCTATCTGATAAAGATCATATTCATATCCACATAGTTATGCTAGTGTGCATTGTATGATCTTATGACGCTACCAATAATGCTCGATGATGATAATTAGATGTCTATAAGCATTGTGACCTTGCAATTCAACCACTTTCATAGTAGCTTGCATTTTTAGGGTCATGTTAGATTAGTTTTGCACTTTGCATATGGAGAGAGCTCTCCTTTTTATCATCTATGGACTAGTTGGTCAACTGTGCTCATTTTTTTATTCTTCTTGATCATATCTTTCATTTCTGGTCTTTCATATCACATCATTTTCTATCCATTTTCGGACTCGAAATCGAAATCTAAATCTCGTTTCAAAATTTTCTCATTCTTCTACGCAGTTGACTGACCGTTTGAGGCATAATTCTTCGATCTTTGATGGACTTTCTTCCTTCCATGTCTCTCAAATTTTCTAGTCTTTCATTCGCTCTATTTCTAGTCTTCTATTTCTATTCTTCTACTTCCTCACTGGGGCATGTTTTCATTTCCTGATGGTTAACCTCTTGACCTTTACATTCGATTATGACTTCCTTCTAATTTGATCAAATCTTTATCGATTTGCTATCTCTCCTCTACCTGATTTCGATTTCGATTCCGAGGGGGCAGTACTTATGGGATTCTCATCCCCAATTCCTTGATTTTCCTGATTCAGACATCTTTTGTGAGCTTTTGCTCAAATTTGAGATTCTTATCTCTTACTTTGAATGTGATCCTGAATCGACCTCATGTTCAAAGGCCTTTGTCTATGTTTGTCCGAATATGATCCTGAATCGACCTCATATTTGAGTTGTTTTGTGATCCCAGATCGATCTCACATTTCAACTTCATTCTTTGACTACATGTGTTCCCAAATCGATCACACATTAGTCAAAGAGGGGCAAATGTATGCACCCTAAAATGGTCACCTAGACTTTGGACCCCATTTATTCAATTTATAAACCTTGAATCAATTTTATCAATAATCAATATTTTCAACATTATTAATTTCTTGATCAAATCTTAATTTCGATCATATATTGGATTTTTATCCTTGGGCTAACCATTTATCTTAAGTCTTTATTTGATTAAAAGGAATATTTCTTCCCCTTTTGATTAAATAAAAAGCCCCCACTTTCCTCTTATCCTAAGTTGCACAAATAAAGTATTATCCATATTTTATAAAAAAGGAGAAAAACACTTTTTGTCTCATATGGACATAAAGTCAACTCTTATTTTCCTATTGGAGGATATGTGTGCACATGGATTGCTCCTCTTTCAAGCTCTACCGCTGATTAAGACTTTTTGCCTCTTAATATCCATGGTCCATTTCACTTCATTTCTTATAAAAGGAGAGCTCTCTCCTTCATTTGTATCCACTTGTTTTATGCTAATGTTATGCTGCAGGTTTTAGGTGCATTTGGAGTTTGAAGATATTGAAGACTTGTTGCATTTCATTTTAGTTGCATATTTCTTTTCTTAGTTGCATGATCATGGCATATTAGCTTAGTTTCCTTTTATGCAATAGAATAAGCTCACATAGTCTAAATAGGAAGGATTTGTAATCCATTGATATTTCCATTTCATAGCTTAGTTTGTACTTCCATTTTCATAGCATAGCTTGCACATTTGCATCTTCATTTTAGTTACATTGCATTTCATTTCATAGTGATTCTTGGAGATATTGGCATTGTTGCCCTTGTCTTCATTGTGAATCTCTCATTGTGTGGTTGACTAGCAAGGTCACAAGTTTGTAGCTCTAGCTGAGAGCAATTTTCAACCTTGCAACTTCATGCATAGAGAGCTATGAGCCGCTTTGTGAGGCCTCATTCTTGAGAAACCTTGTATGTAATGGTTCATAGAAGTGCACCATTTTAGTGTGTACACTTATATATAGAATATTATAAAAAAATATTATCATTTGCTTTTGATTAGGGTGGTCAGACATACACGTACTTCTTATTTTTTTGCTAAAATGTTTGTAGTGCTGCATTGCAATCTATAATTTTTACCAATCATATTAATTTTTTTTCAAAAAAGGCTTAGTAGTTTAGAAACTACATTCAATTTCCTACAAATTATATTCTTACAACTTTTTGATATTAGGTTGATAACTAGTTCATTTTTTCATGCCAAGTTGACTAATCCTGATTGTCTGATTTTTCATTGCCACTTAAGGGCATAGTTTGGCCCCTCATGATCCTGCACATATCCAAGGACTCTCTAGGTGCCCTAATATATGATAAGGTGTACTAGTACCCCTAGGGAGTCCCCAGAACCCCTTTTGACACATTAGAATGCTCAAGTGTGTCTTAAGTGGTATTACGATCCCTTAAGACACATTTGAGCATTATAATATGTCAAAAGGGGTCATGGGGACTCCCTAGGGGTCCTAGTACACCTTATCACATGTTAGGACCCCTGGAGAGTCTCCATGACCCCTTTTGACACATTGGTATGTTCAAGTGTGTCTTAAGGGGTATTAGGACCCCTCAAGACACACTTGAGCGTTCTAATGTGTCAAAAGGGGTCATGGGGACTCCCTGGATGTCCTAATGCATGATAAGGTGCATTAGGACACCTAGGGAGTCCCCATGACCCCTTTTGATGCATTAGAATGCTCAAGTGTGTCTTAAGGGGTCCTAATACCCCTTAAGACACACTTGAACATTCTAATGTGTCAAAAGGGGTCGTGGGGACTGCCTAGGGGTCCTAGTACGCCTTATCATGCATTAGAACACCTAGGGTGTTCCCATGATCCCTTTTGACACATTGGAATGCTCAATTGTGTCTTAAGGGGTCCTAAGACCCCTTAAGACACACTACAGCATTGCAATGTGTCAAAAAGGTTCATGGGGACTCTCTATGGATTCTAACGCATGATAAGGCGTACTGGGACCCCTAGGGAGTCCCAATAACCCTTTTTAACACATTGGAATGCTCAAGTGTGTCTTAAGGGGTCGTAGGACCCTTTAAGACACACTTGAGCATTTCAATGTGTCAAAAGGGGTCATGAGGACTCTCTAGGGGTCCTAACGCGTGATAAGGCATACTAAGACCCCTAGGGAGTCCCAATGACCTCTTTTGACACATTGGAACACTTAAGTGTGTCTTAAGGGGTCGTAGGACCCTTTAAGACACACTTGAGCATTCCAATGTGTCAAAAGGGATCATGAGGACTCTCTAGGGGTCCTAACACGTGATAAGGCATACTAGGACCCCTAGGGAGTCCCAATGACCCCTTTTGACATATTGGAATGCTCAAGTGTGTCTTAAGGGGTCGTAGGACCCCTTAAGACACACTTGAGTGTTCCAATGTGTTATTAGGGGTCATGGGGACTCCCTATGGATCTTAACGCATGATAAGGCATACTAGGACCCCTAGGGAGTCCCCATGACCCCTTTTGACACATTGAAATGCTCAAGTGTGTCTTAAGGGGTTGTAGGACCCCTTAAGACACACTTGAGCATTCCAATGTGTCAAAAGGGGTCATGGGGACTCCGTAGGGGTCCTAACTCATGATAAGACATAATAGAACCCCTAGGGAGTCTCAATGACCCCTTTTGACACATTGGAATGTTCAAGTGTGTTTGAAGGGGTCCTAAGACCTCTTAAGACACATTTGAGCATTCCAATGTGTAATAAGGGGTCATGGGGACTCCCTATGGGTCCTAACCTGTGATATCTCAATCCCAATCCCTAGGGGTAATAATGTGCCCGCAATCTCTGCCATATTTCAGAGTACTGATGAGAAGCAATGGTGAAAGTCTGTGACAGAGGTGGTGCCGACATTGAAGCGGTAAGACATTCTTCATAATATCATTGGGGGGGGGGGGCACCATCGAAACAACAATTCTTTCCTCATAATGTCGTTTCGCCACTGATCTCTTCTTTAAATTTATTAATGCGGTTAGTTCTATGGCACGTGCATAATTTCTAGTACAACTGCTCATTTTACCAAACCCTTCCCCGCTCTCCATAATCTTCGACCGGTTCAAAGATCCATCTGGTTATTCTTGTTTAACCTCCCAATGACTCTGTTCAGCTATCGGATTATCAATAGGCATGGTACAATTGTCTGGCACGACTAGAATCTATTTCAAGAACCTTTACAATTTAGCGTTTCGGTTGAAAAAGTAGGGAAAGATACCATTTCATAGCCACAAGTGGTGGAAACAGAGTGATTCTCTTGCCCTCTGCTTCTATAATCCACCTCCAGTGAACTATTCTTCAAAGCCTCCATTTCTGCGTAGCTAGGGTTTTTGGCACCTGTAAAAGGCACTACTATGCCACTGTAGGGACTCATGCTCATGCTCTGAATCATATTAAATAATATTTAAAATGTAAAATGTATATTATATAATATTTAATATATAATATATAATATTATATATAATATATAATCTAATATATAGTTTTTAATATTAATATATATTAAATAATATTAAATATAACATTTAATATATAATTCATATTATATAATATATAACTAATATATAACAATTAATATATAATTGATATTATATAATATTTAATATATAACTAATAACTATCAAATATATATCAAATATATAACTATCAATTATATAACTATAATTGATAAAGTGGAACCAAATTTTGAAATTAGAAATTAGAGAAAGTGGAGGCAAAGCAAAAATTTGAAATTCTACGGCCAGATTCGGGTACCCGAAAATATCGGGTACCCGATTAGGCTCGGTATTGGTCTGTGCACCAAACCTACCTGGTCAACTCTTCAAGTGTCACAAAAATGTGTTTTTCTTCTGTTTCTCTTAGTTCCAGAATTCGACCATGTAGCTAATGGCTTTTTTTTCACCTGAATTTGATAAAATGAAAAGGGTATCTTAAAATGATTATCAGCTTTCTATCGATATAATTGCTGTCAAATTTTGAATTCGTTAAGTAATTATTAGTTATTTTCTAATCGAGCTACCTCTAAAGTGCTGATTTAGATACTGATTGAAAAATGACTGTTTATCAATGGTATAACATATTTGAAATCCGAAAGATGTGTCACATTCTATGCTTCATCTAGTATAAGAAAAAATTAAAAAAAATTGAATTATGATAAGTTTTCAATGAGTTAAGGTGGTCAGACATGAGAGTTTTTAAATTCTGAAAGCGCTGTAGCAAAAAGTCATTATTAATTATCTGTTTGGAATAAAAATACCAAAAAATATGCGTCACATCTGGGCATGAGTCAGCTACTTATATATAGAATATTATAAAAAAATATTATCATTTGCTTTTGATTAGGGTGGTCAGACATACACGTACTTCTTATTTTTTGCTGAAATGTTTGTAGTGCTGCATTGCAATCTATACTTTTTACCAATCATATTAATTTTTTTTTAGAAAAGGCTTAGTAGTTTAGAAACTACATTCAATTTCCTACAAATTATATTCTTACAACTTTTTGATATTAGGTTGATAACTAGTTCATTTTTTCATGCCAAGTTGACTAATCCTGATTGTCTGATTTTTCATTGCCACTTAAGGGCATAGTTTGGCCCCTCATGATCCTGCACATACCCGTATATCACATACAAATGAATTGGAAGAGCTTACAATCTCAAAGAAGACTAGCCTATGATGGAAGTCAAAATAAAAACTAGCAAACATAGAGGACTAAAACTTATTATTGAACTTATAAACATCTAAAACTTAGAACATTGACTTCCACTGAAGAAGACATCTATCCATGTATAACATGTTTTGATTCACATCCATCCATTTGAAACTCCTGACCCACCCACTTTTACATGTCCCAGAATCCCACAAACATCTTATTATTTAGCCTCTTCCAATTTCTTGCAATAATCTCTAATATCAAAATTCCATAGCTGTAGACATATTCTTTTATAGAAACATCTCGTCCAAACTCTACCCTGCAATCAATTTTATTCATGAAATTCTTAAATACTATTAAAGAAAATGATATTGTCTTAAAAGGAAAATTCGGAAAAAATTACTTGGAGCAATAAAGACAATAGATTCTTTGAGTTCAAACATTGTTGTACTCATTGAATCCAACGAGCTATCCTTCCCCATAGATTATTGTAAGATAAGAGAAGCTTCTCCAAGGTCCAACATCCTTGTAAACTATTAAGGATTTTCCCTATTAATTTGTTGTGTTTTAGATAAAGAATTCGTAGCTGCTGAAGGCTACTGAGAGAATCTAGTATTTTCCCACTAAGATGGTTTTTTCGACAAAACTAAACCAGTTAACTTTGAGAGATTTCCTATAGAATGGGGAATGGGGACTCTTAAATTATTTATAAAAAGGTAATGAAGTTGCAGGTGAGAGAGCATACCCAATTCAAGGGGAATGTGGCCTTGGATATGGTTTTCACACAAATCTAGTTCTCTCAATTTTGAAAGATTTTCTAAAGAGTTGGGAATGGGGCCCCAAAGGTAAAGAAGCTACAGGTGAGCAAGCATGCCCAATTCAGGGGGAATGGTACTTGTGAGATTATTTTCTGACAAGGATAAATTAGTCAATTTAGAGAGATTTCCCAAAGCCCTGGGAATGGTGCATGACAAGTGATTTTCCCAAAGGTAAAGAACCTATAGGTGATTGAACATGCCCAATTCAGGAGGAATGGGACCTATAAAATGTTCAATATTTTAGTAAAAATAGTTGATGATCCAATGGTGAGGTATTTTTCCTATGACATCACTTACAAATTCTATTTTTGAAATTGTGAAGGTGATACATCTATTGTAGCAGTTTATATTACAAATAAGATGATTAAGGGAATCATGTAGTTTGATCTTTGTAAACTGTTATTAGATAATTGACTTAAAAATGTCAAGATGTCATTGAAAGATGGATATGGTTTTTGATTTGGCTATCTGGTTATGAGTTTGGTGTTTAACTTCTTGAGATCTTTACCAAGTAGAGAAAATATTGAGAAGAGGTTTGAAATCCCTATCAAAAAACAAATCTACATATATCTAGGATTTTTGGAGAGCGGAGAAGAAGTTTGCAAGTCATTTTTTGCATAATTTCTGATAAATATTTGTTCAGGTTTGGTTGTATTTGGTGTTGTTGGACTATGAGTATTATTTCCTCCTCTGGTTAGAAGAGTTTGGATTTTTTTTTTGGTGGTTCACTTCCTGAATCAAAGAGGAGAAAGGTCAGTGATAAGGGTAGAGAGATTGTACTATTTCCAAAGATGAAGGAAAAAAAGGTGAAGATGAAAAGGAAACAAAAGAGAAGGAAGAAGAGAAGATGGAATAGGATGTTGTTTCTCCATTGGAATCTAACTCTATGGAGTGAATTTTGATGTGGTTTAAGTCAATGCTAGAAGATGGTGAGTTTGACAGAGTTGGTGATTTGTGGTCTAGTTGCTCTTAGGAGAGCATAACAAAGATATAAGATATAATGTTGACTGATCACTTGATCAGTAAGAAGAATATTGTTTCTAATATATCTGGTGTACTACTAGTTGATCGGGTTAGAAATGTTGAGAATATATTATTGTAGAATGGTGCTTATTGTAGGAAAATCAAAGATGCAATTGAGAAGAAATGTATTGATTCTAAACAAAGACTATCTAAGATAATTGGTGAGACAAGAGATTGTATAAAATAAATTTTATATATTTATAGGTATTGTCTTTGATGGTCTACTATTGTTAACAATTTCAGAGGTAGAATTAAGGTCATTAAAGTAGATTTGAATGAAATACATAAGACTTATGATTACTTCAAGGATGAAGGAGGAAGACAAAGAATCGGGGTTAGTTAGGTTCAGGTTGAGATGTTTCAATTGTAGAGATAGAGAGAGGATTTGGTAAAGACCTTCAAGCTTGTGAAGGATTTCATTGAGGCTATGTTAGAGAACATTTCTGATACATTCTTTCTGATGCAAAGGAATATGAGAACCAATTTTGGTCTCTAGATTGGACTTCATCATTTGACATGCTAGTGCATCCTAGTTTGTGTGTCCAGATGGGTGTATTTATAGCTGAGTGGAAGAAGAAGCTTTTGATCATCAAAGAAAAGTACACAAATTTTTTTGTGGTTAGGTCTTGTATTCTTCTTTGATTATCTAAGTTCTAGTGAGTGGCTCTTTGCTATGGAGGAAAAAAGGGGGAGAGAAAATAAGAAGACAAAATACTAAAGGAATATCTAACTCAACGGGAGTTTTTGTGTTTTGAGTATTTTTGTAGCTTTTTCTATTTTCTATCAATGTTAAGGGGGGAGATTGGTGAACATATAAATAAGATGCATGACAGTATTATCATTGATGTCAAAACCTTATAATTATTATTGTCTATACTGGTTGGTTATCTATGGTTGTCGATCGATTATCTATGTTTCAGTATTGTGCAGAACAGATTCAGTAAATGCAATTTTGGGTTATGATGATGGATGCCCTTGATCCTATTATTGAAGTACATCTTTCTAGCTCATCTATTTATTTTAGTATTCATGGAAGCATGTTGTTTCAGATGGTGGTTGTTGGCTGCTAAGTTTCAATGTTCTTTTGGATATCCCTACTACTTGAATATTCATGCCATTCATCATATATTTTTGGAACAATGGTTATATTATGTTCCTGGATAGGTTCTATCAGGTTCCATATATTGGTTGGCTCAAAATTTTTGGTGATCAAGTCATGGACTTGGTTGTGGTGTTCTATTGGTTCTAGAATTTACTTATCTTTTGGTAATTGTGCTATGTAATGTGCATATCTTAAGTGTGACCTATCTTTAGGTTGTGTGGTAATGTGGTATGAAGAATTCATATATATCACCTATTTTTAGGTTCAGTGGTAGAGTTTTGAAGTATAATTGTAACATCTTTGTAATATATCTGACATGTTTTGTGGCTAGGCTGACATATATATCAAATGTATATATAAATAGACAAATCATTTTGTATATGAGGTGATAAGAGAGAGAGTACACTAAAGGTGATATAGTGCAAGTATGATGTTGTGAATACTTTGTAAATTTATGTGTAAGAAGAAGTCAGATGTGTGGAGAGTAACTGTAACGTCAAGAAGTGCCTTACATACATAGTCCTAGAAGTATATGGTAGAAGATCTATAACTAGATCTACTACTAATGGTGATTACTGTACTATTAGCTAGAACTATTTTCATGCATAGACAAATGAAATTTCATCAATTCACATTTTTTCTATAAGACATCTTTGTAATACATCTTTTGTCTAAGGGTAGTTATCTTGATCGACAGTTAGCCAAATAGGAGTGAGAAAACCAATCGTGAGCCCTCTGTAAAAATCACCTCAACTGGTGTTACCTTAATCGGTGTTTACTTTCATGAGAATGAGTTTCTCCATAGTTTTTCCCATCTTGGGTTTCCACTTTATATATCTAGTGTTATGGTGTTTATTGTTCTTGTTCCTTGAAGCCTTTATCAAGCTTAATTATTTGTATGGTTTGTTCTTATACCCGATCAGTAAAGTTTCAGAAAGTATTTTGAAATAATTAATTCACCCCTCGCTTCAGGTATTTGGCCTATTCAACAGATATCTCTCAACTTCTCTCATATGTCCTTGGCACATTTGCAATGCATCACCTTCATTAGCTCTAGTTTTGTTAATCTACATAAAATTACATTTTTCGCTCTTCCATTGCTTTCTTCCTTTTTTAATTTTTTGGAGAAGCTGATGGAGCTCTATATCTATTTAAAGCTAATTTCCTAAGGCACTTATGTAAGTATCCATTCTTGGGCTCCAAAAAGCATAGTTTATTCCATTGATCAATAGAGTTTGCTTGAGGAGAATCCTTCTTTTCCACCCATGTGTGCTCATTTAGATCTTCCTTCTAGTTGGTTAGGATAACTTTAAGGATCCAACTCTTATACCACATATTGAACACATAGTTATATTGAGAGGGGGGAGGGGTTGAATTAGTATAATAAAATTCTTTTTAACTTTTTAAAATGTATTCAATACATTTATGCTTAAATTATAAGTTAGCACATGTGAGAAAATAACAAGCAATGCAACAATGACAAGGTTTGCATGGAAACCCTTGCAGAAAACTACGATAGAAATTTGCCTATATTAATTTTCTTGTTACAAATTCTAGACACCAACCCCTCATTCACTTAAATTAACCAGCCTCACATTCAAAATGTAGTCACAAAATTTATAACCCTCTTAATCTCCAATAGTTCCTCCTTCAATTCTATAACTTGATCACGAATCTCCCACAAAATGATCTCAATCTCATCTTACAAAATATGCTCATGAACTCCTCATATACTTATTATCAAATCTGAAATAATCTTCTCATATGATGGTCTCTCTAGATTTGGTCTATATACTTGATCAATCTTCTTTTTTTTCACCCATGCACACTTATGAAACTCCATTTCTAATCTCTATATATATCTTTACTTCTAAGAGTCGTACCCTTTTGGATTGAAGAAACATGTTTATTATTAGCTGCTTTTAGTCATATTAATAATTCCATCCCTTCACTTACAAACTGTATCTCTTCTAAATCGTATATTAACAATGGTTACTAAATACTAATGCAAAACACACCTTTTCTTTAATTAAGCTTTATGGGACTTGCTTCCTAGTATTAGTTGCTACATTATTCAAGTATTGGGCTTGCTCCAGCCAGCATATTAAACAAGTGATCACATCCTTTATTGCATAACAAAGTGGCTTGCTCCTTAACAAAGTAGCTTTCTCCTTAGCAAAGCGGCTAGAATATTAAATAAGTGTTCACATCCTTTGTTGCATAACAAATCATCTTGCTCCTTATCACCACTTTAATGAATAACATTAACTCTATCTTGGTAAATTTGTTCTTAGTAAAACAGATCGCCATATTGTTGTAATGCGCTCTTGTATGAAGTGTTTTAGGCATCCTTTACATTGTTTTGTCTTCAACCTTTATCATGATTACTAATGAGCTGTTCAATATGAGACATCAATGACAAACTTTTGAGCATTATGTTCCTATGATTTGTTTGTACTTGACTATGTATTATTTTCATGTTAACTTAGAGATAATTGTTAACCATTCTTGACGGTTGTGTTCTATTCAATAACCATTCAATATTTCTAATGATGAAATGAAAATTGTGTTCTTCAATAAAAATATTCCAATTAATCTTAGAACATTTTTTTCCTTCAAGAACCTATCCTCAAAAATAAATCGAAAAGCCCATAAAGAAACTACTAAATTTAATCAGTACGAATGAGAGAATTTTGAGAAAGTCCCTTGAATTAGGCTGTGCCTAATCAACCCAAGACTTTTGGCACTGCCTTCATACTTTCCACCTTAATATGTATACAATGAGCATCCTGTGCATTAAATTAGTCTGTCTGTAAGTTTGAAAATATAAACGGTTAATAAAGAGATGGGTGCAGACAAAAAGAAATCTTATATCACAACTTCAAAAGAGGTTTTGCCTCCTTTATAAATATCCATTGGGGCTTGCATGATATTTTACAGCACATTAGTGTAGTATCAACTTTGTAACTCCATATATTCCAACATTGAGATTTATACAAAACCCAGAATCTTGCACACGACCTGCATCTTATTGAGATTAGATTCAATTTTCTTAAATTTACACTTAGGCTTTTAATTCTAATTAGTTGTTCATTTATGTTTGACACTTGTCTACATAAGTTGGCATGTTTCATAAGTCTATTAGAGATGTGTCGATTTCATTTCGACACATCATCCTAGTTTTTTGAGCAGTTTTGCCACCACTCTAGTTCATCCCTTCTTTTGTGGTTGGGCTCATTTGCATTCTATGCCTATATGTAATCGACTTCTACATTGAGTCTATTGTGGACTATTGCTCTCATTTTGTGGATCATCTTATCTCAGACATCCTGCTAGTTTTTTCAAGTTCATCAAAATTTGAAATTCATTATAAAACATTCAAATCATTATCCAACTCATGGCATACTCATAATGCAAAATTATTCTCTTTATCATGCATTTTGTAGAGTGAGATTTGAGATTTCTATTGCAATCAAGACAGCTCTATAGTCTAAAGATTAATATTTAGGAAAGATTGTTAGCCTGTAGTTAAAAGAAATACAAAATTGAAATAAAATAAATTATTTTATTAATTTACGAGAATGACAAAGGTTACTTGATCAAATGATCTAAAATCAGATTTTAATTTGAAAATAAGCTTCATTTTATAGAAATTTTAGATACATCCAATTTAACTCCTTAAAACTTATCAAAGAAAATTTATTTTATTATAAATAAAAGGGAAAAACAAAAAGTAAAAGTAAAAAATTAATAAATACTCTAACATAATGTACAACATATTTTTTCAGATTTTAAGTGCATACAATTATATTATAGTTCAATTAACTGTTCTAAAATTTTCAGAAAACTTTCAAAAAATGAGATGATTTAAAATTCTTATTCATGTTTTATCCTCTCTGCAAACGGATATATCATCTCTAATATGGCACCCAGAATTATCTCTCGTTTTTTGAGCTTGGAGATTAATGAATACCAAAGAAAAGGTCAAAAAGATTGACCTTTCTCCCATAATATGAGAGGAAGTACTATAAATAAGATGATGTTGCCAGTTTTGCAGTATTTCTGAAAATATATATTGACAACAATTTACTTTCTCAAACTAGTATAACACATACAAATGAATTGGAACAGCTTACAATCTCAAAGAAGACTAGCCTGTGATGGAAGTGAAAATAAAAACTAGCAAACATAAAGGACTAAAATTTCTTATTGAACTTACAAACATCTAAAACTTAGAACATTGACTGCCACTGAAGAAGATATCTATTGTATTCCATGTTTTCATTCACATCTGTCAATAGCTGCCACCATCCATTTGAAACTGCTGACATCACCCGCTTTTACATGTCCATGAATCCCACACACATCTTATTATTTGGCCTCTTACTGTTTCTTGCAATAATATCTAATATCAGAATTCCAGAGCTGTACATCTTCTTTTATAGAAACATCTCGTCCAATCTCTACTCTGCAATCAATTTTATTCATGAAATTCTTATAAGACTATTAAAGAAAATGATTGTCTTAAAAAGAAAACTCGAAAAAATTTACCTCGAGCAATACAGCCAATAGATTGTTTGAGTGCAAACGTTGCTCTACTCATTGAATCCAACGAAGTATCTTTCCCCATAGATTATTGTAAGATAAGTAAAGCCTCTCCAACATCGAACATGCTTGTAAACTATCAGTGATCTCCCCTGTTAATTTGTTGCTGTTAAGATATAGCTTCATTCGTATTGTCATTATATATATACATATATTATATCTATATATATTATACAATATTAATAATGAAGAGTTGTGATATTTATATTATATTATTATCATTATTATATTATTAAAATAGTAATGATAATATTATAATGCAATGATATATATATTATATTATTGTTATAGTTAATTATATATTTATATTAATTATAGTTATTATCATAATTATCATATTATATTATTGTTATATGGTCATGACTCTTCATGACATGACTATTCAAAAGATATAAATATATATCAATGGCTGGTGAAAAGATCAATCACAATGGTAATCTATTTCACTACAAGCACTTAGATATATTCTCTATAGGACGATTCAGGTTTCATAACATGGTATTAGAGCCTAACCTATAAGAGAATATCAAACTAAAGAGTTTTTTTAATACACAGCAAAAGTATGAACGAACAAATACATAAATGAAAGAGCTGATAATTTTTACTTTTCTGTCAAGGTCGCTCATAATCTACCAGCCTAGAAAACAACTATTTGAGAGAATTGTTTCATGAGGATCACATGGAAAATGTCAAGAAAAAAAATGATATTTCTGATTCATTGAGGAGAATATCCGCAGCTTACAGGATTCCCTTTTGAAATTCTTCAAGTACATTTGTGAAAATGAGAAGGATCCACACTTGAAAGATCTGGTAAAGGAATACACCGATATCAATTTAGACACAAAATTCTACTATGGGTTGGTAAAATCCCTGTGTCTGGAGAAGACCAGACAGGATATCATTGATTGAGAGTAAAAATAATGAATGCTGGCAATAAGAAGTCGAAGAATATGCATACAATAAAGCTGGGCGGTAATAGAAACCAATACACCTCTGACATTGCTATCAATACTAATGCTATATACGCATATGCCATCTATCTTCGAAACTATACCGCACACAGATATGCCAATCAATAGTAGCTTTCTTTTCCGCGGGGCTCATACTGTGTAGTCTACACAAGCACCGAAAGGTCTCCACGGTGGAATAGGAGACAGCTGTTACCAACATAACCGATACCATTCAATGAACCATCAACAACCAGATGTATACATGTTAGTCATAATCACGAGCCACCTCAGATATAAGGAACCATGATGCTAAGACATCCCATACTTTTTCTGAATAATAAACACATAGACGGTCAAATGCCGAGTCTAGACCCTTACGTATTCAAAGACAATACAGCGTAGCGCACAGGACAAAGTTATAGACAGACTAAGAGTGATATAAATTCACATAAGTACATTTGGAGGATTATAGAGGAAAGAGACAAAAGACATCTTCATAACATAAGAAAAAGAAGAAGATCACGGGGAGATTCAAATGAATTCAAAACTCCATAATGGAGAACACAGCCAACAAGCGACATAAAATCTGGAGAAATCATAGTCAAAAAGACCATGGGAAATTGAGAAGAAGACATTAGAAATACTACGCAGCAATCCAGTCCAAGTCTTCTACGCCCAAGGTGAAACACAACTTATAGTTTAGTGATCAAACCCAGTCAGTGGTGAATCAACAATAAGGAGAACTCACAACATTACCACAGTCAGCGATTCCATAATATGGGATAAAAAGGCTGGGTTACATACATGGTCAAGAAGAAAGGAAGACGAATGGGCATAAAATTCACATACAAAATAATAGAGGTAGACAATTACAAAACCATTGATTTAGATTAGTGAACCTGAAAATATCAAATATCAGCTTCTAGTCTCATAACATCCAATCATTGAACAGTGGCAACATACAATCAACCACTGTAGACAATCATTACTATGTCTCAGGCAAAGAGGAGGAAAGATTGCCAATACGTGGCTAAAACATTTGATTCCTTGGAGACTGAAATTTATACTTCTGATAACAAGGGTGCCTGAATGCAAACCAATTACGATTACAACAAGTTCATGAGTTACAAAATCGGATATAATCATCAATCTAAGTATCCCTAGATTGGAAGAATCAGTTAGTTATAATTGTTCATAAGAGAAGATATTATATTTGAAAGACCAAAGCGAGTGATCTGATCCATGTTTCTGTTACAGATATAAACTCGATGATAAAATGTTAAGAGGATCCAATTAAAGTTTCCATTTCTGACTACAAACCAAATTTTAGTTTAAGACATTAAATAAGGTCCAATACAAGGGGACATAACTGATTTGTTATGTTTGCAACTGGTTGGCAGTTGACAACGGATCCATAACTTCCTTTCAATACTTATATATTCTCAACTACGCTTTGTGCACTGTGTCACTTTGATTTGTGAAATTAAAAAGGGAAGAATGATTGAATGAATAAACCCGAGTATGGATGATTGTATTTTTCTATAGAATAGAAAAAGGGAGTACAAAAAGAAATATATTAAGATGCATGAGGATCTTTAAAAAAAGCTAGAAGCGCAGCCATAATTCTTTCTAAACAGTCCACAGATTTGGAATTGTATAGACTTGTTTGGAATATATATCTCTATTTTTTACTTGGGACAAAGTTGTGGCAGATAATTGGCAGAGAGACTGTTTCAGGAGAACATTATGTCAATTTGAATTCAGTAAATAGAACATTAACTATTATATCAGAACAGTTTTTAAGTCACAGAAGGAAAGATGTCAATCCCATCACTCGGAAAGATATATATGAGATATCATTCCCATCACTTGAATCAAATACCAATAATGTATGAAGTCAACATCTAATCAGTAGTTATCATAATGAGATGTGATTAGTAAAGAAGAAAATTAACACAAGGATTAGAATGAAACCAATATGCTATGAAGAAGGATGATGGATACGAGTTAATGGGCTCACCTTACGAAAGGAAATACTTGAAAATATTTAAAATTTAAGATTCAGAGGGAGACTGATATCTTTAGGAAAGTCAAGAAATTGATGATCTTGAGCTTCAGAGGGAGCATGTACGATTCAGTCAACTTACTCAATCATATTGATTGAGAGGGAGATCATTGCTGAAACAATTCTGAGGTTATAGAAGTGGAAACATGTGGATAGAATCACAGATGAGATTGCACATGGATATAATCTCTGATTGAAGTAATTCATACATCTCGAGACTACAGTTCATTAAGATGAACATCATACTAGAGGTCCTTATTATCTTCCCTCAAGTCCAAGAGGGAGTGTTAATGTTATGGCCTTGAAAAAGATCAAAATGCATCCTATGCTGAATGTAGAGGAGAAAGAGAAGATTAGTTCAACCCAAGCTGGATCGATTGATGTCGAGAACAAAACATCACTTCCTCCACCTATTTCTATACCACCTAGTCAAAGGACAACCATGAGTGTATCCATTGGTTACACCTCCTGAGAAGAAGATGACTAAGAAATCACAGTCTATACTGGTGAGGAGAAAGTCAAAATAGAAGATTATTGGTCCACATAAAAGAGATAAATAAAATGAGGATGTTTCATCCACTGATTCAGATTTGACAAAGAAGAAAAGAAAGACTAAAGGAGCACTAACAACAAGAATTGTCAAGGACATACCTATGAGTGTCAGTAAGAATGAAAATATTGTTAACAAGATTTGGTATAAAGTAACTAAACTTGGTATTTTGGTTGAATTTAAGAAGTATTATCATTTATTTGATGAGAAAGAGTGAGTGAGACTTAAGCAAGAAGTGATTAAATTCATTTGAACAATTTGATCAAAGCACCAGTTGAGATTAAGGATCATATACTTGATGAGTTGTACAACAACTTGGAAGAAAGGAGACTACTTGTACTTGAGGAAGACTACAGGATTAGACAGGTAGCTATCTCTAAGACATTTCTTGTTATTAGTAATGATGAGAGTAAAAATTTACTAGATGAAGCAAAGAAGATATTGTTGATGAAAATGAGAATTAATATTCTCATGAATGGAAGATCAGAATAAATCATAGCAGAAACAAATGGTTATATACTTAGTAAAATGCTTATTGAGTTTATACATGATGCATCAAAGAAGGACCCAAAGACAAAGAGGAGAGAAGATAAATATGCTATGCATAAACCATCTACTTCCTCTGGTATGGAGCTAGATCTCTTTATATCCAGTGTACCTATTTCTTTGAGTACTATAGAAGATGATGGAGAAGATATCCTAGGAGTAATGAATTAAAAGTTTGAAATATCAGTAGAGGAAGTTGGAGAAGTAATGCCTAAGAAAGACTATATTATTGATAAGCCAGATGAGGTAGAGACTAAACAGGAGATTCATGAACATATTGATGATGTTCAAGATCTTGATGCTATGAATGTTGTAGATATTGAGATCTCTGATGGACAAGATGTAAGTACAGATGAATAGGAAAAGAAATCGGAAGAATGCATTGAACATAGAACATCGAAAGCTCATGCAGAGGATAAAATAAAGTGAGAAACAATATGTATATCCATAGTTCCCAAAAAAATAATTAGAAGGCTCAATTTAATTTTCACAATGTAGTGCTAATGTAGTATTGTACTATCATAGCATTTAGAAATCAAATCATTTTAAGTTAAAAAGAACCTTACAACTAGTTAGCAATGAGGTACCTTAAGGTTATGCTTGTAGAGATTATGATCTAGAGTCTTGAATCTTGAGGTCAAATTTTATTTACTAGCAGTCAACAATGAAGTACAATAAGGTTATGGTGATATGAAGTCTTAAATTGCAGACATTGAAATTTCTTAAACTTGAATTAAGAACATAATCTTGAGAAATATGGTCAATGAATTAGAGAAATTAAAGTACTTAGTTTTAGGCAAATTTTGGTCACCAATTTCTATTTTTTTAACTTTTGATATGATTAATGATCATTTCATGGTGTTTTCTACAAGATGACATGAATATTTTAAAAATGTCAGTCCACAATATTAACTAGTAAAGACTATTCAACATGAATATAATTCACATCATTATCATACTAAAAAGATAACAAACTTCATAATAAGCACAACAAGGTATTCCATTTCAAATGTCCAAAAAGAAAAAAATGAAAGAACCTTCCTTCAGAAGACGCGTGAGAGTGTACATTCTCTCACTACATTATAAGATTAAATGTCTTATTAGATATTGAATTCAATAGAAGCAATACATACATTCCACTTGAAATAATCTGATAATATTGTTCTAAATAGTTGAGGGCTTATGTGATAATAGTTGAAATAGGTGAGGCTTGACCCTTTGGTGAAATGGTGGGGATTTTTTCCTATAGTGTCAACACCCAAGATTCAAATCTCCATAGGGTCACTCTCTATCATGTTAATAATTGAGAGCTTTTACTTTGACCCTTGGTGAAATAGTGGGGCTTCTTTCTTGTAGAGCTTAACCTAAAGCTCAACAATTTTGGTCTTGACCCTTTGGTGAACTTGTGGCTAGGCTTATTTCTTGAAGTGGAAAAAGATAAGTTTCAAATCCCTATGAGGTCGCTCTCTACCCTATCAAAAATTACTATACTTTACCTTGACCCTTAGTGAAATATAAGTTGGGCTTCTTACTTGTAGAGCTTACAACCAAGGTTCAACAATCTTACAACCAAGGTTGAGATTCCCATGAGGTCTCTCTCTACTATGTCAAAAATTAGGAGTCTTTACCTTGACCCTTGGTGAAATAGTGGGTATTCTTTCTTGTAGAGATTACAACCAAGGTTCAATAATTATTTGGGCTTGACCATTTGGTGAAATGGTGGGGCTTCCTGCCTGTAATATAGACAACCAAGGTTCAAATCCTCATGGGGTTTCTCTCTACCATGTCAATAATTAAGATCTTTTACTTTGACCCTTGGTGAGATAGCGGGGCTTCTTTCCTATAGATATTACAACTAAGGTTCAACAATTTAGTGTTGGATACAGGTGTGGAAAGGTAACTACTGAGAGGGGAGGGGTGAATTAGTACTTCAAATATCTTTTAAACTTTTCTAAAATTTCATTCATTTACTGATTACTTAACCTTTGCATGCATTACATGAAAATAAATAAATATAAGATAAAGATCACATTACACAATAATTTTGGTATTACAGAAATCCTTGTTAGAGGATAAAAACTATAGTGGAGATGACACCCACAACTCTTCACTACTGCAAGAATAAATTTTCTCGATTAGAGCTAAAATTCTTAGCTATTTATGATAGCTTACCCTGTTAAAGGTATTAATCCGGTTAATATTTCTAAGATTGCTAAGTCTACTCTATTAAGTAATTTCACAACTCTAATCTAAGAATTATACCATGTTAAAGGATTTATACATAAGATTTGTTAAGATGTGCTTGGTTGAGAGACTTATACAATTCTAATTAACCTTTAATCAGTAATAACAAAATTTCAATCCAATTTTTATCAGAAAATGCTTATCAGGCTCTATGTGCTCATCAATCCATTACCTCATATTGTGTATCCATCATACTGACTAATTCAATACTTGGTAGCTTGATTTTGAATCTCTTCCTCAATAATATGATACTTGGTAGCTACTATGTTTATTCCCCTTCTTCTCTAATTTACAATCTCCAATTTCTCTTCACACATTCATAGGCTAGCATTCCATTGATCTTTTCACTTTGATCATCTTATATACAATTTCTTGAAGCAATGCTAGAATTTCTAGAATCTTTATCTTCAAGTGGTGGTAGCATTGGGTATACTTCCAATGTAGATCCATTCTTAATTATCATTGGCTGAACTCACCTTGTAATCATGTGTATTCATTTTATTTCAATCTCCAATGTTCTATTATTTGATCTCCTCAAGATTTGTAAGCTATTTTCTGATTAGTGTCCAGGTTCAATGTACTTAGATTTCATCTGGTGTGAGATTTCCCTTCTTGGTAATACATTTTCTCTATCTTGGTAACTAAGTTCTCTTATCGGTTAGGTTCTTGGTAGAACATGGTTCTTGGTGCTCAGTTCTTCCTTGCTCAGTGTCTATACTTGCTTTCTTTAACTAAAATTCATTGTTAACTAATTCCTTTTACCAACTGCTTTCTCTTTCTTATTGACTCATGTCTTTTGCCTTACCGAATGACTTTGACAAACATAGTGAACTCCATATAACTAATGACCAAAAACATACTCTTAGGAGTATCAATCTACACCTTTTGCATTAGTTTGGTATGTTTTTTAAAAACCTTCAAATTTTCAAAATCTTCAAATTCATATATCAAAATTTTGTCCTGGCCTATATCTCTTCTTCCTTGATAAAACTTATTACTCCCCTGAAGTAATAATTTTGGTACATCTCAATACTTTATATATCTATTCTTTCTCTGCTATGTATATATTCCCCCTTATACTTATACTTGTATATTCCCCCTTTTTTAACAAAAAGACCAAAATATTTACCTGCTATCCGACTTGGGGATCTTATAAAAAATTCCTATGTATTTTTCCTATACATCCTTCAATTGTTAGGATTTTGTAACACTAAGAGGGGGGTGAATCGATGTTATAATACTTTACTGAATTCTTCAACTTCTTTACTTTCCTTAAGCAACAAATAAAGATCTAACAAAAATTGAACAACCATGCAACAAAGAAAAACATTTAAGAACTCATATTTCACCATATTTGTTTTCAAGGAAACCCTGACCAAGGGAAAACCCCAGTGGGGATGGTACCCACAATGTTCTGCATTATGAATCTTGAAACCCTGTTAGGAGTTCTAGCTCTGTTAGGAGCTAGTTAATATAGTATAAGAAGATCCTTGTTAGGGGATGTATACAATAAGACCCATGTTAAGGAGTCGACACTATTAAAGGAAAAAAAACCATGTTAGGGGTGTACAATAGGTGCAACAGCTCTTACAACAAATCTACTGCCTAGAATACAAACAGTTAACACAGTATCTCTAGAAGAACTCCTCTTGTTCTCCTTCCTCGTGATCTCTGTTGTATACTTTAGATATTTCACAATTCGCATCCAACAACATTACATCCATATATTATCATTTTTCATACTTACTCACTTTTACAAAAGTGTCTACATATTTATACCATGTTAGGAGTATAACTAAAAATTTATTCAGAATCACTCTTTATAAAACATCAAGCACAATTGCACACTTCATTAACATCCTTAGTCAACCTCAAATCCAAGATAGGATCCAAAAATAAGTTTCCAAATATTCACAAATTCAGCCTCGATGATTGCTAGCATATTATGCTCTATTTACTATCTTTGCATCTAATCAACTGAACATATCTCTATGATCCATCAATACTATCATGTGTGACCTCATATTTGTGTTCATTAGTGTCCTACAAGCATGTCATTAGGATCATATGCCTCAATGCAACTTTTTTGAAGCTAGCTAAGCTATTTTGTCAGACTGGGTTATTGAAATAGTCTGTGGACTTAGGCATTTTTCATTCAACAACTTCATTCAAACATAATCATCATATCCAGTATGTGTGACCATAAAAATGATAAGTGTTTCCATAAATGATAACATTTCATACATGTTCATATGTGTGCATGTGTTGACCACTTGCCAACAATCTCCCCCTTTGGCATTGATGGAAACACTTAGTGAAAAATGAGTAAGTGCATATCAAAGAAAAAAGTTAAAAGGAAATATAATGAAAAAATTAACACACAAAGATTCAACACATAAGCTTCAAGAAAGTCCCTTTATTTATGTTTGTTTTACTTCATATTACACACACAAAATTTCTCTCTTTCTCACTTCAGTTGTGTCTCACTTCTCTCCCCATTACAATTGTCTACTCCCCCTTTACATTTTTCTCTCTTCCTCACATTACATTTGGCATTTTTCACTCTATCTATCCCCCTTTGACATCAATGGAAAAGGATACCAAAATTTCAAAATCAATTAAAAAACAAAAAAAAGAGTTAGAACATGAAAAATCACAACTTAAGTATCTACAACACATCTTTGTAGTTGGTCCTCAAAATATGTATATTGGTATTCCATGAGTCTTTTATTTCCTTTTCCATCTGAATCATTCCACTTAGACTGAATGTGGCCTTGTCTTTTGTCTCTACATTGGTAGGCACTAGTTCCTGAAATGTTTTGAAGCCAAGTTGTAAGTCCTCATAGGTTCTCTCCAAAACACTGATCTTTAGGGTAAAAATGTTCTTTAGTTCTGTAAATATCCTCTAAAATTGGTCTTTCTCATTTGTAAGGTATGGATTTGATCCATGATCCTGTTAACTTCCTTATTCATGTCCATAATTTTATTATCTCAAAAATATTTAGAGAGATTTTCCAAAGCCTCTTAATCCTATGCTATGATGTTTGATATATTCTTTACATGCTCGAGTGAAGTCATGCAAAGTCTATAGAGATCCTGTCCATCCGTAAGACAAAATTTAATTTCCCTTTTAGTGGAAATTAATGTATTAAGATCACTCTTTATCCCATCAAGAGTATCTTTCATCCTTAACTTCTTAAAATCATCAACAACTTTGATTCTTGCAGCATCCTCTAATTTATCAAAAAAAATTTGTACTATACTTAGAGCATTGTCTAGATTATCTACATTATCTCCAATATCATTAGGAGGTGTATTGAAAAACTTACTCAAAACTTGTGTTCTATGTAGTCTTGTCAACCTTCTTTTAAAATTTCTCCTTTGCCTTAGCACTGACCATTGCATCAAATCGGACACATCTATGTCCTCTAGGTTAGCTGGAAATAATTGGGAACCAATTGCCAACAAACTAGGTTTGGAAAAAGGAGTGATAGGTAGTAATCCTTTTGCACTAGGAGTGTTAATTTCCTTCTCCTCTTCCTTTTCTTGATCTTGTTCCTTTTCTTCTTCCTTCTCTTTTTCTCCAATTTTGTCTTCTGCAACCTGCTCCTTTTCAAGAGTTTTCTCCTTTTCCTACTCCTCTTTTTTTGAATCTTCTTGAAAGATCTTAGGAGGCTCAAGATTCTCTACTATTGTATCAATTTTAGCCAATATCTCATTCATCTAAAATGGATCATGTCTATCCTTCTCTGTGTTCAATGAAATCCCAACATTATCAATATAAAAGTTTGGTAAGGTAGTATCTACTACCTCCAATTCTTCAGGCACATCAGCTTCCTCTGCAAGTTTTACAATTTTGGGTTTAGTACAGATGATTACTAGGGTCGGAGTCCTTGTAGACCTTCCAAGATTAGGTCACTTCTCAAGGAGTAGCTATACAACCTTTTCATGTGTTTCTTTCTCAACCTCATCATACTTTTGAGCCATAAACTTGACGATTCTAGTTTTAGTCCTTAATTTTGGCCTTAACTTCTCAAGCCAATTTACCATCTCATTCCCTTACATGGTAGGAATGTTTTAAAGAAGGATATCTTGTCTCATTTTTGTGTCTTCACCCAATGCTCTCTTCTTCCTTTCTTATAATCTTTCAAATATTTCTTTGCTGATCTGACTTTCTATTTCAATTAAATTCTTCTTGAAAGTAAGAATATGTTCCAAAACTATGTCTTATATCTTACTTTTCTCTTCATCATCATATCTATCATAATAATTTTCAATAGAAGCTAGTTTACCTTCATTTGCTACTCTTTTCTCCAATACTTTCAGGAAAGGTTTGAACAAATGTCTTTTTGTTTTTTGACTTTTCTTTTCTCTTCTTGTGCTTCTCTCTTTTTTCTACTTCAAGCGCTCTCAAGTTAGCCTCTTGAAGTTTTCTATCTTTCTCATCTTCTTCTTCCTTTTTCTTTTGTTCCTCAGTCTTCTCTATATCCTCTATTTCCATTACATGAACTTCTTCTTATTGTGCCTATTCTTGTACAACCTTTTGTTGTTTACCCTTTCTTTCTAAAGATGGAGGAGTAACAAATGTTATCCTATTTCTATCTGGTCCACTAGCCATGGCCTTTGGTCTAGCTTTAGGAGGTGTTTTGCCTTGTTTAGTTTCTTGTGCAACTTGCCTCTTTGATATTCTCCTAGTTAGTGTAGGAGTGTTATCCTTGTCCTTCTCTCCTTCTTCAACCTCCATAGCTTGAGGTGTTCCAATCTTAGGTTGAGGAGGGGTAATGTTATGTCTCTCCCCAAGTTCTACAACTTTTTATTTGACAATCTTCATTTTCTCTTTGGTGATTCCATGTTTCCCTACTATTTTTTCAACAAGGGACTCAACTTTTATTTCTTTTCTTCCCTTTACCATCTCTTCCTTTACTCCAATATACTTTTCTTAATATGTTCCCCATATAATAATATTGGGGTCTTTAGTGGATTGTAAAACATGTTGAATATGTAACTCCAAAATGGTGTAATCAACTTCATAGACCATAGGAGTAGCCCATAAAGTTCTAGGTTCAACTGCTTCAAAGAATGTACTATCAGTTTCTATCATGAAACAAATTTCATCCTTATACAAGTCAACTAATCTCCAAGGGATTATTTTCCTTTCATGCATTTTCTTCTAAAAAAGCTTCATCATGCTTTCAAATTCAACATATCTATTTTGTTCATCACTTCTCCTTATACTCTTCATCTTCAACTACCATTTTATATTCCATGTGAATAAAATTATGGTACAGGAGCACCAAGGCCAAGCATAAAGGTTAAGGAGGAACACTAGGGTCACTCATAGATCCTAGGGGGAGTTGAAGACAAACCATGAACATGATGGGTCATTTTCATTGTAATAAGACCAATTTTGGTCATTTGATTATGTTTTGGTAGTATGTTGATCATTTTGTAATAAGATAAATCATGTAAGCCATTTTGGCACTAGAGGCTAGAAGAGAACTCTTCGAGGTCACTTGATGATCCAAGTGTAAATGAGGTTGATGAAGACCTATAAGGTCAATATTGGGTGTAAGTTGGCCATTAGAGAAATTAAAAGATGTAAAATTCACTAAAAGTGAAAAAGCATGTAATATTGCCTAATTGGCACAATAGGCCTATAAGGGCTAGTAGAGGGTTTAAGGTCTTAAGTATTAGGATTTGATCCTAAGGGGAATTTAGAAGTTGATATAAATTCTCATGGATAAAGAGTTGTTGAGTTGACAACTATGTTTTCAAATTGACAACAATAAATTAAAATGCAACAATCAATTAATTGTTTGTTGTCGGTATGGTAGGGAGTTATAATTTTTATCCAACTTGGAGAGGTTTATTTAGGTAGTGTGTGCATGAGTGTGAGAAGATAGAGTTTAGGGAGTTTGGTAGGGGTGTGTATCAATAAGGAAAGGAATATAAACACAGTTTAAATCAATAAACCAATTCATTTCTTGCAATTGGCACAGTATTGGCCATCATGGCATAGTCCCTATTTTTGGGTTACTAAACTCTTCATTAAAATGAAAAATTGATTGGGAATGAATTAAACCAGTCATGGTTTAAGTTTCTTTCATTTCCATGTACTTGATATATTTTTTTGTTAAGATTTGAGGAAAAAGAGTCCAAGTTTATCTTGACTATTCCTGAACAGTGTTTTGTGCAATCAGACAATTATGTTGAAGTCACAATGATTGCATAGGCTCTCCTACTTTTTGTGGTTAATGTGGATTGTGGGAGAAGCCTATCCCTATACTATATGTTCCATTAGGAGTTTTACTGGAGGGATGGATAGGAGATTGAAGAGGAAGAGCTCTAATTGAGAGAAAGTGTTGATTGAGGGTATGGAGTGGATGGACAGATCAAGGTTTGAGAGATCCACTTGAAGGAGGGACACTTTTTTATGACATGTTATGCTTATAAATTTTCATTGAATGGTGTAAGATCCATTGTAAGGATCTAGTTGTGTGTGGAGGAGTCATTTTGACAATCCCCTAGGCTAGTGCCCTTAGGAGTGAGGGTTTGGTGATTGGGATGTAAAAACATGGTGGAATAAACTATAAAGTATTTTGATTTAGATCATATGTAAACTTTTTTTAATGGTTGGGAGGTTTGGGGATAAATTGATTTAGTAGTTACTTTGTAAATGGAGGGCTAATAGGGCTATTTGCAGGGTAACAGGGTATTGGTATGGTTAAATCTTCCAAAGGAGTAATAGGTGATTTTGACACATCTTATGTAATAGGGAAAAGAGTATCTGGATATGCTCTTATTTTTGTAAGTCTTTTGGGAAAGTTTTGTGTAATCCTTGGAAACCCATTGAACATAGCTACTAGGAATTAGGCCTAGTTAGCACCCGGGTAAGGGATTGTTGATGGATTAAGTTGGTTGGATGAAACCAGTGGTTGTATTGAGGGACATTGGGTTGTTTATAAGGTGTGGAGCCTATTTGTGGCATAAGGAATTTATTTGTGCTCTGATTATGTTATGGTGTGGACTGGATCAATGAGGATGATCCTAGTGATAAGATTACAACTGATTGAATATATTAAAGGAAATTTTGACAACTGATTGGATATTTGAAAAATAGTGATTGATGATCACCGAGCTAGTAAGGTATATGTGAGACATTAAATCTATTAATGTGTTGTCATTAATGTCAACTAGTTTTGATGTTACTTGTCATGATGGTTACACATCTTAAGAAGGAAATGATGGTGAATGAATGAGATATCTACATGAAGATGAGATGGATGAGAAAGATATGGATATGATATTCAATGCGTAACTTATTGATGAGTCTATGACACTATGTTAGTGACTTGATTGTATTACATGATTTTTTTATGAGTTGAAGATCAAGACTGAACAAGTTTATGTGGTTGGTAAATGAAGAATTCAGTATACACCAAGTTGAAATAGTGTACACCAGGAAAGTGTAGTTTATACTGAGTATGATATTAACCAAGTTCATTATCATTGACATAACATGGTATTTACCAAGTGAAAGAATTAAATGAAACTTATGACTGTCGACTAAAGATGATGAGCTGGAAAATTATTGATGATTCCAAGCTAAAAGATAATGTTTGTTATGATGATCAAATGGCTTACAAAATTCATGGATGATCAGATGAAGGATATTGAAACATGTTAATGACACAACTGCTGAGGAAGGTCAAAGTGGAAAAATAAATGGTGAAGATTAAGAGGAAAAATATATGGATGGAAATAAAATGGTTTATGATGTCTATAAAAAGAGACAAGAGATTTCTTATTTTCTAGAGAATTCACTTGAGAATATTGTATTCATATGAAGCTGATTAAACCAGTTGAAGAGAAAATTGAGCAATTCTATAGACAACACTGAGTGTACGAGAAAGCAATTATCGAGCATAACAGAGTTGGAGGAAACAAAGAGATTGAATTGAGATTATTGACTAGAGGTATTTTGAGCTTAGAATAGATCTAAAAATATGCAAAATAAGTTGTATATGAATCAAATCATTACTGTAACTGCATTCTAACCATTTATATAGATAAATGTCTTAACTAAGTGGGACTTAACAATCTTTATATTTCAATATGACATTCAATGAATGTTGATTGTGTTAGGAATAAGGTGTCTCAACCTTGGATAATTCCTATTCTTATTATTTGTTTTGTAAATGTATTTTTTGCAAATAATGTAATTAAGTGTGAGTGTACATGTCTAGTTGGCATGTTGATGTGTCACTCCACTTGATGTGTCAGCATCTTGTGCTTAAGGAGATCATGACTGAAATGGTCATGACGGATTCCTATGACACGTAAGAACTATTTAAGGAATGTGCTATGACAGGTGTAAGAGCATCTTATGACTTGGGCCTATTTGGGCACCCAAGAAGAATTGGTTGGTGTGTGTAAGAGAATATGCCAAAAATAGGTTGGTATGATAGATTCTCTTACACTTCTCTTGTGACTATTATTTTTGGTGGATTCTATGACAAGCTGTCATAGTCTATTCTAGGGATGGATGCCTATTCTTGGGATTGCATGTAACAACTGCGTACATGTGGCTTTGTGCATGGGTTTTGGTGGTTAGACGCCAAACTCCTTTTTTGGGTATTTGTTGGGTCCTGAGGAGTCTATATATATGATGCTACTTCTATGAGAGAGATATAAGTTTTACTAGTCTCTCATCTCCTGAAAGAACTTGCATTGCAAGTGTGTTGTAATCTTTGTGTTGAAGATAATACATTGTGCAGGTTTTGGAGTGCTGGGGTTTTTTACCGAAATGTTTCCCCAGGGTATATCATTGTGTCATTCTCTATTTTTTTGTATGCATGGTATGTGGTTGCAATATCTTTGTTAAAGTAGTTAACGAATCTAAAATTGTAAGGATTTATAAGAATTTGCACAATAATCTCCTATAGAGATTAGCGTAGGAAGCTATTTCCGCACCTGAGTTTCCTTACAAGTGGTATCAGAGCTTGATCAACTTTTGATCCTAGTTGTTGGGTAGGGTTTTTTGAGCTGATCTCAAGTTTGAGTGGGAGTTTTTTACAGAGCATTCTAAATCTTATTTGCAGATTGAGATGGAAAGTTCATCATATGGAAGAATGGAGGTGGAAAAATTTAATGGCACTAATTTCAAGTTGTGGAAACTCAAGATAGAAGACATGTTGGAAGATCATGACCTATGGGAAGTGACTTCAAGTGCTACAAGACCAGAAACTATAGCTCAAGTATATTGGGATATCAAAGACCGTAAAGCTAAGGGTCTCATAAGACTCTGTTTAACCGATGCAGTTCTTCTAAATGTTCTAGATGAGAAAACCGCAAATAGTTTGTGGGAAAGACTTGTGGCTGTGTATCAGGCTAAATCTCTGGTGAACAAGTTGTTCCCGAGGAAGAAGTTGTACTCTCTATGAATGGAGGAAGGTGGATCCTTAACAGATCATTTAAATGCATTTAATATGCTGGCTCCATAGTTGACATCAGCTGGTGTCAAGTTAGAGGAGGAGGGTCGTTGCTACACACTTTTGTGTTCTTTACCAGATTCATGGGACCATCTTGTGATGGCTCTCAGAAGAACTTTAGTCACCTTCAAAATGGATGATGTGGTTTCTTTTCTTCTATTAGAGGAGATGCAGAGAAAGGCTTCCATTTCAGAAAAAGAAGCCCTTACTGTTCGTGGGAGATCCACTAAAAGAGGGAAGAAAAATGACAATAAGTTTGACAATAAGGGTAGATCCAAATCCCGTGGGAAGTCAAAGACTTTCAATAAGTCCAAGGCAAAATGTTGGAACTGTGATAAATTTGGGCACTTCCATAAAGACTGCAAAGAGCTGAAGAAGAAGAAGAAAGGTTCAGATTCAGCTTCAGAAACATCTCAGGAAGATGGCGATGCATTCATCGCAGCTTTGGCAGCCCATGCATCTGATGATGTGTGGTTGGTTGACTTGGGTGCATCATTTCACATGACCTCTCATTGAAACTGGTTCTCAAAGTATGAAGAGTTCAATGGTGGAAAGGTGTACTTGGGTGATGATTCTCACCTAAAGATAGTTGGACGTAGAAGGGTCACTATCAAATTTCCTAATGGACGAGTAAAGGGAATCAGCGGAGTTATGCACATTTCGGGTTTGGCACGAAACCTATTATCTGTAAGTATGCTGAATGATGTAGGTGTGCAAGTTGTTTTTTTGAAAGAAGGATGCAAGATGATGAGAGGATCGATAGTGCTTGCAAGGGGTACTAGGAGAGGTACCTTATTTCAGCTAGATGCATGTATTCCTCTATGTAATAGTTCTTCATCCTCACCATCTGAACAAGCAGTGAAGAAGTCTATGGCTATTGGTTCTGATGGTAGTGCAAACACTTTGGAAGGTAAGCTTCCTACAGAAAAGACAATGTTATGGCATATGAGATTTGGCCACATTGGTGAAAAGGGTCTCAGAACCCTGAAAAGTAAGACACAAGTCTTTAGTCAGTTCAAGGAATTTAAAGGGTCTATATTTTTTGTATCTTTCATAGATGATTATTGTAGAAGGATGTGGATTTATTTCCTTAAAAGTAAGACACAAGTCTTTAGTCGGTTCAAGGAATTTAAAGCTCTTGTAGAGAATCAGACTAGTAAGAAGATTAAGTGTGTGAGAACTGACAATGGTGGTGAGTTTTGCTCAGCAGAGTTTGAATAGTTCTGTAAAGAACAAGGTATCGAGAGGCATAAGACAAGTCCTTATACCCCACAACAAAATGGAGTTGCAGAGAGAATGAATAGGACACTGATGGAGAAGGCTAGGAGTATGCTTAGTGGAGCTGGTTTAGAACAAAGGTTTTGGGCCGAAGCTGTGGCCACTACTTGCTATTTGGTTAATAGATCTCCTACATCAGCCCTTGTTGGTAAGACACCCATGGAGGTGTGGTCTAGTAAGAAGCCTTCAATTAGACATCTACGTGTTTTTGGTTGTGAAGCTTATGCACATGTTCCAAAGGAGAAAAGATCTAAGTTGGAAAGCAAAGCTGTTAAATGTATTTTCATCGGATACAGTGCTGGTGTGAAAGGATACAAGCTTTGGGATTCTGTGACTAGTAAGGTTTTGTATAGTAGAAATGTTATTTTTAGAGAGCTAACATCTTCTCCTATTGTGCTACAACTAGATGAAAAAGAAAAGGAAAAAGATGTTTTTCAGTTGCCTCCTACCCCTGAGAAGACTGAACAGAGAGACCATGTTGGGCCTAATGATGAGGAGAGCTCTAGCAGCTCTGATAGTTCAAAAGAAGAGGAAGAACAACCTCAACCGCAGCCATTGAGGAGATCCACAAGAGAAAGAAAGCAACCAAAAAGGTTTGGTTATTCTATGTTAGATTCTAGTTGTGCCTTTGCTTTGATTACTAACACTGATGAGTCTAGATCTGTGAAAGAGGCTTTGGGCATGGAAGATGTAGGTTCCTGGATTGAGGCTATGGATGATGAGATGGCTTCATTGGAGAAAAAAAAAACTTGGGACCTTGTACCTTTGCCTAAAGGGAGAAAATTTGTTGGCTGTAAATGGGTGTTTAAGAAGAAATTCTATGCAGATGGTAGTGTTGAAAGGTACAAAGCTATATTGGTTGCAAAGGGGTATTCACAAGTAGAGGGAATAGATTATGGTGAAATATTCTCTCCTGTTGCAAAGTTGACATCCATTAGATTTCTGTTATCTCTTGCTGCATCATATGATCTAGAGATAGAACAGATGGATGTGAAGACAACTTTCCTTCATGGTGATTTGGAGGAAGAGATTTATATGTCACAGCCTGAGCACTACATTGTTAAAGGTAAAGAATCCTTAGTTTGCAAATTAAAGAAATCTCTATATGGTTTGAAGAAATCTCCTAGGATGTGGTACCTTAAGTTTGATACCTTTGTGTTGTCAATTGGATTTGTAAGATCAAAATCAGATCATTGTGTTTATTTCAGAGTTGAAAATGATCGCCTTCTTATTATTGCATTATATGTTGATGATATGTTGTTGTTTGGGAAGGGTAAGGGTATGATTTCTAATTTTAAATCTCAGTTGTCAGCATAGTTTGAGATGAAAGATCTTGGGGTAGCTAGGTACATCTTGGGTAAGGAAATCAGTAGAGACACGTCTAACAAAAAACTTTGGTTGAGTCAGAGTAAGTATGTGAAGTCTGTGTTGGACAGGTTCAGCATGGCAGATTGTAGACCACTATGTGTTCCTATTTCTGTGGGAACAAAGTTATCTATAGATGATTGTCCAAAATCTCCTAGTGAGGTGGAGGACATGATTAGAGTACCTTATGCTAGTGCAGCTGGCAATCTTATGTATGCTATGGTCTGTAATAGACCAGACATTGCCCAAGCAGTGGGAGTCTTGAGTCAATTTATGGCTAATCCTGGACGGGTACATTGGGATACAGTTAAGCGAGTATTCAGATATTTGAGGGGTACATCAGATTACTCCATATGCTATCATGGTAACTCTTCTGGATCTTCGCATTCAGTTTGTATTCGTGGGTTGGTGGATTCAGATTGGGTAGGTGATATTGATAGTAGGAGATCGACCAGTGCTTATGTGTTCACTATGTTTGGTGGTGCCATTAGTTGGATGAGTAAGCGACAACCTGTGGTTTCTTTGTCCACTACAGAAGCTGAGTACATGGCTACTACTCATACTTGTAAAGAAGCCATTTGGCTTAGAAGATTGTGTTCTGATGTTGGTGTTGATGTAGAACAGATTACTATTTGGTGTGACAGTCAGAGCGCTATATGCCTTGCAAAGAATCCAACTTTCCATGCCAGAACGAAGCACATTGATGTGCAGTTTCACTTTGTGAGAGATATGGTGGAAGATGGAAAGGTAAATTTGGAGAAGGTAGATATTGTGAAGAATGTTGCAGATGCATTAATGAAACTAGTGGGCACTGAGAAGTTTAGATGGTGTTCGGAGTCTATGGGCCGTTTGGCCTATAGTGGTTAAAGTTCCTGTTATGTTCCTGTTGCTCTTACAAGGTGTTCGACAAGTGGGAGAATATTAGGAATAAGGTGTCTCAACCTTGGATAATTCCTATTCTTATTATTTGTTTTGTAAATGTATTTTTTGCAAATAATGTAATTAAGTGTGAGTGTACATGTCTAGTTGGCATGTTGATGTGTCACTCCACTTGATGTGTCGGCATCTTGTGCGTAAGGAGATCATGACTGAAACGGTCATGACAGATTCCTATGATGCGTAAGAACTATTTAAGGAATGTGCTATGACAGGTGTAAGAGCATCTTATGACTTGGGCCTATTTGGGTGCCCAAGAAGAAGTGGTTGGTGTGTGTAAGAGAATATGCCAAAAATAGGTTGGTATGACAGATTCTTTTACACTTCTCTTGTGACCGTTATTTTTGGCAGATTCTATGACAAGCTGTCATAGTCTATTCTAGGGATGGACACCTATTCTTGAGATTGCATGTAACAACTATGTACATGTGGCTTTGTGCATGGGTTTTGGTGGTTGGACGCCAAACTCCTTTTTAGGGCAATTGTTGGGTCCTAAGGAGTCTATATATATGATGCTACTTCTATGATAGAGATATAAGTTTTACTAGTCTCTCATCTCCTAAAAGAACTTGCATTGCAAGTGTGTTGTAATCTTTGTGTTGAAGATAATACATTGTGCAGGTTTTGGAGTGCTGGGGTTTTTTACCGAAAGGTTTCCCCAGGGTATATCATTGTGTCATTCTCTATTTTTTTGTATGCATGGTATGTGGTTGCAATATCTTTGTTAAATTAGTTAACGAATCTAAAATTGTAAGGATTTATAAGAATTTGCACAATACTCTCCTGTAGAGATTAGCGTAGGAAGCTATTTCCGCACCTGAGTTTCCTTACAGATTGTTTTCTTGTTGACCCCATAGTGAATAATTTTTGGTCATGGAGAATTGTTAGTGATAAATCCTCTAACCAGGTCACACCTTACAATGTGGTTTGTAACCTTTAACAGGGTTGGCTCTTAACTGAGCTCACTTCAGAAGAGTCAATTATTTTGGGTTATCAGTCCTAGGTGGTTTTTCCCCTAATAGGTTTTACATGTTAAAAATCAAAGTGTTATATGTGTATGGATGTGTTGAATTGCTATTTTACTTTACACATTACTATAACTAGATTGATCGATAAATAAAGTAGTTAATTTACTTCTATTCAATGGATGAATAGAAAGACACAATTGATATCTTACCTAGTTGATTAAATTGTTTGAAAGATTTGTTTTATACACCAGGGAGTGTTTGAGACTATAGGATAACTAGACTTAACTGATTTACCCCCCTCTCGGTTATCTAACAATTGGTATCAGAGAATAGAGTTCTTGAAAGAAAAGTTTGAAGGACTTAAGAAAAAGATCACAAGATGTATAGGAGAGAGTTGCCAAAGCTGAACAAAGACAACTTCTCAACATGCCAAAGAAGAATGAAATTTTATCTATCAGGGATTGGTGAGTCTATTACATACTACTTTGAAAATGATTTTATCTTTCCCTCTGGACCTTTGGCTATTGATCAAATGAGAGAAAGACATGAACACAATGCTATGATGATAGAGATTGCTTCTTCCTTATCAAATGTCTAATTTGAAGATGTTAAGACATGTACAACTGCTAAATAGATGTGAGACAAGCTCACACTAGTTCATGGAGCAGATGTGAATGTGCTAAGGGGTAAAGCTAAAAGTCTAAGAGGAAAGTTTCATGACATCTCAGTACAATAACTGAGTCAAGGAGGTTGTGAATTCTATTTGAGGAGTAGGTGGAATTATTGATGAAGAAATTGTGGTAAGAAAAATTTGCAGAACCTTGTTACCTGCCCATGCTATTAGAGTTTCTACAATTCATGAAATGAGATTATCTCTTGGTAATAATATAGTCTAATCAGTAGATTGACTGCATTTGAGTTGAACAATTATGACAACAATATTGTTCCTACTGTTGAATCTACATTTATGTCATCTCTGAAAATTGGTAAATCAAGTTGCAAACATAAGATAAGAAATCAAAGTGATAGTGAAAGTGAAGTGGATGAAATTGATGAACTTGAAGCATTAATGGCTAGAATATTTCAAAATGGTAAAGGAAAATATAGAGGTAAACTACCCTTGGTATGTTTTAGATGTAAAGAGATTAGGCATATTGCTGCTAGATGTCCTGACAGGAAAGAAGATGAGAAAACAAATGAAAGATCTAATGAAAGGAAGTATGATAAAAGAGATAATCAAGATCACAGAGGCAACCGATAGTATAACAAGAGAGACAACTGAGATTACAAAGATAAAGTCAAGAAGGCATGTTACCTAGTTGAAGATGATGATGATGATGACACCGACATTGACACTGACGAAGACATAGAAGTGATATTTGTGGATTTGAAAGAAGATTATGAAGAAGAAGAAAGATATGTTGAAACAACACTTATTTCCAAAGTTAGAAAGAATGATACTTTGATTATTGATAGTGGTTGTACACATCATATGATTGGTGATGAAGATAAATTTGAATAGCTTGTACATTATAATGGTGGATCTCTGAATATGGGAAATGATACACCTTGTGTAGTGAAAGGAAAAGGGTCTATATTAGGTGAAAAGACATAATTATAATATGTTGAGTGTAGCATAGCTAAATACTATAGGTCATCGAGTTACATTTGAAAATAGAAAGGTAAAAATCTATGAGGAGATTGGAAAGTTAGTTGTTACTGGTGAACAATCAAAAGGTAATTTATTTTATCTTGACAATGTTGAGACTTCTTGTTTATTGGCTAAAAATGAAGATGTATGGTTGTGGAACAAGATTTTATTGCATGTGAATTTTGACATGGTTAAGATCAGTAGGAAAAGAAAATTTAGAGGTTTACCGAGCATATCTAAACCTGACCATGTTATGTGCAAACAATGTTAAATGGGGAAAATGTCAAAATCTAATTTTCAGAGAAATTTGTTTTCATCTAATGCTATTTTGGAGTTAGTTCATACTAACTTATGTGGTCCTATGAGAGCTTAGAGTTATTATGGAGACATAGATTTTATCTTGTTGTTGATGACTTCTCTGGAATGACGACTGTCATGTTCTTGAAAGAAAACTTTGAAGCTTTCAAAATGTTTAAGTGGTATAAAGCTAAAGTGGAAAAAGAAACTGGTAAATAATTGAAATTCTTAAGATCAGATAGAGGTGGTGAATTTATTTTTGATGAGTTCTCTAATTTTTGTAATGAGCATGGAATTAAGAGACAGGTTTCTACACCGAGAACACCCCAGCAGAATGGGATTGCTGGAAGGAGAAATAGGTAAATTGTGGATTGTGCTAGAACACTGATGATTGAGAAAGATGTTGCACAAATGTATAGGAGAGAAGCTGTTAATATTGTTGTTTACACACTAAATTGAGTTGTATTGAAGAAAGAGTCAAACAAGACACCTTATGAATTATGGTATGGCTACACACCTAATGTGAGTTATTTCAAAATATTTGGAAAAAGATGTTACATTTTGAAAGATGGTAGAAATGAGAAATTTGATTTAAAAGGTGATGAAAGAATATTTATAGGATATTCTACTAAAATCAAAGTTTATAAATGTTTGAATTACTAACAAGATGATTGAAAGTGAAAATGTGAGAGTTGATAAATTTGCTAAGAAGAATGATGAAGAAAGTAAAAAGGAACTAGAAGACTATGGTAGATTTGTTTACATTGAGGATCTGACACTGTACTTGAGCAACATCTTGGAGTTATCGAGCAATAGGGTAATGCTACTGAGAATTAGTCTATACAGACTGAGAATAAAAAAACTATTACTGATGAAGATCATGATCATGCACTGAGTGGAGAACACATTGAAGAACAGAGAACTGAACCTATACTTGTTAGATATGTAAGAAGACATCATCCACAAAATTAGATAATTGGAGATAAGAGAGCAACAATGATGACATGAAGTAAGTGGAGAAACAAAACATGCTTTTTTTGTGAATTTGAGCCTAAAACTGTTAGAGATGCATTGGAAAATGATGAATGGTTCAATGCAATGAATGAAGAGATTGAGAAGATACAAAAGAACTAGACATGGACATTGGTACCAAGACTGAAAGACAAGAATTTGATTGAAACCAAATGTATATTCGATAAAAAATTGAATGAGAATGAAGATGTCACTAGGAATAAAGAAAGACTAGTATGTAAAGGTTATGCACAAGAAGAAGGGGTTGAATATGGTGAGACTTTTGCACCAGTTTCTAGACTTGAAGGAGTAAGGATATTGCTTGCATATGCTTCTTACAAAGGATTCAAATTTTATGAGATGGATGTTGAATCTTTATTTCTGAATTGGATACTTGAAGACAAGGTTTACATTGAACAACCTGAAGGTTTTGTTGATCTGAATCAGAGGAATATGGTATGTAAGTTGCACATGATATTGTATGGACTAAAAAAAGCACTGAGAGCATGGTATGAAAGATTACATTCCTATTTAATAAGTATTGGATATGTTAGAACAAGTGACAATAACAATTTGTATTTGAAAGGTGAAATTGATTACAAGATTCTTATTGCTGAATTTTTTGTTGATGATATCATATTTGGAGGACATGATAACTTACACAAATCATTTGCTAATGAAATGAGGAAAGAATTTGAAATTGCAATGTTCAGTGAGATTAAATTTTTTCTTGGCTTGCAAATATTACAAAAAACTGAAGGCATATACATCACACAATCAAAGTATATCAAAGAAGTATTGAAGACATTCGATATGGAGGACTCAAAACCAGTCGATACACCTATGGTCACTAGATGCAAATTGACAAAGGATGACAAGTCCACCAAGGTAAATCAGACCTTGTATAGACCTATGATTGGTAAATTGATGTATGTTGTGCATAGTAGACCAGATATTGCACATGCAATTGGAATTGTAGAAAGATTTTTTGCTAATCCTAAAGAATCACACTTGGTTGTTGTGAAAATAATTTTGATATACTTGAAGAATACTCAAAACTATGGTTTATGGTACGAGAAAGAAGGCAATTATGAACTAAACGTTTACATAGATGTGGATTGGGATGGAAATATTGATGATAGAAAGAGCACTACTAGTAGAGTATTCATTTTGGGAGAAAGATTGGTTTCTTGGATAAGTAAGAAATAAGGATGCATTTCTCAGTCCACTGTAGAAGTAGAATATGTTTTTTCTGTTGCTAATTGTTCAAACATTGCATGGATTAAATAACTATTGGAAGATATGAATGAGGAGCTCACTAACCCAATGATAATTTATCTTGATAACACAAATGAAATTAATATTTCTAAGAACCCAGTTATGCATGCAAAGAAAAAGAATATTTCTATTAAGTATCACTACTTGAGGGAACACATTCAAGAGAAGGAAGTAAGATTGGAGTATGTGAAATCACAAGAGAAACTTCCTGATACTTTTACTAAACCCTTATCGAAGGACACATTTGAATACTTGAGGAGTAGACTAGGGGTCCATCCCCTGTCTATCAGTCACTAAGGTGATTAGGAGGTTGCATCAACCTATACTTTATCAAAATATCAAATGATTTTGATGCATAATGTTCACACTTTGGGATTCCTAAGTTTGTGAAAACTGATAGATGGAAGACAAACTAAAATTGAATATCAGTACATGCAAGGTACTAGATCTAAACTGAATAACAAAGATACTAATTTGGCTTCTATAGAGCTATTTATTTTCTTTTTGGCATTTTTATCAGAGGGAGAGAATATACATGAAATATTTATCTATAGAGAGATATTAGTTAGAACAAAAGATAAATGATTAAACATATTAAATGTATAAGCTAGGGAGAGCTTACTAAGTTATAACATTTTCATATAGTGTTATAGAATAGATGTTTAGTATTCTATTGCATTTTCATATTGTGTTTCCATCAATGCCAAAGGGAGAGATTGAAAGAACTCAACTGATCAAATATCTTAAAGGAAAGTTTGACAATTCATTGGATATTTGAAAGACAGTGATTGATGATCATAGAGCTACTAAGGTATATATTAGACATTAAATCAGTTAATGTATTGTCATTGATGTTAACTAGTTTTGACTTTACTTATCATGATGGTTACAAACATATTAAGAAGGAAACAATGGTGAAGGAATGAGATATCTACATGAAGATGAGATGGATGTCAAAGATATGGGTATGGTATTCATTAGGTAAATTATTGATGATTCTATGACACTATGTTAGTGACTTAATTGTATTACATGATTCTGTTATGAATTGAAGATCAAGAATGAACAAGTTTATGTGGTCAATAACTGAAGAATTTAGTATACACCAAGTTTAAATAGGGTACACTTAGCAAGTGTAGTATATACTGAGTATAGTATTAATTGAGTTAGTTATCACCGACACAACACAATATTGACCAAGTGAAAGAATTAAATGGAACTTATGACTTCCAACTAAAGATGACGAGCTAGATAATTGTTGATGATTATGAGGTAAAAGATACTATTTGTTATGATGATCAAATGACTAACAAAATTCAAGGATGATCAAATGAAGGAGATTGAAATGTGTTAATGACATAACTTCCAAGGAAGGTTAAAGCAACAAAATTAATAGTGAAGATTAAGAGCAAAAATCTATGGATGGAAATAAAAAGTTTTATGATGTCTATAAAAAGAGACAAGAGATTAATTATTAATTCTATTGGAGAATTCATGTGAGAATATTGCATTGATGAGAAGCTGACCAAACTAGTTGAAGATAGAACCAAACAATTTTGCAAACAACACTGAGCATAAGAGAAATAAATTATTGAGCAGAACAAAGTTGGAGGAAACAAAGAGATTGAATTGATATTATTGACTAGAGGTATTTTGAGCTTAGCATAGATTTGAAAATCGAAAAAATAAGTTGTATTTAAATTAGATCATTACTATAACATTCTAATCATTTCTACAAATAAGTATCTTAACCGAGTAGGACTTAAAAGTCTTTATATTTCAATATGACATTCAATGAGTGTTGATTGTTTTCTTGTTGACCCATAGTGAATGTTTGGTAATAGAGAATTGTTAGTGATAAATCCTCTAACCAGGTCAAACCTTACAGTCTATTTTGTAACCTTTAATAGGGTTGGCTCTTAAGCAAGCTCACTTCATAAGAGTGAATTATTTTGGGTTACCAGTCCTAGGTGGTTTTTCCCCTAACATGGTTTCCATGTTAAAAATCAAAGTGTTATATGTGTATGGATGTGTTGAATTGTTATTTTACTTTACACATTACTATAACTAGATTGATCAATAAATATAGTAGTTAATTTACTGATATTCAGTAGATGAACATGAAGGCATAGTTGATACCTTACCAAGTTGCTTAAATTGTTTCAAAGATTTGTTTTATACCTCAGGGAGTGTTTGGGACTGTAGGATAACTAGACTTAACTAATTCACCCCCCTCTCAGTTATCTAACAAGGCAGTTTGGTGTTGTTACAAAGAAAATGGAGTCCCTCTTGAATTTGATAAATGTAAGTCCACCTAGGCCTCTGCATCAGGTGGTATTAGAGCTTAGGAGAATCCTAGGTGAAGTGGTGGAGAAGTTCTTTTTGGGATTTGGAAGGTTTAGAGTCCTTTGTTGATTCTAAGAGTTGAATTATCCTCTGAAAGTATTCCAAAGTGGTGACTTGATATCTAATGAATCCTGGATTGATATGAGGAGATGGAAATGACCAGGAGTGAAAGAGAGTTGGCCAAGTTACTAAAAGAATACTTGGATGAAGGAAGAAAAAGTAATGAAGAAAAGAAGGAAAAATATAAAAAGAGAAAGAAGAGGGAAGAAAAGATAAGAAGTCTAGAAAGAGACTTGAAAGAAGGTGAAGAAATATTGAGAACACTTAAGGAGATGCTTAAGGATTCTACAAGTTGGAACTTAAGGTTAAATAGGAAGGTGAAATGGCCTAATCAAAGGCTAAGAGAAGAAAAAAGGAAGAAGAGAAAGGTTGAAGAAGAGGAGGGTGCAAGGAACGGTACTCTTGGAGAGGAAGTTACACCTATGATGGAGGATGTAAGGGCTCATGATGGAGTCTTGGTTGATGTTGGAGGAGATAGCATAGAGGCAAGTCTAGAAAGGCTTGAGGTAAAATAACTTGACTTATGGGAGAAATTTTCTTCTATCTAGTTGAAGAATGAAAAAGTTATGGAGGTGTTTTGGAGGCACAAGAGGGAGAAGGCTTCAATGAAGAAACTAAGTTTGCAGAGATAGGCCATGAGGAGGCTCAAGAAGTGATAATATTTTCTCCTCACACAAAGATGGCACAAGTTGAATTAGAAATGTAGGTTGGCATGATGGTGAGAAAAAAGAAACAAAAACACAAGCAAGAAATGATCACCTTGGTGAGAGGAGGCAAGTAAAAATACAAGATGAAGATGCAAGAAGAGATGACAAAATAATTCAAAGAGGACCTATATTTTCCTAAGGTCAAGATGAAGGCCTAAATTGTTTTTACATTGTTTTGTTTGCAGGTTCCCAATAGGACTTGAAAAATCTTTAAAGCTTAAGAGCATGGTGTAGGAGCACCAAGGCCAAGCATAAAGGCTAAGGAGGAACACCAGGATCACTCATAGACCCTAGGAGGATTTGAAGACAAACCATGACCATGATGGTTTAGTTTCATTATAATAAGACCAATTTTGGTCATTTTATTATGTTTTGGTAGTATGTTAATCATTTTTTAATAAGATCAATCATGTAAGCCATTTTGGCACTAGAGGCTAGAAGAGCACTATTTGGGGTCATTTGATGATCTAAGGGTAAATGAGGTTGATGAAGAGCTATAAGGTCAATATTGGGTGTAAGTTGGCCATTAGAGCCATTAAAAGATGTAAAATGGACTAAAAGTGAAAACGCATGTAATATTGGCTAATTGGCATAATAGGCCTATAAGGGCTAGTAGAGGGTTTAAGAGTTTAAGGTATTAATTATTAGGATTTGATCCTAAGGGGAATTTAGAAGTTTATATAAATGCTTGTGGATAAAGAGTTGTCAATTTCACAACTATGTTGTGAACTTGACAACAATAAACTAAAATGCAACAATCAATTAACTGTTTGATGTCAGTTTGGGAGGGTGTTAGAACTGTTAACTGAATTGGGGAGGATTATTTAGGTAGTGTGTATGTGAGTGTGAGAAGATAGAGTTTAGGGAGATTGGTAGGGGTGTGTATGATTCAGAAAAGGAATGTAAACATAGTTTGAATCAATACACAAATTCATTTGTTGCAACTGGCATAGTCCTAGCCATAAGGGCACAATCCCTATTTCTGGGTTACTAAACTCTTCATTTAAATGTAAAATTTATTGGGAATGAATTAAACTAGCCATGGTTTAAGTTTATTTCATTTCCATCTATTTGATATATTTTTTCGTTAAGCTTTGAGGCAAAAGAGTCAAAGTTTATCTTGACTATTCCTGAACAATGTTTTGTGCAATCAGTCAATTGTTTGAAGTTGCAATGATTACAGAGGATCTCCCACATTTTGTGGCTAATGTGGCTTGTGGGATAAGACTATACCTATACTATATGTTGCATTAGGAGTTTTATTGTAGGGATGGACAAGAGATTAAATAGGGAGATCTCTAATTGAGAGAAAGTGTTGATTGAGGGTATGGAGTGGATCCACTTTAAGGAGGGCAACTTTTTATGACATGTTATGCTTAAAAATGTTCATTAGATGGTGTAGGATCCATTGGAAGGATCTAGTAGTTTTTGGAGGAGTCATTTTGACAAATCTTTATGCTAGTGTCCCTAGGAGTGAGGGTTTGGTGATCGAGATGTTAAAACATGGTGGCATCTCCTATAAACTAGAAAATATGTTGATTTAGATAAGTTGTAAACTCTTTTTAATGGTTGGGAGGTTTTGGGATGAATGAAGTTAGCAGTTTCTTTGTAAATCGACAGCTAATAGGGCTATTTGTAGGGTAACAAGGTATTGGTGTAGTCAACTCATCCAAAGGAGTGATAGGTGATATTGACACATCTTATGTAGCAAGGAAAAGGGTATCTAGATATGCTCTTATTTTTGTGATTAAGAGATCATGAGAATAGGTCATTCACTTGATCTCCAAATATAACTGGAGTTAAATGTTCAATCTGGAGATTGAGAGAATGAGTGTATTCACCCAATCTGCAAGTTTGACCATGGTTAGATATTGTATTCGGAGATTCAGAGAGAAATGTATTTGTCCATTCTCTAGCTAAACGTATGGTTAGGAGCTACATTCAGAGAATAGGAGAATGAGGCAATTCACCCAACCTCTAGATTAGAGGTCAAACCTTGGGTTAAACTTAGCAACTAATCAACTTATAACACTTGTTCAATTCTAGTAGCTTCTGGGTAGAATGTGCAAGAAAAAGGCTCAAATATGTAGATTTAAAAGGGTGTAGAAATTGTATAGTCCAAACTATAAGAGAAACTCAAAAATTTAAAAGAATGTAACTACTCACAAATTTTTAACCTAGAGATTCAATTTTTACCAGAACATAGACATATTATATGTCATAAAAAATGATGGGATATGAGGAATCCAATGGCAATGATTAAATTCAGATTTGACTTGGTGGGAAAGAGAAGTAAAAGATTTTGTATTTGAGGTGCAAATTTGGAGGGAGAAATGGTTGCAAAGGTAAAGGAATTTGCAGGAGACAAATTAGAAGAAGATTAAAATTTGGAGGGAAGATGAAGATATTTTGTGAAAATTGGCAGTTGTCAGTTTGATGAAATTGGCTTTGATTTTCCTTTATCTTTTCTTCCTCTCCATTGTTTTTAGGGGTGGATAAAAATCTCAGTGAGGAGAGGCTCTGGCATTAGTGTTGAGTCCTATAGGAATATTTGTCAATTTGAAATTTATTGAGATAGAGAAAGTCTACTTGAATATATTGGAATTCCCTTGCATATTTCTATTGTCTTCATGTATGAGTCTTGAGTTTTTCTTGTGTTAAATTTGTAAGGCATTTTTATCACATCATTTATAAGGTATTTGTGGGGGTTAATCTTAAGCTTCTTTCAACGGAAGAATAAGCCTTAAGGGAGATCTTTGAGAATTCATGGTTTATACAAAAAATTGATGACATAATGTGTTTAAGATAGGGTGATTTGTAAGTTACTTCACCTGGGTTTTGGGTGTATTTTAAATAGAAGTTTTATGTTGATGTATGCTTTCTATTTTACTCTTGGCCCTATGATAAGGCACTGGTCTGGTCTCAATTTATAGGCATTTAACCACCACTCAAAGCTTGAATGACTATTTACTTTTATGCATGTTTGAATAGCTTAGATGACTAAGTTTGTTTCAATGGTATAAACTACTATTGTAATTATTTGAAGAAGTAAATCTAATAGGTACACCCACCTATAGCTAAGTGCTCAAAGTGAAGAATGATTCAATCCTTATTAATTAGCCTTTTGTTGTTAGAATCAAGATTTTAGGAATCTTAGAATTCCAATCAAGCACTAAGGCTTGTATTTAAGGATCCTACAAGAAAAAAATGCTAACAAATTGGTGACTCTATTGGGGAAGGAATGAAGGACAACAAGTTTGAGATGGTTGTTTCATTACCTTGCTGAATCATCCCAAAGTTTGATCTCTTGGATAGAGTCAAGTAAAAAAAATTATTATATTATCTCACTGAGTGTGAGTGACGACTTTGAGTTCTTTGTTTTGATTAGTGCTTAGATTGAGAATGTAAAGAATTTGCAGTTCTGATGTAAACAGTTTTTAAATCCTGATGAAGTTTTGTGTTGGTTGGAAATAAATACAAAAGTAAGTAAAATATTTTCCTCTGCAAGGAGGTGGCGAATCTATGAAAAAGGAACCTGATGGAGCCACAAAGAGGGCTCTAGATTTACCCTATTTCCTAGTCAATGGTTTGAGTTTCATTTTAAATACTTCTAGGTATTTTGATTTTCATATACAGATTTGTTTTTATGAAAATTAGTTGTAAAAGTATTGATTCCCTATCAAGTGATTTAAGCACTAAGTGAGGGTATGATTTTGTTGCATTTCATATGTAACCCACAAAAGTTCTTGTAGTATTTTCTTCATGGAAGACTATAGGCCCTTTTGTTTTGATGGCATTGAAGGTTCCCCTAATATTATTCCTACTAAGATTAGGGAATATTTTCCAGTATTTAGTGGTGATGGATCATATCTAGTGGGAGAACATTTATATGACCTTGTTGATTTAATGTATGAGGTTGTGATTGAACATGAAGATGTTGCAATGAAAATATTAGTGTAGTCTTGTACTAAAAATATGAGAGATTGGTTCTTATCCCTTCCATCATGTTCAATCCCTTCTTGGGATGTATTGAGAGAAACATTTATTGAATATTTTGATGAGATAGACGATGTTGATTAGTTTGAAGAAAAAATTGAAGATCATTAGTAAGACACTAGTATCTCTGTTGATCACACCATCTGTGAAAATGATTATGAGGATTTACTCATTGAAATTGCTACTCTCAAGAAGAAAATTGCAGAGAATGATGCTAAAGACAAAAGGTTGCAGGTGTTGGCTATTATTTATATTGACAATGAAGAGGCCAATGATTCTGATGTTGATTCTCATTGTGCAGCAAATATTGATTATGATGCTGACAATGAAGTCAGTAAATATGAGGATGTTGAAGATGAGTCTATGGTTGATAATGTTTCCATTATGTCTGCAGATTTTTCTTCTTATCAACATGAAGGGGCAGTTTTCCTTTTTCAGTTTGAGAATGTTTTGTGTGAGTAGCCAAAAAATAAATATTATGCAGATGATGATTCCTGTTGTAACGGATTTGCACAAAATAATTCAAGGAAAGAAATGTCAGTCAATGTTCCAGATAGTGATGATGTTTGCAACATCAAGAGTGAGGAAAATGAAATAAAATGTGAAGTCCAATATCCATTGAGCAGTGAAAATATTTCAACACTCTTGGCTGATGACTTTCAAAGGTATGCAACTAATATAAACTTTTCTTTGCAAAACCCTGCTGACATTTTCTTTGACACTGATAATGAGGGAAGTGTTCAAAGTAGTGAAGAATATGATCCATGTTTGTTAGGTTTCCTCTCATGTAGTAATTTCATAAAAGAAGGATATGAAGGACATGATAGTGTGTTTTCTTTTCATAAAGATTCTAGTGATGAACAAGTTTCTTGTTCATTTCCTTTTCCCTCTTTTGATAAATCTAAAAATGATTGTGATAGCATTGAGGACAGTGTCTTCAATGATTGGGACAAAATTTGTTTTGATAAAATTGATGATGTAGATCGACTATCCCTTTATCACAATGTTTGTTAAAATGATTCACACTTGGTTCATGATCCAGCTTGTGAAGATATCATGGAGGAACCAAGTTACTCAATGGCTGAAATGTCTCATGAAGATAAATTAGAGGTAACAATTGTATCTCAGGCATTTGATTTTGTAGTAATGCATATTGATCATTGTGGTTTAAATTTTGATGCATTACTAGGTGAGTTTTGTATTTCCAGTCCCCAACAAGATAAATTAAATGATATTCCATACTTCTTGGAGTATGAATATGATTGTTGTGACTGGAAAAAAATGGGTGGGAGCAATTATGGTTTGATTTTTCAGCCCCAAGATATTCATGTATGTGGGCAGTGAGATGACCATGATACTTTCAGATGTATGGTCACATATGTGGATGAAAATTAGACCTTTGATTTAGGAGGGTTTTGATTTTCCTTTGGTGGTGTGGGGCCACTAAATGAAGTTTTGATATTATAGACTTTGTAGATATTTTTTTCCTTTCAGTCTTGTGGAGTGTTTACTTTCAATAAAGGGTTCCAAGTTTTGAGAAGAGAAAGTAAAAGTTAGGTTGGTTTTCTTCTTTGGTTGGTCTATTGTACCAAGAGATTCTAGTTTCTTTGCATCCCCGCATGGGGCACATGTCCCCAATTAGAGCTACTATTGGAGCTCAAAAATCTTGATTATGTTTTGAGTCCATATTAAAAAAATTTCTCTAAGTATGAATTAGTGTCTTGAAAATCATTATGGAGAGGTCGAGTTTGAGTGCATGGATAAAAGGGCCTGTTGATAATCATGATGAATCATTTGGGTAGGGTGTTCATCACCTATCATTTGACATATGTAATGGGTCTAATGTTTCAGATTTTTGTTCTGACATGTTTAGGGAATAGGCTTTTGAAGATGTTCCCAGAAATTTGCATTTTATGTCTTTCCAAAATCTTATAAACTGGCCCACTTTGGAAGAGTGCATCTTATGACTAGTGAATGTTATTATCATGGGGGTTGTTGCATCATGTTTTAGGAATGAGAGAGATTACCCATACCTAGTTTTATCCCCACATGTGCTCGTTTATCCTATTTTCTAGAGCCATTCCATTTGCAGGATTGTTAAGTTTCATTGCATTTACAAAATCAAAAATCTAAGTGACCTACTTTGAGGCTTTGTGATTTGCACCCAATGCAAGGTCAAGTATAATTTAAGGTTTTCCTACATTTTAGACCTAGGAGTGACCCTCCCTGAATATTTTTGGACCATGACCAATCTGTTTGGTCATTTTCCTAAGCCAATTCCAAACCTAGTTTCTGCATATTTCACTATTTTAATCTAGAGTATGTCTAACAAGCTGAATTTTGTGTTCAATGATATATCAGCCTTTTGATCTTCTGATCAAGCTAGTTGTGGATTCATTTTCCTTATGTGAGAATGAATCAGTATTCAAGATTTTAGATCTTGAGGGTTTCAGTGGCTAAGTTTTCAAACCCAGCTTCTAAGGTGATTCGTGCAGTTTGGGAGAGCAGATTGAATCATTTTTTTTCAAGTGGCCATGTTTGATCGTGAATATATTTTGGCTCAAGTATTTTCATGCAATCTCCTTTAGCGAGTGTACTTACATGATGTAAATGATCTCAAGTCTCTGTTGGCACATTTCTTTGAGGCTTCTCGTTTAATTTTTGAGGCAGTCTCCAAGGGCCATTTGTTATTTTTCAGAAATCTTGTAGAGATGTAATGAACTGATTGATATAGTTGAAATTTTAACATAGCATTATTTGATTTCACCAAGTGGCTATGATCTAGTAATTAAAAGGAAAACATGGAGTGTTTGAATGTGGAATGAAGCTAGCAAATAAACAAGTATGCAAAGAGAGACAATGCTCCAACCAAGTTATAACAATGAGTATGCACCAATGTTTGGAGTAGTGGTATGTTCCAATGCCTACAAAATATATCCCATAAGACAATGGGCATGCTAAAATTAATTGGTTGCCAGTCCAAGTTTGGTGCGTAAGATTTTGAGGAGCTGCTTGCAACCAAGTATGATACGGTTTTGAAGTGGCACATTTTGGACTAAAGATAGAATGTGTGCATTGGTAATGAAGTGGCAGTGCACAATGCCAACAAGAAAGGGGCTACGAGCATTCCAAGACCAGTGAAGAAGGCAATTTGAAAGGTGCATTGAGGATGTGTGATGTTGAAGTTAGGCTACCAAGTGAAAGGTGTGCAGATGATTCTTTACTTGTGCGTAAGCATAGAATTTGAAACCAAACCATGTGCCAAAGTTTGTAGAGGAGGATCCTAGACAAAGCCAATGCAAAATGTGTAAATGTTAAAGAACTAGCATGGTAAAAAAAATAGAGGGTTGTGTGTAGAGGGAAAGCTGAGTATGTGAGTATTGAAGGATTGGTGCGTACCATAAAGCAAACAAGACAAGGTGAATGCCATGAAAAAAAATGCGTTGAGGTTTGGATTTGAAATTAGAGAAGTGTGTGCCACCATAATGAGGCTTTCACATTAGTTTAAAAGGGAAATGAATGCATTGGATGGTGCATGCTACTTGCCAGTGATTGCATGCCAATTATAGAGAAAGGGAGGCTGCACATGGTATAAGGAAGACAATGAAGATTGGATGGTGTGTGCTAAACTCATGGCACTTGCAGTAAGAAAAAAATAAACACAGTATTAAGGCCAAGGAAATAAAATAACAGAAAAGGAATGTGCAGGCAACCATGAGAAGAAGGTAAAATGTAATGGGTGTGCATGTGGATTTATCCCACATGCACCCCGAATTGGTTTTTAGAGAAATTTAAATACAAGGGTTCTTAGATTAGAAGTAAATTAGAAGAAAGAAAGGTATTAGTTGGCCTCTTGGCTTGTGGGCCCACCTAGAATTGTGTGCCAGTTGGGTACATAAGACAAATTTTAATGAAGTATTTAAAAATGCTTTGGGATTTAGTCCTACATTGGTCGAATGAGAGAAGTTGTGATTGTTTAAAAGGAAATATGCTTGCATGATAGTTTGAAGAAGGAGTTGGATGCTATGCACACACACGCTCTAGTGGTGCATTGGGAAGCATGCCAATAGATCGATGACCACATAGTTTTGTAGACAACTGGCAGGAGACAAGACCAGTAAGTGGACATGTGGTGGCATGTCGCACATTCGCGCAATGAACCGGTGGTTAAGGATAACTTCAGGTGACCTGGTGGGTAGTTAGTCACCAAATTTCTAGATGCTGGCAGATAAGTCTCTAACATCAAGTGATTCAAAGATAGTGTATTTGCGTATTTCCCAGATCCCTAGTGGTTAGGGACTAACATCAAGATATTCAAAGAATTGATTGGTCACCCATTCTCTAAATTCTTGGTAGTTAGTGGATGGCGTTCAAAGAACTGGAGAACAAGTCATTCACCTAATCTCCAAGTGTTGACTATGGTTAAAAGGTGGATCAAGAGATCATGAGAATAGGCCATTTGCTTGATCTCCCAATATAACTAGAGTTAAATGTTCAATTAAGAGATTCAGAGAATGATTGTATTCACCCAATCTCCAAGTTTGACCATGGTTAGATATTGTATCTGAAGATTCAGAGAGTAATGTATTCACCCATTCTCTAGATAAACCTATGGGTAGGCACTACATTCAGAGAATAGGAGAATGAGGCAATTCGCCCAATCTCTAGATCAAAGGTCAAACCCTGGGTTAAACTTAGCAACTAATCAACTTATAACACTTGTCCAATTCTGGCGGGTTCTGGACAAAATGTGCAGGAAAAAGGCTCAAATATGCAGATTTAAAAGGTTGTAGAAATTGCATAGTCTAGACTATATGAGAAATTCAAAAATTTAAAAGAATGTAACTGATCACAAATTTTTGACCTAGAGATTCAATTTTTACTAGAACATAGACATATTATATGTTGTTGGAAAGATAATGAGGAATCCAATGGCAGTGATTAAATTCAGAGTTGACTTGGTGGGAACGAGCAGTAAAAGCTTTTTTATTTTGGCTGCAAATTTGGAGGGAGAAATGGTTGTAAAGGTAAAGGCAGTTGCAAGAGACCAAGTAGAAGAAGATCAAAATTTGGAGGGAAGATGAAGATATTTTGTGAAAATTGGCAGCTACCAGTTTGTTGAAATTTGCTTTTGATTTTCCTTTATCTTTTCTTCCTCTCCATTGTTTTGAGGGGTGGAGAAAAATTATGGTGAGGAGAGCCTTTGGCATCAGTGTTGAGTCCTGTAGGAATATTTGTCAATCTGAAATGTATTGAGACAGAGAAAGTCTACTTGAATATATTGGCATTCCCTTGCATATTTCTATTATCTTCAAGTATGAGTCTTGAGTTTTTCTTGTGTTAAATCTGTAAGGCATTTTTATCACATCATTTATAAGGTATTTGTGGGGGTTAATCTTAAGCTTCTTTCAAGGGAATAATAAGCATTAAGGGAGATCTCTAAGAATTTGTGGTTTATACAAGAATTTGATGACATAATGTGTTTAAGAGAGGGTGATTTTTAAGGCACCTCACCTGGATTTTGGGTGTATTTTACTTAGAAGTTTTTTGTTGATGTATGATTTCTTTTTGACTCTTAGCCATAGGATAAGGAACTTGTCTAGTCTCAATTTATAGGCATTTAACCACCACCAAAAGCTTGAATGACTATTTACTTTTATGCATGTTTGAATAGCTAAGATGACTAAGTTTGTATCAAGGGTACAAACTACTGTTGTAATTCTTTGAAGAAGTAAATTTGATAGGTACACCTGCTTGTAGATAAGTTCTGAAAGTGAAGAAGGATTCAATCCTTGTTAATTATCCTTTTCTTGTTAGAATCAAGAGGTTAGGAATCTTAGAGTTCCAATCAAGTGCTAAGGCTTGTATTTAAGGATCCCGCAAGAAAAATGCTAATAGGATTTCATGGGAATAAATCATGATGAGGTTTCTTGTGGATGAGTTGAACCACATGGGGAGGGCCACCATTAGTTGCAAGTGTTTGGGAGGACATGGCATAATACATGAATATTAGTGCTCTTCAGCATGGAGACTTGAGAAAACACGATATCTTCTACACAATGAATGTTATGAATTACACATGATCACTAGAAGATAGAGATTGAAGGAAAGCTCCATCACCTTGGATATGTTGTTAGTAATGAAATAAATTTTTTGATTCCTTTACAATGAATAAGGGATAATAATATGGTGGTTGACTATCGATGGTTAAAATAGATATAATCAACATTGAGAATATTTTCTGAATTGTTGGCTATGCACTCTCTTTGGAGCAACTTGTATCAAGGATGTTGATGCACAGATAAGTATTTATTATTCTTGAGTATTACTTTATCTACTCATTGTAGTCTCTTTCTTATTTGTATTTATATACGTAGTATAATAGATATTTGCCTTGATCTTTTCGACGGATTCTCTTAGAGATTGATTTCAATCTCCAATGTTCTATTGTTTGATCTCCTTGAGATTTGTAAATTGTTTTCCAATTGTTGTCCAGGTTCAATGTACTTAGATTTCATCTGGTGTCAGACTTCTTTTCTTGGTAATACATTTTCTCTATCTTGGTAACTCTGTTCTCTTCTCAGTTAGGTGCTTAGTAGAACATGGTTCTCGGTGCTTGATTCATCCTTGCTCGGAGTCTATACTTGCTTTCTTTAATTAAAATTCCCTGTTAACTAATTCCTTTTACCGACTGCTTTCTCTTTCTTACCGACTCATCTCTTCTGCCTTAATGAATGACTTTGACAAACATAATAAACTCCATATAACTAATGAACAAAAAACTTACTCTTAGTAGTATCAATCTACCCCTTTGGCATTAGTTTGGTATGTTTTTTAAAAACCTTGAAAATTTCAAAATCTTCAAATTCAAATATCAAAATTTTAATTCTTAATTCTAACCATATTCCTAATAAAAATCCTAACCCTAACCATAATACTAATACAACATAATTATATATTAATTTATTTTATTTCTTATATGTTGTGTCGTGACCACTACTAACTAGTAATTTAAACTAATTTAAATTGAAATGTACTTTAAAAGGTGCCTAAATGGTTGAAGTGAGTGAAATTCAACTCAATATAACCTTTTCTCAAGGTGTTCAAAATGTTTTTTAGGATTGCATATATAATTGAAGTCCCTTCAATCTAATGTAAGAGGCTTTAATTAATGTCTCTTTGTAAGATGGTTCCATACAAGTGTGGATTAGAGTTGAATGTGAAAGGAAACTAGTAGTCATCTAATGACAATTTTCACATAAACTAAAAGATAAATTTATTCAAACAAGTATTTAGAATAACATGCAAGAGAATATACAACATGTCCATCAAAATTGACACTACCCTAGGAAAACCCTCAATAGGGAAAAAATTAACCCTCAAAAGTAGTTATGACACATGCATTATTAAACTATAAATATTATATTATATTTTCATAGCTTTTATAAACAACTATGAAACATCAAGCCTCTCCAACACATTCACCATGTGTTTGAGCATGTAAACATGTCACATCCTCTGTCATGCTTCACATATGCACTATTCAAAAGAAGACGCAAAACCCCAGCTAACATGCTTCACATATGCACTATTCAAAGTAAGATGATAAACCCCAACTAGCAACCTTAGATAACTACTCTTCTATTTTATTTTATAGAATCAAGCTCACACAACACCACCAAGTGGTATTACATAAAACCATGTGACTAAAAATATAAAAGTGCAAAATTAATGACCCCACATTTAATATTGGATACTAAGTTTTTACTTTATTAATATTTTTCCAATATTGAATTAAATACATTTTCCTAATATGAGACCCACGTTATATATGTTTTCCAATGTTACATATAACACATAAAGTGGTCCCAAGAATTTTAAGTACTCATTCCTTGAGAAATTGAATTGTAACAATTTTTTTAGAAATTTTTATCTTTCATTTTGTCTCTTGGTCTATTCATATCATGCAACTTCATGTTTCAATCAGATTTTGTTGATGTTTGTAGCTTCATTCAGATAGTAAAGGAGACTATGTTTACATTACATGAGAAATAATCTATTATACACACATTAATATATATAATTATCGATGATTTTATTATAATATATATTAATCCATATATATAATTAAGGATAGTAGAGTTCTTATAATATTAATATAGTAAATCAAATTGATTAATGACATATTAATTTAGGATACATGCCAATGAAGAGACATGTATCCACTCATGTAGAGACATGTCTATTCATCAACATGTCTCCTCAATATTGTTTTCATATATAATATGATTATGATCAAACAAAAGACAAGTATATAAAGCAATCAATACAAGTCTCATCAATTCAATCTCCAATCAAAACATAGAATCAAATAAAATCTAATAAAATCTTAACATGGTATCGGAGCAAGGTTTCTTAATTAAAGCCTAACATCTTGAAGAAAGATTTGATTAGAATGAAAGAAAACTAGCATTTCAAACCTATGATTTGAGTTTCCACTGTGCTACATGACCTATTCTTTACTCATCTAGAGTCACTAATCGTGTGGTGCTATGTCCATGTTTTGTGCAAAGTGTTGGATTTTTTTGTGTCCCACATTCCTGATAAAAGTAAGCCATGTAATAGAGATGCTTATTGGATCTTGGGTCCCAGAGAGAGGGATGTATCCTCTTCTAATTTAGAGTCTTACTATTGTATTGATGGGTGAGTCATGTGAGCAGGTTGCTTACATGTGTTTTGGTATTCTACTGGTAATGCCCTACATGATGGGTAGGATGAATCACCATATGCACCTTACAATAAATGACACTTTGATTGGTTGTAGATGTGGTGTGTTTGAAGACTACAAATGGGATCAATTCCACCAGGTGGACTTGCATTTGTTAAAGTTATTGGTAGGTGATGATCTTAAAATAACTTGATCTTCTATCATGATAGACATCTTATGATGGCTAAAATCGATCATGATAGATGATATCTTGCATGGTGGATTGAGTTCATTAAACAAACCATGATCTTCTATTGTGATAGACATCTTATGATGGCTGAAACAATTCATGATAAATGATATGTATGTTCCTATGGTAAGTGCACATTACCTATGGGAATATGTTGAGTACTTGGTGGACATCATGAGACTTGATGTTGGTAGGCCATTACTTTGAGTACTTAATGAATATCATGAGACTTGATATTCTATGGCCAATGCTCTCAATATCATGAGATGATATTTCTTATGAATCTATGAGTTATGGTGAATATCACGAGACTTAATATTCTTGGTCAGACCATATCTCTGATATCATATTGAGGTGATATCTAAAATACTTTTCGTTATGGTGAATATCATGTGACTTGATATTCATGCTCATACCATGATGAGGTGATATCTTCTCTATTCAAAAATTAATCGACTTATTGGAACTAACATTTTGATTTTTATCTTCCCTAGCTAAGAGGGAGTGTTGATGTTTGTAGCTTCATTCAAATAAATGAGACTATGTTTACATTGTGAGAAATAATCTATTATAAACACATTAATATATATATAATAATTGATGATATTATTATTATATATATTAATCCATATATAATTAAGGATAGTAGAGTTCTCATAATATTAATATAGTAAATCAAATTGATTAACAATCGATTAATTAAGGAGAAATGTTGATGAAGAGATGTGTCTCCACTCACGTAGAGACATGTTTATTCATCAATGTGTCTCCTCAATATTGTTTTCATATATAATCTGATTCTCATCAAACAAAAAACAAGTATATACATCAATCAATCCAAGTCTCATCATTTCAATCTACAATCCAAACATAGAATCAAATACAATCTAATCAAATCTTAACATATTTAATTTATTTAATAAACAAATTTAAATTAAAATATATTTCATTATTACAAAATTAAATTTAACTTAGACTATTTAATTATTTATTACATTCAATTTGATATATAAACTTTAAAATAAATTGATACATGAAATAAATTATCTATTTATTTTAAATTAGGATTGATCAAAACTTGAGCCTTTTTTGGATTGAGACAATCAACCAAAAAGTGAAACTATGGTGAAAAAAAACAAAAAGAACTTCCACTTACTAGAATAGAGAATTTATCTCTCTTTTTCACATTACTTCTATGGAGTGTAAAAATTAAAATCCTAGAATGGATAGTCCAAACCTTATACTCACAACAACAATAACAGAGAAAATGCTCAAATAGAATTTTATTCAACATTCCCGGTTGTAAGGCCTTCTAGGTTACGACCAAATACAAAAAATTACAACGTTAATTATGTAAGATCTCACAAGATCCAAGTCCAAGCTAGCCAGATATGTAAAAAAATGCTACATCAACTGGTAGAATCCCTAATAAAGTCTAAACATGTGCTCACAAGAAACCAAGCAATCTTCTTGTCTTCCAATCCCACACTAGCTACTAGCCTTTCTCAACATCATTCCTCTTTGCTACTTCATAGTAAATGATACCCTACAACCTACCCAAACCTTTCTTAAATACACTTCTTCAACCACAAGTCAGCTGGAAGAAAGAAATAACTCCAATCCCAACTCATCTCCTAAACAAATAAATATTAAATGCAATACAAGTCAGCTCTCAAATAGCCTTACAATTAATTAATTCTCCATGCCAGGCTCTATATCCACACAAGAGAATACAAAATAAGCTACCCACATTAAATACATCAAGTTGGCCATCAAATCCACAAGAACTCCAGTCGTTAAGCTAAACTACCGAGCATTAGCAAAAACAACCAAGAAAGCTAGGCATCACCAAGCAAGCATGTCGACCAAGCACCATAAGCATCGCTGAGAAAAGGTTCTTTTGAGAACTAGAAGTTATACAAGTTCCTTCAGTGACTGAGCCCTTCAGCTACTAAGCCCCTTGATTAATACTTCAATTGAGAAATACTCTACAACTGAGCCCCTTAGTCAACACTGTAACCAAGCAACACAGAGACCAAAACACTCCAACATGCAGGGTAGACAACTACCCTAGGATGCTCCTTCATCAGACACCACAAGTGCAAAAAGATGTTCTCAAAGGTTGGAATAACATCTTCCTGATTCAATACATAAATCCCAAACTAGTTCTTCACATACATGTCTTCCAAGTATTCAATTTGCATACTCTTCCACTTCTATTTTTTTTGTCATTTCAATTCTTTCTTCGAAAATCCACAAGACTATTCTCTATACTGATCTCCAATCCTTTCAGGATCTTTCAAATCAACTTGGTTCCCAAAGCTCAAGTTCCTCCTACCGAGTGTTGTATCCATCAAAGGAATCAAGGAAAACTTCATGCCACCCTTCTCAATAGTAAACACATTCTTGACACAATCATGCACAACCCTGCAATCATACTACCAAGGTCTATCGAGAAATATGTTACAACTACTCATGTCCACAATATCACACAATACTTGATCCTTATACTGGAAAATCTAAAAATCAACAAGACATTTCTCCCTCACTTCCAAAGCATGAACATCTTTCAACCAACCAATTCTATAAGGACAAGGATGGATCACTCTATTCAAACCAAGTTTCTAAACCATCTCCTCAGCTACAAGGTTATCAGTACTACCACTATCCATAATCATATTACAGATTTTACCTCACGACTTGCAATTTCCATAGGGTCTAATCTTCTCAGAGGCATCTTCAAGATCTTCGTAAACCTAAGGCAACAAATCACCAATCCAATGTCTTGGTGCAAACTTCCTCAACTCGGCAATCTATCCATACACTCAAGAACTTCAAGCTCTGATACCACCTAACATAGTAAAAAAAGGAATATCCTAGAATGGATAGTCCAAACCTTACACTCACAACAACAACAACAAAGAAAATCCTCAAATAGAATTTTATTCAACATGCCCAGCTATAAGGCCTTCTGAGTTACAACCAAATACAAACAATTAAAATAGTAATTCTGCAAGACCTCACAAGATCCAACTCCAAGATAGTCAGATCTATAACAATAGGCTACAACAACTGGTAGAAACCCCAAGAAATTCTAAACTTGTGCTCGCAAGCAACTAAGCAATATTCTTGTCTTCCAAGCCCACACTAGCTACTAGCCCTACTCAACATCATTCATCTTCCCTAATCCATGTTGAATGATGCCCCTACAATCTACCCAAACCTTTCTTATATACACTTCTTCAGCCTCAACTCAGAAATCTATCCATACACTCAAGAACTTCAAGCTCTGATACCACCTAACATAGTACAAAAAGGAAAATCCCAGAATGGATAGTCCAAACCTTACACTCACAACAACAACAACAAAGAAAATCCTCAAATAGAATTTAATTCAACATGTCTAGCTATAAGGCCTTCCGTGTTACATCCAAATACAAACAATTAAAATAGTAATTCTGCAAGACCTCACAATATCCAACTCCAAGATAGTCAAATCTGTAACAATAGGCTACAACAACTGGTAGAAACCCCAAGAAAGTGTAAACTTGTACTCGCAAGCAACCAAGCAATATTCTTGTCTTTCAAGCCCACACTAGCTACTAGCCCTACTCAACATCATTCCTCTTCCCTACTCCATGCTGAATGATGCCCCTACAACCTACCCAAACCTTTCTTAAATACACTTCTTTAGCCACAAGTCAGCTGGAAGAAACAAATAACTCCAAGCCCAAGTCGGCTCCTAAATAAACAAATATTAAATGCAGTACAAGTCATCTCTCAAATAGCCTTACAATTAATTAATTCTCCATTTCAGCCTCTAGATCCACATAGGAGAATACAACATAAGCTACCCACATTAAATACATCAAGTTGGCCCATCAAATACACAAGAACTCTAGTCAGTAAGACAAAATACCGAGCATCAGCAAAAACAACTGAGCAAGCTAGGCATCGCTGATCAAGCACGCCGAATGAGCACCACAAGCATTGTCAAGCACAAGTTCTATCAAGCACCAGAAGTTTACTGAGTTCCTTCAGTGACCAAGCCCTTCAATTACTGAGTCCCTCGGTTAATACTACAACCAAGAAATACTCTACGACTGAGCCCCTCGGTCAACACTGTAACCAAGCAACACAAGGACCAAAAAACTCCAACATGTAGGATAGCCAAATACAATAGGATGCTCGTGCATCAGGACTTCCTTCATTTCTGTGTGGAGAGTATACCAAGCCCTTGGCCAAACTTTGATCTAAGGGGCACAGTGGGATTTAGTGGGAATGAATCATGAAGAGGCAGCTTGTGGATGAGATGAACTACGTGGGGAGGGTCACCACTAGTTGCGAGTATCAAAGAGAACATGGCAGAATACACGAATATTAGTGATCTTCAACATGGAGACTTAAGAAAATGCGATATCATCTACACAATGAATGTTATGAATTACACATGATCACTAGTAGACAGAGATCGAAGGAAAGATTTGTCACCTTGGATATGTTGTTAGTAATGACATAACAATGCCGAGTCCTTTACAACGAATGGGGGATAAGAATATGGTGGTTGACTATCGATTGTTAAAATAGATACAATCAACATTGAAAATATTTTTTGAATTGTTGGATTTGCACTCTCTTTGGAGAAACTTGTATCAAGGATGTTGATGCACAAATAAGTATTTATTATTCTTGAGTATTACTTTATCTACTCAGTCTAGTCTCTCTCTTATTTATATTTATATACATACTATAATAGATATTTTCCTTTATCTTTTTCGAGGATGCTCTTGCACAAAAAGAAGATCGATATCAGATTTAGAGGGAGTCTGACTCTTCTGAGGTAACTTTGGATGAGGAGCTTAGAAAATTTAAATCAGAGGGAATCTGACAAAGTTATCTTAAGAAATCTTGGATGAAAAAGATCAATAGATTGATATCTTCTCAATGAGTTCTTCTTTGTGATAAAAGTTCTAGGTGAAATCCCTTGTTTCCACCCTTTGTGCTGAGGCATGGTGGATGTCATGTTTTTTAATGGGCTTTCCCCCTATGTACATCATGAGGAAGTGATGACTTCCAAAATATTATCACTTGTATTTGTTAAAGTTATTGGAAGGTGACGATCTTACAATAACTTGATCTTCTATCATGATAGACATCTTATGATGGCTGAAACAGATCATGATAGATGATATCTTGCATGGTGGATTGAGTTCCTTAAACAGGCCACGATCTTCTATTGTGATAGACATCTTATGATGGCTGAAACATATCATGATAGATGATATGTATGTTCCTATGGTAAGTGCACATTACCTATGGGCATTTGTTGAGTACTTGGTGGACATCATGAGACTTGATGTTGGTAGGCCATTACTCTGAGTACTTGGTGAATATCATGAGACTTGATATTCTATGGCCAATGCTCTCAATATCATAAGATGATATTTCTTATAAATCTATGAGTTATGATGAATATTATGAGACTTTATATTGGTGGTCAGACCATATCTCTGATATCATATTGAGGTGATATCTAAAATACATTTTGTTATGGTGAATATCATGTGACTTGATATTCATGCTCATACCACGATGAGGTGATATCTTTTCTATTCCAAAATTAATCGACTTATTGGAACTAACATTTTGATTTTTATCTTCCCTAGCTAAGAGAGAGTGTTGATGTTTGTAGCTTCGTTTAGATAAATGAGACTATGTTTACATTGTGAGAAATAATCTATTATACACATTAATATATATAATAATTGATGATATTATTATTATATATATTAATCCATATATAATTAAGGATAGTAGAGTTCTCATAATATTAATATAGTAAATCAAATTGATTAACAACTGATTAATTAAGGAGACATGTCGATGAAGAGATGTGTCATCTCCTCAGTCATTCATTAACAAAAGTAAACTGAGCTTGACGTTTAAAACCAATCAATCATCTCCCCAGTCATTCATTAAGAAGACTAAAACAAAGCAAATGGTGGATCTTCAAACACGCTCCCACCTTGTGGGGTTAGAATATCAATTTTATTAGATTGTTTTCACACCTCTTCAAGTCGTTTACATGGAAATTTTATAGAATTCCCAACTCTGTACTTTTCTTTTTCATTTGACTATGACTAGAAGATTCCGTGTTTCTATTGATGTACAGTTTATCTTAATGACTTGACTATGACTCTTGAAATTGCTTTACTTAGTGTATTGATTTATACAAGTTTGTTCTATTTCTTACTTGGCAATGTTCACATTGATTTTAGAGTACTTATTTTATGATCAATATTATGCTTAGTCTTTTCAGATTAATAATAATAAAAAGTAAGTAGTTAAGTTTATGTCAACTTTATTTGTTTTTATTAAATTAGTAGAAAAAGGATTCTGATTTTATTACATAGATAATAGCATGTACTAAGAAACAATCATTTAAAGAAGAGTAAGTATTGAATTTAGAACAACAAATTCTTAAAGTTGAATAATAGAGATCCTTCAATCCTACTAAAGCTATAAGCCTTTCTAAATGATTTAAACCCTAACCTTATTTAATTTATTTGTTATTGTGAGCAAGGCTTTCGAGGGTACCTGTTATCTGCTTTAAAAGGCTCAAATCAATCAAACGTTAAGAGTTTAATCTAGCATACAATTAAAACAATAACAAGGAAACTCTAAGCTAGCCACCTCAGATTGAGCCAAAAATAGGTGCACCCAAGCACTGTTTGATTTGCTCTGATAAGGGGGATGTGGGTGTGCTCTCTAAGAACTTGGAGCATGCTCTAAATGCATTTAAGATGATTTGAAGCTCATGAAAACCCCAAAATGAGACAAAAACAGGTATAGAACACCTGATTTGCCCCTAAGGCTTCAAGAGGCTCAAGAATGCTCTAATGGAGATTCAATGCAAATATGATTATGCTAAGATTGATTTTAGACCAAATTAGAGATGTGATATGATGCTATGCTATGAAAAAAAATAAGAAGAACTAGTTTAATCCATTATTTGCTAAGCTATGATGAACTAAAATGCTAAAAAGTGAGCTAATTAGAATGATTTGCTAAGATCTAACATGAAAATGGCATTATAACAATGCATGAGAATGAAAGTAAGCTAATTGATTTTGCTCTTGAAAGGAGGGGTATTTATAGGATTTGGGAAGGAAGAATGAGTGGCTAGGATTGAAATCCTTAAGAGAGGCCAAGATTCACTCAAAGGGGAGCACATGGATTGTGCTAGTTTAGGGATCACCTCCTTGTGACAAGTGTCACAAGGGCATTGGGTTGAAAGATGGGAGGAATGTGTACAATTTGGGAAATGTGCCTAAGGTCAAAGGATGTAAGAAAGGGGTGAGGGGCTTCTTAAATGCACCATAAGTACATGTAAGAGGGATAAGGAGGCCTTAAATGCCTTCAATGCATTTCAAAAAGGGAAGCCCTCTTTGTTGACTTTGGGGTAAGCTTAAGAGTTGGCTAAGCTTGTTTAGGGAATGTGACAAGGTTAGGGGAGGAATTAGGATTAGGATTAGGATAATCTTAGGATTAGGATGGGTGAAGAGGTTGGATTTGAGAAGATTCTAGAAGAATCTAGAGTTCTCCTTGGTTTTATGGAATAAAAGTTTATTCATTCCAAAAGCTTAAGTTTTGGGAATATTTATTGAAATATTTTCAATAAATATGAAATTTAAATATTTAATCTTAATTAAATATTTAGCCTTGGGATTAGGGTTAGAAAAGATGGGATTAGCCTTTTAATCAAGATTAAGAAGGAATTAGAAGATTTTGGAAGAGGTTAGTGGTCTAAAGGAAATTGGCCAAGTTTTGGGCAAAAAATAAATAAATAATTTATTTTGAGATTTTTGGTCAATTTATTAATTAAAATAATTAATAAATAAGGAGATAATGTTTAAATAAGATTTAAACATTTTTGGGAGGGATTCCTTAATTAAATGTTTTTAATTAAGATAAAGGGATTTAATGACATAAAAATAAATTAATTAATTAAATAAATAATTTAATTAATAAATGATGATGTCATCAGGGATTTTTCAGAAAATAAAAATAATTTTATTTTCTAAAGGATTTTTAGGTGTCTACAGTTATTATCTTGAAATCATAATTTTTTTTTTATCAATATTATACTTATCTTTTTAAATAAATAATAGAAGGTAAGTAGTAGTATTCTCCATTGATAAAATTGAGACAATAGCGGAGAAACCATGAAACATATAGGATCTAACTTGAAATAGTTCTAGTATAATCTCATTCATACATAAAAATAGAAAATAATTGACCTATTTTAAAATGGAAAAATAATTTTGACTATTGAATTCGATTATGTTAAGAAATGTCTTTGTCAACCCATACCTAGATTTGTATAAATACATTTGAGATCAACAAAGAATTAATGTGACTTAAAAAATATTATCGACAAAATCATGAAAATTACATTTCTACTTTTCCATGTACAATTAACAATGTTCATTCCAAAAGCATACTACTTTGGGTGAAGTCAAGGAAAAACATAGCACCATTTCATAGATGAATATTGTGTCAACTAAAGGGATTTTAAAAGGATTGGAGAAATCATGCATCCACACTGACAAAAATGATCTAGATCAAATTTGCACTTATGGCACCAAATAATCCTTCATCTTTGTTTTTGTTTTTAAATGGGCCTATTTGTTTACCCTTCTCCTAGTTGTTGTGTGCCAACTCTACATGGAAAGTTGTATACAAGAGATACTCAATCATTCAAAATACCTAAAGACCAAGTGAAAGAGAAATTCTTACACACATCATAGACAAAAAATAAATAAATTATCTAATAATATCAAAACTACATCAACATTGTTAGTCATGATACAACATGATTTTTATTTTCCTTGATCTTGTTCAAAGTTGTTGAATTGGCATCCTCACAAGGATTTGACATAAAGAGGAATTGTCCCTATCAAGCATGCAAATCAAATCTTAATGTGAAGTTAACCAAGAAAGTTAAGGTGAGATGAAAGTGACCTTCTCTAATTAAGAAAAAAATAGATTCAACTTGATTTGATTCTAATATTGTGGGCTCATTTCTACAATCATTGAGAAAACTTCACAATCATACAAATGATCTTAAATAGAAAATATAAGTTTTATGGATTTTGATAGATCTATTTGACAATCTCTATTTTTTAACAATATTAACAAATCACTTTGGAACAACTCATAAAATCGTATTCCACATTAAACCAATAGTTAAATAGTTATATTCATAACTCAAATTTTTAAATATTAAATTCAATACCTTGTCTTTCCCAACTCTTATTCTTAAAATATTTGACATTGATGAAAATTAATCAATTAAATCTTTATAACCTTGTGTAATGTGGTAATTCATTCTCATATTAAAAGGTAACTTGATTGCATTAAATCTGTCAATTTATTTATTTAAATATATTGATTTACAAAATAAAATATAATAATTAATTAACAACGCGACAAACAATATCTACATTCATAGCTCCCCAAAAAATAATTAGAAGGCTCAATTCAATTTTCACAACGTAATGCCAATGCAGTATTGTACTATAATAACATTTAGAAATCTGATCATTTTAAGTTAAAAAGAACCTTACAACTAGTCAGTAATGAGGTACCTTAAGGTTATGGCTGTAGAGATTTTGATCTAGAGTCTTAAATCTTGATGTCAAATTTTATTTACTAGCAATCAACAATGAATTACAATAAGGTTATGGTGATATGAAGTCTTAAACCTCAGACATTGAAATTTCTTAAACTTGAATTAAGAACATAATCTTGAGAAAGATGCTCAATGAATTAGAGGAATTAAAGTACTTAGTTTCAGGCAAAGTTTGGTCACCAATTTCCATTTTTTAAAATTTTGATATGATTAATGATCATTTCATGGTGTTTTCTACAAGATGACATGAATACTTTAAAAATGCCAGTCCACAATATTAACTAGTAAAGACTATTCAATATGAATATAAGGGTAAGAGTTTGGAGTTGGGGGACAATTCCGCAGAAGTCTTGTAGAAATGAGAGATGTCGCTCGAAACGAGTGCCTGTTTTCAAAAAATGGGCACCCGTTTTAGGTTCGGGCACCCGATCCTAAATTCAAAAAATGGGTGCCCATTTTTTAATTCAAAAAACGGGTGCTCGTTTCAATTTTTTTTTTTTTTTTTATAGAATTAAAAATACATTTTAACACTTTGTTTTTTTTAAAATAAAAACGGGTGCTCATTTTTTGAATTCAAATATCGGGTGCCCATTTCTTAAGACATGAGTAGGAAGCACACATCCGCCTCAAATTTCATTTCAAAGTTAGTTTGGTTTAGGCTTGGTAGAACCAAGCCTATGCCTTGACCTCCAAGAATTTGGTTAAGGCACTGGAATGCCAGATTTCTACCTTTCCATAATTTTTTGAGGGCCTTCCCAATCGTATCATTTTATGGAAAACAAACTCATTAGAGTTCTCACTGTCCTAATTTTAAAAATGTAAATTTCATAGTGATGTGATTATTTTTACTATTTTTGCATTATTTATTAGTTAAAAGTGGTACCTAAATGTAAAATAGCGAGGTTCACTAAAACGTTAATAACTTTTTTATTTTTAGGTTTTTTGGAAAATAAATTATATGAGACCAATCTAGATACAATTCTTTTGAAGATAAAAAAAAAAAGAATTTTGGAAAAATATGAAATTCTCATCAAATTATGGTGTTTGTACACCAGAGGTTTTGAAAACGTATTTTATAGTCAATTAAGAATTAATAAAAAAATATATATTCAATAAAAAAAAAAGGAAAAATATTCTGACCAATATTTGGTGTCTTAGGTATATTTCTCCAGAAGGATTTGCAAAAATTCATTTATTTAAGTCAAAATATGGTGTTCGTACAGGGCTATGGTATGGTCTTAAAATAGGCATTTTGAAAACATGGTTTTTAAACATTCCTACTAAAAAGTAATTTATACCATGTGGGCATTTAAATAAATTACATATTTGAAAAGTAGACTCTAAGAGCTACATTTTCTATTACTAAATTTTTTTGAGATTCAATCTCTAAGTGTCTCAAATTTAGACATCAATTAACAGGAAATTTTAAAAAAAGGGAAAACACTTCCACTTTTTGCCCAAAAGTGGGACTCAACTTCTTGCAGCCACCCATAATTCGCATCGTTATCATACTAAAAAGACAAAAAACTTCATAATAAGCACAAGGTATTCCATTTCAAATGTCAGAAAAGAATAAATTGAAAGAACCTTCCTTTAGAAGATGCTTGATAGTGTACAATCTCTCACTACATTCTAAGATTAAATGTTGTATTAGATATTGAATTCAATAGAAGCAATGCATACCTTCCACTTGAAATAATCTGATAATAGTGTTCTAAATAGTCAAGGGCTTATGTGATAATAGTTGAAATAGGTGAGGCTTGACCCTTTGGTGAAATGGTGGGGATTTTTTCCTATAGTGTCAACACCCAAGGTTCAAATCTCCATAGGGTCACTCTCTATTATGTTAACAATCAAGAGCCTTTACTTGACCCTTGGTGAAATAGTGAGGCTTCTTTCTAGTAGAGCTTACAACTAAAGCTCAACAATTTTGGGCTTGACCCTTTGGTGAAATGGTGACCTAGCTTATTTCTTGTAGTGGAAAAAGATAAGTTTCAAATCCCTACGAGGTCACTCTCTACCCCTTCAACAATTAAGATCCTTTACCTTGACCCTTGGTGAAATAGTTGGGCTTCTTACTTGTAGAGCTTACAACCAAGGTTCAACAATTTTACAACCAAGGTTGATATTTCCATGAGGTCTCTATCTACCATGTCAAAAATTGGGAGTCTTTACCTTGACCGTTGGTGAAACAGTGGAGATTCTTGCTTGTAGAGTTTACAACCAAGGTTCAATAATTTTTTGGGATTGACGATTTGGTGAAATGGTGGGGCTTCCTTCCTGTAATATAGACAACCAAGGGTCAAATCCTCATGGGTTTTCTCTCTACCATGTCAATAATTGAGATCTTTTACTTTGACCCTTGGTGAAATAGTGGGGCTTCTTTCCTGTAGATATTGCAGCTAAGGTTAAATAATTTAGTGTTGGATATAGGTGTGGAAAGGTAAATACTAAGAGAGGAGGGATGAATCAGTACTTCAAATCTCTTTTAAAATTTTCTAAACTATCATTCATTTAATGATTACTTAACCTTTGCATGCATTACATGAAAATAAATAAACATAAGATAAACATCACATAACACAATAATTTTGGTATTACAAAAATCCTTGTTAGAGGATAAAAACTACAGTGGAGATGATACCCACAACTCTTCACTACTCGAGGAATAAAGTTTCTTGGTTAGAGCTAAAATCCTTAGCTATTTCTGATAGCTTACCCTATTAAAGGTATTAATCTAGTTAATATTTCTAAGACTACTAAGTCTCCTCTATTAATACATTTTACAACTCTAATCTAAAAATTGTACCCTGTTAAAGGATTTATACATATAAGATCTATTAAGATCTACTTGGTTGAGAGACTTATACAATTCTAATTAACTTTTCATCAGTAACAACAAAATTTATGTCCAATTTGTATCAAAAAATAATTATCAGACTCTATGTGCTCATCAATCCATTACCTCATACTATGTATCCATCATACTAACTAATTCAATACTCTGTAGCTTTATTCTGAATCTCTTCCTCAATAATATGATACTCGATAGCTACTGTGTTTATTCCCTTGTTTCTCTAATTTGCAATATCCAATTTCTATTTATACATGCAAATACTACCATTCCATTGATCTTCTTATATACAATTTCTTGAAGCGGTGCTAGAAGTTATAGAATCTTCATCCAAGTGCTGCTAGCATTGGGTATACTTCAAATGCATATCCATCCTTAATTATCATTGGTTGAAATCACCTTGTAATCATTTATCATCATTTGATTTCAATCTCCAATGTTCTATTATTTGATCTCCTCGAGATTTATAAACTATTTTCTAATCGGTGTCCAGGTTCAATGTACTTAGATTTCATCTGGTGTTAGACTGCTCCTCTCGATAATACATTTTCTTGATCTTGGTAACTAAGTTCTCTTCTTGGTTAGGTGCTTGGTAGAACATGGTTATATGTGCTTGATTCTGTTGATTCTTCAAAATGGACTTTATGCTCATAAAAAGTCAATACACCCATAGACAGATTTTAAGGAAAAGTTAATTCTAAATGTGAATATCTAGGATGACTGGACCAACTATAGGGACAAGACTGTGCTCTAGACTTTTGGCTCTGCAAAACCAAGAATGGTGCTCCTAATCCAACAAAATAAACTTAACTTCTACAATCTCAGATTGGATTTAATATAATAGATAAATGGTAAGAAAATACTAAATGATAACTAGTCACTTATTGATTCTCCATTACCATTTGGTAGGACACAACTTGCAAGTCACAATACCTCAAATATCTTCTAATAATTGTATATCAATGATATAAATACAACTAAATTCTATTAGGCAACCATTATTGCAAAATAAACTCATTTCTGGCAAGTGCCTTATCCATTGGGCTATACTTTGCTGCAAAGTAAAGAATATAGAAACTAATCAAAGTTATTGATTCAAGATCCCTTTATATCACCACCTTATGATGCTATTGATCAAAATATCTATGAACTTACCCTACATATAGGAATCCTTATGCAAACCCCAAAAATATATGGTCTATCCAAAGCTTTTTAATTTGATCCTGGATCAAAGCAAAGGAATAACAACACATACACAAAAGGACTCTATGCAATGAATTCCAAGATTCATAACTCAAAGGAATCATACACAAGGAGAGATGTAAACCTTGGATTTTTGTATTCAAATTTACTGAATCATGTTTATGTATACACCATGCTTTAAACTATGCACCACTTCAATAATGGCTAAAAATCAAACAATTTTCTATTTCTCATAAAAATTGACTTGATACAATCTTCTTATACCCTAGACTCAGAACTTGTAAGCAAAAAGAATTCAAGTTTTGGTCCTTCTAAATGGTCTTGGAAATTCTTTTATAGAATAAGGATTGCAAACAAGCTATGAATCACTTAGGAAAAGATAAAATATTACACAAATAAGAAAAAAGACATAAAGTACACAAAGACTGCATTATGTTGCACTTAAAAAAAGTGTACACTGATTTGAGCACCAAGTCTTTTGCAATAGCTTCCAAAAATAGTTATAACTTTTCCAAGTGTTGCATTTGTACTTGTGCCTCCATACAAAAGTCTCCCTGTAGCTTGCTTTGTTTAAGGAGTTGGGGAGGTTCCACCTATTGTGATCTTAGTGGGTGCTTGTTCTTTTTTTTTGTTCTGAGGAGTATGCATCTTCCCAAGATTTGTAAACCTCTTCACTAGGCCAAGGAAATGCAACAACCTTATCTCTCTTCTGTGCAAGAACATCCCAATCACCCACTAAACTTCCTTATTTAGGGATCCAAAGTGTACCTTCGCATCCTCCAAAACTTCAATTATAACCGTCCTAGAACAAAAAAGAATATGATTTGGTTTATTGTTACTTCTAGTTCACCAACTTCAATCCCATTGGAAAAAAAACCCTAGCAAAATTTCAAAAATTTAAAATATAACGGTTATCACCTAGGTTTAATACACAATCGTTGATCTCTTATCTTTTTCGAGCACATCGTGTGGCTCACAAAATTCAAAAAAATACTCAACTTGGCTTTTAAAAATGACCGGCCGCATCATCATCCTCAAAAATCAATCAGGAATGAAAAAATTGACAACACCCATCACTGAGGACCCACTCTCTTTATAATTCTCATTGGACAGCTGGTGCAAACCCATGACTATTAACATTCATTCATCTTTTCATAGCAGTAATATGCCAGCCATATGATCTAATTGCACTTACTCTGACTCCAACCTTTATCCCCACTAACATTACCCTTGCCAACTGCAAGATTAGATGAAAGTCATGATCCTAGGATCAATATCCATCCTGCACCTTCTCTTTAAGGCTTTACACCTATCATTGATCTTCCCCTAAATCTGTCAGTCGTTTAACTCTTTATAAACCTATAAACCCACCTGACATGATCTTTACTTATTGGAGCATCTAATGGTCAGTGTGATCGTGAGATCACTATCAACTAAGCATGTTCTCATTAAGGCTTTATACCCATCATCTAATCAGTATAGACCTGCAATGCCTTTACCATTTTTGCCAAGTCACAAACACCTCTTACTAACTGTTACTTTTCCCAACAAACTAGCAACTAACTATTTACCTTAGCATTTTCTTTCTATCTTTAAGTTGCTCAGTGTTTCTCTTAACTCGGGCTTCATATAGAGATTGAGTGACCAAGACATATCTCATAATCTCTAAATCTACCTTTTAACCATGGTTACATTAGGAGACTTGGAGATAACACTTATCTCTAAGTTGTTGGATCTTTGACTTAACCCTGAGCAACTTCTTGAGATTAAATGCCAGTCCTTGATCTTTCTCATCATCTAAAATCGTCACCCAATCTCCAAATATTTTGACACTTAACTGTTACTTTTCAAGAATGGGAGATCACCATCCTCTCATTTACCTTGAAACCTTGGTCGCCAGATCTCCAAATACTTTGTTACATAGCCATTTCCAAATGAGATGTAGAGAAAACCTCATTTTCCAAGTTGCTAGATCTTATGGACTTAACATCAAACTTCATGAGATTCGGAGATGACCGCTATAGTTTAAGTCATTTACTTATTGCTAAATCTTGAAACAAACATATGGTTTTGTATTGCCTACTGACTAGGCTCGAAAAGACCTAACACTACTGTCAAATTTTTCTCTTCTTGCATCTGTCAGACTTAGCACTACATACAGACTGAGCCCGAAAGACATATCACTTTTAAAACATTAGGACTTAGGAAAAATAAGAGGCATTGTTGAGTTTTTATAATTATAAAGACTTGGCCCTGCCCAACGATAACTTAAGACATGTGCTGAAAAGAATAAATTAAGTGGTAAAAAAAGTAATGATGAATTAGATGGATAAATGAAAGATCTAGGGTTTCTTCACAGAGAAAAAAGCCCTTAGGGTTATTTAATAAGCTTTTCAACTAGGGCTTTAAAGAACACAAGAATATTTCTTTGCAAACTAAGGATAGGGCTAAAAACTTAAAGGAATCCATTAAACAGACAATAAACTCCTCTGCTAATCTATCATATTTCAAAAATATAGAGTTTATTTATTGGAGAATTTTGCAAGGCTAATAGTGGCTTTAACTGGGGATGTATGCTTCTTGTAGACATGATAAGGATTCATAAACTCTAGGATAAGGATAATGTATGCTTCTCCACTATAATTCACCTCTAGAGATCACATATTTTACAACGTGAAGTTTGACAGTCTGCTTTTTGTTGCCATCCATCTCAAGAGGAAGAACCATCTTCTGTAGGTATCCAACTATATCCCTATAACAATCACAACAATCTAGATCACATATATATGGCCTCTATTCTTCTTCAAGAAAATTTATATGATTAGAATTTAAATTTCTTTGGTCCACGAGTTTGGCTAATCATAATCCTCTGACTAGTTTTGTAATTTGGATATCAATGTTGAATTCCTGGATCCCATTGATCCATCTACACCTTCTTCCTGAAACTTCCTATTGCACCAAAATATCCTTTACATCAGCACTAGGCACATATGCAACTATAGTTTCTCCAACTAGGTAACACCTAAAAGTTTTAATAGCCTTAACCAGTGCATAAGCCTATTTTTCATTTATATCATATTTCAACTCCACTGCTTGCAAGGATTTACTGAAAAAGGATATAGGCTACTCAAAACCTTCTGAGTTCTTTTGCAATAATATTGCAACAATGGTATGAAAAGAAGAAAAAGTGAAGATTTGGAGGGGATTACCATAATCTAGTGTCCTCAACACAGGTGCATCCTTAATTGTTTTCTTAATTTCATAGAAAGCCCTTCTAGCTTCTTTATTCCATTCCTCCTTTGCACCCTTTTTCAACATTCTAGAGATCGGGACACTAATCTCACAAAAAAATTTGACGAACCTCCTAACAAAGTTTACTTGACCAAAAAAAATTGAATCCCCTTACCATTTCTTGGTAGTGGCACTTTATCAATTGCAATCACCCCTTCAGGGTCAATTCTGACTCCATCTTTGGACACAATGTGTCCTAAGAGCTTACCTTCTATCACCCCAAATGCACATTTCTTTGGGTTAAGAGAGACTCCATACTCTAAATCTCTTGCAAAAATTTTCTCAAGATGGCCATAATGTTGATCCTCCTTTCATGAATAACCTAGGAGATCATCTTGATATACCACAACAAAATTATTTATGAAATCTGCAAATGCTACATCCAAGGCTCTTTGAAAATTTTCCATAGCATTAGTCAAACCAAAAGGCATCCTAACATATACATATGTGCCCCATGTAGTAGTAAATATAGTCTTGAATTGTTCAGATTCCTTGACAACAACTTGGTTATACCCTGAAAACCCATGCATCATAGACATCAGCTCTAATCTAGTAAATCTATGTAGCATGGATTCCATGTTTGGTAGCCCATAGTTATCTTTTAATGAGTTCACATTCAGATTTCTGAAATCTAAACAGAGCCTAATGTCTCCACTCTTCTTCCTTTCTAGGACCAAGTTGGAAACCCATGTTGAATGTATGATAGGTTTGATGATTCCTACATCCCTCATTTTCTTCAATTCTTCCTACATTTTCGGTGCTAGGGTAGGGTTTAAAGGTCTCAACTTTTGTGTGAAGAATTTTGTATCCTCTTTCAAAGGAATTTCATGTTGAAATAGATCTTCCCTATAGGCCTTTACATCATCATAAGACCATGAAAAAACATGCCTATATTTCCTAAGAAGATCAACCAAGGACTTTCTTATTTCAAGAGTCAATTTTCCCCCAATATACACATTTTTAGGGGCTCCAACTATTCCTAAATTTATTTCTTCCAAACCTTCTGGTTTACTTACCATTTTTTTTGAAAATGACATGTCACTATTATCAAATGCTCTTTCTAGCAAAACCAGACCCTTTGGAACTTTATTTGATTTTAGTTGTAAGACCTCCTTGCCTAGACTGGTATCCTTATCACCTGAGGTCTCCACATACCCATTGAAATTAATTTCTCTATCTTCAAAATTGGCTACACAATGTAAAAACCTTAAGATGTCCAGATCATCTTCAAAAACTTGCCAATTTTTAATGTTGTCTAGTATAGAAGGTCTAAATTGAACCTCAATTTTGGATATTCCAGCAAATGTAATATCCTATGGCCTTAAAGAAATATTTGCCAATAAATCAGCCATTCCATTCTAGCCCCTGTCCATCCAGTCAATACCAAAAGCATCAATGTTTTCTATCTCATCCCAAACAAATTTTTTGTATTGCTTCAATATTTTATTCTTTGATGCATATTTCAATCTTATCTAAGATATAACTAGTTTTGAATCTCCAATTACTGTGAGGTTTCTAGTTTTATGTCTTGATACTAACCTCAGTATTATTAATAAAGCCTCATACTCTATAGTATTGTTTGTACAAGAAAATATTAAAGTGAATGAAAACTTAAATGTTCTTCTAGTAGGAGCAATCAACATCACTCCTGCACCAGCTCCCTCTTTAGAGATTTCACCATCAAAATACATGGTCCATAGACCATCCTGGTTTGCAATATTATTTTCATCTTCAGATAAAAGAAAAGGTTCATTTTCTCCTTCATTTCCCATGTTTTGTACTTGGAAGGAATTTATATTAGTATCCAAGAAACATTTCATGTTTTCATCTTTGGTCTCCTCCTCAATCATATGGGGAGTTCTCACTTCTCTATATACTCTGACATTTTCACCAGCAATTTTGAAAGTTCAAAAGATAAATCACATTGAATATTGCCTCACATTTCCACACTCTATTTTCTTAATAGCAACATTCCATACTAGGGAGGGATATTAACAACTAAGACACTCATGGTCAACTATTTGTCTTGATAAGTTGCAAGCTTATATGGAAAGGCCTTAATTGTTCCAATGACCGATACTTCTCTAAAATCCATAGGTTGACATCTCCCATGAGGAGAATCAACCTGAAGTCCCACTGACCTCATGACCTCACCAAGAATAACTGTATTGGATGCTCCAGAATCAATCATGCAATTTTTTAGCATCTTTCCATTTATAACCAGAGTTAAGAAGAAGGGGTCAAAAACTCCCAAAGAAGTATTTACAACATTTGTGTCTAGATAAATATGGGATATTTTTGCAACAATTTCTTCCATGTCTTTCCCCTTATTTTCAGATTTATCTTTTTCCCTCTTGTTGTCTCAGAATTTCCTATTTTTTGAACATTTTTTGAAAGAACACCATTTATCCATGTAAGGGCTTTCTGTTTGTGCTCACCTATTCTCATCATTTCCATTAATGGAACTTGAACTATTATCTGAGATAACAACTAACTCACATCAATAGGTGTATATTTCACATCAGATAAATCTTTCTTACCTTGAACCATACTTTTATCCTTAACCTGCGATGCAAGATTTAGCTTGTCTTCCTTTTGTTTCTTATTTTCAACTTGGGGAATAGGGATACTTGTAACTAGTGTCTTTACTTTTACCTTATATACATTATTCAAACCATTTCTCTTTTCAACCCCTTTTATTTTCATCTTCTTGACACCATTAGCAACTTTATTCTTATCTTGCACTTGCTTAGTGTCTTCATGATTCTTCTTAATAAATATACCTATTGGTCTACCATTTGCATTACCAACTTTCCTATTTCTCAAAACATAGTTAATCCTGGCTTGAGTAACCATATCAGTAGTGATTTGAGATATTTCTTCATCAGAAGGTCTTCTTAATACAATAGGCTCTTCACCCTCTTCTGTATTACAAATTATATTTTCAATATCTTCTTGTTCATCAGAAAAGACCTATTGATGATAGACCTCTCTTCTTCTTTAGGAATCATTGACATCCTGATTCTCATCTTCCTCTTCAGAATAAATCTCATCATATAAGTGTGAGAAATTCATAGCAAAACCTTAGTCATTATAAGATTCCCCCTCCTCATCCTCCTGTTGCTCATTTGCAAATACACTCTGAGAGATTGCACAATAGTTAGGATCATGTGGGGATTGGAAAGCCATGGACCAAGGCACATCATTAGTCATGTTAACTAAATTCTTTTGCAAAGAGTTAGGGGTCTTATCATTAGGCTTGTCCTTCCTTTCTAGGATTGTGGGCTTCCCATCCTTCCATTGAGTGTGGTAAGGAAAGTTCTACAACCTAGGTTGCCTATTAAAGTTGTTGAAAGGAGGCTTATCATTTCTTTGAACCATGTTTCTATTTTCACCAAGCTTTAAATATTTTAAAGCATTTAGGATTTTTTTCAAATTATCATCCTCCCTAGGCTTTATATTGGAAGTTTTATCTAATTATTTCTTTCCAAACCTAGGAAGTTTAGGATCTTCTCTTCTATGTAGCTTGTTTGATACCCTCCTATTACTTTTAATATTTACATCACATCTCTAGGCTTCCCTAATGGTTCTAAGATTTTTGTCCCTGAGTAGGTAACCCATTTTTGCATCCAAAAGAATTTAGATATGTTGCTAGACATACCTTCTCATCTAGTCTCATGACTTGGAAAAGTTTATGCATGGCCTTTTGAAATCTCACATTAAACTCAAGGACTTCCTCATTCTGGTTTTTCTTGATATTATTAAATTCATTTAACATGAAACCCTCATTTTTTCTATCACCATATTAGTCCTTGAAACAATTTATAAAATCATCCCATGAGCCAATACAGTCATATGGGAGTCCTCTAAACTAGTCTTTGGCATCTTCAGTTCATGATTGAATAAATAATTTCATAATGAAATCTTCATGTTCAATTTCATACTCATCTATCATATCAATAAATTTCCTTAAATTCTCTTCACATGTAACAACATTATTACTAGTAAACTTTGGAAGTTTTTTTGTAATTTATTTAGGAATCAAATTAGGATAACCATGAATGCCATTAAAAAGAAGTTGTTTGTACCTTTCCACATAAAATGGAATCCTTTGCAATGATCCATCATTTTGAGAAGTGGATTCTTTATTATTTAATGTGTTAGTAGCATTTGTAGCATTCACTAGTGTGATAATGGTAGCTTTCTTAGTAGAATTTCCATAATTAGCACTAGGTACTGAAGTAGAAGTAACAACATTCGGAGGCCCCGAGGATTGCCTGAGAAAGTCAATATTATTTTTCATCTCTAAAGCAGTAGCCTCAAGTTCTTCTTTTTCTAATTATTTAGCCAAAATTTCCTTTTCTCTTTTATCCCTTTCAAGATCATTATCCAATTTGGACAATTGATCTATGGGAACCTTATCACTAATAGGTTCATTTATTAAGATTCCTATTGCAATTTTTTTACCCTTATCCTTAGGTCTTCTAACTTCAACAACTGGATGGATAATAGGTTGTTCATCATTTTTCTTAGGTGCTACAACAACATTTATAGCCTATAGGGTCAACAACTACCTTCTAACTGATCTGATATGATTTGGGTTTGTCTTATCTCAATTTCCTTTTCCTTTTATCTTTCCTTCTTGATGGTAATTTTCTCCTGGATCCTTCTCTCTAAATTAAACACTTCTTCAAAGACATCTTTAGAATCTAGGAGAGTTATTTCAGATTATGAGGTTTCAACATAAATTTTTGTTGTTCATCTCTAGGGTCATGGGGGCTTTTAGAAGGAGAAGTGCCCCAAGTTGGAGGATCATTCCTACCTTCTAAACCCCTACTTTTACTTCTTGATCTTCTATCTCCCCCTTGAGATTCTCTATTTAGAAGCATTCCCTTCTTATGATGTATTCTTGTCTCTCTTTTAGAATGAAGAGAATAATAATCATCATATGCACCTAACCCTAAATCCATAGCCTCCTCATATTTAGAAGCATTCCAGTCTTGGCTAGGATGGATTAAGTCATCTTCATTTGTGTTTTTCTTCTATCTCCATGCCTGCAACATTTCTTTTATCATTCTTATCTCTTCTTGGCTGACGAGCCCTAGAATTACTTGGAAGTTCACCTTCTAATTTATTCTCTAGATGATCATTCCTCCAAGCCTTGGTATTTATTTGACTCATATCTAAAAAGTTTTATAAACAATTTTTATTTTTACTTAGCACTACTACAGAGATTCTCAAAGTCGCCACCCAATACAAGTTAGGAAATATAACACTATCTAACAGATCAAAGCACTTAATACTTCAAAGAATATCTCAAAAATAATGAAAACAAAATACAAATCCTGGCAAGATTTTATTGATGTTTCATAACAAAAGGACTACATAATAATTCTTTGTACTTCAATGGTAACTCATTGGTTTTGACAAATAAGAAGGCTAGGAGTCTAGCTCAATTCATACCTACACTATTTGACAAAAATTTATAACACTAGAGATCTTCAATGTAGATTTATTATGATTATATCATCTTTATTCCCCAACAGAGTCACTATTTTGTTGCTTCTTCAAAATGGACTTAATGCTCATGACACATAGACACATTTTAAGGAAAGGTTAATTCCAAATGTGAATATCTAGGATGTCTGGACTAACTATAGGGACATGTCTGCCCTCTTCATTTCTGGCTCTACAAAACTAAGGAGGGTGCTCCTAATCCAACAAAAATAATCTTTACTTCTACAATCTCAGACTGGATTTAATATAACAGATAAATGGTAAGAAAATATTAAATGATAATGAGTCACTTATTAATTCATGATAACCAGTCACTTATTGATTCTCCATTACCATTTGGTAGGACACAACTTGTAGGTCACAATACCTCAAATATCTTTTGATAATTTTATATCAATGATAGGAAAACAACCAAATTCTCTTAGGCAATCATTACTACAAAATAAACTCATCTCTAGCGAGTGCCTTATCCATTCGGTTATACTTTGTTGTAAAGTAAAGAATAAAGAAACTAATCAAATTTATTGATTCAAGATACCTTTAATATCACCACCTTATGATGCTATTGATCAAAATATCTATGAACTTACCCTACTTATAGGAATCCTTATGCAAACCCCAAAAATCAATGCTCTATCTAAAGATTTTTAATTTGATCCTGGATCAAAGCAAAGGAATAACATCACATACACAAAAGAACTATATGCAATAAATTCCAAGATTCATAACTCAAAGGAATGATACACAAGGAGAGATGTAAACCCTATATTTTTGTATTCAAATTTACTGAATCATGTTTCTGATACACTATGCTTTAAAATATGCACCACATCAATAATGGCTAAAAACCAAATAATTTTCCATTTCTCATAAAACTTGACCTAATACAATCTACTTATACCCTAGACTCAGAACTTGTAAGAAAAAAGAATTCAAGTTCCAGTCCTTCTAAATGATCTTGGAAATCCTTTTATAGAATAAGGATTACAAACAAGCTACAAATCACTTAGGAAAAGATAAAATATTACACATATAAGACAAAAGACACAAAGTACACAAAGACTACATTCAGTTGTACTTTACAAAAGTGTACACTGATTTGATTCCCAAGTCTTCTACAACAGGTTCTAAAAATAGTTCTAACTTTACCAAGTGTTTCCTTTATACTTGTGCCTCCATACAAAATTATCCCTGCAACTTGCTTTGTTTAAGGAGTTGGGGAAGTGCCACCTATTGTGATCTTAGTGCATGCTTTTTCTATTTGTTTATTCTGAGGAGTATACATCTTCCCAAGATTTGTAAACCTCTTCACTCATCCAAGGAAATACAACCACCTCATCTCTCTTATGTGCAAGAACATCCCAATCAACTTTCACCTGATGAAATTCCTTATTTAGGGATCCAAAGTGTACCCTAGCATCCTCCAAAACATCAACTATAACCATCCTAGAACAAAAAAAATATGATTTGGTTCATTGTTACTTTTGGTTCACCGACTTCAATCCTATTGGAAAAAACCCTAGAAAAATTTCAAAAATTTAAAATATTATGGTTATCGCCCATGTTTAAAATACAACTGTTGATCTTTTGTCTTTCCCAAAATATTATGTGGCTCAGGAAATTCAACAAAATAGTCAACTTGGCTTTTAAAAATGACTGGCCACATCATCATCCTCAACAACAAATCATGAGCAAGAAAATCAGCAACAACAGGCATTTAGGACCCACCCTCTTTATAATTCCCTTTGGATGGCTAGCGTAAATCCACAACTATTAACTTTGATTCATATTTTCATAGAGGTAACATGCCATGTTATCTCTATTGAGCATTAAAGGTTGTCATTAGTATCAAAGGTTATCAAAGATATTAGTTGGTTACTTATATTGAGCTAGTCAGTAACTAGAAGCAAAACAAACCAGTCGGTTAAGCATATACACTAAGCATCAGACACTTTACTGAGCATCAGTAGACACTGACACCAAGCATCAATAAACACTGAGCACCAGTATATACCAAGTAGTTTATACAGTGTTTACCAATGATCACAAGAAATGGCATAATAATCAAGAATGGCAGATTCTTCTATGCAAATGGTTACAACAGACCTAGAAATGTTTTACCAAGATCGAGGAATATTTATTGTCAAGATATTCATTAAATGCAATGTATATCTTATGTAATAGTTTGATCTAGGTCATTTTTGTACACCGTAGATCTTAGGTTTTTGTCTAAGATTCATAACCTAATTTTGTTTAAGCGGCATAAAGTTTTCTATATAAATGCATGTTTACATCATTTGTGATGTGAACTGATATATGAATTAAGGAGCACTTGAAGCACTTGCCTAACTTCAAGTCTATCAGTTGACAGAGCAGAATAGTATAAGAGAAGATTAGATTAAGTAGAATCAGAACAGGCTAACTTAGCAGTTCAGAGTAGAGATTCATCATAGTTGAGGTGATATTTTATCAGTACTTATTGATCTATATCAGATAATTAAGTTGTCAATTAGCAGATAATTGCCTATTGTTTTCTAACAATTGTAATAGAGTTTTTGGCTAAATCTCTTAACAGAGTAGACTTAGAAGTCTAATGTAAATCTCTTAACTGAGTGCACACTTCATTAGTGTTGTCAAAATCCTATAACTAGGTAGATCTAGCTGATCTAATATGTTACTCCTAATAGGGTAAGATCACCAGAAGTGATATAAAATTATAGCCCTAACAGGAAAACCTTTTCTATCTATAGTAGTGAAGAATTTTTGGGTGTCATCCCCACTATAGTTTTTACCTTCTAACAAGGGTTTTTTCATTACCAAAATACTTGTGTTATGTGATTGATATATTTTTGATTTCATGTTGTTTACTTTCATAAGTTAAAAGGATGAATGATACATGCAATTAGATACAAGTTATTTTGCGAGGTTATTATTGCTTACTGTCATAGATCTGAAAGGTTTACAAGTAAAAATTTTTGTGGGCACTGATTCACCCCTCCCCTCTCAGTACCCTATCTCTCCTAATTCCAACAATTGGTATCAGAGAACAACTCTCTTATTGAATAGTTTAACCACTAAAGGGTAAAGATCTAAGTCATGGAGAGATATAAGCTAGATGAGACTATTGAGAATTAGAAGATATAGATGCAGATGTTTGTTGAAGAAATTACTGGTTGAAAGGAAGAACCTAGCTATTTTGCAAAATGAGATCAGTTATCATCACTACTACATTTGGGGCCAAATTTTGACAGAAGTTTCCAACGAGTAACTTTTTATTATGAATTTAGTGTTTTTTTTTTGTAATAGGCCTCGATGATGTCAGTATTTTGATGGGTGTTTAATTGACCATCAAAATTCCAATAGATTCGGGGTATAGATAAAAAGAAAAATGTGAAATAGCCTCATCATTTTTATTTTGATTGTATAGAGGGAGCAGGAGAAAAGGAGTGAAAGCTAAGCAGGGGAGAAGGTATGTGATTTCTTCATCTTTCAAGCCTTTGGCATCATATTTGAATGCATTTCATTTTATTTGATCATGAATGCTCTCTAAAATGACTGCATTCTACTGGTGTCATGTCGTAGCCAATGCTTTATCTCTATTATTTGATGTTATTAGTGCTTGTGCTCAAGGATATCGATTCACTGTATTCAAATGTTTGGATTCATGTTTGTTGATATTACTAGCATATATGTTTAATGACGCCATTGTAAATTTCTGTCACTAAAATGACCGCATTCTACTGGTGTGTGCCCTAGCCCATGCTTTAAATCCATTATTTGATGTTATTGGTGCTTGTGCTCAAGGATATCCATTTTTTTGAAATGTTGACTGTGGTTATCAAATGGACAGCCCATGAGATTCTAGCTAGGTGCCATTTGTATTGATAGCTTAGGGCATCAAATGTATTGTATCATTTATAGTTGATACTTTGTTAAAAGGAAATAGGACAAAGAACGATTTTTATTTAGTTTCTCTATTTTGATCCCTAAGTGGCTTACAACCCTAGAGAAGTATATGCAGATTTATAGATGCAGTTGCAAGATACATAGCAGCTGATAATTCACAATAAATCCATGCATCCAATTTGAATAGCAACTAATACAAAGAACTAGGGTCCTCCAATGGCCCAATCATCCAGACTTTGACTGTCCCCTCAACTAGTGACCCTTCAAAACTGGGCTATCATGCAATCAGTGAGTGATCCTTCATTCTCTTGGTGAGCTTCTAGCTAGGTGCCATTTGTATATTTGATAGCTTAGGGCATCAAATGTATATTGTATCATTGATAGTTGAGACTTTGTTAAAAGGAAATAGGACAAAGAACAATTTTGATTTAGTCTCTCTATTTTGATCCCTAAGTGGCTTATAAGCCTAAAGAAGTATATGGAGATTTACAGATGCAGTTGCAGGATACATAGCAACTAATAATTTACAAGAAATCTATACATCCAATTTGAATAGCAATTAATAAAAAAAAATAGGGTCCTCCAATGGTGCAATCATCCAGACGTTGACTGTCCCCTCAACCAGTGACCCTTCAAAACCGGGTTATCATGCAATCATTGAGTGATCCTTCATTCTCCTGGTCTACCCTGCATCCAAACATATTGGAAATACATAATATAATGATAACAAGTCTTTCACAATCCCCCTTCCCTCAAGGAACACTATCAACCATCCCTTCCACATAGCATTTCACTGTTTTATGAGTGGATTGTGTAGGAACAATTAACATTAAACAAGGAGCAAACTCCTCAACACATCTTGGAAACCATTGAATTCAATAATAAATGAAACCTAACACCAACACTATTCCTTCCATATTTGCAGGATACATAGTAGTCGATAACTCACAAGAAATCCATGCATCAAATTTTTATAAGGATATCCTACTAATCAATAGGAATTTTCTTGAGATGACCAATGATTATGCATATGATGGTAGTGTGCTAGTTCAAAGGGATAATATAAATCTGAAACAATTTTTTCTGATTTTCTCAATCTATAAATGTGGTTAAAGGGAAAATATTATGTGGAAAACCCACAAACCAAGCTAGAAAATGATTGTACATCAAATTATTCATACATTCATTCAAGTATTGATATGCTTCAACTACCTGACCTTTGAGCTTCATCTAGAGGAATGTGTAGCTTTAAGATAGAGTTACTTCTTGGGCCTTACAATAGGGTGGAATATGATCAAGATTTGTTTAGGCTGTATCTTTCTTAGTCTCATTGTTAGGTTCTTATGGTTCATGGTTTGAATCTATTATGGTTGTGTAAGGGATTTGTAGATGCTTTTTCTAACATAATTATTGGACACCATGATTGGAACAACTAGTTGCTGGCTATTGTACACATGAATCAAATCATTCATATTCATAGTAACCATTTAAAGGATCATTTTTTCAATGGACCTTCTGACTGTACCCTTGTGGCAGAGAAAGGAAACCTCAAAATAGAGAAAGGAAACTTAGAAAAACTAGTCTATGTAGATGTTTGTGAGGGAAACTTAGTCACGACATCAAGTATCATCTCATCATGGTCTATTCACCATGTTTCAACACCCTAATCACTCTGATCTATTCAACTTACACCATTCTTCTTCTCCAGGACTCAAAGGCTTGAAACAGTTTATGTGGTAAAAATTCATGAAATACTAAAGAAGACCTACTATTTGTCAGACAAATCTTCATTGTCCCCAACAAAAAACTAAGTAATAACTACTCTACCCTTAATTTGTTTAATAATGCACCATATTAGATAAAGTAGGTTCTATCACACATGGCACAAACTCTCTTCAAACTCACAATACGTTGCATATGTAGTACAACACTCATGAGAATCTAAAGAAGGCCTCACTTTTAATGAGTTATAAACATGCCATTGTTTCAGTTTTGCTTGCAAGTTATGATAATATTTGTAAACATGTCATTGGTTTAGTTTAGTGTATTCATTTTTGTCAGACAAATCTTCATTGTCTTATGATTTTCTTCTTTATATAGTAGCATGTATTAATTGGTTGACAAATAAAGAAGCATTTAAACAATCATAAGACAATGAAGATAATTTTAAATGCATCTAACAAAAATGTTTTTTACAAAACTGAACCAATGGCATGTTTACAACAAAGAAATAGAGTAATAATAATATTCTGAAAATTGTATTCTATTTAATACACGCCAAAGGACTAGTCCCAACAATTCTTAAACATACTTTATCTGATATGATGAATTCTTAAACAATTAAGCTTGGAGTAGACATAGTTATCACATAGTTTTTTTTTGTGGTACAAGGAAGATTTGGCTAATTAAGAGTGAGGCCTTCTTTAGAATCTCATATAAATTTGGTTGATTAAGATGAGAAGAAAAACACAATTCATTAGTTAAATTTTTCAATTTCATGTATTTTTTCTCCTATTTATTAGGTGCATGAGTTGAAGGTTGAAAGTAAGAGTCTTATAATGTTGTGTTACCTTAAATCTCAAGTTTTTGATACTCCTATGATGATCTTTCTCAACAAGTATTTTATTCTATTGTTATTTTTTGAATAACATATTGGGCAAATACAAAATTGTGTACTTCTATAGGATAGTGAACACAAAATTGAAGCTTCAAACAAGACTTGATCAAGTTGTAGGTGGAACGTGCACTCAAATAGTAAGTAATGCAGAATAACAAAATATAATCTATTGTGTCTACATTTTGTTATTTTCTAAGATTACATCCATGTTCTATATTCACAGAATGGTTCAAATTTGAAATTTACAATTCGATAAATGTACTGATAGGTGTTTTTCCTTGCACCCTCAATCAACAACTTGCCTCCATTTTATTTTGATTTACAAACTACTATATTATTTGAATATCTTTCTTTCTTGCCACAACAGGAAAAAGTTTGAGGTGGAAGACTGCAATAATAGAAGTGTTTCAATTTGGTATACTATACTACACCATCATTTCATAACTAAGTTTTCAATTTCTATATATAATTAGGTTATAGATAATCTAAGTGAAGAAGGTTCTGTTGGAAAATGCAATTGAAACAATTGTTGTATTGTCATTGATGTCAAACCTTAACTAGTAAGACTATTGCTACTTAGGAAAGTACTATATCTATTGTGAGAAGGGAAAGAAAGAATGGTAACAATAGCACCTAGGGAAAGGTTAGGTTATCTTGATACTAAAAAGTGTACTTGACTATATTGCACAATGATGAGACAATGTATTGTTTATCTTAGTAAGATTGAAGACTAAACTGGTAGGCTTAACCGAGAAAAGAATGGAAAAATCATGTTTAAGCTGAGTTACATTAGTGTCGACCGAGTTAGTGTATGCCGAGCAAAAATCTAGTGTCAACCGAGTATCAGTAAACTGCCGAGGAAGACCGTATATGATGAGGAAATAGTTTTAGTAGTGATTGAGCATTTTACATGAAGACCAAGTAGATGATCACAATATTGACCAAGCATCAACATTTTTATATTTGAAGAGAATTCATATTTCCAACCGACATTGTTGAATTCTTAGATTATGTAAAATATGTTGACTTTATTTATTGATTGTATGGAAACATATAATGCTTTGTAAAATGTTTTATTGTAAATCTTTATGAGATTTGAGATGATTCTAGAAGAGGAGACAAAGAACATGAAGTGGGTAGATTCGATGAATCTAACCTAACCCTAAGATCTATGAAGGAGATTAAGCAAAAAAAGACAAGTTAACCTAACTGAGAAAAGTATTAAGGGAACCTAAACAGTAGGTATGAGAATGCATGGGTGAAGTAGATGCTAGAAGAACAATAAGTTTTATTGACTGTATAAGTGAAAAGGCTGAAGGAGAAGTGTGGTGATTTCTTGAAGAAAAGTTTCGAGCAGATCAGAGATGGAGATGGAAAAGTTTCAAAGTCAATAAACCAACATTTGTGTACAGAATTGGATTTGATATTTGCAAAGTGAGTTGTATGTTTTTCAGATCAATACTGCTGCTAATTTCTAACTATTGTAATAGTCAAAATCCTTTTAACAGAGGTTGACCTAACAGTCATATGTTAAATCCTTTGAACAAGGTTGCATTCTAATGGAGTGTATGTAAGTCCTATAACAAGGCTCACTTTTAACAGGGTGATTGAAATCCTTTAACCGGGTCACACTTGATAGTGTGTATTGTAACCTTTGATAGGGTTGGCTTTTAACCGAGCTCACTTCAAAAGAGTGAAAATAATAGTAGCATGTTACAAAGTGGTTTTTCCAATATTGGGTTTCCACTATAAATCCTAGTGTCAATACTTGTCTGAATGTTTTGGTTTGAATATTTCTATGTTTTACAAGTTAGTTACAGCTGGGTAGTGGACTGTAGTGTTATATGTTTCTATTATTGAATCAGTGATGATCGAGTTTGTTTTGGTTGCTTGATCTAATTTAAGGAAAAGTTTTTGAAGTTATTTTATACATCGGGACCTGAGAACAACTGATTCACCCCCCCTCTTTATTGTTCTAAATCATATTAACAATTGGTATTAGAGGTGTGTTTCTTATTGGTGTTTACAGAAAACAAGTTTAAAGGGACTTGAAGAAAATGATCAAGATGTATAAGAAGGAGGTACCGAAGCTGAATAAGGAAAAATTCCCTACATGGCAAAGCTTGATGAAGCTGCATCTGGCCGGTATTGGTGATTCTATAGAGTACTACATTGAGCATGACTATGTCACACCTATTGCACCTTTGACTACCAAGGAAATGAGAGCTAAGCAAGAACATAATCAGGCAGTGCTGGAAATTGCATCTACCCTAAGCTATCCATAATTTGAGGATATTAAGGATTTCTCAACTACTAAAGATATGTGGGACACTCTTGCAAAGATCTATGGTGGTGATCTATATGTACTGAAAGCTAAAGCCGAGAGTCTCAGAGATAAGTTTGATGAAATGAGAATGAATGAAGATGAAAACATTGCACAATATTGTGGTAGAATAAAAGAAGTTGTGAATGCTATTAGAGGAGAAAATGGAACTATTGATGATGAGACCATAATTGGAAAAGTGCTAAGAACTCTGCAATCTATATATGCTATTAAGATCTTAGTTATTCAAGAATCTAGATGTAACTCTACAAATGTGCTTACCTTGGAAGGTTTGATTGGCAAGCTGACTACTTTTGAACTCTCTAATTATGATAATTTCACTGTTGGTAGTATTGGAAATGTTGAATCTTCTTTTAATTCATAGTTAGTTTTGAACAAGCCTAAGAAAGAAAAAGAAAGATGCACCAGTGAAAGTGAAAATGAAAGTGAAAGTGACAGTGATACTTCTGATGAAGAACTTGAAGATCTAGAAGCTCTTATGACTAGAAGACTAAGAAGAGGAAAAAGAAAATATAAAGGTAAACTCCCTATTATATGTTTTGCATGTAATAAAGTCAGTCATATAGCTGCTAGATGTCTTGATGGGAAGGATAAAGATGAAGAAAGAAACAACAGACACAAAGACAGAAGAGATGAAAAAGGCTACCGAAGGTACAAAGACTACAAAGGAAAAGGTAAGAAATTTTGTTACATTGCTGAAGAAGAGTCTGATACTGATAGTGATGAATTTGAAATTGAGGTAGTCTATGTTGCAATGAAAGATGAATTTGATGAGGATGAGAAAACTGCATTAATTTCCTATGTGAACAAGAATGACAAATGGATTATAGATAGTGGTTGTTCACATCACATGACTGGTGACAAGAGTAAGTTTGAGACCTTACATCATTATAAAGGTAAAAGTGTAACATTTGGTAATGATGCACCATGTCCTATTAGAGGAAAAGGATTCATTAAACTGACTGATAAAATTTCTTGTGAAAATTCTTATTGGGTTGAAGGATTGAATTATAATTTGCGAAGTGTTGCTTAGCTCACTAGAACTGGTTACCGAGTGGAATTTCATCACAAGAAAGCTAAGATATTTGATGCTACTGGTGAATTGATTGGAAGTGGTTAGAAGACTAGAGGTAATTTATTCTATCTTGACCTATCTGAAGAAATATGTATGATTGCACAACTTGATGACATTTGGTTATGGCATAAGAGGTTGTGTCATGTTAACTTTGACAATCTAGTAGAGATAAGTAAGAAGAAGAAAGTGAGAGGCCTATCTAGACTAAAGAAACTTGAGAATGTGATGTGCAAAGAATGCCAGTTAGGAAAAATGACTAAGTCAAGTTTCAAGAGCAAAAACTTTACTTCTAAACACATTTTAGATTTGGTTCATACTGACCTTTGTGGACCTATGGGTATACAAAGCTACTGTGGTGCTAGATATTTTATCTTGTTTGTTGATGATCATACTAGGATGATGCATGTAATGTTTCTAAAAGAAAAATCTGATGCTTTTTAATTTTTTAAGTGGTATTTGGCTAAGGTTGAGAAGGAGATAGGTAGGAACCTAAAATTTCTTAGATCTGACTGAGGTGGAGAATTTACATCAAATGAATTCAATCTGTTTTGCAATGAAAGAGGAATAAAAAGATAGATGTCTACACCTAGGACACCTCCATAGAATGGTATAGCAGAAAGAAGGAAAAGATCTATTTTGGACTGTGCAAGGACATTATTGATTGAAAATAATGTGGCATAGAAATACTAGAAAGAAGCTATAAGTATAGCTGTTTACACTCTTAACTGGGTACAGATCAAGAAAGGTACAAATCTGACACCCTATGAATTATGGTATGGGCATGCACCAAGTGTTAAATACTTTAGAATCTTTGGAAGCAAGTGTTACATATTGAAAGAAAATAGGAATGAAAAGTTTGATGCTAAAAGTGATGAAGGCATATTGCTAGGCTACTCCACAAAAGTTAAAGCTTATCAGTGTTTGAACTCTAACACTAACAAAATTGTGGAAAGTGTGAATGTAAAAATTGATGAGTATGCAGAAAGAAATGAAGTTGACAGTAGAAGAGAACCAAAAGATTACAAATCTTTTGTGTACATTGAGGAAATAGAAGAGGTAGGTAATAGACTTGCACCTGATGCCGAGTCTCAGACAAGCAATGTCGAGCGACAGGAAATGATTGCTGAGCATCAGGAAAACAGTGCTGAGAGAGAACAAGAACATGTTGTGCTACAAGATAATGCTACTGAGTATCAGGAAGAGGTTTTCGAGCATTCAGAAGCTGAATCTGACAATCTTGTTGGGGATCCTGATGAAATAGAGGAGAAAAATGTTGAACCTATTTTGGAAAAATATGTAAGAAGACATCACAAACCTGAACAAATAATTGGAGATAAAGACACTGGAATTTAGACCAAAAGTAAGACTAAAGATCCAACATGTTTACTATGTGAGTTTGAACCTAAGACAACTAAAGAGGCATTAGAAAATGAAGATTGGATACAAGCAATGAATGAAGAGATTAACCAGATTGAGAAGAATGAAACCTAGACTCTAGTGCCAAGACCTGCAGATAAGAATATTATAGGAACAAAGTGGGTGTTCCAGAATAAGTTGAATGAAAAAGGTGAAATCACTAGGAACAAAGCTAGGGTGGTATGCAAAGGCTATGCATCAGAAGAAGGAATAGATTATGGGGAGACATTTTCCCCTCTAGTTAGATTAGAAGGAGTAAGAACTCTACTTGCATATGATGCTTATAAAGATTTCAAGGTATATCAAATGGATGTCAAGTCTGCATTTTTAAATGGTGTACTAGAAGAAGAAGTTTACATAGAATAGCCAGAAGGTTTTATTGATCCAAACAAAAGACACATGGTATGCAAACTGAACAAAGCATTGTATGGATTGAAACAAGCTCCCAGAGTATGGTATGAGAGGTTGCATAACTATCTGATGTAGATTGGATTTTACAAAATAAATGGCACAAGCAATCTGTACTTGAAGGATGAAGAAGGTAAAGGTATTTTGTTGGCCAAAATTTTTGTTGATGACATTATTTTTGGTGGACAAGATGCATTGTGTAAAAGTTTTTCAAAAGAAATGCAAACTAAATTTGAAATGAGTATGTTTGGTGAGATCAAATTCTTTGTTGGCTTACAAGTATATCAGTTGAAGAAAGGAATTTTCATTACATAGTCTAAGTATGTTAATAAAATACTGAAAACTTTTGGAATGGAAGATGTCAGACTAGTGGGAACTCCTATGGTTACTGGACAAAAGTTATCTAAGAATGATGATGCTGCAGAAGTTAACTAGACTTTGTACAAATCCATGATTGGAAAATTGCAGTATGTTGTACATAGTAGACTAGATATTGCACTAGCTGTTGGGATTGTGGCAAGATTCTCTACTAATCCTAAGGAAACACACATGATGGTGGTGAAAAGAATCATGAGATACTTGAAAGGAACTACTGACTATGGGTTATACTACAAGAAGAATGACAAATATGAACTTAGAGTATACACTAATGCTGATTGGGCAGGAAATGTAGATGACAGAAAGAGCACTAGTGGTGGAGCTTTCTTTCTTGGACAGAGATTAGTCTCCTAGATAAGAAAGAAATAAAATTTCATTTCCCAATCTACTATTGAAACTGAGTATGTTGTTGTTGTTGGTCCATTTTCCTGTCAATGCAAAATCTTGAGAAAATGGTCTTTTCCCTGCAAATTTTGAAGTTATCCCACCTTGTTGCACAGTTTCATCTTGCATTGAATATCCATAATGTTTCATGGTGTGCACCCTTAGCCCTGGTAGTTTATTGTGTCACCTTGCTCTAATCCAAATTGCACGTGTTGAATTGCAAAATCCTGAAAGTTATTCAAGTTCTAACATCTGCAGGAAACAAGTTTTAAAATTTGCCACAGTGTCGAAAACCCATAGTGTTTTTGAAAATCTATGATGTTTTCAGTCTGTGTGAAAACCCTCATTGTTTTCAACCTTGTGCTTTCAAGCTTTTGTGTGCTTATCTTTTGGTGTCAGAAACCTTGTGTGTTTTTTATCTTTTCCGTTGAAAACCCTATGTGTTTTCGACCTCATAGTTTCCTATTTGCTGGCATTCCCTAACTGTGCAAGTGCAATGGATGGTAGGCCTAGGTCTTCAAAGGTTTCAAAATGATTGGTTGTCACATGATCGCATGTCAGATTTTTCTGATATGCGACCATGCGACCGGTTACTTCTTGCCTGTGGGGCCGGTTGGTGGAAAGGGTGTGGTCCTGTTGGCAGTCATGTGGTGGCATTTGGTTGGCTGTTGCATGATCACATAGCCCAGTTTCTGACATGTGATCATGTGACTAGTTGACACGTGTCTATGGTGGTGAGGTGGCAGTTCATCGGTGGGACCCGATTCTTCATGCTTCTAGCACAGTTAAAGCTTGGACAGGATCGGTGGTTATCGTATGTTCACATGGTGAAGATGCATGATGTTTATCCTCCACACTTTTGTGACAACCGTCTGATCCTCCAAAAGGTAAAACTTCTTTGGTGGTGGTCCCGTTGGTGGTTATGTGGCGGCCTACAGTTGGCTGTCGAATGATCGCATGTCAGAGTTTTCTGACATGCGATCATGTGACTGGTTGACACGTGTCCCTGGGGCCCGATGGTAGGTGGCAATGTGGCATCCATGGTGGTGAGGTGGTGAATTTCTATTGGGTGCCACGTGGTGCTATGGTGGTGGTCATGTCTGAAAGAAAGGGGCATGGGGCCAATGCTCTTGGTGATGTGGGCACTTTTCATTGGTCAGTGTGGTGGTGGCAGTGATGAGCTAGTGGTTAGTCACATGTTTGCATAGCCTTTTTCAAGGCTATGCGATCATGTGACTAACACTTTGTGTTAGTAGTGGCGGTAGTTATGCGGCAAGGTAAAGGTCTGTGGGTTGTCGCATGTTCACATAGCCCATTTCCTGGCTATGCAATCATGCGACAACTGTTATGATGGTGCTGTTGCGGAGTTAGGGCAGGTCCACTGTGCCAGTGTTTCCAAGTTGTTTGATTTTGATTGGTCACAGACCCAGGTGGGGTCTGATGTCTTAGCAGTGCCGATAAAGTCCAGGCTTTTTGCTCATTCGTGAAAAGATTTGGTGATTCTCCAGATTGTCTGGCGATATGGCGAACAGAGGTCATGTAGTTGCTAAATTTTTAGCAGAAGGCATGAAATGTTTTGCAAATTGGTGGAAGCCTTTTGTTGCCAATTCACTAAATGTAAATGGGCACTCTTTTAAAAGGTCAAAACATAAAGCTCGCGAAGTAAAAATAATCCAACGGTCATGACTTAAAGTTGGCAGAGATTTGAATGAGGACCGTCGATGTGCCACTGAGGCCATAAAGTGACCATTTATTTTAAAATTTGAATTCTGCAGAGGGTTTGCAACGATAGTGGTACCAAAAATTCAATTTTTGAGCGGCCAAAGTGGGTAGAATTGATTGTCAAACGCTGTGGAGTGGTCTAGGCTACCACGATAGTTGCAGAGGAATCTCTTGCCATATTGGAGTAAATGATAAAGTACCCTGAAATGTGTTGCAAAGGTCAAATGTGGCTAGATTTCTTAGGGTTTGATGATGATTTGGTACTTGGACCAGTACAGGGCTAGTTGGCTGTTGAAATTAGACTGTTTGGGCTAGCATGCTGCGGCTTGATCCCTGTCTTGTATGTGTTAACTCCTCGGTGGGGTTAGGTAGATTTGAATTTTGATTTGGAAATGATCATTGTTCTTGCATTATAACCCTGGTATAAAGGGATTTTTATGATCTTTCGAGGTTATTGGGAGTTAGGTTTTCAAACTTTTTTGGTTCTAAGTCTTCTACCCAGTCTGAACTGTAATGACCTATTTTGGTATATTTTGACAATAGAAAGAAAATTGTAGGTCTAAGCTGTAGTTTGCAAGCATGGTTCCTTTGAATTGATTGTATACACTTGAGGATTCTTCATACTTAATATAGGCGCGTGATTCTTATCTCTCCTTTGTGTCAACGTAGATGAATTTTGAACTTTCTACTTCATTGCATAAAAATTTATGTATAGGTCTTCATTCTTGAGTTCTAATCTAGGATTAGATTAAATGATGCTCTAGATGGGACATAGATTTATCTCTTGTCTATGTAAGGATATTCTATAAGTAGTAAAGGAGATTTTAAATGTGTTTATGGCTTTGAATCTCAGATATATTCTGGTGTGTGTGTGTAGTTTGTCCAAGAAGCCTTGCCCAATGGATGAGGCACTGGCCTCGATGAGTATTTCTTTGTTGACATATCCTGATTGAAGTTGTTATGATTCAAACACATGAAATTAAGAACCATCCTTAAGTTTTCAATATTTGGTTGTGTAAGGTCCCACCCCATAGTAATTGAGATTCAATGAATGTCTGGTTAACATTTAGTAGTCTCTTGCTATAATCTACTTTTTTTAACCCAGTCCAAAGTCCTAAAATGCCATAAGTTACTAGATTAGGTGCACCCGCCATGGTTTTGCAGAGCCAGAAGTGAAGAGGGCAGTCTTGTCCCTATAGTTGGTCCAGTTGTCTTGCAGAGATTTCACACTTGGAGCTAACCACTCCTAACATCAGTCTCAAGGTATATTGGTAGCCCTAGATGGCGTAAGAATTTTCAAACACCAACAAGATGGTGACTCTACTAGGGAGAAACAAAAAATCTTTTTAAGGAAATCATAATCTCTGGTGGCCATTGGAAAGAGTCAAACACAAAAGCAAAGCATTTGCTGATATTTTCTCACCTAGTTGTGAGTGGCGGCTCTGATTTTTCTCTATTTGATCAGTGCATTTTCTGATAAACAGTGTGGTTACATGTGGAGTTTTGGTTGGTTGGAAGAAGATAAAAACAATTACAAAAATTTTCCTCTTCAAGGAGGTGGCGACTCTACAAAGAAATGAACTTGATGGAGCTGCATGGTGAGCTCTAGATCTACTTAGCCTTCCAGTCAACAAGGTTTCTCCTACAAAATTCTAGGTATTCTCTTATTGAAAATGTATCCTTGTCAAGTGTCCAGCACTATTGTAAAGGGATGAGTTGTAGTGGGCAATTTCTCATGGAGGAACGTAGGCTCTTTTGTTTTGATGGCATTGAAGGTGCCTCTAATAAGTTTTTTACTAAGGATGGGTATGAGGAAAATAATGAAGATCAGACATAAGAAAATAGTGTCTCTGTTGATCCCATCATGAGTGATACTGATTATGAAAATCTTCTCATCAAGATTTCTACTCTTAAGAAGAAGATTGCAGAGAGCAATACTGAGATCTGGCAGTTAGAAGAGGACAAGAGATTGCTGGGACTGGTGGTTCCTTATGATGATCATGAGGAGGCTAGTGTTTCTGATGTTGAGTCTCATTATGCAGAAAGTGTTGATTATGAAGCTGATGTTGAGGTCAGTGCATATGAGAGTGTTGAAGATGAATCTAAGGTTGATAGTATTTCCTTTTTGTTTGCAGATTTTTCTTCTTGTCAAAATGAGAGGGTAGCTTTTTTGTCCTGATTTGATGATGTTTTGTGTGAAGGGTAGAGTATTGAGTATGATGCAGATGATGATTCCTGCATAGATTGTTTCACACAAGATTATCTAAGGCCAAAGATGTCTATCCTTGTTCTTGATAGGGATGATATTTGTAGCATTGAGGGTGAGGCTCAAGGAGATGATATCAAAGCCCAAAGTCTATTAAGTAGTAAAAAGATATCAGCACTCTTGGCTGATGAATTCTAAAGGTATCCACCTTGTGTGGACTTTAATTTGTAGCTCCCCTATGATATAGTCTTTGACACTGATAATGAGGCTAGTGTTCAAAGTGATCTTGATGACCCATGTATACAGAATTCCCCCTCTGGTAGTGACTCTACAGAAGAAGAGGTTGAAGACTATAACAGTGTGTTTTCATGTTATGAGGATTATTGTGATGAGCAAGTTTCTTGTTCATTTTCTGTTCCTTCTTCTGCTAGATATGATAGTGAAGAAGACCTTCACTTGGTTTATGATCCAGTTAGTGAGGACATAATTGGTGAACTAGGTTGCTCAGTGGTTGAAGCAATACATGAAGGTAAACCAGAGGATTGAAGTCCTTTTCAGCCAGGTAACTCTGATGTAATGCATGATGCTCCATATGCTACATTTTCTAGTGCATTACTAGATCAAATTTTTGTTTCCAGTCATTAGGAAGAAGTAGATGATGTTCCCTACTTCTTGGAATATGAATATGAGTGTGAATACGGTATTCATGATTGGAAAAACATGGGTGGTGATCAGTGCAAGTTTATTCTTCAGCCCATGAATGTTCACATATGTTGGTAGCAAGAATATCAAGGTTTTTTTAGGTGGCTGGTTGCATATGTGGATGAGAATTAGATTTTTGTTTCAGGAGGGTCACTGGTTTTCTTTTGGGACCTTTAGCCTGGTTGTAAATACTTGTAAATTCTATAAATATCTTTCCCTTTCCTATTGTGTGTTTCTTTCCTAGCCTATTCCCTGTGTTTTTTGAGGTCTCTGTATTTTTCCAATGGGTGGTCTACTTCTCCCCAGAGATCTGGATCCTTGTCATGCCTGCAAGAGGCATGCATCCCCAGACAGAGCCACTATTAGCCCATTTTCCTGTCAGTGCAAAATCTTGAGAAAATGGCCTTTTCCCAGCAAAATTTGAAGTTATCCCACCTTGTTGCATAGTTTCATCTTGCATTGAAAATCCATAATGTTTCATGGTGTGCGCCCTTAGCCCTGGTAGTTTATTGTGTCACCTTGCTCTAGTCCAAATTACATGTGCTAAATTGCAAAATTCAGAAAGTTATTCAAGTTCTAATGTCTGTAGGAAACAAGTTTTAAAATCTGCCATAATGTCGAAAACCCACAGTGTTTTTAAAAATCCATGATGTTTTCGGTTTGTGTGAAAACCCTCATTGTTTTCAAACTTGTGCCTTCTAGCTTTTGTGTGTTTATCTTTTGGTGTCAGAAACCTTGTGTGTTTTCAATCTTTTCCATTGAAAACCCTGTGTGTTTTTGACCTCACAGTTTCCTATTTACTGGCGTTCCTTAACTGCACAAGTGCGATGGATGGTGGGCCTGAGTCTTCAAAGGTTTCAAAATGATTGGTTTTCGCATGATCGCATGTCATATTTTTCTGATATGTGACCATGCGACCAGTTACTTCTTGCCCGTGGGGCTAGTTGGTGGAAAGGGTGTGGTCCTATTGGCAGTCATGTGGTAGCCTATGGTTGGCTATCGCATGTGATAGCATAGCCTAGTTTTTGACATGCAATCATGTGACTAGTTGACATGTTTCTGCAGTGGTGAGGTGGTAGTTCATTGATGGGACCCGATTCTTCATGCTTCCAGCATGGTTAAAGCTCAGACAGGATTAGTGGTTGTCATATGTTCGCATGGTGAAGATGCACGATGTTTATCCTCTACGCTTTTGCGACAACCATCTAATCCTCCAAAAGGTAAAGCCTCTTTGGCAGTGGTCCCATTGGTGGTTGTGTGGTGGCCTATGGTTGGCTGTCGCATGATCGCATGTCAGAGTTTTCTAACATGCACTCATGCGACCGGTTGACATGTGTCCCTGGGGCCCGGTGGTAGGTGGTAATGTGGCATCCGTGGTGGTGAGGTGGTGAATTTCTATTGGGTGCCACATGGTGCTGTGGTGGTGGTCATGTCTGAAAGAAAGGGGGCATGGGGCTAGTGCTCTTAGTGATGTGGGCACTTTTCATTGGTCAGCATGGCAGTGGCAGTGATGAGCTGGTGGTTAGTCACATGTTCGCATAGCCTTTTTCAAGGCTATGTGAACATGCGACTGACACTTTGTGTTAGTAGCGGTGGCAGTTATGCAGCAAGGTAAAGGTCTGCGGGTTGTCACATGTTCGCATAGCCCATTTCCTGGCTATGCGATTATGCGACAACTGTTATGATGGCGCTGTTGCGGAGTTAGGGTGGGTCCACTGTGTCAGTGTTACCGAGTTGTTCAGTTTTGATTGGTTGTAGACCTAGGTGGGGTCTGATGTCTTAGCGGTGCCGATAAAGTCTAGGCTTTTCACTCATTCGTGAAAAGATTTGGCAGTTCTCCAGATTGTCTGGCGATTTGGTGAACAGAGGTCACGTAGTCACTAAATTTTTAGCGGAAGGTCTGAAATGTTTTGCAAATTGGCAGAAGCCTTTTGTCACCAATTTGCTAAATGTAAATGGGCACTCTTTTAAAAGGTAAAAACATAAAGCCCACAAAGTAAGAATAATCTGACGGTCATGACTTAAAGTTGGCAAAGATTTGAACAAGGATCGCCGATGTGCCGTTGAGGCCATAAAGTGACTGTTTATTTTTAAATTCAAATTCTGCAGAGGGTTTGCAATGACAGTGGTACCAAAAATTCAATTTTTGAGTGGCCAGAGTGGGTAGAATGGATTGTCAAATGTTGCGGAGTGGTCTAGGCTACCACGATAGTTTCAGAGGAATGTCTTGCTATAGGGGAGTAAATGATACAGTACCCTGAAATGTGTTGCAGAGGTCAAATGTGGCTGGATTTCTTAGGGTTTGATGATGATTTGGTACTTGGACCAGTACAGGGCTAGTTGGCAATTGAAATTAGACTGTTTGGGCTAGCATGTTGCGGCTTGATCCCTATCTTGTTTGTGTTAACTCCTTAGTGGGGTTAGGTGGATTTGAATTTTGAGTTGGAAATGATCATTGTTCTTGCATTGTAACCCTGGTATAAAGGGATTTTTATGATCTTTCAAGGTTATTGGGAGTTAGGTTTTCAAACTTTTCTAGTTGTGAGTCTTCTGCCCAGTCTGAACTGTAATGATCTATTTTGGTATATTTTGACAATAGAAAGAAAATTGCAGGTCTAAGCTGTAGTTTGCAAGCATGGTTCCTTTGGATTGATTGTATACACTTGAGGATTCTTCATACTTAATACAGGCACATGATTCTTATCTCTCCTTTGTGTCAACGTAGATAAATTTTGAACTTTCTACTTCATTGCATAACAATTTATGTATAGGTCTTCATTCTTGAGTTCTAATCTAGGATTAGATTAAATGATGCTCTAGATGGGATAGATTTATCTCTTGTCTACGTAAGGATATTTTGTAAGTAGTAAAGGAGATTATAAATGTGTCTATGGCTTTGAATCTCAGATATATTCTGGTGTGTGTGTGTAGTTTGTCCAAGAAGTCTTGCCCAATGGATGAGGCACTGGCCTAGATGAGTATTTCTTTGTTGAAATATCCTGATTGAGGTTGTTATGATTCAAACACATGAAATTAAGAACCATCCTTAAGTTTTCAGTATTTGGTTGTGTAAGGTTCCACCCCATAGCAATTGAGATTCAATGAATGTCTAGTTAACATTTAGTAGTCTCTTGCTATAATCTGCTTTGTTTAATCGAGTCCAAAGTCCTAAAATGCCATAAGTTACTTGATTAGGTGCACCCACCATGGTTTTGCAGAGCCAGAAGTGAAGAGGGCAGTCTTGTCCCTATAGTTGGTCCAGTTGTCTTGCAGAGCTTTCACACTTGGAGCTAACCACTCCTAACATCAGTCTCAAGGCATATTGGCAGCCCTAGATGACGTAAGTGTTTTCAAACACCAACAACTGCTACATTAAACTATTCAAATTTGATATGGATAAAATAATTGTTGATAGGCATGAAAGAAGAAATCACTAAGCCTATTGTTATTTTATGTGACAACACAAGTGCTATCAATATTTCTAAGAATCCAGTGATGCACACTAAGACCAAGCATATAGCAATCAAGTATCACTATTTGAGGGAATTGGTAGAAGACAAGGAGGTCTGAATGGAATATGTGAATACAAAAGAACAATTAGCAGACATATTCACTAAAGCTTTACCTAAAGAAGCTCATGAGTATTTGAGAAGTCAATTAGGGGTCCTTCCCCTAACTAAGGCTGCCTAGTCAAGCTAGGAGCACTACATTAGGACTATCCTAGAGCTGTGAAGAAGAAGCAAAGACAAAAAATCAGTCATAAGCAAGATGACAGAGGGAGAAACACTGAGCTGCACATATATATGTACATCTGTTGGATGTAAGTTTTAGTTACTGCTTTGGCATTTTTGTCAAAGAGGGAGATTGAACTGAAATGATACTATAACACATGAACTGAAGAGTAGGGATGATGAACAAAAATGAAAGATCATGATAGAGGGAGATCCAGATACTTCTGACGGTCATAGAAGTGAGATTTACAATTTCTAAATCAAAATGAAGCTAAGGATATTATAAATTTTCTCTGATGGACAGATAAGTTTTTAGATTAGTTGGTAATCCATGTGTTATTCAGGTGATATCATATGGTGTTGCCATCAATGCCAAATAGGGAGATTATTGGAAACTACAATTGAAATAATTGTTGTACTATCATTGATGTCAAACCTTAATTGGTAAGACTGTTGCTACTTAGGAAAGTACTATATCTATTGTGAGAAGAGAAAGAAAGGATGGTAACAATAGCACCTAGGGAAAGGTTGAGTTATCTTGATACTACTGTAGACACCTAAAAATCCTTTAGAAAATAAAGTATTTTTATTTTCTAAAAAATCCCTGATGACATCATCATTTATTAATTAATTAATTATTTAATTAATTAATTTATTTTTATGTCATTAAATCCCTTTTTCTTAATTAAAAATATTTAATTAAGAAATCCCTCCCAAAAATGTTTAAATCTTATTTAAACATTAATCCCCTATTTATTAATTATTTTAATTAATAAATTGACCAAAAATCCCCCCAAAAATAATTAATTTATTTTTTGACCAAAAGTTAGCCTTTTTTCTTAAGACCACTAACCTCTTCCAAAATCTTCTAATCCCTTCTTAATTTCGATTAAAAGGCTAATCCCACCTTTTCTAACCCTAATCTCAACTCAAAATATTTAATTAAGATTAAATATTTAATTTTCATATTTATTGAAAATATTTCAATAAATTTTCCCAAACTTAAGTTTTTGGAATGAATAAACTTTTATTCCATAAAACCAAGGAGAATTCTAGATTCTTCTAGAATCTTCTCAACCCAACCTCTTCACCCATCCTAATCCTAAAATCCCCTAATCCTAATCCTAATCCTCCCCCTAACCTTGTCACATTCCCTAAACAAGGTTAGCCAACTCCTAAGCTTGACCCAAAGTCAACAAACTTCTAGAGGCTTCTCTTACATGCATTTATGATGCATTTAAAGCCTCCTTATCCCTCTTACATGCATTTATGATGCATTTAAGAAGCCCCTCACCCCTTTCTTACACCCTTTGACCTTAGGCACATTTCCCAAATTGTGCACATTCCTCCCATCTTTCAACCCAACGCCCTTGTGACACTTGTCACAAGGAGGTGGCCTTGAACTAGCACAATCCATGTGCTCCCCTTTGAATGAATCTTGGCCTCTCTTAAGGATTTTGATCCTAGCCACTCATTCATCCTCCCAAAAGTCTATAAATAGTCCTCATTTCCAAGAGCAAAATATCCATTCACCTTTCATTTTATGCATTGTTATCATGTCCATTTAGCTCTAGACTTAGCATAAGCAATACTAATTGTTAGTTTCTTTTTATCATCTTCAAGCTTTCTTAAAGAACATCATAGCTTAGCAATAATGGATTAACATAGTTTCTTTTATTGTTTTGCATAGCATATAGCATCATATCACACCTATATTTGGTCTAAAATCAATCTTAGTATGCATTAGAATATGCTCCAAGTGCTTAGAGAGCACACCCACATCCCTCTAATTGAAGCGAATCAAACATTTGCTCTATAGCACTTGTTTTTTTAGCAACAATCTTGAGGTGGCTTTGGTTTTGTTTTCATGTCTTATGCTGTTTTTTAGTTCATGAACATGTTAGATTAGTCTAATGTTTGAATGTTTCAGCCTTTCAAGACAGGTAACAGGTTCAAAATCATAGTCTACATTCTGGCACGCTCGGTGGGACCCACTTCACGGGTTCTTTGCAAACATTCTGATGGGTTTTAGACCATTTTCAGATTTTTCAAGCTTATAGGTGGACGGAGCACTTCGATCCCTTCTTCTTCTTCTTGTCTATATTCTTCTTCTTCTTCTTGTCTATATTCTTCTTCCTCTTCTTGTCTATATTCTTCTTCTATTCCATCTCCTTCTTCTTCGTCTTCTTCTAGCAAGGAGGTCATGGCCATTTTTTTTCAAAAATAATAATAAAATCCATAAGGAAGCAAAATCATACACACCTTATTTTAGTGCTTAAAATGAACCCCCAAATCATTCTTGAATGCATTAAGGACTAAAATTTGCAAAATTTGTTCTAACAAACAATACAAAAAAATTAATCAAGGCATTTGCATCCTTGCAACATCAAGGATTTTTAACAATGCATTCATGCAAAGTAGGAATGATCATATCTTTTTGGGCATAAAAAGAACATCAAATCTGCATTCAAACGAGTCAAAACAAAATATTGAATGAAGCTAAAAGGAAGAACTTAGGTCCTAAGTGTCATTGTCAATTTGAAAATCAAACTCAATCTTGAATGCACTAAAAGGAACAAACAACTCTATTCCCTCATCTGTTTCAGTTTTCAAAGCAAGCAAGCCAAATTCAATCTTGAGTGATCTAAGGGACAAAACAAAGCTTTTTCAAAGTTCTTAAATCAACTCGCTAATCAAATCTTGAATGCACAAAAGGAAAGAACTTGCAAACGTTCAATTTATTTACATTTTGGAGAAAGGAACAAATCAAAATCTAAACACGTGTGTCTTCATTTTTCAAAGTTCAAACAAACTTAATCAAATTTGGGAAAATGAACAAAATCTGCTTGATGTGCATGTAGGAGTTTTTCAAATTTTGCATAATCCTTGTTAGAGTAAGCAACGTGGAACATTTGAACTTGGACAAGTTCACCTGTTCTGCTTTTAGCGAGGCCTGTCCAAGGAGAAGTGCTTCCTCCTTGGAGAACGACCTCAAACCGGTATCCCCCTCGGCCGGTATACAAATAAGTGAATACCAAAAGAATCACTTACATCTCCTAATCATCGGGCGTTCGTGCCAAACACGTGTCTGGGGATGGTAAACATTCCTCTCCCCCAGCATAATTGGCAAGGCTCTTAAGTGAGTCATGGATGATCAGCATAACCGGGTATGGAGACACCACGGAATCATTAGCAACCTGATAAAATAGAGGCTACCCTATCTACATCCGAAAGTATCAAAATCCTTGTGCAAGGACCGATTCCAAGGGGTTTACCGGGTCGCCTCAAGATTACTCACCATTTGTATTCCCTTCTGGGGGATACCAAGCTGTGGGCAAGCGATTTTGATACTCACCTTCCTTAGGTAGATCTGTTTGAAGTGCTTGATAGTCAAAGACTCCGTGAAAACACTTGTTGAAACATTCACTTTCAAAGCTTTGTCAGAGTCAGTTGCCTTTGTTTGTATCCCGCAAGGTTGCTTTGTCCCTTGCGGAGATTGCTTTGACTTTAACTTTTGCCATTGGAAACCTTTGCCTCAAAATCAGAAGCCTCTTTTTCAAGTGATGCCCAGCAAGAACAAACATCCTAAAGCAAAGTTGCCCAAATCCCAAGCCTATCAAGAGCAAAAAGTTATCAAGAAGAACACCAAGACCTATCAATCCATTATCCAAGCAACCCAAGCAGAGGAGAAGTCCCAAGCCAGACTTGAGAACATTGCCCATAACGCCCGCATCAAATAGTTCACCTTCCGTTTCCGAGTTAACCATCACTTTGTCAACCTTGAGCCAGAAGATTAGCCAATTCCTTATTCATGTCTTGTTCCATCTTCAGATCTTGAAATCTTGTCTCAACAGCCTTGCATCTTAGTTTCATCCTAGTTTCACCCTTTGCATCAGCATCAAAACTTTAGTTGCATTTCAAAACATCATAAAGTTGCATTTGCATTCATCTTCCTACCAGCATTCTAAAATCAGTCCTTGTCATTTGCACTTGCATCATCCTTCAAGAGCATTGTCCCTTCACCCTTCAATACCTTTTCCACCAGCATCCCCCCCCATCAGCTTTCCATATCTTTCCAGCAGATCCATCATCTTTTGTTGCAAATCTAGAGATCCACCAACACTTAGTGTTCTACCTTTTGAGTTGTTCCTATCCTATATCCAAGATCAGAGACCATCATCCTCTTTTTTGGCACAACGTGTTGTCATAAAGAAATCAAACCTTGTCCTTGCATAGCCATCATCTCGAGCAAGAGATTGGAGTGCATTGATAAGAAACTTGTTGACCGAAGATCATCAGTCTATCATAGGTTGACCCCATCATATCTCTGATCCTCCATTTGGGAAAAATAGCAGCTCATTTGTTGACCACTCAGTAATCTTTCACCAGTTTTCCACCAGCAACCTATCTTTCCTCCACCATCTTGATCCATATCAGTTCCATCCAGCTTCCATCATCGCCATCTTGATCCATCCTTGCATTGCATCCTAGAAAGTCATCATCTTTAGAAGTTCATCAACTTTGCATCCATCAACATCTTTTAGCCAAACATCTTGCATACATTTAGCACTTGCATCTCCATGCCTATTGAGACCAGATCTCGGAAAAGAAGAAGCATGAATCCTTATCCACCAACAACCTCATCCGATCCCAACCTTTTCACTAACGCCATGATGACCTACAATCCCCAGATCCAAGCCAGTAACCCATGTGAAGATCCAAACATCCCTTCATCCCCGTTGGCAAACCAAGCATTCGCAAATCCTCCAGATAGCCCACCAGCGACCAATGCCCTTATACCGCAACATCAGCAGAGCACATTTGTTCACTACCTGCCAGAAAGTACCTCCATCCCACCATCTCTCTATCCACGCATCCCCATCAAAACTATCCAAGTTCCAGCACAAGCGTATTCTCCGTTCCCCGATCCTATCATGCAAACACCCCAGGAGCTTTCCACCATTCCCCTTTTCTTGCAAGGAAGCCTCGCCAGTCCCACAACACAAGCTGCAGTGCCATCCGCTCCATCTCATACCCCTTTTGCTTCATCATCTGCTATGGCTGCCCAAGCCCAAATCCAACACTTAACCCAAAGTCAGCTTCCACCTCTCACACAAGCTTTTACACCAAAAGCTTTACCACCATCCGCAAGTCAAGCAACGCCTTTCACCATCAAAGGAGCACCGCCACCCTTCACCCCCCAAGCACCTATACCTTCTTCTTTGGGGTTAGCGCAATCGCTCCCCATTCCAACCTCATCTTTCTCTTGGGTGTTTCCTTCATTTTCCTCTTCACAAGCATCCACTCAACCACAACCTCAACAAGCTCCTTTATATCAACCATCATTCATGTCCCAAGCTCCCATTGCTCCTACCATTCCATCATCCGCTGCAGTGCACCCTAACACAAGCTCTCAGTGGGGCCTTACACAAGAAGAAATGAAGGCATGGGGGATCCCATCTCAATCCCCTACATCTATGGTTGCAAGTCAACAAACTGCCTTCGCCCAAGCAGCACAGCAGCAATTACCCCAAACACCGCCGGCTTCAAGCTATTCATCCCAAATCTCAAATACCTTCCAGCAAGTTCCACCACTTCAACAGCCAACTTTCCCCAGCTATCTTACCCCATCACCCTTTGCTTCTAGCTTCCCCACATTTGTTCCACCTCTAAACAACGTAGGCATGCACCCAGCTTATATCAGCCAAAACCAAAGCCAACCTCAACAACTACCACCATCATACCCGCAAGCAGCATCATTCCAACAGCCTCCCCCACAGCAACCACATGTCCCCTTTCAGCAAACACCCATCATTCCTCCACAACAGCAAGTCCCTTGCTATCAGCCTCAGCAACAAATTCCTATCATCCCCCAGCAACAACAAGTTCCCACCCATCAGTTACAACAACAAGTTCCAAATGACCACTATCAGCAAGCAGTCCCACAACAACCGCCAGTTCAACAACAGCAAGTAGCCCAACAACATCAAGAGGTCTCATATCATTTACCACAATATCCCCCTATGCCACACCAGCAATATCCCCAACAACCATTGCCCCAAAATTAGTTCCAACCTATTTATCCACAGCAAACGCCATATCTAGTTCCACAGCCTCCATCGCAAGCAGAAGTTCCAGTTCCCTCGCCACTCAATGCTGAGTGGGAAGCAATGAAAAATGCTCTAAAAGAGCTACAAAGTAGAACAGAGAATAAAACATACAAGTTCGAAGAGGTGTGCTCATATCCCTTCGATCGGTCCATAGCAACTATCCCTTTCCCCAAGCATTTTGAGATGCCCAAGTTTGATAAGTATCAGGGGAAAGGAGATCCAGTAAACCATATCAAAGAGTTTTACATGGCGTGCCAAGAAGTGGCTTATAGTGATAACTATCTCCTGCGCCTGTTTCCCAAGAGCTTGGGAGGAACTGCTGTTGAGTGGTTTTACAAAATACCACATGGGACAATAAACACCTTTGCTGAACTCTCTGAGAAGTTCATCACACACTATGCCCATAATGTGGAGAATGAGTTGTCCTTGCTAGACCTATGCAACTCAAAACAGAAAGACGGAGAAAGCCTTGCAGAATACTTGCAAAGATGGCAGAATCTTACAACCAGGTTATCATATCAGCCGCCAGAGAAGCATCTAACAAAGATCTTCATTGATAACCTACATCCAAAGCTATCCCATCACATGCGAATGAACTGTCTCCAGACATACCAAGACATCAAGAGCAAAGGCATAGGCATCGAGAAAGCTCTCCTAGACGAAGGCACTATTCGTCACTTCAAGGATGATTCCAAAAACAAACCCAACAATGATAAATCCCGTTACTGGAATCGTAACAAGAATGTTGTTACAGATGGAGCCACTGACACTAAGAATGTACAATTCATTGTGGCTAGTCCTACACCAGCTCAAACATACCAACCGCCACAAGCACCCATCTATCAGCAACCACCAGCTCCCGCATATCAAGCACCTATTTATCAGCAGCCTCCTCAAGCTCATCAACCGCCTGTGCAACAGTATCAGCAGCAATACCAATAGCAGCAGCCAGCACGTCAAGGCAATCCTGTTAACGCAGTTAACGTTGCCCCAAGGCAGAACAAACCCAATAATCAGAACAATCCAAAGAGGACTTTCACACCTTTGGGTGAGCCTCTGGATCAGATCTTTTATCGGCTAGCCAAGGCAAATATGATCACATATCCGCCCATCCCACAGAAGGATGACAATGCACCAAATTCTGATTGGTATAAAGAACATGAATACTGTGATTACCATCATGTGAAGGGGCACACAACATTGAAGTGCATGCGGCTTAAGTACTACATCCAGGATCTCATCGATTGCAAGGAAATCCAGGTCGATGCACCAACTCAAGCTTCACCCAATGCCGGTTTGCAAATATATCAAAATGTGTTCCCTCAACACGATGCCGGGAAGAATCAAGCCAGCGCCAATCAGCCCCAAAATCGTGGCAAAGGCAAGCAAGAAGATCACACAGCGGCCTACATCAACTATGACAAGTATGTCGGATGTATAACTCAAGTTGAGCCCATCCAAGATGAGCCCACCATCAATACCATCCACGTCAGAGGGCCGGATCGACAATGTGCTGCAACTACCCGCAGTGGTAGGATAACTGTTGCTGGTGCTCCTCTGAGATCAGCTGCTCCTCCAAGGCCAACATCTACTGCATCCACAGCACAGTCTAACACCAGGCCAGCATCAAATGCACGCGCAACACAGCATAATGCACCAAGAGCACAATACAATATCATAGAGCATCTTGGGAACATGCCAGCCCAAATATCTATCTTGGATTTGCTCCGCACATCACCCATCCATCAGGAGATCCTGGACAAAGCTCTAAAAGAAGGTCATGTCCCCACGAATATTAACACAACTCAGTTTGAAACTCTTGTGGGACACCTATCAGTAGCATGTGCCTTATCCTTCAAAGAATCTGATATACCAGATGTCACTCCTGACCATATTCTTCCTCTCCGCATTGCCGTCATGGTCAGAGATTTCGCCATCAAATGAGTTCTGGTGGATAATGGCTCAGCCCTCAACTTGTGTACATTAAAATTCATCAAGAAGATCGGGTTCACGGAGGCTGACATACAACATGAGATGATCACTATTAAAGCATATGATAACTTGGAGCGTACCTCTGAAGGTACTATGACTTTGCCTATCCAGCTAGGCCCAGCAACGCAAGATACTCTCTGCCACGTTGTTGATCTTGACCTACCATTCAATATCCTCCTCGGTCGTCCATGGATCCATTCCATTAAGGCCGTACCATCTACTTACCATCAGTGCATCAAGTTTCCACATCAAGGCACTGAGGTTACCATCCACGCTGACCCTAACCCCTTCGCATACTGCCTTGCGATGGAAGCATCTTTCCCTCATTCTACTCATTGTCCTGGAACCGATATTGGTACTTCTATTGCTAGCTCATCCCGATCCCATCGTGATCCAGAGACCATCCTCTCTTCCACCTTATCATCCGTCAAGATCAACAACCAGGGTTGTGGTGAATACAGCCTCAGTGATGCATTTGTTGTAGGAGCTCTTCCACGTGATCCACATACTCAAGGGCGCCCAAGTTGTCAAAACAAGCCTGCTGAGGAACATTATAAGCTCAAGCAAATCAGAAACATGACTTTTGAGTCTCATGGTACCATCAACAGTAAAGAAATGGATCCAGATATTAACAAATGGTTATACAAAGATCCCCCATCACGTGACACACAACTTCTTGAGTACTTAAAAGAGAAATATCCAATCCCCTACAAAAATGTCACAGAACACTATAACTATCAAGGTGGTGGTCTAGGACCACAAGAGGATGGAAACTTATTTCCTATCACACCATCCCAAAATCCAGAACAGCAAGGACTTGGCTTTAATACCTCTCGCCTGCTTGAACAAGAGCCCAATACCACAACTGAGGGCACTAACATGACCAACGTGAACTTTTCGAATAGCCAGGATGACCTTGTGGAAATCGAAGACATCCCCGAAGAGAAAGACATCCGATCCTATGACGATATCTTTGCCGACGACACCCTCCTGGGGACTTCTGTTCTCCAAAAACTCTCCATTAACCTCATAGATCTTCCCCTCACAAACCCCGACCTCATAGATTGGGACCAACCAAGCATCGCACACATCGACGAGTTCCAAAGTGCACAAGCACTCCTAGAATTCATGGGGGCATCAGGTCCAGCAAGCAATCAGGATTCAACATCAACCTCTGTCTATCGGCTTCACCCAGAAGGATATTTTGGGGAAGAGGCAAGCTTTAGTCGCAAAAATGAAATAGCAAAAGAACATCATGAGTTTTTATGTGAAAACCCCCTTGGGGCACATTCTGATTCCAAAATAGTAAAAATAAAGGGCGTATCTTCTAGTGAAAACTTGGCAATTCAAGCGCTAGAAGATGAAGCCTTGCCTCTTCCCCCTATCCAAGATTATAGACCAGAGCAATCTCCAATCATCATAGAAGAGACCAAGCCAATCAACTTGGGAACAGAAGAATGTCCAAGGATCACCTACATTGTAGTCAACCTAACAGAAGGAGAAGAAATGGCTCTCAGCACCTTGCTCAAGGAATCAGTTATCAACTTTGCATGGTCATACGCCCACATGCCTGGGCTTGATCCAAACCTTGTTGTTCATCATCTATCAGTAGATCCAAACGTTAAGCCAGTGAAGCAGAAGCTAAGGAAAATGCATCCAAAGGTAGCATTGCTCGTCAAAGCAGAGCTTGAGAAGCTCCTTCAAGCAAAGATCATCAGAGCAATTGACTACTCAGAATGGATCTCTAACATGGTGCCAGTCACAAAGCCTTCTGGCGACATCAGAATCTGTACTGATTTCAGGGACTTGAACAAGGCATGCCCTAAGGATGATTTCCCATTGCCAAACATAGACATGCTTGTAGACCTCACAGCGGGTCACGAAATGCTATCACTCATGGATGGCTTTTCCGGTTACAACCAGATTCATATAGCAGAAGCAGATCAACATAAAACAGCATTCACAACCCCATGGGGTACCTTCTGCTATAATATGATGCCCTTTGGGCTAAAGAATGCAGGAGCAACATATCAGCGAGCAATGACAGCGATCTTCCATGACATGATCCACAAGATCCTTGAAGACTATGTGGATGATATCCTTGCAAAATCCAAAACAAGGGATGAACACCTCAACATCTTAGAGCGTGTGTTTGATCGTCTGAATCATTATGGCTTAAAGCTTAATCCTAAGAAATGTGTCTTTGGTGTTACATCTGGCAAGCTTCTAGGCTTCATCATCTCTAGACGAGGCATAGAGATCGATCCTAAAAAAGTAAAAGCAATAACAGAGATGCCTCCACCAAGAAATCTCAAACAGCTCAGAAGCCTACAGGGAAAGCTTCAATCAGTACGGCGGTTCATCTCTCAGCTAGCGGACAAGTGCCAACCATTCTCACATCTCTTATGCAAAAACACCAACTTCAAGTGGGATCCCATATGTCAAAGAAGCTTTGATAAGCTCAAGGAGTATCTAGCTAACGCTCCGATCCTTGTACCACCAGTTCCAGGACGCCCACTCATCCTTTACATCTCAACAACAGCTACAACACTAGGGGCACTCCTAGCATAGCATGATGATGAAAATAGAGAACGAGCTATCTATTACATCAGTCGCACTCTTGTCGGATATGAGCTTAATTATTCACCTATGGAAAAAGCATGCCTTGCAGTGGTCTTTACCACTCAAAAGCTTAGACATTACATGCTCAGTCACACAATCAAGCTCATTTCAAAGGTGGACCCCCTCAAATATCTACTATCAAAGACAACTCTCACAGGCCGTATGGAAAAATGGGTCATGATACTCAGTGAGTTTGACATCTAGTATATTGATCGCAAAGCAATCAAAGGGCAAGTCATTGCCGATCAACTAGCAGAAGCACCACTGGTGGATGCCTATCCACTAATCATGGAATTCCCTGATGAACACTTATGCATGATTGAAGAGCAGCCCATGTGGAAACTATACTTTGATGGCTCCTACACATCACATGGATCAGGGGCAGGAATCCTATTCGTCACACCTCAAGGTGACTACATCCCAAAACCATTCAAATTGGGATTCCCATGTACCAACAACATTGCAGAATATGAGGCACTCATCTTAGGTCTCAGAACAGCCATTCAGTGGAATATCATAGAATTACAAGTATTTGGAGATTCACAGCTGATTATCAAACAAGTCCTAGATGAATATCAAACAAAGGATGACAAGTTGCTACCTTACAAAGAGCTGGTGGACAAACTGCAAGAGCATTTCCTACATCTACAGTTCACACAGATCCCAAGACTTCAGAACAAAGCAGCGGACGCAATGGCAACCATTGGATCCTTGTTAGAAATCCCACGCGATGCATCACAATATGAATTCCTAGTCGAGCAGCTACATACGCCAGCTTATGAGAACGCTGATGCAGAAATGGTATGTGTCTTGGTTGGTCCCCAATCCCCATGGTACCACGACATCCATGCATATCTAAAAAATGGTATCATATCTCCCCATCTCACCAATAACCAACGCCAAAACCTTATTCACAGAGCTTCCCGCTACACTCTTGTAGCCAACACCCTATATCGTCGTGGGTATCACAATGTCCTATCTAGATGTTTAGATTCAAACGAGGCCGTCCTGGCCTTACAAGAAGTTCACGCTGGAATTTGCGGTGCCCACATGAGTGGCATGGTTCTAGCAAAGCAGCTGCTTAGAGTTGGATATTATTGGCCAACAATGGAACATGATGCATGTGATTTTGTCAAGAAATGTCTCCCATGTCAACAGCATGCCAATTTGATACATGCACCAGCACAAGATCTACAGCCTATTGCACCACCATGGCCTTTTTCATGTTGGGGCCTCGACCTCATTGGCTTGATCACCCCCCTCTCTTCGGATGGACACAAGTATATCATAATAGCCACAGAGTACTTTACCAAATGGGTTGAAGCGATTCCACTCACCCTTACTACTGGCATCCAAATATCCAAGTTCATCCTCTATCATATCATTTGTCGCTTCGGCATACCATCTACCATCTTCACAGACCATGGCACACCTTTTGAAAACCAGCATGTGGATGATCTATGTGCCAGACTCCACATCCATCACTGTTTCTCCAGTCCATATTTCCCTCAAGGAAATGGCCAAGCTGAGGCAACTAACAAAACTATCTTGAAAATCCTCAAGAAGGTTGTCAATGATTCTGGTCGTGACTGGCACCTCCAAATCAATCCCACCCTTTGGACCTACCGCACTTCTTATCGCACTCCCACAGGCACCACCCCATACTCCCTTGCATATGGTGCTGAAGCTGTTCTACCGATCGAGGTTGAGCTCCCCTCATTGCGCGTCTCCATGAAGAACTATACAACTGATGAAGACTATCGTGTGGCCCGGCTCACACAGCTAGATCTGCTAGATGAAAAGAGACAGCAAGCCTATGATCACCTGGTTGCATACCAGAATCGACTCAAAAGGAGTTATAACAAGAAGGTCCATCCTAGACAGTTCCAGGTCGGTGACATGGTCCTTAAAGAAAATCAGAAGGTCCTAGCAAATAGAGAAAAGAAAGGCAAGTTTGAGCCTACTTGGTTGGGCCCCTATGTTGTCACCGCATCCTTTGGCTCCGGCGCCTATCAGCTATCAACACCAGAAGGTGAGCCCTTGAATGATCCTATCAACATCATCCATTTGAAGAGGTTCTATGCCTGAACCTGATCCTGCATATATCAGAAAATCCAAAAACATTCAAAAAAGCAAAAAAAAAGCAAAAAAAGAAAAGAGAAAGAGAAAATGATTGTCCAAACGGTGAAAACTTGGAAATTCAAGTGCCTTGGACAAGTATGTTGGTGAAAACCTGGTAAACAGGCGCCAACATAGTAAACTAGGCTATTTATCTATTCAGTTGTCCTTTCAGCTACCGTCCTCTTCCTCCATCCATAACAGATCTCCCAGCAGTTCCATCTCCCCTATCCTCCAAGCATTCGGCTTCCATCTTCCTCCAACCCATCTGCAATCCATATCCTATTCCAAAGCTTTGTACCATATCTTGTACCATATCCTTATCCCTTTCCTATACAGCGCAATCCTTTCTGTAAATATCCTTCTTGTCTCCGTCCTAGTGAGAGTCCCGCCGAGTGTGATCTTCCTATCCCCAATCCTGAGCTTCTATACATATCCCTTGTGCATATCGTTCCTCCTTGTTGTACATAACCTTTGTCCGTCGTGCAGCAGCATTTGATCAAATATCTTGTCCCATCCCCAGCCTCAGAAAACTTTTAGTCCCACTCAGGCCTTGTGCTTCAGCAACATCAATTGTCGACTTATCCTTGCTTATCCTGACTATTCCTTGAACTTCAGCTTTTGCCAGCGAACAACTACACTTATTCTCTCACCAACCCATGGGTCCTTGAGGATATATCGTTCCTCCTGTCTGACCTAATCTTCCATCTTGGTCCTTGAGGATATATCTCCTCCTGTCCGACCAATCTTCCCACCATCAATCACATCAAATCTCTCTCCTTGGCAAAGGATGTCTTTTTGGAGTTTTCATTTTGACCTTGGATTTTGTCCTTTGGGTCTTGTTAATCTTTTACAGCCTCTCATTGTTCTCTACTCAACGTCACCACGATCCTTTATATCATGGTGTGCTGCGAATGAGGATAATCTGGGGCAAGATCTTTTGATCTTTTGCTTCTGCCTGTGAGTCAGTCGTGTGTTTGTGGTTTCTTCAGCATCATTTCCACCATGCCTCCTTCGGGTTTCATGTGCGATGCTGGGGCAACCCTACGTGTCTTTTTCACGTCAGTCCTATGCAACACTGGTGACAAGGCCTCGTGATCCCAGTATCCTTGGCAGGTCTCTAGCATTGCTATATTAAACTAGGTTGTGCTCTCCACATTTGCACTTGGAGCTTCCCCATCTCCCCTGCATCCTGCATCATATAGATTAATCTTGCATCCTCATGTAGCTGCATCCTGCATTTTGCATTCCATCTCATCTTGCATTCACTCATCTTTGCTCTTGGAAGCTTGGTTATTTATCTCCCCTTCTTCCTAGGTCCTTCCTTCTCTGTTTCCTTTCGAGAAAATTTCACAATGTTTGCTCCTTGCGTTATTTTCTCGAGGGGGCACAATCCCCTATTCCTCTAAATTCTAGCCTTGGGCATCTTATTTTCTTGTCTTTGACGCCATGCCACTTGCGACATCGCATCAAAGAGGGGCAAAATGTAGACACCTAAAAATCCTTTAGAAAATAAAGTATTTTTATTTTCTAAAAAATCCCTGATGACATCATCATTTATTAATTAATTAATTATTTAATTAATTAATTTATTTTTATGTCATTAAATCCCTTTTTCTTAATTAAAAATATTTAATTAAGAAATCCCTCCCAAAAATGTTTAAATCTTATTTAAACATTAATCCCCTATTTATTAATTATTTTAATTAATAAATTGACCAAAAATCTCCCAAAAAATAATTAATTTATTTTTTGACCAAAAGTTAGCCTTTTTTCTTAAGACCACTAACCTCTTCCAAAATCTTCTAATCCCTTCTTAATTTCGATTAAAAGGCTAATCCCACCTTTTCTAACCCTAATCTCAACTCAAAATATTTAATTAAGATTAAATATTTAATTTTCATATTTATTGAAAATATTTCAATAAATTTTCCCAAACTTAAGCTTTTGGAATGAATAAACTTTTATTCCATAAAATCAAGGAGAATTCTAGACTCTTCTAGAATCTTCTCAACCCAACCTCTTCACCCATCCTAATCCTAAAATCCCCTAATCCTAATCCTAATCCTCCCCCTAACCTTGTCACATTCCCTAAACAAGGTTAGCCAGCTCCTAAGCTTGACCCAAAGTCAACAAACTTCTAGAGGCTTCTCTTACATGCATTTATGATGCATTTAAAGCCTCCTTATCCCTCTTACATGCATTTATGATGCATTTAAGAAGCCCCTCACCCCTTTCTTACACCCTTTGACCTTAGGCACATTTCCCAAATTGTACACATTCCTCCCATCTTTCAACCCAATGCCCTTGTGACACTTGTCACAAGGAGGTGGCCTTGAACTAGCACAATCCATGTGCTCCCCTTTGAATGAATCTTGGCCTCTCTTAAGGATTTTGATCCTAGCCACTCATTCATCCTCCCAAAAGTCTATAAATAGTCCTCATTTCCAAGAGCAAAATATCCATTCACCTTTCATTTTATGCATTGTTATCATGTCCATTTAGCTCTAGACTTAGCATAAGCAATACTAATTGTTAGTTTCTTTTTATCATCTTCAAGCTTTCTTAAAGAACATCATAGCTTAGCAATAATGGATTAACATAGTTTCTTTTATTATTTTGCATAGCATATAGCATCATATCACACCTATATTTGGTCTAAAATCAATCTTAGTATGCATTAGAATATGCTCCAAGTGCTTAGAGAGCACACCCACATCCCTCTAATTGAAGCGAATCAAACATTTGCTCTATAGCACTTGTTTTTTTAGCAACAATCTTGAGGTGGCTTTGGTTTTGTTTTCATGTCTTATGCTGTTTTTTAGTTCATGAACATGTTAGATTAGTCTAATGTTTGAATGTTTCAGCCTTTCAAGACAGGTAACAGGTTCAAAATCATAGTCTACAACTACAAAGTGTACTTGACTATGTTGCACAATGATGAGACAATGTATTGTTTATCTTAGTAAGATTAAAGACTAAACTAGTAGGCTTAACTAAGAAAAGAATGGAAAAATCATGTTTAAGCTGAGTTATGTTAGTGTCGACCAAGTTAGTGTATGCCGAGCAAAAATCTAGTGTCGACCGAGTATCAGTAAATTGCCGAGGAAGACAGTATATGTCGAGGAAACAATTTTAGTAGTGACCGAGCGTTTTACATGAAGACTGAGTGGATGATCATAGTATTGACTGAGCATCAAAATTTTTATATTTGAAGAGAATTCAGATTTGGAGCCGACATTGTTGAATTCTTGGATTATGTAAAATGTGTTGACTTTATTTATTGATTGTATGAAAGCATTTAATGCTTTGTAAAATGTTTTATTGTAAATCTTTATGAGATTTGAGATGATTCTAGAAGAGATGAAGAACATGAAGTGGGTAGATTCAATGAATCTGACCTAACCCTAAGATCTATGAAGGAGATTAAGTGGCAAAAGATAAGTTAACCTAATAGATAAAAGTATTAAGGGAACCTAAACAATAGGTATGAGAATGCATGGGTGAAGTAGATGCTGGAAGAACAGTAAGTTTTATTGATTGTATAAGTGAAAAGGCTGAAGGAGAAGTGTGGTGATTACTTGAAGAAAAGTTTTGAGTAGATCAGAGATGAAGATGGAAAATTTTCAAAGTTAGTAAACCAACATTTGTGTATGGAATTGGATCTGATATTTGCAAAGTGAGTTGTATGTTTTTCAGATCAATATTGCTGCTACTTTCTAACTATTGTAACAGTCAAAATCCTTTTAACAGAGGTTGACCTAATAGTCATATGTTAAATCCTTTGAACAAGGTTGCATTCTAATGGAGTGTATGTAAGTCCTATAACAAGGCTCACTTTTAACAAGGTGATTGAAATCCTTTAACCGGGTCACACCTAACAGTGTGTATTGTAACCTTTGATAGGGTTGGCTTTTAACTGAGCTCACTTCAAAAGAGTGAAAATAATAGTAGCATGTTACAAAGTGGTTTTTCCCATATTGGGTTTCTACTATAAATCTCAGTGTCAATACTTGTGTGAATATTTTGGTTTGAACATTTCTATGTTTTACAAGTTAGTTACAAATGGGTTGTGGAATGCAGTGTTATATGTTTCTATTATTGAATCAGTGATGACCGAGTTTGTTTTGGTTGCTTGATCTCATTTAAGAAAAATGTTTTAAAGTTATTTTATACATTATGACCTGAGAACAATTGATTCACCCCCCCTCTCTATTGTTCTAAATCATATTAACAGGATCATGTCAGACAATCCAAGTGAAGAAGGTAATGGGGATGCAATCAATAGATTATGGTCGAACTTGGAAAGAAAAGGTGATGGAAAATGTTATTGTCGCTGCAATAATTGTAAGGGCTTAAACATTACAAGATTGCTAATAAAAAAAACTAAGAGACATTGTAGGGATAATTGTCACATTGAAGGAGGGTTTGATTATTATGAATTGGTAAGTTTTTCATTATATTTATTTAATAATTAATATATATATGAAATACACCTAATGATGAGATCATTATCATGGTTTATTTTTGTTCATCATTTTAATATAGGTCAACCTCCCTAGGGGAGTACATGATATGGACCATGGAGGTGTGAATATTGAGAATATGGCTTTGGAAGTGGATGATCATGGAGGTGTGAATATTGAAGCTGAAGATTATGATCCCATTGAAGTTGACAATGATGCGCCAAATGATGGTACTAATACATTGATCTATGACACATTTGGTATTGGCACAACTAATGATGATGATTAGGATGATGTTGATTTCATCCATGATATACCTCTACTTGAGAAGGAAGCCATGCCCCTTTACGAAGGCTCCCAAATAACTCTTCTCTCTGTTGTATTGTTGTTGTTGAACTTGAAGGTTATGAATGGTTTATCCAACACAGAAATGTCATGTATGCTAAGGTATGTCATATATGTCATTATAGTAATTAAATGGTGAAACATGTACCATAAATATTGTTAATATTAACAACATATATTTTTTTCTACAGATTGATACGCAAGTTCTTGTTACCACCATCGAATATTCTCCCTCACTCATATCGAGAATTATGTCCCACTATGAAAGATATTGGAATAGAGTATCAAGTAGTAGATGCTTGTCCCAATGATCATATTATTTATCATAAATAATATGAATTTTCAACAGAATGCCCTGAATGTCATAGGAGTAGATATCGAACAGATCAAATAACAAAAAAGGTGCCTCACAAGGTTCTTCGTTACATCCCCATTATACCACGTTTGCAAAGATTATTTAGGTGAAGTAGCTTGTTACAATTTATGGATTAACATGCACGCAATAGGAGTCAAGATGACATTATTCAAATGCTTGCGGATGGTTCTATATTTAAGGACATAGAGGAAAAGTGGCCGCATTTTATCGAAGAACCGTGAAATCTCAAGCTTTCAGTGGTAGTGGATGGTGTGAATCCATTTGGAGAGCTAAGATCTATTTGCATTGTTTGGCCTATTTTTGTCATCAACAATAACATTCCTCCATGGATGTCAATAAAGAGGGATCACATTATGTTGGCAATGATTGTTCAAGGTATTTGATCATTTAATAGTTATCTACATGTAATTATAAATCTTGTAGTAAAATGGTCACAATAATTATGTAATGTTGTTGTTCATTCAACCAGGTAAATACCAAGTTAAAGATATGAATGTTTATATTCCTCTTATCGACGAGTTGGTGGAGTTATGGAAAGGTGTCAGTATGTATGATATCTCTAGACTAATAGGAGACAGACAATTTCAATTCCATGCAATGCTTGTATGGACAATACATAATGCCCTAGGGCTAATACATTTTTCTGGTATGTTATGGTGAATTCAAGTTGCACATGATAATTCTAAAAATAAAAATGAACATATTTAATCTAATTGTATCATTACCTTGTAGGTCTTCAAACAAAGGTAAAATTTGCATGTCCAGTTTGTGGTCCAAAGATGAAATCTAGTTATTCAAAAAGTTTAGGAAAGTAGGTGTTTGATGAGTATAGACACTTTCTCGAAAAAAATCATAACTATCAAATTACCGAAAAACATCTTTTCAATGGAAAATAAGAGACTACATCTAAGCCACAGAGAATGAAAACTCACTTATGAAAGTTTTAATATAATAGAATTAATCATCAAGGTGCTACCATTCTACCTAATGGTTTATGTTTGGAATTTGTATATCTTTATTGTGTTTTGTTTGCTGATTATGTGATTGATGATCATGAATATCATCAAGGAAACACTACTGAGTACCTTCTAAAGGGACTAAAGAGTTATCCTAGATAATTTAGTAGGTTTCCCTACTATGAGCAACTACAAAATGTGCATTTTTTTGATACTATGTATATTGGAAATAATGTAACACAGACATTGTGGAAGATATTGGATGGAAGGCGTGACAAAGAAAAAATTATCAAAATTTGTTGCGACATTCATGAATCCAATCATGCAATGAAAATTTTTATTGAATCAAATAGAAATGGAGAATGGATTAATACAAGTGCCCTTCCTTGGTTATTAACAGAACAACAAAATGATGCCATAAAAGAAGTCATAAGAAAAATTTGATTTACCATAGGATTTGCTGCAAACATAAGCAGTACCATATCAAAGAAAGGTGAATTTGGGCCAGGGTTGAAAAAGCATGATTGGCATACCTTCATCAAGGTAAGTCATGTTATTTTGTATTTACAATATATTTGTAAACTACATGTACTTCTCATTTTATTATATGAGAAAAGAATGACATGATTATTTTTATAATTGTTGCAGTATGTGCTACCCCTATCTCTCCCAGAGAACTTCGACAATAACATCAAACAAGTGATATATGATCTTGGAAAATACATGAGGTAAGCAATGATAACTGTTCAATTTTTTTTGTGTGTGTATATGTATATGTGTATATATATATATATATATATATATATATATATATATATATATATATATATATATATATATATATATATAAGTCTTGTGTTTATATATTTTTGTGTCTTGAATGTCTTGTAGGTGGTTGTCATATAAAGAAATCCATAGAGCAGATATAAAATACTGGAAGAGAAGAATTCCTCTTCTAATGTGTGAAATGCAAAAGTGTCTACCTTCAACTTTTTTTAATGCACAAGAACACTACCTCATACACCAAGTTGAGGAGCTTGAAATGTGTGGACCCGTACACACTCAGTCAATGTGGATGGTTGAGAGGCACCTAAAATTTTTGAAGGCTTTGGTTCAAAAAAGAGCATGTCCTGAGGGTTCTATGGTGCAGGGATATATGGTATACCAGACTATGGTGTACGTTACTGAATATCTTCCTAAGCTTGCAGCAAAGATCCATATAGATTGCATTTGGAATCTCGACACCATTAGAAAATTTGAAGGGGAGTACTTGGTGGGGGAAGGAAGAATGAGGAAAGTGAGAGGTAATAAATTATAAGATGTTATTGTAGCTGTTAATTAATTCTTAATCTTCAAAATTAATTGGTTGTAAGTCATCTATTTATTTTTTCTATAGCTACTCGAGATTGGGATGCAATACATTTGTATATTGTAAACAATCAAGATTGGATGACAAAATGGATTGAACGATGTCATCATTTAGGTCACACATTAACACGGGAGGTTGTGTCTTCATTGGTTAATGAAGCTCATCATAATGGAGATCTAAATGCTACCCAAAGGGAAATAGGTTTAGCACATAGTTTAAAATATTTCCAAGTACATATAAATTTGTTAATCACTCATATGTTTATGAACTCTCGATGCATTAATTTATACATGTTTTACATATTTTTTCAGGTCAAACACCACAAGGCTATGTTTTGCAATGGTCATAAATTTCACATCAAAAAGTTGGATGACATAAAGAAAACTTGTGATTCTGGGATAAGTGTAGTCTTTCACGTGACTAATATTTCATCTAGAAATGACTTACATCCTCGAGATTCTGAAAATTGATACTATGGAATTTTGGATGATATACTTAAGTGTGACTTTAATTCCTTTAGATTAGTTCTCTTCATCATCAGATGGTATAGGCTATGACTTAATCAAAATGATCCTGAAAGAACTGTTATTGAACATGACAATGGATTTTCAATGATTAATATAAGGTGGTTTGAGCCAGTTGGGGTTGAACCCTATATTCTTCCAAGCTAATGTGAGCAGGTATTTTACTCAGAGGTTCCACATAAATTGGGTTGGTAATTTGTTGTTAGACATGATCCAAGAGGAAGGCCAATGAGGTATAATGCGATGGAGGAAGAAGATTGCGAACAACTAGAAGATGATGTAGATGATGATCATGAACAACAGTTAGTCGATGATGTTCCTGATGTAACTTTTCTTGAAGAAGAAGAAGATAATGACAATGATGATTCTATTGATGATGCTACTGATGATGATGATGATGATGATGATGATGATGTTGTTGCTAATGATGATGATGATGATGATGATGATGATGATGATGATGATGATGATGATGATGATGATGATGATGTTGATGCTGATGATGACGATGACAATGACGGTGGTGGTGGTGATGTCGATGTTAATGATGATCATGGTGATTAGTTGGATGAAGAAGAAGATGAATGACATGAATGAAATGCATAGTTACATGATCACTACTTAATCTATTTAATATTGATTTCTTGATAGAAATGTGCAGTTATGCAATCAATGCTTAATCTAATTAATTCATGATGTACTTACTATGGGATGCTTATGGTTTTTAATGTACTTACTATGTGGTTTTGAGTATATGTATCATGATTTTTTTAGCTAACATTAGATAATTGAATTAAATATGTAGGTACCTGGATTCCTTTCACGAGCATCCCACACAGTCTCATGGATCGACAAGTATAAGTCAATACACCCTATAGAGATTAATGTATTTCACAATTTGCAAAATATCTCGCATTACTTGCTATCTCTCTCATTTGATGGAGTGTAGGTAGTAGAAAATAGGTATTTGTCAGATGTGTCTTCCTCAAGTGAAGAAAGTGAGTCATTTAGTATGTCTAAATTAGGAAGATCAACTAGACGTCAAAAGACTAGAAAAAAATTCAATAGACGCATGAAATTTTTCCTTTCTCAAGGGGGTTCATGTTCTTATGATGATGAGAGAAAAGGCGACATTGAGGTGCCCTCTAGGTACCAAAATCTACAGAAACAATGGGTCCCCAAGGAACTTCCTCCAATAAACACTAATTTTAGTGTTAAAGGCAAGATATATCGTATTGCACCATCGTCAATACATGGTTTGGGCCTATTTTCCATGGATGGTATAAAGGTCTCTTACAACAAATTTGTTGAATTGATAGAGTATGTTGGACCTTGTTACGATTACAAAAGTTGGATGTGAATTATTCAATATAAAAAAAGTATGCGTAGGTATGCACTCTCGGAAAATTATATTCAACAAAAAGACAATGAGAAAAGTAAAAGAGTGGCTATATACATTGGTGGAAGGCCATAAGCATCAAGGAATATTGTAGGTTTTATAAATAGCATGCGACCTTTGTCAACTATTAAGCAACCCAATTGCATATTTGAGGTGCGTGAGGGAAATCATGTATTTGTATGTGTGATAAAATCAATAAGTGCAAGGGAAGAGCTTCTTATTGATTACAATTTGAATCACATAGATACAAATGATGTCACTATCATTAGGGTGTAGGTACATACTATGTACCATTAAATAATTGAGTTTTTTTACCAACCACATTTAGAGAGTCTCCTCACCATCCACCTCATCTCCATCATCATCTTCTAATGAAATTTATTAATGTAGCCCTTTCTAATTATTTGTTAACTTTAAATAATAACACAGGACCACAATATGGAGCAACCACATAGTGGGAAAATGATGATCGTGCATGCACTTCTTCCCAGCAGGTAAACCTCTTTGTTATTGAACTAAAAATTACATAGAAGAAAAATGTTAAATAAAGTTTTTTATTATATTCTTTTCATCACCGTTTCAGATTAATTCTAATAGAGTTAGTAATATTGTTATCACAGATAGGTGGTTAGCATAGAAAGGGAAAGGAACCCATAGTCCCTGAAGAGGAGTCCTTTGACAAGGACCTAGTTGTTGATTTAGGTGCTTGTGATGAGCCAGCCTATGCAATTAAAAAATGCCTCCACAAAATTGGAAATAGATTGGCTGAATTGGCATCTATATTCCCTCCAACTCTTGAGTCACAAAAGAGGGAAACTAAACTGATACACCTATCTCAAAATTACCGATTAAGTATTAATGTAATTTTTAATTATAAAAAAAATTCAATAATATTTTTTATGTTATAGTAGTCTTTTATGTCATTAAAAAATAAGAGGATGTGTTGCTTTTACAAAAAATTTTGCGTAATTTTGATCCTCACGGCCATGATGAGGGTACTGCAGCTGGTTCAGGTAGATCGCATGTTGGACTATATTTTTTTTTACTCTCTAACAATATTGTCCATGCTAATCACTAGTTTTATTATGCTCTAATAATCTTATTCTTTAGCACATGTCAATGATCATTTACTATCACCACCTCATACGATGGCAGGCTCATATGTACTGTATCCTGCAATGTCGTCAACACATAGCATGGCCATAGACACCATGGCACCACCTACTCATACACATATTTTATTTTCTCTATCATTATATATATGTTTATTTCCCTTGAAGTGTTCTTTCTTAGGGCCATTTCGTAATGGATTCAATTTATGCAATAGGGGATGCAACACTTGATGGTGATTTTCCTGGATGTACTAGTGTTGCTAGTACAAGAATCATGAAGGATTGCATATTTCTTGTGAGCAAAGAAGGTGTTCTCTTGAAAATAGAAAAACTTCTAGGTACTTTAAATATTGGATCTTTCTTTTACTATACAATCGTATGTTAATTACACCTTGCATTCAATATGAGAAGCTTACATCTATTGTATTCTTATTTTATACTATTATATCCTTCGACTAATGATCCCATGATTATTTTTTAGGGAATGATGTTTTCTATAGTAAACTTAATGATGAGTGTTTGCAGATATTCGGGCCCACCATCTGTACAAGGTGGAACATCATATCCGAACTAAAACCCCAATCCACTATTTTGATTTCATATAATTGCTAGGATATTTATCATTACATCCATTTTTGAATCTAACACTATTTTCTTTCTTAAAAGGTGGAAAACCCAAAATCAAAAGTTAAAGGATGATCTCATAAAGAGTATGACAAACTTTTTTGGACCTTGTGTATTTGAGAAGGGTAAGCTCCTTCAAAGAGCCAAGATATGTTTGAGGTATATTAGGGACCAATACATGTGTACATTAACCAAAAACCCACATTACCAGCACCCCTCTTTCATTCCTGATTTAGAGTGGAAATCTCTTATTCTGGATGCGAATGAGAAAACTGAAGTAAAAAAAGGAAATACATCACCAGAGAATAGAAGAAGGTATGTGATACTATTAAGAATATAATTGTGGACTAAATACTATTCATATTTATATAACATATTTCAATCTCTTCATAGATTTCCTGACACATCAAAGGAAACAAAGGAAAGATTGCAAAAGCACGGGAAACACAAGCTGGGATCTGGTGGTTATTCGAAACTTGCTACACAAGTTGTAAGTGTTGGAAAAATACAATCTTTACATGGCTTTTAACACTGAAAATAATTCTTTGATCTTTAAATATTTATTTATAATTTGAAATCTTTTTTTGTTTTGATGAATCAATAAAATAAAATTTGATGATACCAAGAAAAAATGCAGGGCACAGAGTTCAATATAAGTCTCACAAAAGAGGACAAGAGAATTGACTTCCAACAAGGCTATAAAGCTGTGGTAGAAAGAATAAGAAGTGCACAAGGTTCTACTGATGGATTCGTCATGGTAAGTAAGCTAAATAGATGATATTTCAAATTTAATTATTTACCAATTAGTTTATTTGATGTTAAGTTCCAACATAAAGTGAGTGAATTTGTTTTAAGTAAGAACACAATGATAACATGAATGCATATGGAATTGAAATTCAGCCTATTGATTCTTTCCATACACAACCTATGGGTGTTGATGACAATGAGGATGTGCATCACAGTAATACAAGTAAACATCTTAAATTGATTAGTGTAGTAATACAAATTTAATTACAATTGGTGTTTGGATTAATGTAACAATTTGTATTGCAGTTGTAGAGAGTGTAGAGGCCGTTTTTAATGAGCATGTTGAGGTTGAGGCCAAGGCCAAACAAACTGACCTCGATGTTGATGATGTGACTAGATTAGGTAAAGAGCTATATGATTATGGCTTGTAAAATACTAAAATACTTTAAAATGTTTAAAATGTTTTTAATTTAACCCTTTTATATGTTATTGCAGATGACCCCCCTTTGCATCAACTAAGAACTAGGCATGCATTGAGATCTAATGAGAGGGTAGATGATCATGATGATGATATCGATACTCATCTTAACAATTACATCTTAAAAACTAAAAATCAAAAGAAAAAAAGAAATGATTGTCATCTATGGACCTTAATTGATAATGACTAATTTTTGTATGCCAATGAATTTAATTATGTGGTAGTGAATGTTCATTAATTTTATAATGTGTTAATGAATGTTATCATGTGATAATTAATGAATGTCACATTTTATTAATGTGTGAATGAATAATATTGTGTGATAATTAATGAATGTTACATTTTATTAATGGATGAAATAATGAATGAATGTTAGATGTTAACGAGGAATTTAGATTGATGTTTGGGGGGGGGGGTGGGGCCAAATGAGCTTCCACCTTCATGTGGGTGGCCCTATTTAGTATAGAATATAAAACTATTCTCAAAACAAAGTGAAGCTCAATAAGTTTGTTCCTTATATAGGGTCTCAAATGTAGCTATTATCCCACTCTCAACATTGCAAGGCTTCAAGTGGTGTTCTAATATTGGTTTCTCCATCTCCCACTGACATCCTATCTTTCTCCTAAGAACTCTCACCGAGCTCTGATACATGGATGAGCAGAAAATGTCCCTTACATGATACACATATATAATATGGTAGATCTAAGGAACAAATATACTACAACATAGAATGAGTCAACTTGAACCTATAGTTTCTTCATTCACAATGAAAATTCAAATTACAAGCCATATTTTAGATTTAATATTCATATTTATCTTCATCATGATCATAGCCATCATAGTTAGCATTTGGTTCAACTTCATTTGAACCACACTCCATGTCAGGTACCATTATAAGCCATGGAGTGTGGTCATACCCATGTTACCATAATAATGAGTTAGCCTATAAAATTATGAATAAAATACCTCATGTATCATATTTATAATACCGTAGGTGCACCTAGGATTGGCCCAGGCACCCAAGTTCCTACCAAAGGAACCCGAGTCAAACCCAGAGGAGAACAAAAGCAAAATCAGAACCCAACCTCAAACAAAGAACTGGATAACTTGGATTTTTTCTAATTCAAATTTATTTCTGAATTCTTCTCCAATTCCAACCTGATTATTCCATATTTTGTTTTCCAATTTTCCTTCTTCCTCACTCCAAATTCAAGGATCACCACCCATGACTTATGTTGTTATTTCCTTTTACTAATTGTGTTATTTCAAGGATCACCACCCATGACTTGGTTAAGATGATGAATGTTGGCAATACCTTTATTACCAAGGAATCACCACCTACCATTAATGAATATTAATGATCATTGTTTCCTAAGGTTAATCTCTATTTATATATGCTAATCACCCAAGTCTTTGGCTATGATTTGCATACTGTGAGGTTTTCCAAAAGTGGGGGTATGACATGCTAGTTGGATTATAACATATTGACACTTACACCATGAAGAAGACAAATGATTAAATAGAAAGAGAGGACCAATTGAACCATCTTGTGGTTAGTCAATATCACATTGAGAAACAATGTCATGACTCAAGAATAAAAAAAATCAAAATTTTCTTCAAGACCATGAATGATCAACAACATTCCATCAGAAAACAAAACACTAATCTATATTATCATTAAGCCATAAAATATGTCATTAAAGTTTAGAAGCATCACAAAAACTTTCAAGAAGCATAGTACTATCCAAGGACCAAAATGAATACCCTCCAAATGATTATGATTATGTTGATGTACCTATAATTTATGTCTAATTATTATGATGATGTTGATGTTGATGTATATAATTTATTTCACTTACTGATGCTTGCCTAGATTGAATTTTGAATTGCTAGGCTGGAGAACGCTTTCAAAGTTTAGGGTCTGTTCTACATGATACTCTTAGTTACAGCTCAAATGCAACTCAACATATTTTTGATGCTAGGCAACCCACTGCAGAAACTCATCCGCAGGTGAAATTTAATGCTATGAACCTTAGCATTGTTAATATTATTACTTTTCCTCACATTTCATATTTGTGAAAATGTTTCTTGGCACTATCTTATTCTTCTTACAATGTTCTTTATTGTGGGGTAGGAGTTCAATCTTCATTGTCTTCATTGTGAGGGACAGTGAAGATTTCTGTGACAAATAGCAGGTCTTCTTTAGTATCTTATAATAACATGCTAAATTGATAAAGGTGTTATGGGCATTTAATCTACAATTACTAATAGACTAAGCATTTTATTACTATGCTTAATATTCCATTTAAATGCATTTAACACAAAAAACAAATTTACAAAACTGAACCAATGGCATGTTTACAACAAAGATGTGTTGAGGAGTTTGCTCCTTGTTTAATGTTAACTATTCATGCACAATCCACTCATACAACAATAAAATGCTATGTGGAAGGGATGGTTAATAGTGTTCCTTTAGGGAAGGGGGATTATGAAATACTTTTTATCATTTTATTGTGTATTTCCAATATGTTTGGTTGCAGGGCAGACCAAGAGAATGAAGGATCACTCACCGATTGCATGATAACTCAGTTTTGAAAGGTCACTAGTTGAGGGCACAGTCAAGGTTCGGATGATTGGGCCATTGGAGGACCCTATTTCTTTGTATTAATTTCTATTCAAATTGGATGCATGGATTTCTTATGAATTATTAGCTGTTATGTATCCTACAACTACATCCGTAAATTTGCATATACTTCTCTATGGTTGTAAGCCACCTAGAGATCAAAATAGAGAAACTAAATCAAAATCATTCTTTGTCCTATTTCCTTTTAACAAAGTCTCAACTATCAATGATACAATACATTTGATGCCCTAAGCTATCAATACAAATGATGCCTAGCTAGAAGCTCACAGGCTGTCCATTTGATAACCATAGTCAACATTTCAAAAAAATGGATATCCAAACATTTGAAAACCAATGGCATGCTTACAAAAAAGGTCTAATAGAACTCCCAATAATTCTTAAACATACTTTATCTGATATGATGAATTCTTAAACAATTAAGGTTGGAGTAGACATAGTTATCACACATTTTTTTGTGTGGTACAAGGAAGATTTGGCTAGGTCAAGTCTTCCTTCATCCTAGCAGTCTATAGAATTAGACCTTTATTAACAACTGATCATATCAGATAACTAGTATGTTTAAGAATTGTTGGGACTGGTCCTTTGGCGTGTATTAAATAGAATAGAATTTTTAGCATATTATTATCATTCTATTTCTTTGTTGTAAACATGCCATCAATTCAGTTTTGTAACTTCATTGTTGTATGAGTGGATTGTGTAGGAACAATTAACATTAAACAAGGAGAAAACTCCTCAAAACATCTTGGAAACCATTGAATTCAATAATAAATGAAACCTAACACCAAAATTATTCCTTCCATTTACTTCTACCAAGAATAAAGCATTTAATCCATTCATCATTACATATAATCATTAGACAGTTACAATTCCTGACTGTGTAGAGGAACAGTCACGACCAAAATGATCAAAACTACTTTCACCCTTCCACAAGCTATTCCAAACTTCAATTAAAATGAGCAATATGCTATATCAAATCATTCATATTCATAGTAACCACTTGAAGGATCATTTTGTCAATGAACCCTCTAACTATACCCTTGCAACAGAGAAAGGAAACCTCAAAATAGAGAAAGGAAACTTAGTAAAACCAGTCTATGCCGATATTTGTGAGGGTATAGTCATGATAAGTGCCTCTCAAACCTCTCCAAACATGTAAGATTGTCTTTAAATACTTTATTGATCTCTTCTAAACATTAACCAAATCAAACCTACATTTGAATCCACACACAATAACCCCAAAATGAAGGGTTTTGTATCCTTTAATGAATCTCAGTCACTGGTAGCGCATGGACAATCAAACCAGTAGTCTCCAAAGCATTCAATAAGTGACTAGATTGTATTTAATACACACTATTCCTTACATTCACTTCTACCAAGAATAAAACATTTAATCCATTCAACATTACATATAATCATTAGACAGTTACATTTCCTGACTGTGTACTAGAGGAACAATTAGGAAATGTAATTGTCTAAACGATCCAAACATTTAAAAATAGTGAATCAATATCCTTGAGCACAAACACAAATAATATCAAATAATGGAGATAAAGAATGGGCTAGGGCATGACACCAGTAGAATATGATCATTTTAGAGAACATTCATGATCAAATAAAATGCAATGCATTTGAAATTTGCAGTCGAATATGATGCCAAATGCTCGAAAGATGAAGAAATCACATACCTTCTCTCATGCTCAGCTTTCTCTCCTCTATCCAATCAAAATAAAAATGATAAGGCCATTTCACTTTTTTTTTTCATAGCCAAATCTTCCTTGTACCACATGAACAACATGCCATTGGTTTAGTTTTGTAATTTTTTTTTTGTGCAATTAGTAATTGGTAGCTTAAATGCATATAACACCTTTATCAGTTTAATTAGCATATTACTATCATATCAGATAAAGTATGTTTAAGAATTGTTCGCACTGCTCCTTTTGCGTGTATTAAACATAATAGAATTTTTAGCATATTATTATCAATCTATTTCTTTGTTCTAAACATGCCATTGGTTCAGTTTTATAGATTTGTTTAATCCATTAAATGTATTTTTCATGAGGAGGGGTCTTGTTTTGAGGAGGTTGATGAAGATTGTGCACCTCAAAAACCAATTCATAACGTACCAATCATGTTTCCTATTCACTTATATTTTTGGATTGGTAAATCTCCTTATAAGTTTCATGTCCTTTATTTTGATTACCATGGATGAGATATATTCTTACATTTAACATTCAACTTCTTTACATTTTAGAATATGTAGTGTGTTTTTTGAGGATTTTACCAAATCAACTTTTAACATAAACCAAAAACACCAAACTGATATCTTGCCCTTTCAACTTGACAAAATATTTGCATTTGACCAATAACTGCAAGCAACTGAATGATAAATCTACATACCTATATCTTTGTAAAATACCTGGAACATCAAAAAGATGGCTAAGTGGCTTCCACCATGATTTTTATCTACTAAATATGGGGGAAAAAAACACCAAAAAAAAATGAATAGAAAACATGATTGGTCATTTCAGAGAGCATTCATGATCAAATAAAATGCAATGCATTCTCTTGTGCTTGATAAAATTTCACCCGCTCATTTTCTCCCACTCCTTTTCTCTACAATTGAAATAAAAATGATTTGGCCATTTCAAAATAGTGAATCGATATCCTTGAGCACAAGCACCAATAACATCAACTATTTTGATTTGTGGGTACCTTAATGTTGGCAAGAGTTCTTTTATTAATAAGATTACTCTGCAAGCTTGAAGAAGCAATATATTTTGGCAAATGAAGATTAGAAAGATGATGATATTCCTGAGGTCATGGATGGACACAATGTTGTAGACAAAATGGGAAGACATCTTTCTAGACTGGCCCTAGATCCTTCGACAATTGGGGTAGGATCCAGACCCAGGCTAAAAAGATGTCTTCCTTTCTGTTGTTGAATTATCCCTTCTTTGGCCTGCACTCATTCCTCTTCTCAAAAATGGTTATCTAGAAACTTTGGATATTGTTTCTCATCCATGCATGAAATTTACTAGTGATCGTATAAAATTACTTTAGGCCTCTAGTATTGATGAGATGTACAAGTGTAAAATATTTTTGTGAGACTAGGATCAATTTGTGCAGTGTACATAAATGCAAGGTGGTGATTATTCTTGATGATCAACAGGTAGCTAGGATAGTAGCTAGCACTAAGGATAACATAGCTCAAGAGACCATCATAGGTTGTCTCTTTCTTTGGTCTATATTATTGACATAATGTTTTACCTTTCATTAGCTCATCAAATTTGGGGATTTGAAAGAATTTAATAGAATATTTTCATGACAACATATATTATTTAAGTTGACGTTGCATGAATTTATCTACTTTGCGCACTTATATACTATGAAGACGATGATAAAGAAGCATCTCCTCCCATGGCCATGCTTTTTTATCATCATCCTCATAGTCTACAAGTGCGCAAAGTAGATAAATTTATGCAACGTCAACTTAAATAATATACGTTGTCATGAAAATATTCTATTAAATTCTTTCAAATCCCTAGATTTGATGAGATAATGAAAGGTAAAACATTATGTCAATAATATAGACCGAAGAAAGAGACAACCTATTATGGTCTCTTGAGCTGTGTTATCTTTAATGTGCCAATCCATTAGTTTTTTGACAATTTATAATTAATTCCAATAGAAGTGCTATGCATTCAACATATACAATGTTAGAAAAAAATAATTTACGAAAATTCTTGCGACAGTAATGCTATACATTTGACAAGGAAACCTGTCGGAGATATGCTACACTATCATCACTCTTTCGATAGTTTAAATGTCGTAAATATCAAAATTTTGACAAAAAATTTGACAATAATGTCATATCACTGACAAGTAGATCTATTAGAATTTGGTGGAAACTGTCACTATTCCAACAGTTCTAATGTTGGAAAGGATATGTTTTCGATATTTCATTCCAATAGCGATTGTATATTTCTGATAGGTATTTTTGTTAGAATTTTGATGGATGAACTGTAGGAAATGCCATAATGAAGCTATTGCCATGTGCAAGTTTTCGGCGTGAAGTGGTCTTGGTAAATCGATGGATATGTCTTTTGTCACAATTTCCTACACAAAAACTATGATGGACACATGTGTCGAAATGCCGACAAATTAGTGTTGCAAATCTGAAAAATGGCCATTGGAATTTGACCTCAAATGTACTAGTGCATGAAGAATCAATTGATGAAATGTTTGAGCACATTGGATCTAGTTCTAGAAGCATCTCTAATAGATTTGAAAGCATAATCTCTGATTTGTCTGAAAAGAATCAACATCTATCTAAACAAGTGAAAGCACTTCAAATCGGTCAAGAACCTTAGATGGTGAGAATGGTGGAGAGAATGAACAATGCTAGATAGGATGAACAAGATAGGAATCTTGCTATTGAAGACCAAAGACAAATGATTGAACAACTTCAAGCTAAAGAAAGTGAAATACAAACACTCACTAATCGTCACTTCAAAGTATCTAATCAGATAATGACTAGGAATCAAGAAGTAAATCGAGTGAATGGAGAATTTTCAAGAAGACTAGAAGATGTTGCAAGACTCAAAGAGGAGAATGAGAAACTAAGAAATGAAGTGAAAACTCAATAGCAACACAATGAAATGAAGAAATTGGCTAAGGATAGTTTTGAGAAGATTGATGACTTTTTGATTAATCAAAGAAGATTTGGGAGTAAAGCTAATATAGGCTATACCAGTGAAGGAGAATCATCACAACAAGTTGAATAGGTCAACAATAATCAAAATCAAAGACCTAAAGTGTTGATGTGTTATCACTATGGCAAACTAGGTCACACCTTGAGTGTTTGTAGAAGTAGAGCACAAGGTAAACCTCCTATTATTCCTAAATTTGATGGATACTGTTACTATTGTGGAAAATATGGACATCAAGCTTATGAATATAGAGCTAAACATAATGCTAACAATATTTCTATGGAGAAGTTATGTTATACATGTAATAAGCATGGACACACTGCACAAGAATGTAAGGCAAAAATGAAGCAAGTATGGACTCCTGAGCAGAAAACACAGCACAAGCCTTATCAACCAAAGAGACAAGGTAATTATTATTTTTGGGATTATAACACATGGGCTAACTATGTTGCATGTGGTAGATATGGGAACATTGCAGAAAATTGTAATAGGAAAAGATGGGCTGGACAATCAAGAAGTTGGACAAGCACTGGAATGGCATGTATGCACTGTCATAAAGTTGATCATTTAAGAAAGGACTATAGAGATTGAGTACTAGAAGAAAATCATGTATTTGAGAGTGGAAACACTACTACAGATATCATGAAGATAAGGAACACTATGTGGAGAAAGGAATCTAATAAGAATGATGAGTCAAGTAATGTTGTCAGTGAAACCTTGTCCACTAGATTGGGTGACATCGGTACCTCCACCTAAGATGAAAAAGGTATGTATGGGACTAACATTTCAAAATGATCACATTTTACATATAGTTCCTATATATGATGAGCACATACCAAATCTGCATGAAAAAAAAGATGCATTATGAATTATATGTTAAGAGCTAGCAAAGTTACATATTCGGTAAAAGTAAGACCGAGAGTTGGTTACCCATCGGTAATCACTATTCAAGGTTAACCGAGGACATGCATCAATCGACGAAGGAATCATGTGTTAACTAAGCTATTGAATTCCTACAGTCTTTACCAAGCTGACAATTGTTATGAACTAAAAGGTAGGTCAAGCATTTAATGCATGAAAGTTTGAGCAAGAATATTGAAACGTCTATAAATACACAAGAAACAGAGTTCATTTTTACATTTCAACCTTGAAGAGCGAAGATTTCACAAAAAAGAGTTTGAGCTAAAAGGATTTTTAGATGGATTCAAGGCTACTGTAGATCGAACCAACATCACTCTTCGATGACTTTGAGTAAGTACATTTGCTACCGAACACTTTATTAACTTGCTGCTTGTCAAAACCCTAAATCAATTTATGGCATCTACATCATCTGCAAGAAAATCACACATTGTTAAGGAAGAAGTAAATCTGATTGTTAGAGCAAATTTTGACAAACCTAAGTACAAACCACACCCCAAGATTGCATCACAAACATATATAATGGGCACTTTTTCAAGCATACCAGATAGGCTTTTGTTAACAGAAGACGTACAGTCATTCATTCATTGCAAGATTGGAGTAGGAGATTTTGAGACTATTGTGGCATTTCAACAATTATGTGGCACCAATGGTAAACTGAAACTAGAATATGACCAGATTGAGAAATCAAGGTTATTGTGTGCCATACACTTTCCAAAATCATTCAAAATAGATTGGATAAGGATTGTATTGAGTTGATATCATGATGGAAAATTTTGGTTGGATAAACTAGTAGAGGTCACAAAGAAAATGATTAGTAGGGTGACTGGCTGTCCTACAACTAACAAGGCAAAAGCTTTCCAAAGCTCATCTTGAGCTGATGTTGAGAATAACACTGGAGCTGCATGGGATGGTTGAGCATTGAATATTTCAACAATTAAAGACCCAATAGTAAAATTTGTGGCACATGTGATTAGGTACAAGATATTTCAATCAAGTAGATTAGACAACATACCCTATAGCGCAGTTGACATGGCTCATAAAATTGTGAAGAAAGATCACCAGATTGATCTTGTAGAGATACTGCTAAACCAATTACAGGAAAACATGAAGACCATAAGGACAAAGAAGTCAAACACATGTAAGTTTGGTTCACTCATTTTTTTATTTTTCTATCTACAAAAGTATCTCTGACATCGATAAAGTAAATTGGACAATAGATAAACTGATAACTATATAGATTACTGAGATGATGAACAAGTTAGGAAATGATTTGAATAAAGAGTTTGATAAGTACATTAATTAATTTAAGGCTAGGATGACTCAAAGAAGTAGAATTCCATGGGAATGAGTTGAGAAATTTGAGACAGATATATGTTTTCTAGTAGACACAGATCATACCATGATAAAAGTAGTTGAACCTAGAATCAAATGGCTAGCACCTATGGGCTATTAAATGAACTATGATTTCTATTTGAAATCTATTGAAGCACTACTAGCACTACTGAAAGACCCCAAGGCCACTAGGTTTGGAACCTATGAAGAAGCTAAGTCTAGAATCACGACAGGTCAGGCTATTAATAAAATGACTAGGAAGGAAAAGAAGATGAAGAAAGACCTAACTACTAGATTTGGAGATGTCTCTAACTCATATGAGGAGTCACTAGTTAAAGAAAAAACCGAAGTTCAGTTACTATTGGCTGAAAAACCTTATGACAGTGAGAAAATTGAGTCTGAAGAAGAGAAAGACCCTACACTAGTTCCTCCCACCAAAATTCAAAAGAAAAAGTAGTTGCTAGTACAAATAAGTACAAGGACAAGATCATCAACTTTAGCCTCACCCCCACCAAAGAAAGGATTAGTGAAAATTACAAGACCAAGGGCAGATACACCAACAAAAACATATGCCAAGAGAAATACCAAGGTTGTAGCTGAGGCACTGAAGAAAAGGAGAAGATTGATAAGAGGTAAAGAAGACCTTGAGGATAATGAAAATGAAGATGAAATCAGTCAATTTAAAGTGGTCAGCAAAAAGGTAAGGTCAATAGATGAAATCATTGAAGATATACTTGAGAATGGTGACCTTGCTAATCCTAAACTTAGTAGATTTGACAAAATGTCAAATAAAAATCAAACAAAGATTGAGGAGGCAGTCATCCAAATGATGATAAAGTTTAAAACAGTTCCATTAGAGTGTTTCTCTAACACTACCAAAGGAGTTGGATGAAAAAATAAATTAGAAATGGGCTTATGCACTAGACACCAAGAAGAGAAAGAGAGAAAGATCTATAGTTTGGGTAGCCCCACATCTAAGCCTAATAGAAATCAATGAACAGATGGCAATCAATTCTTAAAGCCAAAGAACAAGCTAAGCAAAATGCATTCTTAAATCTATCTAAAAAGAGACAAAATTCCAAAGGAAAGGTATCTACATTGATGACACTGCAACACAGAAGTCAAAGGACTCCAATATATCAATTACTGAGGTAATTGATATCACTAAACAAAAGGAAGAAATAAATATTTCATAGGATGCACTAGATCCAGTAAAGATCCAAATGAAGAAGAAAACCGATGATGATGTACTCATTGAGGACATAAAAAATGGTGATCCTGATGACAAGGATGATGAGGATGTAAATATTGCACCACTAATCACTCAAGATGAAGCCCAAGTCACTGAATGTGCATTTACATCATTACTAGGCAAGCTTCCTATACTTCTAGAAGTAGTAGAAATTCTTTCACGTGAACAACCCAATGACTCAGACCCCGAGCAACACAAAGATACAATAGGGGAACAAGACATTGAAACACCTACAAAGACAAATAAGTCTGAAGGAAAAGAGGCAACTACTACCAAAGCATAGGCACAAGATGAGCCTAAGGCAACCAAGGTGACCCCACCTAGCACTACATCTGAGGCTCCCACTCATTCAACCAACACACAGGTTACAGAGGAGCAGAAGAAGGAAGAGAGTGTGTCAATTGGGAAGGATAATCCAAAGACAGAAGACAAGGTTCTTGTCACCATTGTGAATAAGTCACCCCTTGCACCAGAGAAGAAGATGAAAAAGAAAGGAAAAGGGTCGATCACTCTAGATGAAGTTATAGTAATACCTAAGTGTGACTCAAGGACCCTTAGCCCTAAGGAATTGAGCAAATATGGGGAACTATGTTCAAGAAAAGTAGCACAAGCAAAGTTGAAGCAAGAAACCAAATGTAAAGAAATATTAAGAGATGTTAGGGATATCTTACAATAGGTAGTACCTGAAGTGAACATTGATGAAGATACTCCTATTATAGATCAACTTTCTATACTTACCGAGAAGATAAATGCCCCAGACATTGATGCTGACAAGTGAATTGAAGAAAGGGCAGAATCCAAGATTTAAGACAAACTGGCAGAAAGAATTAGCTAAGTGGAAATAAACAAGGTCAAATTATCTAAGGTAATAACCAAGATAAAATCTATAACCCAGTTAATTTTTCAATTCTTACTGAAGCTTTGCACTGTGGAAACCTTCACTATTGAGATCAATGAAAAGATCAAAAGTCTAAAAGATGAAATCAAGACCAGTGCAAATGTAACTATAACTGAGCCATGGGATTTTTCAAATCATATTCAAAGAGTTCAGGAACTCATGCAATTAATAGAAGATCTCAAGAAATAAGAAGAGAAGATCATAGATCAGGTCACAGAGTTACAAATAGAACTCCTTCCATGCCTGAAGATTTTTGAGAAACACATAGTCAAAGTGGAACAACTTGTTGCAACACCAAAAATTTATGTGTTGGATAACATCTTTGACATGTATGCACAAGTTGGTCTTGAGCACATTGCTCTCACCAACTTGAAAGAGGAATGGGAAAACCTCTTGGAGTCTATGAAGAAAACCCATCAGCATATTTTTGACAAGATGTGAGTATATAGTTTATTTTTTTTGTATTTGGCATTACTATCAAAAATGGGGAATTCAATGTATATGTCAATATGCCAAATATGTACATAGATGCTACATATACTACATATTACTAGGAACATACACTGAGGGGGAGTATATAGAAATTTTGACAAGTATATATGAAAATGGCAGAGATATAAGTTTTATGTAGAAAATTGTCTATATACATTCAAGTTTTGATACTAATGCCAAAGGAGGAGATTGTTATCTCTATTGAGCATTAAAGGTTGTCATTAGTATCAAAGGTTATCAAAGATATTAGTCAGTTACTTATATTGAGATAGTCGATAACTAGAAGCAAAATAGACTAGTTGGTTAAGCATATACACCAACCATCAAATAGTTTACCGAGCATCAGCAGACACCAAGACCAAGCATCAGTAAACACTGAGCACCAATATATATCAAGCAGTTTATATAGTGTTTACCAATGATCACATGAAATGACATAGTAATCAGGAATGACACATTCTTCTATGCAAACAGTTACAACGGATCTGAAAATGTTTTACCAAGATCGAGGAATATTTATTGTCAAGATATTCATTAAACTTAATGTATATCTTATGTAATAGTTTGATCTAGGTTATTTTTGTACACCGTAGATCTTAGGTTTTTATTTAAGATTTGTAACCTAATTTTGTTTAAGAAGCATAAAGTTTTCTATATAAATGTATGTTTACATCATTTGTGATGTGAACTGATATATGAATTAAGGAGCACTTGAATAACTTGCCTAACTTCAAGATTATCAGTTGACAGAGTAGAATAGTATACAGAGGAGATCAGATTAAGTAGAATCCAAACAGGTTAACCAAGCAGTTTAGAGTAGAGATTCATCATAGTTGAGGTGATATTTTATTAGTACTTATTGATTTGTATCAGACAATTAAGTTGTCAATTAGAAGATAATTGCCTATTGCTGATCTAGCTGATCTAATATGTTACTCCTAATAGGGTAAGATCACCAGAAGTGATCAAAACTTGTAACCCTAATAGGAAAACCTTTTCTATCTGCAGTAGTGAAGAATTTGTGGGTGTCATCCCCACTACAGTTTTTACCTTCTAACAAGGGTTTTTGCATTACCAAAATTCTTCTGTTATGTGATTGATATATTGTTGATTTCATGTTGTTTACTTTCATAAGTTAAAAGGATGAATGATACATGCAATTAGATACAAGTTATTTTGCAAGGTTATTATTTCTTACTATCATAGATCTGAAAGGTTTACAAGTAAAAGTTTTTGTGGGCACTGATTCACCCCTCCCCTCTTAGTACCCTATCTCTCCTAATTCCAACATGCCAACTATAAGATCTAACTACACTTTACTCCTACTCAAACTTCTAGCCCCACTAACATTACCCTTGCTGGCTACAAGATCAGATATTAGTCGTGATACCTAGATCACTATCCATCATGCACCTTCTCTTTAAGGTTTTACACCTATTATTGATCTTCCCCTAAATTTTTCAGTCCTTTAACTCTTTATAAAACTACAGACCCACCTGATGTGATCTTTATTTATTGGAGCATCTAATGGTCTACATGATCCCACAATCACTATCAACTGAGCACATTCTCATGAAGGCTTTACACCCATCATCCAATCAGTTTAGACCTGCAATGCATTTACCATTTTCACCAAGTCACAAGAACCTCTTACTAACTCTTACTTTTCTCAGTGAACTGGCGACTAACTGTTTACCTTAGCATTTTCTTTCTATTTCCAAGTCACTGAGTGTTTCTCTTAACTCAGGCTTCATCTAGAGATTGAGTGACCAAGACATATCTCGTAATCTCTGAATCTACCTTTTCACCATGGTTACATTAGGTGACTTGGAGATAACACTTATCTCTAAGTCGTTGGATCTTTGACTCAACCCCAAGAAACTTCTTGAGATTAAACATCAGCCCTTGATCTTTCTCATCATCTACAATCATCACCCAATCTCTAGATATTTTGAGACTTAACCATTACTTTGCAAGAATGAGAGATCACCATCCTCTTATTTACCTTAAAACCTTGGCCACTAGATCTCCAAATACTTTGTTACATAGCCATTTCCAAATGATACTTAGAGAAAACCTCATTCACCAAGTCGCTAGATCTTATGGGCTTAACATCAACCTTCATGAGATTCAGAGATGACCTTTACAATTTAAGTCATTTACTTATCGTTGAATCTTCAAACGGCCATCAATTTTTTCACTCCCTACTGACTATGCCCAAAAATACCTAACACTATTGTCGACTTTTTCTCTTCTTGCATCTGTCAAACTTAGCACTACATACCAACTGAGCCCAAAAGACATATCAATTTTAAAACATTAAGACTTAGGAAAAATAAGAGGTGTCATCAGGTTTTTATTCTTTGAAAGACTTGGTCTTGCCCAACGATAACTTAAGACATGTGTCAAAAAGAATAACTTAAGTGTGTTGGTACTCTAAAATCTAGACTGATTTTAGATTCTATATTCAGAATTTCTCCTAAGACAAAGTTAATGCCTTTCAAAAGACCATTTTGAAGGACCCTAGTTCGAGTGCATATAAAAGTAGGCCTATTGATTTTCATGAGATGACACTTCGAACATGTGTTCCTCACCTTTAATTAAGCATGTTAGAAAGTAAAGTCCACCAAGATAACTGAGAGGTGGGGGGCTGTGAATCAGTTATCAGATAATTATAACTTTTATCAACTTCAACAATATTTAACCATGTAAGAAATATAATTACCAACCATAGAAAGATATTCATACACAATAACACAATGACACAAGATATGTTGACTAGGGAACCTCTTGATCAAAGAGTAAACCTTGGTGTGAATGATGCCCACAAAAGATGAACTAATATGAATATTCCTTGTGAAAGGATGGAATCTATTAGGAGTCTTATGAAATACATTCAGTACATATGAATCCTAGTTAGGAGATTTTGAATCCCTATTAAAAGATTCTAACTCTTTTAGGAGTTATGGAAGACAGAAGGACCCACTGCCCAAACAACTTCAGGGTAAGATCACCGAACACACTGTCCACCTGCTCTTTGTATCACTCAATAGAATAATACCAAAAGATGATTGTTTTTACAATATGTCACCTCTTCTTTGACTATGCCAAACCACACTAACTGCTACATCATATCTCAATTTCAGATCTCTATACCTTGCATGTCTTCTTTCACAAATTCGCTTTCAAAAATTTATCATCATAACCATATTCAACCATATTACAACAAGGAAAATCATTCCTTCCTTTATACCACACTAAAGTAATTACAAATGAGTCAGCATCTAATTACAAAATAAAATTTTCCACATGCTACATCAAAATTACACAAAACTATCGGCTTCCAATTACAATAATTCTTCACTCATGCGACCTCAAAGTTTGTGCTATCACCCATGTCACTATCAATGCATCTTCAACTTCCCTTTAACTATGAAAAACTAGACTCCATCCCGATTAGGAGATATCATCTGATTTCCACAAATCGCTACATAGGAACACTGCCTGAATATTTTTTCCACCAAAATGCTCATAACTTCCATGAATAAATGAATTACTGTCTATGCTCTTAACCATAAACATATAATATATCAAAGATTAAATCCTCAACATCACATAGCTCTATCTACAATATCCCATGTGCACTAATCCAAACACTGTCTACTCTTCTGCAAATCTCTAGTAGATCAGTGTGTTGACATCAATGACAATCATAGTTATGAATGCAACAACAACAACTACAGAATGGCTAAAAACATTCAACATTCATTCCTAACAATCTCCTCCATTGGAATTGATGGCAATGTAGATGAAAAACATCCAATGTTCCAAAAATCCAATACTGTTGCTCTAAAAAATATTTCAAGTCCTCTTCATCAATCAAATATTGCTTCATTTTCCTATTCAATTGTCTCCAATAGATGGTACAAATTTTTTTTCATGTACACTTCTCCCCATTGACAGTAATGATATAAAATTTCATCATTATGTCAACAATAACTCTAATGTCAAAAGACACTATTCAGAAAATACATTCACTAGAGTCCTCATGACTTAGCTCAGATACACATACTCCCCCATAGAGGAAGTACCAACATCCAGTCCAAAAGAAAGATAAGGCTCATATACCACTAGATGGATACAACCAACTGCATCACTTCTCAAAAAGTAGGCAGGGGCATAACCCCAAGCATACCTCTTAGATACTCAAATGTATCTTTCAGTAAAGGCTTTGTAAAAATGTTATCTATCTTCTCCTTTGTGCTTATGTACTCAAGTCTAACTTCTTTCTCAACAACTTTCTCTCTTACTACATGATACTTAATCTCTATATGCTTTGTCTTAGAATGTAATACATAGTTCTTAGACATACTAATTGTGTTGGTGTTGTCACAATGTATAACAAAAGGTTCAACAAACTTTATTCCAATATCCTTCAGCATTTGCTTCATCCAAATTATCTAGTTACAATTGTTTTCTACTACTACATATTCTGCTTCTATTTTGCTTTGTGAAATACAATTCTGCTTCTAACTTAGCCAAGAAACCAATCTTCCTCTAAGAAAAAATGCTCCACCATTGGTGCTCTTTTTATCATCAACAATGCCTCCCCAATCAACATCTGTATATGCACATAGGGTAAAATCATTAGATTTTTCATACCACAATCTATAGTCCATTGTGCCTCTTAAATATCTTAGTATCCTCTTTACTGCTACATAATGTGATTCTCTAGGTTTAGCTTGAAATCTTGCTACAATTCCAACTGAATGTGCTATATCAGATCTTGTATGAGTCAAGTACTGCAATCCTCTAATCAAAGATCTGTACTTTTTTTGTTCAACTACCGGTGTTCCATCTATGCTAGATAATTTATGTCTAGTTACAATAGGTGTTCCAACCAGTTTATAGTTCTCCATTCCAAATCTTTTCAACAAGTTATTTAGGTACTTTGTCTGACTTACAAAGATACCATCACTATTTAGTGTTATTTTTAATCCCAAAAAGTATTTCATTTCACCAATCATTCTCATTTCAAATTCATTCTTCATTTCATTAGCAAATTTGTCACTAGCTTCATCTTCTCCTCCAAAAATAATTTCATCAATAAAATAACTATAATCAATCAACCATTTTCAATTTATTTTGTGTACAGATTGCTATCAGCTGTTCCTTTTGTAAATCCCAATTTTAACAAATACTTATCCAATCTTGCATACCAAGTTCTAGGTGCTTGCATTAGTCCATATAAGGATTTCTTCAATTTACATACCATGTCTCCTTCTTGAGTCAAAGGAAAACCTTCAGGTTGCTCAATGTAGACTTCTTCTTCCAATTCACCATTCAAAAATGTTGATTTCGCATCCATCTGATATACTTTGAATTTCTTATAAGCTGCATAGGCCAAAAATATTCTTACTGGTTCAATTATTACTACTGGTGCAAAATTTTCTTCATAGTCAATTCCTTCTTACTGTGAGTATCCCTTACATACCAATCTTGCTTTGTTTCTTACTACTTCTCCTTGTTCATTCATCTTGTTTCTAAATACCCATTTAGTTCCAATAACATTATTATCTTTAAGTCTAGGGACCAATTCCCATGTCTTATTCTTTTCAATCTGATCTAGTTCTTCTTTCATAGCTTTAATCCAATGTTCATCTTCACAAGCTTCACTAGTAGATTTAGGTTCAATTTGAGAAATCAAACATAACTATTCTTGTACCTTATTTCAAGTCTGAATTCCTCTATCAATGCTTCCAATAATTTTCTCAATAGGATGATTCCTTGATAAATTCCTGTTAGGTGTCATTGTCTCAGATCTCACTTCAGGTGCTGGTTCTTCAATGACTTCACCATGGCTTTCATTCAAAAATTTACTGTTAGTTTCATAGAACAATTTAGTAGTTTTAGTGTTAGGCTTAGGATGAGTTCCTTCATCAGATTCATAATCAAGCATTCTTTCCTGGATTTTGAAATTTTCATCAACTTTAACATTTACGCTCTCAACAATAGTCTTAGTTCTCTTATTGTAACATCTATAAGTTTTTCTCTTAAAAGAATATCCAAGAAATATACCTTCATCACTTCTAGGATCAAAATTTCCAATATCATCATCTCTCTTTATATAACATTTTCTTCCAAAAATTTTAAAATACTTAACTGAGGATGCATGTCCAAACCATAATTCATAGGGTGTCTTGCCTGTGTCTACTCTGATTTGTACTCTGTTCATTTTATACACTATTGTGTTCACTGCTTCTCTCCAGAATATCTTCACCAAATCATTCTCAAATAACATAGCTCTTGTTGCTTTAGTCACTTATCTGTTTCTTCTTTCTGTAATACCATTTTGTTCAGGTGTTCTAGGGGCTGAAAATTGTCTCTTAATACCATTCACTTCACACAAGGTGTTAAACTCTCTAGAAGTAAATTCTCCACCTCTATCATATCTCAAACATTTAATCTTCATTCCAGATTCATTCTCAACTTTATTCTTAATGATCTTAAACTTATCAAATGCTTCATATTTTTCTTTGAGAAATGTAATCCACATCATTCTTGTAAAATCATCAACAAGAATCATAAAATACCTTTCTCCATAGAATCCTCTAGTCTTGGTAGGACCACTCAAATTTGTATGAACAATCTCCAACTTCTCTGCATATGTAAACTTCTTACTAGGAAATGAACTTCTCTTCTATTTAGCTATCACATATTCCTTGCAAATCATGTTAGTAAGCTTCATAATTTTAGGAAAATCCCTTATTGCAAGTGTAGTACTTATTTTCACAATGTTATCAAAATTTATATGACAAAACCTTTTGTGCCATACCCAATTGTCATCAATATTAGTAATCAAACATGTCATCTTAGTAGGATTCAACTAAAATACATTACCTCTTGTTCTAGATCCAGTTCCAATCAGATTTCCATCTTTATCCTTTATCACACAAGTTTTCTCAGTAAACCAAACTTGATATCCCTTATCAACTAACTATCCAACACTTAAAAGATTGTGTCAAACCATCCACAAAGTAAACATCATTAGTATTAGTCTTTCCATCAAGAGTAATAGATCCTATACCTTTAATCAAACAAGGTGCATTATTTCCAACTCTAACAACTCCTCCATCATAATTGTTAAAATTTATGAATTTTTCAATGTCTCCAGTCATATGATGTGAACAACCATTGTCTATAATCCAATTAGATTTCTTTTTAACTTGAGAAACTAGGGATTTTTCTTCCTTAACATCAATTTCAGGATTTTCTTCTTTAATTGCTACAAATCCTATCTCATCATTATTATCAGTATCACTTTCACTTAGAGTTCTCTCTATACTAGCTTCAAGATCTTCATCATTAGCATAATAACATTCCTTAGATCTTCTAGGCTTGAAATTGTTTCTATACTTTTTAACTTTATTAGGACATTTAGATGCAAAATGACCATATTCTTGACAAGTCCAACATTAAAAAAATTTCTTACCATCTAGTTCTCTCTTCCCAAGAAAGGCAATAACTTCTTCAATCTTCTTGTCTTCTTCATTTCTAGATCTATTGCCGCCAGCATAATCTCTGCTTACATTGATGCTTCTTGAAAAAGTAGGGTGAACACTAAGAGCACTAAATGTTGTCTCCATTCTAAGAAAGTCTCCTGATAACCTTAGGTTCATTTTTTCTGCTTCCAATCTTCCAAAAAGAGTATTTCTTGTAAAGTTCAAAGTACAAGGTATAGCTTGTTCAATCATTTATGTTGTCTGCTTAAAAGAGGAGTCAATGTACTTAGAAATTTCCATATCACTTCATTCTTTGTCTTTGTTCCTCCACAAGATGTTATGCCTGCAACAATTTATGACATTCTAACTATATAGCTTCTAACAGATTCATCTTCCATCATTCTTCCATCTTCAAATGCACATATCCAATTATGTAATATAACTTTCTTTTCATGTTCATCACCTTCAAAAGTAGAGTGTAAAGCTTTCCAAATTTCATGAGATGTTTTCAAACATTTTACCTGACTGTACTCATTCTCCAGAAGGGCTGTCAAAAGTGCTTATGTGGCAAGTATGTTACACATGAATAGATCTCTCTCATCACTAGAACATGTTTCAAGATCATCCTCTTCAATGATAGTCTTCTCATTCTTTGTAATCAACCAATAACCTAGTCCTAAACATAGTAGATGTGTCTTCATATTTTCTTTCCAACTATCAAAATCCACTCCATCAAACTTAGGGCTTTCTTTCCTGAAATTCACCATGGATCTCCTTAAGCTGTTAAACTTCTCTTTCAAGGACCTGCTACTCTGATACCAATTGTTAGAAAGTAAAGTCCACCAAGATAACTGAGAGGGGGGGTGAATCAGTTATCATATAATTATAACTTTTATCAACTTTAATAGCATTTAACCATGTAAGAAATATAATTACCAACCATAGAAAGATATTCATACACAATAACACAATGACACAAGATATGTTGACTAGGGAACCTCTTGATCAAAAAGTAAACCCCAGTGAGAATGATGCCCAAAAAAGATGTACTAATATGAATATTCCTTGTCAAAGGATGGACTTTGTTAGGTGTCTTATGAAATACATTTAGTACAGATGAATCCTAGTTAGGAGATTTTGAATCCCTCTTAAAAGATTCTAACTTTGTTAGGAGTTATGGAAGATAGAAGAACCCACTGCCCAAATAGCTTCAGGGTAAGATCACTGAAAAAACTGTCCAACTAATCTTTGTATTACTCAACAGAATAATACCAAAAGATTACTGATCACAACAATATGTCACCTCCTCTCTGACTATGCCAAACCGCACTCACGGCTACATCAAATCTCAATTTCAGATCTCTGTACCTCGCATGTCTTCTTTCACAAATTTGATTTCACAACTTCATCATCATAACCATATTCAACCATATTACAATAAGGAAAAGCATTCCTTCATTTATACCACACTCAAGTAATTACAAATGAGTCGACATCTAATTACAAAATAAAAGTTTCCACATGCTACATCAAAATTACACAAAATTGTCAGCTTCCAATTATAATAATTCTTCACTTATGAAACCTCTAAGTTTGTGCTATCACCCATTGCACTATCAATGTTTCTTCAACTTCCCTTTAACTATGCAAAACTAGATTCCATCCCGATTAGGAGATATCATCCGATTTCCACAAACTGCTACTCAGGAACACTGCCTGAATACTGGTTCCACCAAAATGCTCATAACTTCCATGAATAAATGAATTACTTTCTACGCTCTTAATCATAAAAATATAATATATCAAAGAGTAAATCCTCAACATCACATAACTCTATCTGCAATATCCCATGTGCGTTAGTCCAAACATTGTCTACTCCTATGCAAATCTCCAATAGATCAATGTGTTGACATCAATGACAATCATAGTCATGAATGCAACAACAACAGCTATAGAATGTCTGCCAAAAATTCAACATTCATTTGTAATAGGTCATAACTCCCATATCTCAGTTCTAACATGTTTTGAGGATACCCATCTGTAGGCCATTCTACAAATTTTCACTTTGCATTCTATTCAGATTTTACCAGGTCACCAACTTTGGAGGTTTCTATCTAACACCCAGATGATAGTCATGATGAAAGGAATATTGCATCATATTTTAGGCATGAGAGTGTGTCTCCATGCCCATTTTCAAGTTCCTAGAGATTTGTATGATTAGTTTGCATTTTATTCAGTTTCACTGAATGTGGGAATGCATAATTTGATGTAGCCTACTTTGAGGTCATGCAAATTGCATCCAGTCAGTGATCGGGAGGAATTGAAGGTTTATCTATACTGTAGACATGGAAATGAGTCTCCTTGATGAGTTTTAGATCATGACCAATCCATTTGATCCCTATCCTCAATCAGTTCCAAATGCAATTTATATTGTTTCACTATCTTTCGGTTCAGGATGTTCTAAGTGGTTGACTTTGATGTTTATTTCTGGATAGCCAGTTAATCATTTGTTGAAACTAATTATAGCCTTGTTTTATATACATGAAAGATATCATTCATCCAATTTTTCATGCTATGAGGGTTCCGTATGACATGATTGCAGGGTCAGACACAACGTGTTTTATGCTAATGAATAGTGCAGACAAAATAAACTTCACAAGGGGCCATTTTTCAGAATTTCATATCTTGATGTCATATTGTTGTTTTGAGATTAGGGTCATTTTGTTGCACTCTTTGAAGATGAGTCTTCTACCAGTGTTAGTGGCTCACCATCGGCTCATTATTTGATATTTTTAGTTCATTTCCTTCAGAGGCTATTTCAAGTGTTTTTAATTTTTATTTTTCAGAGCGGATCTAAACAGGTGCTTTCAAGTTTTAATTTCTCTCAACCTATTCATTTTCTTGGGAGCTTGTCTGACAAAGTGTTTCTCTATATTATGAAGTTTATATTCACCAAGCACTAATATCAAAAGTTAAGTTTTGGTAGGTGTTTTAATGCCGTGAATGAAGACATTTTATGCAATTTGGTCACTTTGGTGAAGGTTATTAAAAGTCAAATTTTTATGTGTCCAGGTGTCTAAATTAATTTTTTTTTTAGACCAGACCCACTTGGGGTCTAGCCTACCTCATTATTTTAAAAGATAATTTTATCGCTACGCTAGGTGGGCCATCTATATTTTCAACTACTGATCGCTCCCACAATGGATATGTTGGTGAAGCCTTGGCACTCTTTAATCAAATTGAATGGTGTTGAACTTGGTTCTGTCACAATGGGATGTGTGCTCAATTTTAGGCTACAGACAAAAAGAAATTAAGAGGAGGCGTAAGCTTTCATACAAGGGTGCACAAACTATATCAAATGTGGGCTAGTGGCTCTCTGATGTTCCCTGCCATTAATGTTAATGACTCTGTTATGAAGAGAAAATTTGATAACTTGTATGGTTGTAGGAACTTTCTTCCAGATGGTCTAATAAGAGCCACTGATGTGATGATTATTGGGAAAATTCCTGATCCTACTTCAACTACCAATCCTGAGTTGTACACCTTGTTTTGGGATTGATAAAGGATAGTCTCAAGGAAGACCCCTGAAGTATCACAAAATGAAGGACAAGTTGGTTGGTGTATTTGAGGAAACCACTATAGGGGTGCTAAGTATGCACCAAATGTTCTATGCACATGAATTATGTGGTGTCCACTTTAGGGTCTTAGGTAGCCTCCCTAAGCTCTCACATAGCCTTCCTTAGGAGCTGCATGAGCCTCTTGTGATGTGTTGCATGGGCTTGTGCGGGCTTGTGTGAGGTATCTTGTGAGAGGCCTCCTTCAAAGCACATGCCCTCCACTTAGGATGTTGTCTATAGGCTGCAATAAAAGGCTATGCAAGCCTCATAATTTTGCACGAAGGGGCCAAAGGAAGACAACTAGGGGTTCCTTGTAATACATAAACAAGGAGAAAATACAAAAGATTTTAGGTCTATGCATTTGGAGGGAAGGAAAATGGACTGTGCACTTAGACTAATAATCTAACATTCATCCTACCATGAGCCAATGAGGTATTTAAAAGGAAAGGTGCTCCAATATGTGGTAAAGAAGGAAAAGGAAAGAGGAAGTGGAGGCTTCTTGTGGGCCCAACTAGTGCATGCCAAATGGGTGCACACTAGGGTCTTTTTGAACAAAAATTTAATAAACTGAGGGATGTTTATCTCACATTGGCTATGTAGAGGAAGAACAAGACATTTAAATGGCCAAATGCACAAGTTTATGGTGTCCAAAGTGGATGCCCAGTTGTAGACAAGTCCATGCATGCATGTGGATCGAGACAATGATGTGGTGCTCAGTTGGATGATGAGGATGATGACATGGATGATGGGTCCCGCGTGGAGGTAAGATAAATTTTGATAGTTTAAGGAGTGTGAAAGTCTGATGCATCAGGGTACATGCAAAATCCAATGAACATTGCAGCCTTGTAATCACAAAGATGCCCCGACATTAGCCACTGTGGGATTGCGATAGGTTGACATTTGGAAACCCGATGATGTGGCAAGGAGGATGTAGTCTGGTGCCAAGTGAATAGCAAAGTGAATGAAAATGTGACATGTGGTAGAGGATGGTGATGGGGCAATTAGATTAGTATTTGGCTGACCTCCTTGAGATGCATACTGATCCAACAGTTGTCTCAAATTTACAAGGAGAAAGGTGCTCAGGAGTTAGCCTTCGCAGGACTGCGACAGGCTGACATGTATCCCGAGGTGAGCTAGCGGGTGAAGTTGCAGAAGGATGCCTAGTCAGGAAGAAGACCAATCAGAGGGTGACACATGGAAGAGTGATGTGTAGATAGTCCAATAGGGCAATGAGGTGGATCATCAAGCCAGTCAGATGGTGCCATGTGGAACATGGGGTCCACATTGAGAATTCAAAATCTATAGAAAAGAATTAAAATGGATTATATAGGAAAAACTATATGACATAATTTGAAAGATTTAAATGACCACAACTGCTCATGAAAATAATGCCTGAAGACTTCATTTTCACCCAAATATGGACATATAATATATTTTCAAAAATGACAAAAAATGAGGAATGCAATGGTGGTGGTTAAAATTTGATTTGACTAGTTGGATGAGAGTAGTAATGACTTTTGTATCTGATATCAGAGTTTGGTGAGAATATTTCATTTTAGACAAGATTGATTTGCAGATTCTGGCAAAGGGGGAAGAATTTGATTTCTTGCAACTTGGTTGCTTTATAGATATTTAACGTTGATTCATGAAGAAATCAGATTTGTTGTTTCTTCCATGGACTTTACTGGTGATTTGATTTTCTCAGAGGAAGTAGCAGGTTTCTTGGGAATGTCTTGTGGAGGGTACAATTAGATTGGATTTCATTCTCCTGTAGACCTTGGCATTATTGGTTAGGTTTAGGGTTTTTAACCTAAATGATCTTTTTCTTGTTGCCTCCTTGTTTCTATAAAGGATTTTTATGATCATTTAGAAGGTGTTGGCTGGAAAAATCTTGAAACATAGGAAGCTGAAAATCTAAGTGTGCATCCTCAGTCTAGAGTGTAATATGTTCTACTAGTTATATTAGTAGAGGGGAAAAACCTTCAAAATATTTTTCATATTTTCTAAATGGTGAATTATGAAGTATATTGTAATATAGGAGTTTGAATCATCATACTTAATATAGTTGTCTAGTTTCAGATCTCTCCTTTTATTTTTCTTGATGATTTTTGGGTTTTCTAATTCACTACACTAGGTTTACCTATGTATATGTTTTCATTTCTCAGCCTTGATCTAGGATTAAGTTAAAAGTCTCTGGATGAAAAATAGATTCATTTGGTTCAACTAAAGAATGTTTTATGAGCAGTGCATGAGTCTGGTTTACTGTGTTTATGGCTTGGAATATTTGATGAATCAAGTAGTTGTTCTTGTATTTTGTATCTTATTTAGATATATCTTCCCAATGGACAAGGCATTGATAAAAAATTAGTCTCCTTTAGTGATGCTAGTTTGGCATGATTGGTTACATTATACAAGAAATCAAATCAAAATCTTTTCTATCCTTTCATTTTTCTATTTTTGAGGTATTAGTTTCATCATAGCAATGGAGAGTCAATGAGTGACTGGTTATCATTTAGTACTTTCTTGCTATTATCTTCTTTGTTCAAATCCAATCTTAGTATTATAAAGAGTGTTTCATTTACAAGATTAGGTGCACCCTCCTTGGTTCTAGAGAGCTAGAAGTGAAGAGGGGCAGTCTTGTCCCTATAGTTGGTCGATTTACCTATAGATTTCCCCATATTTGGAACTAACCATTCCTAAAATCAATCTTAGGTATATTGGTGTCTCTTTGAGTGTAAAATCTACATCATGAACCATCAAAATGGAAACTCTACTGGGGATTTTCTATAATCATGTATAAATAACACGAGTACGAGTAGAGCTAGACTCATGGATGGATTATTTATTTATCCAATGGTTATCATTGAAGTATGTAAGAGTCAATTTTAAAAGTTTCAAATCATCTCACTAAGTTGTGAGTGGTGACTCTAAGATCGTTTGTTTGATCAGTGCATAAAATTATGTATTTTTAGTTCTAATAAATAGTGTAACACTATTGAAGTTTTTTGTGTTGATGGAAAAATATACAGAAATAGTTTTCAGAGGTTAAGGTGTTTGGCCTCTTCAAGGAGGTAGCGACTATATGAAGTTTTCAAAAAAGAAAGCTTTAGATTCAGAGGCTTTCCATTCAGCGAGTTGAGTTTCAACTACAACACTTCCAAGTATTTTTTATCTTTATGTGAATTTCCATAAGATCAAGTTGTAAAGTATTTTGCTCCCTATTAAGTGTTTTAGCACTAGTAAGAAGGAAGAGTGTCATAGAACAGTTTCATGTTTCCATGTTGAATATTATTGATGTCATGAAACATTTAAATGTTGTCATAGAGGTTTGAATATTTTGGTATACCTCCTATAAAGATAGAAGAAGATGAATAGCTCTCATCTTGTTTCAAACTAAATGAATAACCAAGAAAAGAGCCAGCCAAGAAGGCTGTGTTTTATCAAGTTGGATAGAACTTTAAGTTGTGCTCATGTTCCAGGATCCCCCAATTCTTTTCCTAGTGAACTCATTGATCTAATTCAAGTCTTTGACAATCAAACAGATTCAACAATAGAACATGTCCTAGCATTCATTAGATTCATTGTAAAATATCAGATTTATGAGGATGATGTCAACATGATGTTTTTTGGGAGATTCCTCAAAGGGGTTGTAGTTGATTGGTATTTAAGTTTATGCCCAAAATGCATCTCCTCATTGACTGATTTCAAATGGTTGTTCTTAAAATAATTCCCTGATGATGATGAATGGAATAAGTTACTAAAGGATCATCAGCAAGAGAAGTATACAAACAATATCCTAGATAAATCCAAGTTGAATATTGAGAATGTTTCTCATAGTGATGAAGTCATGTTAGAAGAACATTTAGATTATAGTAATAGTAAAAAATCATAACCATTGTGTACAAGGTCTTCTACTGATTTAGAGATATCTGAATTTGAAAATGAAAATTATTTGAGTGAATATTTTGGTAAAGATACTAAGGATGAGTTGTTTTTGGATTTGTGTGAACCAATTCATGAGAAGATTCAAGAAAACATTTCTCATAATTCCAAAGTTTACATTTGTTATGGTTCTATGCCAAGTAAGGAAGTGATTTATTCTAGTAATAAAAATGATAAGGATTCTGATATAAATTGTGCAAGTATTTCTAATCATCAAGAGACAATGTATACAGATGAGTTAAGCTCTCCTTTTATTAGTAGTAATGAGATCTTTGATTTGTTGATAGCTGAGTATAATAAGTATACACATCTATGTAGTCAGAAAATGTTACACCCTATTGATTTTTGTTTTGATAATAAAAATGTTGCAGAGGATTTGTATGAGTATGAATCCTTCGGTGAAAATGATCAGGGTATGAGTTCTTGTGATGATCATGGACTGGTTGTCAATACAAAATCAGATTGTGGGGATATGACCATAAGGTTTCCTTGTTAGCAGCTCTATGAAAACAAAAATGATGATGTTGTTTCCTTTTGTGATGATGATGTTGATTATGATGCTGAAAGTGAGGTCAGTAAATGTCAAGATGTTGAAAACAAGTCTACGGTTGATAGTATTTCCATTAAGTTTGTAGATCTTTCCTTTTATCAACATAAGAGGGAAACTTTCTTATCTCAGTATAGGAAAGTTTTGTGTAAACAAAAAAGATATAATCATGATGCAGATGAAATTTGTTGTAGTGATGGCTTTGCACAAAATCATTTGAGGCAAGAGTTTTCAGTACCTTTTCCAAACAAGGAATAAGTTTACAACATCAAACAAGAGACCAAAAAAAATGAAAATGAAGTCCAATATCCACTAAGCAGTGAAGAAATATTAGTATTCTTGGCTATTTATTTTTAGAGGTATGCCTCCAATGTGGATTCTACTTTACAATATCTAGTTGATATATGTTTTGACACTGATAATGAGGCATATGTTCAAAATGATGAAGACAATGATTCATGTTTGCATGAAACCCCCTCATATAATAAGTTAGTAGAAGAAGTTAGTGATGAGCATTATAGTGGGTTGTCCTATCATGAAGATTCTAATGATGAAAAAGTTTCTTGTTTTCTTTCTCTTCCTTCATTTGATAAGTATGATAGTGATTGTGACAGTGATAAGGACAATGGCTTCAATAACAGGGACAATAAATATATTGATAAAAATGATGATAGGGATCATTCATCCTTGTGTCACAATGATGATGAAAATAATTTGCACTTGGTTAGTGATCCAATTAATGGAGATATTATTGAGGAGCCAAGTTGCTCAGTGGATGAAGTATCCCATACAGATAAAACTAAGGATCCAATTCATTTTTAGTAATGCATGATGATCATCGTAGTTTATCTTTTGATGCATTACTAGATAGACCTTACACTTTCAGTCAACATCAAGATGAGGTGAAGGACATTACATATTTCTTGGAATATGAGAATGAGGATGGTTGTAACTAGAAGAAAAATATGGGCTATGGAAAATACAAAACTACCTTCTAGCACAAATATTTTCACATATGTTGGCAGAAAAATTGTCATGATATTTTTAGATGGTTTGTTTCATATATGGATAAAAATCATGTGTTTGACAGAGGTAAACAATGATTTCAGTTTTGTGGCTTTGGGCCTTTGCAAATAATGTATATATTGTGTAGTTGTTTCCTTTTAGTTGTGTGTTTCTTTCTCATTCTTCTTGCTCGTGGTTTGTTTGCAAGTTTTTGTGAGAAGATTTACCTTCATTTTTGTGACTGGTGGGTGGTCTGTTGTACCAAAGATTCTAGTTTCTCTACATGCCCACAAGGGGCACATGTCCCCAACTAGAGCCACTATTGGTACTCTAAAATCTGGATTGATTTTAGAGTCTATATTCAGAATTTCTCCTAAGACAGGTTGTGCCTTTCAAAAGATGATTTTGAAGGACCCTAGTTCGAATGCATATAAAAGTAGGCCTATTGATTTTCATGAGATGGAACTTGGGACATGTGTTCCTCACCTTTCATTAAGCACATGAAATTGGTCACAACTTCCAGATCTCAGTTCTGACATGTTTTACAGATACCCATCTGGAGGCCATTCTACAAATCTGCACTTTGCATTCTACTTGGTTTTTACCAGGTCACCAACTTCGGAAGTTTCTATCTAACACCCAAATGATAGTCACGATGAAGGAATATTGTATCATATTGTAGGCATGAGAGTGTGTCTCTGTGCCCATTTTCAATTTCCTAGAGATTTGTATGATCAGTTTACCAGGTCTCTTCCATTTGTATTTTATTCAATTTCACTAAATGTGGGAATGCAAAATTTGAAGTAGCCTACTTTGAGATCATTCAAATTGCATCCAATCAATGATAAGGAGGAATTGAAGCTTGATCTATACTATAGACATGTACATGAGTCTCCTTGACTAGTTTCACATCAAGACCAATCCGTTTGATCCCTATCCTCAGTCAGTTCTAAATGCAATTTACACTATTTCACTATCTTTTGGTTTAGGATGTTCTAAGTGGCTGACTTTGAAGTTTATTTTTGGATAGCCAGTTATTCATTTGTTGAAACTAATTATAGCCTTTTTTTATATACATGAGAGAGATCATTCATCCAAGGTTTCATGCTATGAGGGTTATGTATGACATGATTGCAGGGTCAGACAAAATGTGTTTTATGCTGATGAATAGTACAGATAGAATAAACTTCACAAGTGGCCATTTTTCATAATTTTATATCTTGGTGTCAGATTATTGTTGTGAGATGAGGGTCATTTTTTTGCACTCTTTGAGGAAGATTCTTCTTCTAGTGTTAGTGGATCACCATCAAGTGTTCATTTGATATTTTTAGTTCATTTCCTTCAGAGGTTGTTTCAAGTGTTTTTCAGTTTATGTTTTCAAAGCGGATCTAAATAGGTGTTTTCAAGTTTTAATTTCTCTCACCCTATTCATTTTTTTGGGAGCCTGTCTGATAGAGTGTTTCTCTATACTACACATTTTATATTCACCAAGTGCCAATATCAGAAGTTAAGTTTTGATCAGTGTTTTAATGGCATGACTGGAGACATTTTATGCAATTTCATGACTTTGGCGAAGGTTATTAGAAGTCAAATTTTTATGTGTTTGGCATTGTCTAGATTGGATCCAGTTACTAGAGGTCTCATCCAGATCATTTTAGGGTCCAAGTGTTTGAATGCAAATCTTTTTTAGGTGGGACCCGATTGGGGCCCAACCTACCTCATTATTTTAAAAGATAATTTTGTCACTACGCCAGGTAGGCCATCTATATTTTCAACTACTGATCGCTCCCACAATAGATATGTTGGTGAAGCCTTGGCACTCTTTAATCAAATTGAATTGTGTTGAACTTGGTTCTGTCACAATGGGATGTGTGCTTGGTTTTAGGCTGTAGACAAAATGAAATTAAGAGGAGGCGTAAGCTTTCATACAAGGGTACATAGACTATATCAAATGTGGGCTAGTGGCTCTCTGATGTTCCCTGCCATTAATCTTAATGACTCTATTATGAAGAGAAAAATTGATAACTTCTATAGTTGTAGGCACTCGCTTCTAGATGGCTTGATAAGAGTCACTTATGTGATGATTGCTAAAAAGATTCTTGATCCTACTTCAACTACCAATCCTGAGTTACATCTTGTTTTGGGATTGATCAAGGATAGTCTCAAGGAAGACCCCTGAAGTATCAAAAAATGAAGGACAAGTTGGTTGGTGTAAATTTGAGGAAACCACTATAGGGGTGTTGTGTATGCACCAAATGTGCTATGCACATGAATTATGTGGTGTTGCATAGACTTTAGGGTCTAACGCAACTGTCCTAAGCTCTCATGAAGCCTTCCTTAGGATCAGTGTGAGCCTCTTGTGAGGTGTTGTGTGGGCTTGTGTGGGCTTGCATGAGGTAGCTTGTGTGAGGCCTCCTTTAAAGCACATGCCCTCCACTTAGGATGTTGTCTAAAGGCTGAATAAAAAGGCTACACAATACAAAGGGGCCAAAGGAAGACAACCAAGGGTGCCTTGCAACACATAAACAAGGAGAAAATAAAAAATATTGTAGTTCTATGTGTTTGGAGGGAAGGAAAATAGACTTTTCGCTCAGACTGATAATCCCACATTCATCCTGCCATAAGCCAATGAGGTATTTAAAAGGAAAGGTGCTCCAATATATGGTAAATAAGGAAAAGGAAGGAGGAAGTGGAGGCTTCTTGTGGGCCCATCCAGTACGTGCCAGCTGGGTGCACACTGGAGTCTTTTTGAACAAAAAATTAATAAACTAAGGGATGTTTATCCCACATTGGCTATGTAGAGGAAGAAAAACATATTTAAATGGCCAAACATGCAAGTCTATGGTGTCCAAAGTGGATGCCCAGTTGTAGACTAGTCCACATGTGCACATGGATCGAGATGATGATGTGGTGCTCAGTCAGGTGATGAGGATGATGATGTGGATGATGGGTCCCACATGGAGGTGAGAGAAATTTGGATAGTTTGATCAGCATGCAAGTTTGATGAATCAAGATGTGTGCTAGATCCAACAAATGTCACAATGCCGCAATCACAAAGATGCTAGGATGTTAGCTGCTACGAGACAGTGATAGGTTGACATGTGGCAACCTGATGATGTGGTGAGGAGGATGTAGTCTAGTGGTAAGTGGATAGTAGAGTGAATTAAAATGTGACATGTGGTAGAGGAAGGTGATGGAGTGATCAGATTGGTAGTTAGCCGACCTCCTCAAGATGCATGCTAATCCAACGTATATCTTAAATCCAGAAGGAGAAAGGTGCTAAGGAGTTAGCCTTCATAGGACTGCAACAGGCTGACACGTGTCCCGAGGTGAACTGGCGGGTGAAGTTGTAGAAGGAAACCTAGTCAAGGAGAAGACCAATCAGAGAGTGACACATGGAAGAGGGATGTGTAGATAGTTTAACGAGGCAATGAGGTGGATCATCGAGCCAATCAGATGGTACCATGTGGCACATGGGGCCCACATTGAGAATTCAAAATCTATAAAAAAGAATTAAAATAGATTATATAGTCAAAACTATATGAAATAAATTGAAAGATTTAAATGACTACAACTGCTCATGAAAATAATGCCTGAAGACTTCATTTTTGCCCAAATATGGACATGTAATATGTTTTTAAAAATGATGGAAAACTAGAAATGCAATGGTGGTTGTTAAAATCTGATTTGACTAGTTGGATGAGAGTAGTAATGACTTTTTTATCTAAGATCAGAGTTTGGTGAGGATATTTCATTCCAGACAAGATTGATTTGTAGATTCAGGCAAAGGGGGGAGAATTTGATTTCTTGCAACGTGGTTGCTTTATAGATATTTTACTTTGATTCATGAATAAATTAGATTTGTTATTTCTTCCAAGGATTTTACTGTTGATTTGATTTTCTCAGAGGAAGTAGCAGGTTTCTTGGGAATGTCTTATAGAGGTTACAATCATATTGGATTTCATTCTCCTACAAACCTTGGAAATGTTGGTTAGGTTTAGGGTTTTTAACCTAAATGATATTTTTCTTGTTGCATCCTTATTTTTATAAAAAGGATTTTTATGGTCATTTAGAAGGTGTTGGCTGGAAAAATCTTGAAACACGGGTAGCTAAAAAGCTAAGTGTGCATCCTCAGTCTAGAGTGTAATATGCTATGCTAGTTGTATTAGTAGAGGGGAGAAACCTTTAAAGTCTTTTTCATATTTTATAAATGGTGAATTTTGAAGTATATTGTAATATAGGAGTTTGAATCTTCATACTCAATATAGTTCTCCAGTTTCAGATCTCTCCTTTTGTTGTTCTTGATGAGTTTTGGGTTTTCTAATTCACTGCACTGGGTTTACTTGTGTATATGTTTTCATTTCTCAACCTTGATCTAGGATCAAGTTAAAAGTCTCTAGATAAAATATAGATTCATTTGGTTCAACTAAAGGATATTTTTTAAGAAGTGTTCGAGTCTAGTTTATTGTGTTTATGTCTTGGAATCTCTGATGAATCAAGTAGTTGTTCTTGTATTTTGTTTCTACTTTAGATATATCTACCCAATGAACAAGGCACTGATCAGAAATAAGTATCTCCTGTAGTGATTCTAGTTTGGCATGATTTTTTACATTCTACAAGAAATCAAATCAAAATCCTTTCTATCCTTTTAGTTTTATGTTTGTGAGGTATTAGTTTCATCATAGCAATGGAGAGTTAATGGATGACTGGTTATATTTTAGTACTTTCTTTCTATTATCTAGTTTGTTCAAATCTAGTCTTGGTATTGTAAAGAGTGTTTCATTTAATGGATTAGGTGCACCCACCTTGTTCTACAGAGCCAGAAGTGAAGAGGATAGTCTCTTACCTATAGTTGGTCCAGTTAGCTACATATCTCCCCATATTTGGAACTAACCATTCAAAAATTAGTGCTAGGTATATTGGTGACTCTTTGAGTGTAAAACCCATTTTAGGAACCAACAAAGTGATAAAAAAAGTAATGATCAATTAGATGGATAAATGAAAGATCTAGGGTTTCTTCAAAAAGAGAAAACCCCTTAGGGTTATTTAACAAGCTTTTCAACTAGGGCTTCAAAGAACACAAGAATATTTCTTTGCAAATTGAGGACAAGGCTAAAAAATAAAAGGAAACCATTAACCAAACAATAAACTCCTCTACCAATCTATCATATTTTAAAAACATAGATTTTATTTCTTGGAGAATTTTGTAGTGCTAACAGGTTCTTCCTTGCTTGGTGTCTATACTTGCTTTCTTTAACTAAAATTCCTTGTTAACTAATTTCTTTTATCAACTACTTTCTCTTTCTTTTCGACTCATCTCTTCTTCCTTACTGAATGACTTTGACAAAGATAATGAACTCCATATAACTAATGAAAAAAACTTACTCTTAGGAGTATTAATCTACCCCTTTGGCATTAGTTTGGTATGTTTTTAAAAAGACTTCAAAATTTCAAAATCTTCAAATTCATATATCAAAATTTTGTCCTGGCCTATATCTCTTCTTCCTCGGCAAAAAAATATTACTCCCCCTAAAGTAATAATTTTTGTACATCTCCATATTTTATATATGTATTCTTTCTCTACTATGTATATATTCCCCCTTATACTTATACTTGTATATTCCCCTTTTTGTCTATATTCCCTCTTTTTTAACAAAAAGACCAAAATATTTACTTACTATCCAACTTGGGGATCTTCTAAAAAATTCCTTTGAATTTTTCCTATACATCCTTCAATTGTTAGGATTTTTTTATAGTGAGAGAGAGGGGGGGGGGGGGGGGTGAATCAGTATTACAATACTTTATAGAATTCTTCAACTTTTTTACTTTCCTTAAGCAACAAATAAAGATGTAACAAAAAATGAACAACCATGCAACAAAGAAAAACATAGAAGAACTCATAACACCATATTTGTTTTCAAGGAAACCCTAGCCAAGGGAAAACCCCTATGGGGATGGTACCAACAATATTATGTACTATGAATCCTTAAATCCTATTAGGAGTTCTAGCCCTGTTAGGAGCTGGTTAATACAATATAATAAGATCCATGTTCTGGGATATATACAATAAGATTTTTGTTAAGGAATCAACCCTGTTAAAGGTCCTAGCCATGTTAAAGAAAAATAAATCATGTTAGGAGTGTACAATAGGTGCAACAACTCTTACAACAAATATGTGGTCTAGAATACAAAGAGTTAACACAATATCTCTAGAATAACTCCTCTTGTTCTTCTTCCTCTTGATCTCTGTTGTATACTTTATATTTTTTCACAATTCACATCCAACAACATTACATCCATACATTATCATTTTTCATACTTACTCACTTTTACAAAAGTGTCTACATATTTATACCCTGTCAGGAGTATAATTACAAAGTTAGTTAGAATCATTCTTTATTAAACATAAAGAACAATTGCACACTTCATTAACATCCTAATTTGGCCTCAAATCCAAGATATCATCCAAAAATAAGTTTCCAAATGTTCACAAAGTCGGCCTCAATGATTTCTAACATGTTATGCTCTATTTATTGTCTTTGCATCTAATCAACTGAACATATCTCTTTGATCCATTAATACTAACACATGTGACCTCATAGATATATTCATTGGTGTCCTACAAGAATTTCATTAGGATCACATGCATCAATGCAACTTTTGTGAAGCTCGCTAAGCTTTTGTGTCATACTAGGTTACTGAAATAGTTTGTGGACTTAGGCATTTTTCATTCAACAATTGCATTCAAACATAATCATCATATCCAATATGTGCAACCATAAAAATGATAAGTGTTTCCATAAATGAAAACATTCCATACATGTTCATATGTGTGCATGTGCTAACCACTTCCCAACAATCTCCCCTTCTCATTGATGGAAACACTTAGTGAAAAATGACTAAGAGCATCATCAAAGAAAAAAGTTAAAAGGAAATATAATGAAAAAAAATTAACACACAAAGATTCAACACACAAGATTCAAGAAAGCCCCTTTATTTATGTTTGTTGTACTTCATATTATACACACATAATTTATCTCTTTCTCACTTGACTTGTGTCTCACTTCTCTCCCCATTATAATTGTTTACTCCCCCTTTACATTGTTCTCTCTTCCTCACTTTACATTTGGCATTTTTCACTCTATCTCTCCCCCTTTGACATCAATGGAAAAGTCTACCAAAATTTCAAAATCAATGAAAAAAACCAAAAAAAGTGAGTTAGAACATGAAAAATCACAGCTTAACTGTCTACAACACATCTTTGTAGTTGGTCCTCAAAATCTATATATCTGTGTCCCATGATGTTTTTATTGCCTCTTCCACCTCAATCATTCTACTAAGACTGAATGTGGCCTTATCTAATGTCTCAACATTAGTAGGCACTAGTTCCTAAAATGTTTTCAAACCAAGTTGTAAGTCCTCATAGGTGCTCTCCAAAACACTGATCTTTAGGGTCAAAAAGTTCTTTAATTCTGCAAATCTCCTCTGAAATTTGTCTTTCTCTATTTGTAAGGTAACTTCCTTATTCATGTCCATAATTTCCTTATCTCCAAAATATTTAAACAGGTTTTCCAAAGCCTCTTCATCCTATGCTATGATGGTTGATATATTATTTACACGCTCAAGAGAAGTCATGTAAAGTCTATACAGATCATGTCCATCCTTAAGAAAAAAATTGATTTCCCTCTTAGTGGAAATCAATGTATTAAGATAACTCTTGATCCCATCAAGAGTATCTTTCATCCTTAACTTCTTAAAATCATAAACAAATTTAATTCTTGCTACATCCTCTAATTTATCAAAAAATTATTCTACTATACTTAGAACATTGTCTAGATTATCTACATTATCTCCAATATCTTCAGGAGGTGTATCCAAAAACATACTCAAAACTTGTGTGGCCTACTGAATTACCTATGTAGTCTTGTCAACCTTCTTTTCAAATCTCTCCTTTTCCTTAGAAAAAGAAAGTACTGATCACTGCATCAAATCAGACACATCTATGTCCTCTAGGTTAGTTGGAAATGATTGGGAACCACTTGTCAACAAACCAGGTATGGAAAAATGAATGATAGGTAGTAATCCTTTTGCACTAGGAGTGCTAAGTTCTTGCTCCTCTTCCTTTTCTTCATCTTGTTCCTTTTCTTCTTCCTTCTCTTTTTCTCTAATTTTGTCTTTTGCAGCCTACTCCTTTGCGAGAGTTTTCTCCTTTTTTTGCTCCTTTTTTACTGAATCTTCTCGAAATATCTTAGGAGGCTCAAGATTCTCTACTATTGTATCAATTTTAGCCAATGTCTCATTCATATGAAATGGATCAGATGTATCCTACTCTATGTTAAATAAAATCCCAACATTATCAATATAAATATCTAGTAAGGTAGTATCTACTACCTCTGATTCTTTAGGAACTGCAACTTCCTCTTCAAGTTTTGCAATTTTGGGTTTAGTAGAGATGATTTCTAGGATTGGAGTCCTTGTAGACCTTCCAAGATTAGGTCACTCCTTAAAGAGTAGCTGTCCAACCTTGTCATTATTGGCAAGTGATTTTGTGGAGAACTAGGGATCACTTAAGGGTTGTCATTCATGGAAACATTTATGTTGGAGTAATCGCATGATGATAAATTTAGTACTAGAGTCACTGTCATAAAAATGACTAAGTCCAGAATCAGGGTAACAGGGTACAGTGTTATAGTTTTGGTTAGCGATGGAAATGTATGAGGAATTATGGTCTACAAAGTTAGTAGAAGGTATTTTGGTATACTTATATTCTTTAGTTAAGATCACATGTGTTTTGGTGATCAGATCAGTGAGATTCAATGATATGAAGGTATGCAAAGACAAAGATTCAATATAATAGGGCATATGAGAAATTGTGAAGATTAAGGCAAGGTTAGCGGATATGGTAACATGCTAAGTTAGGTGAATTAAGTATATTTCTAACACTTGGATAATATAATAATTCTGACTCCATGCTTACCCTTTCCATAATTAATTATTATGTTTTGTATGGTATTTGTGAAGCTGACTGAATAGCAATTTTTGTATAAGTATAGAGTTCTTTTATGAAAGCAGTATGAATTGTGAGTATGATTATAAAGAAAGGTTGTGAATCTAAGAGAAGAGATCATATGTGAGATCAGTAAGAGATAGAGCTATAACTAGAACTATGTAAGCAAGATAAGTGCTTGTATTGTTCACATTTTGGAGAACCTTTTTGTAATAGTTTTTGATTGTAAGAGAAGTTTTCTCACCATCCTTAACCTCGTATTTTGTATACCCCTAACAGGGTTTTGTAATCCTTTAACAAGGGAATGTAATTGTAAGCTACTACTTATCTATATTTATTTTGAAAGGAATAAACAAGAAAATGTTAGATAAATCTAAGCATTTATATCAGTTCAAAACATAAAACAAACAAAACCAAGCTGCCTCAAATTGAACCAAAACAAATGCATTCAAGCATTATTTAATTTTCTCTGATTATGAGGGATGTGGGTGTGATCTCTAATCACATGGATACGATCCCCAATGCATGCTAAAAATGATTTTAACTAAATGAAGATGTGCTATGATGCTGAAAATGATTAGAAAATCTTGAATAAAACTAAGTTCAATCCATTAAGCTATTCTAGGATGTGTATAGAAAACATGAAATCTAACAATATTATCAAAAAGATAAGATCTATAATGAATTTAGCATGATAACAATGCATGAGAATAAAAGCTAACTAATTGATTTTCTCTTGGAAGAGGAGGGTATTTATAGTATTTGAGGAAGGGATTGGGTTAGGAGGATGAGATAGAGTTTGGCGTTTGGTTAGGGGTTGACTCAAAGGGATAAGGATTGACTTTCAAAGGGTTGAATGGACCAAGCTTTAGTATAAGGGTTTAGGAATTTCTAGAAGAGTCTAGAGGTTTAGGGATTTAAATAAATATCAAATTTATTTAAAGGGTTTGGTTGAGGACTTTATTATCAAATGAATTTAATAAATAAGAGGGATTATCATGGTCAAGGTTTCTCACACATGTGTGAGAAACACTAGAGAAGTGTACAAGGGAGATCAAAGGGTAAGAGGATACATGGGCTTCATTAATGGCTTGTAAGAGTCATTAATGAGGATGTACAAAGCATTTATGAGGGGTTTTTGTTGTCACATTTTTGCACATTTTTGGAAGCCTAATTACTAGATGAGCTACTATCCCCCTAGTTTGTGTTATTAGTGATCTTGTTTAATATTTGAGTTCATTTCATTGCAAAGTACATGAAAAGGGGAAAGAAATTAATTGCATCTACATCTACACATACATCTATCTGTGGCATTTATACTATTTAGAAAGAAAAGAAACTGAAAAGAAAAGCATCTATCTAAGCTCACACAGGTCGTGAGCATAGCTGTTATCAGAATGGAATGGATGAGTGTAGATATATATAAAGAAATAATTGATATGGGGGTACCAGACATTGCTTGGTATTGATGCCCAGATCTGGTCTAGTCTAGTGAGCTCCTGAGATCCAGAACCTGCAAGAAGTGAAGAGAGGAGATGGGTTAGATCCAATGGATCTATGCAATGGCTGGTATCATGATATCATAGAATGCATACATACAATCAGCCATGCACCTCTAACAAAGTTTGTGCTCAAGGCATGTGCATGAGAATCATCCAAAGAACCAAAAAAGGCATCATGTTTTCACTGACATGTTTGTTTCATGTGTAGATATAGGGAAGCTGATCCAATAATGAATTCAACAAATGATATGGGCCCTTGATGTGGATCATGATAGAAAAACCTCAAGTTTTCTATTGGTGATCGCATCAAGGGCCAATAGCACACATTGTGCAAAAGTAGATGAGGAGCATCCAGATGATTCAGCATCAATAAGGATCAATCAAGCAGCATTGCATGATACGAAAATGCTGGTGTGAAGGTGCAAATAAAATCTATCTGTTGTAACATGAACATGATGATTTAATAAGCCAACAGTGATACCATGATATCAAAGGAAAATAGAGCTAACAACAGGGTACATAGATCTATGTAAGAGATAAGGCATACTACAGCATAGATGTTTTCCTAATCTACATTAGTACTACAACAAGGCATTTCATGTGTGGGACATAACATGAGGCAATGGCAACTCAATGTTAACACTATTGTTTCATAAGCATCTAAAATATACAACACACCATGGAGACATAGATTCAAGTTGGAGTACATGATAACATGATGTTACACTAAAATAGAGCTAAAAGGTATCAACAATTGCCCAATCAAATAGATAATGATGCCACTCAGCAATGAATGGTGGCCAAACAAGTGCAATGACCGAATGTTCAACAATGGATGTAGTGTCCTAATGAGTCATCAAATGGGTTAAGTGACTAATAGTGCCATAATAGTTCTCAGGATGTATGTAATAAAAATAGTAGTGAGATCAACACCATGCTAAGCAATGCTATAGCAACATAGTGTATGAGGTTCATGAGATGTCATTGCTCTTGGGCTTTGAAACAACGAGCATACCTTAACACAAAGTATGGTGCCACAACTAGAATGCAATGGGTTTCCATAATATAGTAAAACATTGATATCTCACCCACAGTAGCAGACCATGGTGATCAAGCAATGTAATAATAGGGCACAATAACTAGTAGCAACACAGATCATAACAGCTTTGGGTCCTTTTGCAATGCTTCAACAATACAAGTGAAGCCCCAAGAGATTAACAATGCTATATCAGTGAATGAGAAGAACATTACAACATGATAGATAAATAAAACTATAAACATCCAAACAATGTAATGGCATCATGTCCGCGGCCTATGATCAACAAAGAAGCATTAACGATAATATAAAATGATGCCCTAGTGTGCTCGAGCCGTGCATGAAGATAACAGTGGTCAATACATAAACATATGATACCCCAATAATCACAGTGCCCTAGCTCAAGGCTCAGTGCCATAAAGGTGTAACAATGGGTGTTGTAAAGGGGGTATGGGCTGAGGAGAAATGACACCATCATAGTATGGTTGATACATCAACAACAAATATAAAATGATGTCATAGCATGGTCTTGGGCTATGCCATTACAATAACCAGTGACTCAAAATCAAAGACAATGATATCAAAATGATACAAATGCATGTGTCATGCCCTAGGGTACAGTTCAAACCAAGTTAGAGGCCAAGACACAAAATAGTTATTCACAGTGCCCTACCCGTGGGTCATCGGGATTTCACCATGACATACCAAATGCAATGCTCTATTTATATGGAAAAGTGAAAGATATGATCAAAAAAGAAGCAACAGGGAACTGTGGGTATGCCATGCCCTAGCTCATAAACAAGATCACGGGCTTTTATAGCTTTCTGAGAGTCCAACATCAAGTAATAGAGAATACAATATTAAAGAAAATACAGAGATATACTTCTTGTAACCCTCAAGGAGGCCGAACACATGAAAAGAAAAGCCAGTATATACATCAAAGTATGTCATGCCCTAGCAAATGCTGTGAGAACCAATAATAGTACCCAAAATGTAAAGAGGTATAGTGCCATGGGATGACAGTGAATAGCATCACCATTAGCATCTAAAACATGTGCCCCGAATATGAGTAGATCATATAGAAATAAAATATACACAGTGAACAAGAAATAGACATGGTGCCCAAGAGAGATGTCATCTGAAATATGGAAACAATTTGTCACTGTTTATACATACTCTCAAAACCTACAAAGGCTGAGATGCATCATAAATATACAGAGGCATGCAAACATGGAACACAATACATAGAGCAATATAAAGAAATTGCAGTGCAAGAATGTAAAGAGACAATGTGATATTGGCTATCATAGCCACAATGCACTCAAACATGAAATGAAAAAGATTGTCTAGAGTAAAGCCTACCTTGATAGCATACTGATGAGAGTTGGGTTGCTATTTCCATTCTCAAGCTACAATAGACTACCACTAGAGATGGCAAGTTGTTAGTTGTCGAGGGGGAAGGCTCTAGTGGCATCGACATTGGGGATTTGTGAATTATGATCATTATCTTTCTTTTCTTCTCCCCTTTTTGGGTCGAGTTGTTATACCAATGCCTCAATACTTTAGGTTATGTATGTTTATTATTACATGGATATCCTCCCATTATTGGGGAGTTGATATTTTATATCTTTTCATGTAACCTATAGTTTTCTTAGGGGGTTGAAATTTTCATTTTAATGCTTTTATTTTTTAAAGATGTGCTTCCCTTTTGGTTGAGGCTTTCCTTTAAAATGTAATTGTATCTATTAGAGGTCTTAGTGGATTGTTTTTAATGTAAAAGTCATTATTTTACCATTGTAAGATGTCAGGAAAGTGGTGTTTTTATGAGCCCTTGTCAGATATCAGTTATAAAAACATGACTTAATGGGTGTGATGGTCATTTTTGATTGTCTATTTTTAGGCCCCCATTTTCCTCGCCCTTAGGAATCTGGGAATCTAACATTTAGACCATGATGCTGCCTCATGGGTCCATATTTTGACTTTTCTATTCTTAGGAGGTAGTGGAGTTGAATGCAGATTCCTAGTTTTCAGTTCATATACCTCTCACTTTTGGTGATTGAGGTGAGCTCTTCACTTTTTCTCTCTAATGAGTGTTGTAACTCTAAGAGACACAATTGTACCAGTTTCTTTCCAGCAATAAGAATTAATCCTTCTATTTTCCTAAATTTTTGGATTTTGTTATTGAAATCTTATGCTAAGATTATTGTGATTTTTTCATATCCTTGGTCTACATTTTGAATTTAAGTGTTCATTTAGGAAATTGTCTTAGCTTAGTAATGTTGTTTGTGTACAATCAGAAATATCATAATTGTGAAGTTGTTCTTCCTTTCTAAATTTTAAGTACCTTATCTCATTGAGGGTTAGGAAAGTAGGATTGAGTTGTGGTTCAAATTTGAAGTGCTGATAAAGTAAACTTATCATCAATTGCAGTTTCTTTCAAAATTTTAGTGGATCACCTTTCATTTCAAGTATCAATTGTTTCTTTTCAAGCATTTTGTACACCTTTCCTCTTAAGTTTTAGAATAGTTCAGTGATCCAAAGGGGGAAGTCGGCCCTTAATCCAAAGGTCTACTCTTAGGAAAGCTTCCCACATCCTAAGAGTATTCCCATGTTTCATGGGATTGCTAGGTTTCATACTTAGCCATACTTGGGTGCAATCCCTACTGACAACAGTTTTGACCCAAAGTCAAAGTTTGAAGGGTTTAGGCTAAGAAATGTAGGAATCACTTTTTAATTAGGTTTAGAGTGAGATTAGGAAATTATAGAAGAGGTTAGGGATTTTTAGAAGATTTCTAAGGTTTTAGGATTTAAATAAATATTTTATTTATTTAAAGGATTCTTGGTCAATTTATCAATTAATAATTAATAAATAGAGGAAATTCATTCAAACTTGCTTTAAATGATTTTGGGGAGGGATTCTTTAATTAAAGATGTTAAATTAAAATAGGGGGATTTAATGGAATAAAATAAATAAATAAATTAAATAATTAATTAATTAATAAATGATGATGTCATTAGGGATTGTTGAAAAATAAAAATATTTTTATTTTCTAAAGGATTTTTAGGTGTCTACATTTTGCCCCTCTTTGATGCGATGCTGCAAGTGGCATGGTATCAAAGATAAGAAAATAAGATGCCCCAAGCTAGAATTTAGAGGAATAAGGGGTTGTGCCCCCTCGAGAAAATAATGCAAAGAGGAAACGTTGTGGAATTTTCTCCAAAGGAAATAGAAAGGAAGGGGAAGGAAGGAAGGAAGAAGGGATAATAAATAGCCATACTTCCAAAAGAAAAGATGGGGGAATGAAAGATGAGATAGGAGTTCAGATGTTGAATGCAGCTACATGAAGATGTAGAATGCAAGATTAATCTATATGATGTGGGATTGAGGATTTGGGGAGCTCCAAGTGTTAGATTTTTTAGAGAGCACAACCTAGTTTGATATAGAAAAGCTAGAGACATGCCAAGGTTACGAAATAACACAAGGCCTTGTCACCAGTGTTGCATAGGATTGACACAAAAAATACACAAAGGGTTTCCACAACATCACACATGAAACCTAGAAGAGGCATGGTGGAAACAATGCTGGAGGAACCATAAACACATGACTGACTCAAGGTAGAAGCAAAAGATCAAAAGACCTTGCCCCAGATTGTCCTCATTTGCTACACACCATGATATAAATGATCATGGTGACTTTGAGTAGAGGAACAATGAGAAGTCATAAAAGATTAACAAGACCCAAAGGACAACATCCAAGGTCAAAATGATAACTCCCAAAGACATCCTTTTCCAAGGAGAGAGATTGATTTGATTGATGGTGGGAAGATTGGTCTGAACATGTGGAAGGATACATTGACATGAACCTGGTGTGCTATGTGGAAGATTAGATCTGACATGAAGGATACATCTATGTGGACCCATGATTAGGCTTAGGCTAGACAATACAGAAGCCTACATCTATGCGGACCCATGATGATGGGGAGAATGAGTGTTGTTTTTCACTGGCAAATGATGAGGTTCAAAGATAGTCATAGTGATCAAGGATAATCGATAATTGATGTTTCTGAAGTACAAGGCTAGATGAGACAAGATTTCTAATCAAATGTTGATGTAGGACTAACAAGGATATGTACAAAAAGACACAATGATATGTACATTAGACGGGGAGATATTTACAAGAGAGCTCAAAAGATAAGCAAAGATCCAAGGGGACAAATGAAATAACAAGTATCTCACAAAACATTTTTCCATAGGTAGGATGATGGATGATGATTGATTTGCTGAGGATTGACTTGTGGAGGATGGTGGAGGATCACCCAATGTCGGGAATGAGTTGCTTCTTACTGATGTAGGATTAGATAAGATAGGATTGGATTTATCAACCTAAGATGAGATTCTTTCTAGTGTATCCCAATTTCTTACTCGAGATGACGAGGCCTACAAAGAAAAGTACAAGATTCCTTAGATAGAGTTTATGTCAAAGGGTAGCACTGGTATTGATTTTGATTTTCGATAAGGATTGAGAAACTCAAAGTATTGACATGAATTAGATGATGGATAACTAGATAAGGATTCCTATGAAAAGAGATAGGTAAGATTCTCGAACCTCAAAAAGGACCAAGGGATTATTGTTGAAGTGCTTAGCTGGATAGGTCACAATAATCCAAGGGTTGATCGACTCAAAGGATGAGACCTAAAGACACATATGTACAAATTAGCCTAGGTGGAGACACGACTGATGCTATGGTACATGAATTATGATAGGATGTACAAGAAATCTAGGGATGAAGCCAAAGATACAAAGATATGCAAGATAATGCCATAGTTGGGCTGGAAAGCCATGATGGATGATGTGTCCTAAAATGACACAAATTTGGAAAGGATGCATCCCAAAAATGATGATTGGATTGAGATCAAGGCTTGCTACAAGACTAGGAACAAGAATAAGGATTTGGATTGGATGGATTGGCTTGATCTTGGATGTTGGATAGCTAGAAGATGTGGATAGGATTGGAAGATGTTGGAAAATTGATAGCAATGGTTGGATATGGATGAAAGACATTGGATTGCATGGGGGGATCCTATAGCTAGATACCAATGACAAGGAAAGATACAAAGTTATGGTGAGATGGAGGAAATGCTTTAGAGATTAATGCTAGAGGAAAATGTTGAGGGATGAATGCTGGAAGAAAATGCATGGGATTTGGATGGAGGAACTTGCTAGGAGATTTGGAAAGAGGATCTTCTGGGAGATTTGGATTGGAGGAAGATATGGATTGGATTATGATGTTATTGAGGATTGGATTGGAGGAATATTTATATTTGGATGAGGACTTTCTTGAGGATTGGATTGGAGGAAGATTTGGATTTGGATGAGGACTTTCTTGAAGATTGGATAGACGACTGCTTGGTGATTTGGATGGTGGATTTTCTTATGGATTGGATGGTGGTTTGGAGGAAGAGTTGATTTAGGATTGGATAGAGGAATGCTTTGGATGGGGAGATGGAATATAAGGATTTTGGATGGGGAGATGGAAGAAATGTTAGGAGATGTGGATAGTGGATTTGGATGGAGGAAGATTTAGATGAGGAGATGGAAGATAAGGTTTTGGAAGATGGATGTGATAAATTCTCCAAGGAATAAGATGCCCCCTACTTGGATAGTTCATTCATTCAGAGGCAGTAGGATGGGGTAAGATTGGATGGAAGATATGTTGACAAGAGGACAAGGATGGTAGATGGAAGCTAGGAAGAATGGATTGCTGAAAGATGCCCAAAAGAATGTATACCTAATGGTATCTTTTTTGTTATCAAGATCCAAAGGAGGATGAAGGAGGTGAGAGAAAAATGGGATGGAGGAGATGTTGGATTGGATGTGGTAGAAGGGAATGGCCCCTAATTGTAGAAAGGAACTGGGGGAGACTATACATGACACCTATTTGCTAGGTTTTCATCATGGTACTTATCCAAGGTGCTTGAATTGCCAAGTTTTCACCATAGGATGAATTTTTTTCTCTTTTCTTTTCTCTTTTTTTAAAAATATTTTTCTTTGATTTTTCCAATTTTTATGGATTTTCTAATTTTTTTGATTTGCTGCTAATTTTGTGCTAATCTTTTACTGATATTCTAATTTTTTGCTAACTTTGTGCTGATCTTTCAGTGATAATTTGATTTATTCCTAACTTTTTGTTGATCTTCTACTAGTCTTCTGATTTGTTGTTGACCTTCTGATTTTTTTGGATGTTGGTACAACTTTGTTAGGATGGACGAATTATGCAAAGGCATGGATGGGATGGGGGAGATGGGAGATATGGCTATAGAAAGTGTTTGGATGGAAAGATGGAAAGTGATCATGATATGGGGAAGTTTTTAGGACCAACATTGGCACATGTTGCATGGAAGGTGGATGAATTGGATGAGAGATAGATGACAAATGTGGATATCATGGAGGATTTTTTGTTGGAGATTTGCCAGAAAGCCAGTGTTAACTGTATGTTTGTCATTGATGAAAACATATGGTAAGTAGCATGCATGGAAAAAATATGTAGTAAGCTTTGAGTATAAGTAGCATGGACATGTTATCAGCATGATATCATGGATGAAGAGGTTAATTGTCAGTATAGACAGTTATATAGCAACTTGTGTTAGTAGTGTTCTTGATAGAATTACAGGCAGTGTTCTGTGAGTAATTGTTTGTATAGTTATCATGGAGCCTTGCACGTTTGGATATGTGATGGAGATATGTTAATGAGGTTACATTCATGGACATAGAGTCTGATGTCCAATAGAAGTGAATTTATGCAGTCTCCATTTTCCTGTATAGTTTCATGTGTTTATCCAGAAGATTTGACACAGATTATGTTCGTATAGGAGTTGCACCTATCATTACAGTATGTGTGCTTGAATTAGTGATTATATAAGAGTTATGAACACTTGGTTATGAGTGCATGATGTAATTCATCCTAAGAAGAAAGTGTCATTTAATTTGGTAGAGATGATAGTGTGTAGTGTGCATCTACACTTATTGATTTGGACAAGTCCTAGTTTGTGATGTGTGCTTAGTAGAGCTGACAAAATTGTTATTGGAGAGTGTTATGGTTTCTCTAATATGATTTCAAGGGGGTTCTAATAGGCTGACTTGATTATATCATTTGGAGGAAAGATATTTATAAGCAGTCATTTTTTATTGCTAAGATATGGTTCATAGTGGAATATGAAGAGCTGAGAAGAGAGTGTGAAGTTTTGAGCCATCAAAAGAAGGTCTATGTGACCAAGCTAAGAGTATTTTATATACATTAGAACTAATCCAGAGAGTAGGTCAAATTACAGTTCACCAAGATCCATATATAGTGTTTATCTATTAATCAGAAGGTTGTAGCCTTCACCCCTTTGAGCAATGTGCTCTCAGATAGTGAGTCCTCACCCCTAATAGGGTTAATTGTAAAAGACTCCTAATAGGGTCCGACCCTTGACTAGGTCAGTGTACTTATTGCATTGTAAATATCAACTCCTAACAGGGATCATAATACACTAGTGCATGTATTATTAGTGGGTGTCAATTCCCACTAGGGTTTTTACCTATTTGGGTTTCCCTATAACCAAAATATTGGTGTTGTGTTCAAGTGTTCTTTTATTGTGTTTATGCTTATTGTTTAAGTATACTTAATTGGATAAATAATTGAAACTTGTAGATAACTGATTCACCCCCCCCTCTCAGTTATCTCTTGGGACTATTCCTACAATTGGTATCAGAGCCAAGTTCCTCAGAGAGAAACTTTAATAGCTTGAGGTTGATCAGATGGCATACTTCATGAAAGAAAGTCCTAAGTTTGATGGAGAGAATCATCTTGACTAGAAGAAAAATACAGTGACACATTATGATGTATTTCTTTTGAATTTTATGAATTGGCTATCAAATAAGTTAAGATTACTTCTTTAGAAGATCTTGCAAAGGATGATGCTATTGAAAAGCATAAGGAATTGTTCCATCATAATGCAATAGACAAAGAAGCCCTTATCAACACCCTATCTGATAGTGAGTTTTTAGAGATAAAGAAAGTAGACATAGCCTACAAGATATGGAAGAACCTAGAAGACATTTTTTAAGGAGATACACAAACAAAGAATGTGTGCAAAAAAGCATGGAAGAAAAGGTACAATGCATTAGAGGTGCTACCTGAAGAAGACATTAGAGCTTACAACCAAAGGATTAATCAAGTAGTTGCTAGAATTAGAAATAATGGTGGAGAGCTCTTAGAGGAAGATATTATGGATAGGTTGATGACTACTCTTACAACAGAGTATGAAAACAAGATCAACATCCTTGATGAGACCATGCAGCTTACAAAAAACTTCAAGAGAGATACCTTGATCAACAAAATTTTAGCTTTTGAGATTTCAAGATTGAAGACAGAACCTAAAATTGAGACAACCTTCAAAGCATTAGTCCATGGTAAGAAATATATAAAACACTTTTGGTAATTTTGATGATAATGATGATGTTAGAAATACAGAATACTGAGAAGGGTGAGTGAATCAGTATTCCACAAACTTTATCTTTTCTTACAATTATAATTACATTTATACAAATAAATTTATCCAAGAGTTAACATCTAGGATTTCATCCCTTTATTTTATTAAGTCATTATTTTGATAAACAAAATAATCCCTTAACTCTTTACAAATTTTGTCTCCATATTCTATCATGTCAGCTTGACACTGTATTCGGTAAAACTATCATAACTTCTTCCGTACGTGCCATACTAACTTGAGCTCTGAGATGGGTCTTCAATAGACATCATAGAGTCTATGTTCAAGTGTGAAAGCAATTAACTTACTCCAATCAACATCAAAAACAAAAACTATGTCCAGGTGCACTGGTGAAAATACTATCTCACACTTAGACAAATTTGCAATGCGCTCTTTCATACTTGCTCTTTGACCTGTGTGATCTTCATGTGGATCATATGTTTCCATAATGAAAACATCTATGCAATAAACTCAACCAAATTTCCAACAATCTCCCCCTTTGTCATTGGTGGTAACATATGAGAAAATTGGCTAAGTGTACAACTTCAAAATCTCAAAATTGTGGCCATAATATAAAATATATACTATCCTTATAACTCCTCAAAAAACATTTATCTCTAATATAGTAATCCCCCTAGGAGTATCAATCCTTATCATATACTATCAATTTTCTGCTATATATCTCTCCCCCTTTAACAACAATGAGAAAATAAAGGTAAGGAGGCTTACAAAACTGTATCACAAAAAGATTATACCTTAATTCATTATTGCAAAGCCGGTAGGCTTGCAACACAATCTGTAAAATCAATCTTCATAGCTTTTATCTCCTTCTCCCATGATTTCTTGATGAAATCTACCACATTGAGTAGTACGCTCAGTCCATAAGATGCTATTTGACATGCTTGGAGGTTCTCAAAGTTAAACTTCTGAAAAGATGTCTTAGCTGAAAGACATTCTTCCAACTGCTCTTCAATAATGCTTAACTTCATAGAAGTATGTTCTCTCAAAAGAGTGAATCTTTTCATTTTTCTATCTCTCTCATCTTCCAAAACTCTGATTTCATCATATAGCTTTCAAAATTTCTTCTCAACATCACATACCTTCACATTGGGGTTAGAAAGAAGGTTAGATTCATTCTGAATTTTTGCTTCCTTCAACATCATCTTCTGATCTTCTTCTGTTATCAAGGTCTCTAATTTTGTACACTATATGTACAAATATTTTCATGTTTCCAAATTCTTCCTCAAGTCCTTGATACAAATATCAAGATTGTTGATATCATTCCTGATATTCCGGCTGATGTTCAAAAGCATTCTAGCCTCATAGGTTGCTTGTGCTCTCACTTTTGCAATATTAGATAAGTTTGTGAATTCATTGTCAAAAGTGCTCATTACCTTCTTCAATTTCTCCAAAGGGTCTACTTCTGTAGTTTGTGTAGTTACAATGCTTTGTAACTTCTTAGTTAGTTCCTTCAGACATCCTTCAAGATTTTTCAATTTCTTGTTCTTGCCAATGATTTTATTCAAGGATGTGATCAATTCCAACTAATCATCATCATCTACTTCCTTTCCCAAATGCTCAATCATAAATCCAATCTTATCCTTCTTTCTAGTCTTAGGATTAAGACTGATGTCTTCTTTGGTGGGAATGGGTACTTGTTTCTCTGTTACTAGAGGTTCTTCAACAATGGTTTGGGTTTGCTCTACTTCTTAGATGTATCCGGTTCATCAAGAGCTGAATTGTCAAAAATGTTCTCCAAATTCTTGAATACATTATCATTAGTATCCAAGGTGATCTTTGTTCCTTCTACATTCATGGTTTCATCTTTAATGTTAATGGCTAGAGGAGAGGGAATGTCCTCTTGTTTTGTCTCACCTGCTTGCTCTACTACAACTGATGGTTCTCCAACATTTTCTGCCATAACCTTGATAATTTCTTTCTCTTTGATATCCTTAACACTTGAATTCACTTTGATGATCAAATAATACCAATCATGACCTTTTATTAATTCAATCTCACTTAGATCTAACATCACATTCAATTCTTTTGCAGCTTCTTTCCAAAAAGTTGTTTCTGCTAACCTGGAAAACTTAAAACTTCTTGCAACCTTGCAAAACATAATATTTTTCTTTGTGCTCTTAACCATAGCATTAGAACATCATTAAATACCTTGCATTAACTTCACAAGACTCAATTCATCATATATCTACTTCTACACTAACCTAAGTTCCTAATCTACTGTAATTTTCATAAATTAAGTGCTTTGAGATAGGTCAGGTAAGGATTCATTCTTACCACTTGATACTTCACCTTTCTGATTACCTTCAATGCTGAATATGTCTTGATCTATGCTTTTAACAAACTTCACTTCATCTAAATTAATACAACATCCTTTCTATCTATTACGTACATCTTCATTTCTTCTTGCATGATTTCTAGGGTTAGGGTTAGGATGAAAAAATCCATTGTTCATTCTGCAAAACCTTGATGCATGTCCAATCTTGTTGCATATTTGACAAACAATTCCATTGTTTCCATATCTTGGTCTAGGCTAATTGATTTGTGATTTGTAGTTTCTAGCAATGTGTCCAACCTTGCTGCATCTATAACATATTACTCCATTTCTTCTGTTCATATCTTTAGTAGGTTTCTTATCTGCATTATTAGTATTCCTAAACATTCTACTACCATCATTATTCTAAATAAATTTAGTTTTCCTACATTCAATAGCTCAATGTCCAAAACCATGACAATTATAACAATAACCATTAAGAGGTTTAAATTGTTTACCTGTGCAATCTCTCTTCATATGACCAATAGTATTACAAGTAAAACATTTACCTTTGAACTCTCTTTGCATACCTTTGGGTGATTCCTCTTTCTTCGGTGATTCTTCTTCTTTAGATATATCTTTAGATTTGTTGATCTCATCAAACTTCTTCTCATCTATGCTTTCAGATATTTTTAGATCCGGTTCCTTGCTTTCATCATTTACTTTAAGAGTGTTGACTCAAAGACCAATCTTATCATAGAATGGTTTTTGAAAAGATGTTTGTTCATCAATCTTCTCACTAGTTGAATATATCCTTTCAAGTTGTTGCTTGGATTGAGTCAATTCACCTTTCACAATCTTGTTGTATTTCTCAAGTTCATCATACTGCAAATTGACTTTCTCAAGTTCAGATGTTACTTTTCCAAGTTTAGATTTGTCCTTCATTTTCAATCCTTAGACTTTCATTCTTAGATTTCAAATTTGCTTCATTCTTGCCATTTCCATCTTTCAAACTAAGCCTCAAATTTTCTATCTTCAGTTCATGCTTAAGGATCTCATTTTCTTTTTCCAAATTCTCATCACAATCTTCAATAAGAACTTCAGATTCCTTTTCAGATTTCAGATCTTCCAACTTGTTTTTTAGTTTCTCAATGAGGTTCTTTGCATCATCATATTTCCCTTTCAGAGTTTCTCTTTCATTAGTAAGCATATCAATATATTCAAGAGCTTCTTCAAGATTCTTCAGTAGTTGATCCATATCCATAGAGATCTTACTCAAGCTACTAGGCTTTCCTTGAATAATTCTTTCCTGAGTAACTAAGCTCTGATACCAATTGTTAGAAAGTAAAGTCCACCAAGATAACTAAGAGGGGGGTGGGGGTGAATTAGTTATCAAATAATTATAACTTTTATCAACTTCAACAACATTTAACTATGTAAGTAATATAATTACCAACCATAGAAAGATATTCATACACAATAACACAAGATATGTTGACTATGGAACCTCTTGATCAAAGAGTAAACCCTGGTGGGAATGATGCCCACAAAAGATGCACTAATATGAATATTCCTTTTGAAAGGATGGACTTTTTTAGGAGTCTTATGAAATACATTTAGTACATATGAATCCTTGTTAGGAGATTTTGAATCCCTGTTAAAAGATTCTAACCCTGTTAGGAGTTATGGAAGATAGAAGGACCCACTGCCCAAACAAATTCAATGGAAAGATCAGTAAATACACTATCCAAATGACCTTAATATTATTCAATAGAATAATATCAAATATGTTACCTCCTCACTATGCCAAACCACACTCACTGCTACACTAGATCTCAATTTCAAATCTTTGTACTTCGCATGTCTTCCTTCACAATTTTGCTTTCACAACTTAATTGGCTCTTTTCTTCACTTTATGCATATATTCACATTCAACCATACCATGATACATTAAAAAAAGGAAAAACATTCCTTCCTTTATACCACACTCAATTAATTACAAATGAGTCGGCACACAATTACAATATAAAAGTTTCCACACGCTACATCAAAATTACACAAAAATGTCAGCTTCCAAATACAATATTTCTTCTCTCATGTGACTTTGAAGTTTGCGCTATCATCCACATCACTATCAATATGTCTCTAACTTCCCTTTAACTATGCAAGACCAGATTCCATCCTGATTAGGAGATATCATCCAATTTCCACAAACTACTACTCAGGAACACTGCCTGAATACTGCTTCCACCAAAATGCTCATAACTTCCATGAATAAATGAATTACTATCTACGCTCTTAACCATAAACATATAACATATCAAAGATTATATCCTCAACATCACATAGCTCCAACTACAATATAACATGTGTGCTAATCAAAACATTGTCTGCTTCTCTACAAGTCTACAGAAGGTCACTGTGTTGACATCAATGACAATCATAGTCATGAATGCAGCAACAACTACTACAGAATGACTGCCAAGAATTTATCATTCATTCTTAACAATCTCCCCCATTGGAATTGATGGAAACATAGATGGAAAAACATCCAATGTTCCAAAAATCCAATATTGTAACATTGCTGCTGTGATAAACATTTTTGAATCCTCTTCATCAATTTAATCTTGCTTCATTTTCCTATTTAGTTCTCTCCAACAGATGGTACAAATGGTTTTTCATGTACACTTCTCCCCCATTGACATCAATGATAGAAATTTCATCATTATGTCAACAACAACTCCAATGTCAAAAGACACTATTCAGAAAATACATTCACAAGAGTCCTCATGACTCAGCTCAGATACACATACTCCCCCATAGAAGAAGTACCAACATCCAATCTAGAAGTAGGTTTAAGCTTATATAACACTAGATGGATGCAACCAACTACATCACTAATCAAAATTAGGATGGGGCATAACCCCAAGAATACCTCTCAGATACTCAAATGTATCCTCAGGAAAAGGTGTACAGCTCATTTTTTGCACATTTACGGTAGATAGTTGGCCAACTATCATCGCAGAGCCTATGAAACCACTACCAAGGCTCTACAGGTTGCCACTGAAGCTTTAGCTCAGAACCCATTCAATTAAGAGCTGCAATGTAATCTGGCTAAGATTTGGCATTAGAAGCAAGTGGCTAATAATCATGCTGCTAGAGGGGCTCAGATCAAAGCTCGACTACACTGGTTAAAAGTTGGGGAACCAAGTTTCTAAAGAGTTTTTTGCTGCTCTCTGGCCTCATCACACCAGTATGGGCATTTGTAGAATTCATGAAGGTCATGTGGTTCTCACAGAGCTTCTTGATATATTGCAAGCCTTTTTTCACCATTATGAACAAGTCTTTACTTCTCAGGGTAGCTCCCCTATCAGTGAGAAAGCCCTTAAGGATTTCCTTTATGTGGTCGCCCAGTGCTTATCCCCTACTCAGAGGGTTTTTTGTGATCAACTACTTTCCTTACATGATCTCCATGAAGCTATGTTCACCATGGCTAATGATAAAGCCCCTGGCTATGATGGTTTCCCATGCAAATTTTATAAGACGCTCTAGGATGCCAATGGCCCAGATCTCCACTAGGTTTACCTAGAAGTTTTTCACACCCAATCTCTTGGGAAAATCATCAATCAGGGGAATATCAAGTTCATTCCAAAATCTGGGGACCCTGAAGATATTTGTAACTGGAGGCCCATTACCTTGCTCAATGTCTCCTACAAGATCATTACCAAAGCCCTGGCTCTCAAAATTCACCATTTGCTCCCTCAAATTGTTCAGCCTAAAAAAATAGGGTTTATTAAGTCAAGATTTATTCTTGATAATATTCTTGTGGTCTGGGAAGGTATGGAATGGGCTTGTAAGTCTAATTAGAAAGCCCTTTTTCTCAAAATTGATTTTGCTAAAGCTTATGATCGTATTGAATGGCATTTTATTCTTGTGATGCTTCACGCTATGGGGTTTGGCTCAAGATTTATTCAATCTATGCAGATGCTCTTCAATGATGCTTTTGCTTGCATCACTATCAATGGCCACCAGTCCTCCACGTTTGGGATTTTTCATTCTATTCAGCAAGGGTGCCCCTTGGCACTAGCTCTATATGTGCTTATGGCTAAACGGTTTGGCTATCTCCTGGCCCACTCCATTTCCATGGGAAGTGTCTGGGGAATCTCCCTACCTGATTCATCCCAATAGCTTGTCAATGGCCATTTTGTTGATGATTCCTTTCTCACCCTGCGGAAGATGAGGAGAATGTTAAGGCAACCTTGTATTATTTAGACACTTTTTGTCTTGCATCAGGCTCTGCCATTTAGTGGCATAAAACCCTCTACTTCAGGCAATCTACTCTTCCTGAGCCTCCCTGGCTTTCCCAGTTTGGCTGGTCTAGAATTCATCACGGGGAGATATTTCATTTTTTGGGCATCCCTTTTTCCTTCCAAGGTTCACCTACTAAATTATGGAATGCAATTCTTAATAAAATCGAGAAGAAGCTTACCTATTGGGTCACGAAGCTACTTTACCTTGTCGGTAAATTTCAAATTTGCTCCAGAGGCTTGACCGCTATGCATGTTTATTACTCTTCCTACTGGGCCCCCTCCAAAGCTTCTTACAAATGGCTCGAGAAACTTCTTCAGGACTTTCTTTGGGCTTTTGGCAGTGATAATCAAGGGTTTCATAGAGTGGCTTGGGAATTTTTCTTCCTTCCTAAGGCCTTCAGTGGGCTTATTGATACCCAGAAACAAGGATATGCACTTTGTGTCAAATGGGTCATCCAGTGTCTCACTGGCAACAAATCTTGGAAGATTCTTCTTTGCCATTGTATCTCCTTTGGGTTTCCTCTCCACAAGCCTGTGTGGAAGGGGATTGGCTTTCAAACCTTGTTGGTCATGAGGGAGCTTGTCCAGATTCAAGGTAATTTTGTTGCCAAAAGCATCTGGAAAGCTTAGGAGGCTGTGAAGCCTTGGCTGTGCTGGGCTGGGAATGGATTTCGGGATGGTCTTTCATTCAACTAGAAAAATTTATGGTGGTCTCCTCTTTTCGCCAAGCAAGGGATTCCTCTTGCTAGACTTCATGGGGTTAGTGCTCTCTGATTTCACAAGCATGGCATTTAGACTCCCAGGGATCTTTTTTCCAGGGCCACTATGAATCTTTGATCTTGGGAGGACCTCTGTGTTCAGTTTTGGCTCATCTAGATCATCAGACTTTTGACCTCCTGGTGTCTGCTATCCCACCTCACCTCTTGCACAAGGTGGGTATTCAATCTGTTAGACCTTGGTGGAAGGACTAGAAGTTGTATCTTGCCACCCCTTTTTCTAGTTATGAGCCTAAGCTTGGTTACTCCTGGCTCATGCTTCATTTGCCTATGGTTGATTCTCTCAACCATCATTGGTGGCTTTCCTCTTCCTACAAGACTTGGGGATGGCATTTTTGTAATATTTGGGAAGCCATTACTAAGCCCAAAATTGCTCATTTTGCCTGGTGTTTGCTTTACCAGGGCTTGCCTCTAGGCACCAGACTTAAACATTTGGGAGTTCTGGACCCCAAATGCCCATTCTGTGGTCTTCCAAAGTCAATAATGCATATCTTCTAGTTTTTTCATTGTGCCCAGAATTACTGGGGTTGGATTCATGATTTTTTTTCTCCTTTTAGGCTTGAGACCTTTTCTTGGCACATGGCTCTCCTTGGTGACCTTCCTAGAATGCTAGCCCAGTTCACCTAGATTTGGCACTCTTTTTGAATGCAAATTTTGTTTACTTTGTGGAAAGATAGGAATGATGTTATTTTCTCTCACAGTAGTAAAGATATTTATGTTTCACTTTTTGATAAAGCTTGTATATGTAATAATGTCATGATGCAAATCTAGGTTCAAGCTGATAAGGTGGCCCTTGAAGTTTCCCACCTTCAGGAATTGCTCTAGCATTGGGGAAATGCTCCTTGCACTGTTGCCTATGTGCCTCCTGATTTTGTGTCAGCCAATCGCACGCTGCCTAGAGGCCGTCGCTACAGCAAAATCTCTCATTCTAGGACTCTATGATAGTGGCACTGCCACTCTCCCTCTCCTCCTCCTCAGAGGGATTCGGGCTCTGGGTGGCCACCTGTGCTTTCCTCTACTACTATTGCTCTCTCTTGGCCTTTGGCCTTTGCTCCCCAGGGAAAGTTCCCTTTCCTGGCACTTTCCATTTTTCCTAGGCAAGAGGAAGGAGAAGTTGAAAAAGAAGAAGATGAGGATGGCTAGGCCATCCCAGATCAAGCTCCTCTGCCTAATGTCTGGGGTAACCCAAATAACAAAGAACCTCCTCCCTTTGCTGCTACTTCTTTGGCTACCTGAGGGCTTGTTTTTGATGAATAGTTGTTTGTTTCTGGCCTAAGTGCCATTTGGACTTGCGGGGTGATCTATTCCCCTGGCCTTTTTTTTTTAATACTGTACTTTAATATTTTATTTAATAGTAAAGGCCTCTATTCATAAAAAAAAAAAAAGGCTTTGTAAACATGTCTTCTATCTATTCCTGTGTGCTTATGTACTCCAGTCTAACTTCTTTCTTAGCAACTTTCTCTCTTACCACATGATACTTGATCTCTATATGCTTTGTCTTAGAATGTAATATAGGGTTCTTAGACATACTAAATGTGCTGGTGTTGTAACAATGTATGACAACAGGCTCAACAAACTTAATACCAATATCCTTTAGCATTTGCTTCATCCAAATTATGTGGTTACAATTGTTTGCTACTACTACATACTCTGCTTCTATTGTACTCTATGAGATACAATTCTTCTTCTTGCTCAGCTAAGAAACCAATCTTCCTCCAAGAAAAAAGGCTCCACCATTGGTTCTTTTCTTATCATCAACACTGCCTCCCCAATCAGCATTTGTATATGCACATAGGGTAAAATCATTAGATTTTTCATGCCACAACCCATAGTCCATTGTGCCTCTTAAATATCTCAGTATCCTCTTTACTGCTGCATAACGTGATTCTCTAGGTTCAACTTGACATATTGCTACAATTCCAACTAAATGTCCTATATCAGGTCTTGTATGTGTCAAGTACTACAATCCTCCAATCATGGATCTATATTTATTCTGTTCAACTACCGGTGTTTCATCTATGCTAGATAGTTTATGTCCTATAACCATAGGTTTTCCAACTGGTTTACAATTCTCCATTCCAAATCTTTTCAATAAATCATTCAAGTACTTTATCAAACTTAAAAAGATACCATCATTGTTATGTGTTATCTGTAATCCCAAAAAGTATTTCATCTCACCAATCATACTCATTTAAAATTTTGTCTTCATTTCATCAGCAAATTTGTCACTAGCTTCATCTTCTCCTCCAAAAATAATATCATCAACAAAAATAATTATAATCATCAAACCATTTTCAATTTATTTTGTGTATATATTGCTATCAACTATTCCTTTAGTAAATCCCAATTTTAACAAATACTTATCCAATCTTGCATACCAAGTTCTAGGTGCTTGCTTTAATCCATATAATACTTTCTTCAGTTTGCATACCATGTCTCCTTCTTGAGTCAAAGGAAAAACTTTAGGCTGCTCAATGTAGACTTCTTCTTCCAATTCACCATTTAGAAATGTGGACTTCACATCCATCTCATATACTTTGAATTTCTTAAAAGCTGCATAGGCAAAAACCATTCTTACTACTTCAATTCTTGCTACTAGTGCAAAAGTTTCTTCATAGTCAATTCCTTCTTGCTGTGAGTATCCCTTACATACTAATCTTGCTTTGTCTCTTACTACTTCTCCTTGTTCATTCATCTTGTTTCTTAATACCCATTTAGTTCCAATCACATTCTTATCTTTAGGTCTAGGGACCAATTCCCATGTCTTGTTCTTTTCAGTCTGATCTAGTTCTTCTCTCATAGCATTAATCCAATGTTCATCTTCACAAGCTTCACTAGTAGATTTAGGTTCAATTTGAAAAATTAAACATAAATGTACCTTAATCTGAGTCAGAACTCCTCTGTCCAAACTTCCAATAACTTGTTCAACAGGATGATGTCTTGATAAATACTTGTTTGGTGTCATAGTCTCAAATCTTGCTTCAACTATAGATTCTTCTCTAGAATCCTCTCTGGTTTCTTCAGCATGATTCTCATTCAGCAATTCACTATCAGTCTCAAAGAATAACTCAGTAGTTTTAGTGTTAGGCTTAGGATGAGCTTCTTCATTAGATTCATAATCAAGCATTCTTTCCTAAATTTGAAATTTTCATCAACTTTAACATTTGCGCTCTCAACAATAGTTTTAGTTCTCTTATTGTAACATCTATATGCTTTTCTCTTCAAAGAATATCCAAGAAAAATACCTTCATCACTTCTAGGATCAAAATTTCCAATATCATGATCTCTCTTTATATAACATTTGCTTCCAAAAATTCTAAAATACTTAACTGAGGGTGCATGTCCAAACCACAATTCATAGTGTGTCTTGTCTGTGTATGCTCTGATTTGTACTATGTTCATTGTATATACTGTTGTATTCACTGCTTCTCTCCAGAATATCTTCACCAAATCATTCTTAAATAATATAGCTCTTGTTGCTTTAGTCACTGATCTATTTCTTCTTTCTGCAATACCATTTTTTTTAGGTGTTCTAGGGACTAAGAACTGTCTCTTAATACCATTCACTTCACAAAAGGTGTTAAACTCTCTAGAAGTAAATTATCCACCTCTATCAAATCTCAAATAGTTAATCTTCATTCTAGATTCATTCTCAACTTTATTCTTAATGATATTAAATTTATCAAATGCTTCAAATTTTTCTTTAAGAAATGCAATCCACATCATTCGTGTAAAATCATCAACAAGAATCATAAAATACCTATCTCCATAGAATCCTCTAGTCCTAGTAGGACCACTCAAGTCTGTATGAACAATCTCCAACTTCTCTGCAGATGTGAACTTATTACTAGGAAATGAACTTATTTTTTGTTTAGCTAGCACACATTCTTACTAGGAAATAATCCCTTAACTCTTTACTAATTATGTCTCCATATTCTGTCATGTCAACTTGACACTATCTTCAGTAAAACTATCATAACTTCTTCCGTACATGTTGTAATGACTTGCGCTCTGAGATGGGTCTTCAATAGACATCATAGAGTCCATGTTCAAGTGCAAAAGCACTGAACTTACTCCAATCAACATCACAAAAAAAAATGTGTCTAGGTGCACTAGTGAAAATACTGTCTCACACTTAGACAAATTTGCAATGGGCTCTGTCATACTTTCTCTCTGACTTGTGTGATCTGCATGTGGATCATATGTTGCCATAATGACATCAACTCAACCAAATTGTCAATAGATGAAGAGAAAGCACTAGATGATTTCATTACTATGATTGCTAAAAGAGAAAAGAAGGAAAAGGAAAATATGAAGGTCAATTTCCATTCAAATGCTTTTCATGTAATAAGATTGGTCACTTTTCATTTAAGTATCCTACAAGAGTTAAGAAGTTCAAAAATAACTACAAGCCTAAGTATACAAAGGAATGTTACTGTGTTGGACATGGAGTATCAAATGATGATTCAGCTAAAGATGTAATTGGATTCATTGCTATTATAGAGAAAATGAATGATGAGATGGATCATGAAGATGAGAAAAAGGAACAAAAGCTAGCATTAATTTCTTAAGCAGACATAAGGATAGATTGGATCATAGATAGTGGTTGTTCACATGACATGAGATGTGATAAAGATAGATTTGTTCATCTAGACAAATACAATGGTGGCATGGTTAGATTTTGAGATAACCCTCCTAAACCTATCATTGGTAGAGGATCTATCACATTGGATGAAAAGAACAACACTGATAATGTTCTCTATGTAGATGGTTTGAGGCATAATATTCTTAGTGTTGGCCAGTTACTTGAAAAAGGTTATCAGTTGGAGTTCAAAGACAAAAAATGCATCATTAACAACAAGGATGGTGTTATGATTACATCAGGTTCAAAGACTAAAGGTAATAATTTTCAACTTAATTCTAAAGCAAGTTGTTTTGTTGCTAAAGTTGATGACCGTTGGCTATGGCATAAAAGACTATGTCATATCATTTTTGATAACATAGTAAAGATAAGTAATGTGAAGGTTGTGAGAGATCTACCTAGCATAGAAAAAATAGTTGATACTATTTGCAAGGAATGTGTGATGGGAAAGTATGTGAGGAATTCATTTATAAGAAATCACAATTCAATAGAAAACAAGTTGGATCTGATTCATATAGACCTATGTGGACTGACTCAAACAAGATCATACTATGGTGAAAGGTATTTCATTTTGTTTGTTGATGATTATACTAGAATAATGTGGGTTGCATTCTTGAAAGATAATTCAGAAGCATTTGAGAAGCTCAAAATATTCAAAGCAAAGGTTGAGAATGCATCTGGACTAAAGATAAAATGTCTAAGATCAGATAGAGGAGGAGAATTCACCTCTGACAGATTCTATGAGTACTATGAAGAACATGGCATAAAAAGATAGTTGAGTGCACCTAGAATCCATCAGTAGAATGGGATTGCAGAGAGAAGGAATAGGATCATCCTTGATACAATGCACACCATCATGATTGAAGGAAAAGTTGCACACACCTATTGGAGAGATGCAGTCAATACAATAGTCTATACCATCAATAGAATACAATTAAGGCCTAGCACAGATAAGACACCTTATGAGCTATGGTTTGGTAATGTTCCCATAGTGAAATACTTCAGAATCTTTAGAAGCAAGTGCTACATCAAGAGGGATGAAGTAATAGACAAGATTGATGCAAGGAGCAATGAAGGCATTTTCCTTGGTTAGTCTACTAAAAGAAAATCTTATAGATATTTTAATTTGAGATTGAAGAAGATCATTTAAAGTACTCATGTCAATATTGATGAAAAATTTATGGTTCAAGAAAGATATCATGATTATTAACCTATGATTGAAGAAGAAGCCATACCTTCCACTAGTGAGATAGTTGTTGAAGATATGTTTCATAGTATTGATGTATTATTTAATGACCCTAAAACAAGTGAAGAAGAAACTCAGAAGGAAAATGAGATAGTATCACCTAAAGTTACTAAGTTTACATCTAGATATCACTCTAAGGATGACATAATTGGAGATGAAAGTGGCAAGGTCACAAAAAGATCAAAATAAAAGAATTTAGAAAGCAATGAGGCAGTATGTTCACTATCTTAGATTGAACCTTTAAGTGTTGAAGATGCATGAAATGATTTAGATTGGCATGATGCTATGAAAGTAGAGATAGATTAGACTATAAATAATGATACTTGAGAACTAGTCCCAAGACCTAGTGATAAGAATGTGATTGGAACAAAGTCAATATTCAGAAACAAGATGAATGAAGATGGTTTAGTATTAAAGAACAAAGCAAGGTTAGTACGTAAAGGATATGCACAAAGAGAAGGTATTGATTATTTAGACACATTTACACCAGTGAGAAGATTACGAGCCATTAAGATATTTCTAGCTTATGCAACATTCAAAAACTTCAAAGTTTATCAAATAGATGTTAAGTCAGCATTCTTGAATGGAGAGCTAAAGGAAGAAGTATACATTGAGAAGCAAGAAGGATTCACCTTATTAGACAAACTTGATATGGTATGGAAATTGAGGAAAGCCCTCTATGGACTTAAGAAAGCCCCCAGAGCATGGTATGAGAGACTTGATGGATACCTAACTAAAATTGGATTCAAGAAAGGAGAAGTAGATTGTAATCTATTCATAAGAGAGACATCTGAAGGTTTAATACTTGTAGCTATATTTGTGTTGGTAAACAGATTGTTCTTTTCAGATTTAACTCTTTATTCACCCAAAATCTCTTAAGAAACAATATGAATATGAATAGTTATAAAGTTTTTAACTATTTGATTAACTTCCCTCTAAATTTTTATAGGTACAACTCCCTCATGAAAAAGATATGCAATGAATTTTGTTTGTTCTAAATCCTAATAGGCTATGTTCTTGACGAAAGAATAGAAGAAGTAACCAAACTAGCTCTTGGTGAGAGACTAATCGAGGCAATGATTTTGATCCTAACTCTAACCAACTTCATGATTTCACAATACCTATGAATTAACACTAATGGAAATGATTTTGATCCTAACTCTAATAGGACACATGATTATTTTCCCAACTTCTAAGTAATGCTTTAATTACTATCAATTAGTTGCACTAAAGAGTAGAAATAGAGCTCTGTCTATTTCCAAATTTCAATCCAACTTAAGGAAAACAAACATTCAAACTCACAAACACATGGAATAGTAAATAAATGGCACAAAACACATTCCAAATTGACTTCACAACAAGATTTATTTCACACCAAAATTTAGCCGACCATTTCATTGATTTTCAAAGAGTTACATATAGGTTTCATGAATTAAGTTGTTACAAAATCCATCGAATTGATTCATCTTCCACAAGGGTTAGTAAATGACAAGTGGCCATTTACCGACTATATAATATATATCAAAAAGGAAAAAGGGGGAAACTATTTTCTCTTTTTTGATTTCTTCCCCTTCTCCAACTTAGCCTTATGAGCTTTAGCGACCACAAGAATCAGAATCATCCTTTCAAAATTAGGAATGTGAATGTTTTTATATCTTATTAGCTAGTGGGAATGATCTTTCTATATGCACTTCACTGCATCTTTTTGGGATTGCATTTTCTCCATGGCCTTGTATATACATCCACCGTGTTGTTGAAGATTGGGTATTCTATCAAGATGAGACCCAAATAACTCTACAAGCTAATCCAAGTAGTCACTAAATGAATTCTACATATTGGTTACACTAATAAAACTCTTCCCATCTCTGCTAGCTTGGGACTCAGAATGAAGGCCGGTCATATATACAAAGATTTTACTTTTCTCTTTGGTGATTTTTTCTTCAGATGTTTTTATTTCTCTCTCTACCTTGATTATCATTTCTATTTTTAATTCTATGCCCTAGAGCCATTTGATCAAAGGTTCATCCCCTTTTGTAGTATGTTGGCCTTGATTGCATCCTTAATCTTCATTGTGACTAACCAATGCAGTAACACCAGGAACTCTTCACATCTCAACCTCTCTGTTGTGAGTGTCTTCAAATGTCTGCTAATAGAATCCATCACTGCCTCTAAATTTAGAAAGACATCTCTAAGTTTTTTGATGACTACCAAACCTTCATACTTGAGTTGTTTGATCCAACTCCTACCAATATGCCCGAAATGTCTATCCTCTTGCAATTTGGCAATTATTGCCTGATTCTCAGCTATAATAGGATCAAATGTTAAAGTATTGGGTAGAATTTCCATGGGAGCAACCAACTGCTTGATGAATTTAGTCATTTCTTTGGTCTCTGGTTTGAGTCGAGTCTTAGTAACTTTGAGTTCTTCGAGCTCTTCTTCGATCAAGACATTGCTAGACTTCCACAAATCTACTTTTGTGTCATGGAGGGTGAGTCCCATGTCTAAGGAATAGAGTGCAAAATCCAAGGTAGAAAGATCTTCAATTCTACTATCCTTTAGTAGTTTGGCTATCTCCATAGTCAAGTGTCTTGTGTTTGGATCTTGACCAAGAGTGGTCAGATTCCTAGTCTTCTTAGCCGTACTTACGACTGGGCCCGACTACATTGCTTGTGAAAGCATCTCGCCAGTAGGAGTGCCTAGCTCAACTCTCTTTCTCTTCCATTCCAGAGTGTTATCAGGCCATGATTCTACACTTGTGACCTTTTTCACAAAAATTAATTCTTCTATGAATAATTTCCTAATAACAGGTGGAGAAGATTTATGCTTGGAAGTGAAAGGATTAACATGTGTGGATGTTGTGACTTCTTTTTCTTTTTGAGGTGACCCAAAATTCTCTTTTGTTCCTTCATCTGACTTAGTTTCTAAACTACTATAGTCATCACCAACATTGACAATGGAAGGGGCACCTTGCCTAGGAGTGTCACCTTGTACCTTAACGGTTCCTTCTTGTGCTTGCTGCTCTAGTTCCACGGCTCCAATAGGTTCTTCTGTCGACTAGTCAGATTTCTCAACTTTGGCTTCTTCTTTTGAACCAATGACTAGAGATGGACTTGCTCCAGAAGTCTTCTCAATCAGGATCTCCTTTTTAGGTGGCTGATCACCTCCACCTACTGGTTGAGCTGGCCCCTTGGTTATGGATGAAGCTAGCAAGGAGGAGGGCGTAGAAGAACTCACTAGCTTGACTACATTAGCTTAATAAGGGGAGAGCTTCCCTAACCTATTTCTTCTTCCCATCATCCATTGAACCCACTTATCAGTTCTCTTAATGATTTTAGCCATTAAGACCTCCAAATCTTCTATAGCTTGTCCTTGAACTAGCTCCGAGCTCAAAGGGAAATATTTGATCTGATCTCTGTATGTATCCTTGTACATGTGTTCTCCATCATCAATAATGACCTCAACATTAATGTTGACTTTGAACAATTTGATTTTTTTAATAGTCAACTTGGAGTAGAACCTCTCTCAACTCTCTAGCTCATCCCTACAATTCACCCAATAATCTTCAATTTTGGGGATGTGCTTGACCACATTGCTAATCTATAGATTATTTTTGGCATAGTTCACTAGATCAAATTATGGTCTCAATACCTCATACTTCTATGGCTTATATCTACTCTTGAATGCCTTTATCACATTCTTAGCATTTGACCTCAATGCACAACTATAAGCTCCAATGGTAATAGGGAATTCATGGCCTTTCTTTTTAATTCCTACACTGATCAAGTTCACATGCAACATCTACCAGATCACCTCTATGAGCATGATCATATCATTAGGGTACCTTGGTAGCTTCATAATAAAATCATTGAAACTTGCAAGATGAAGGTATGACAAACTAGAAAATTGAATGAAGAAACTCCTAAATTGGGTGATGAATTCCATGGCCTTTGATGAGAATCTCTGTTCTGGGCATTCTTGTAAATCTCTACACAAACTCATCATAAATGATTCATTAACTTTAATTAACTTGACATAGTTATTTTGTAACTTCAAATGAGGGAAGAATTCATAAATTTTCACATCATTTGGAAATTCTTCTAACCTAGGGAGTCCCCATACTTGCAATGTAGCTAAAACATAGATCAAATGGGAAGACATATAAAATTGATTTTGGTACTTGGCGAGATTCAAGGCATTGGAAAAATTTTCACTTACCACTTGAGCCTAGTTTATATAATGATGCTGAGTGCATACTACTTGGACCAAGAAGTAGTGCTCTATGAAATTCAATGTCACTTTGACCTTTTATCATGTGAAGGAGTACCAGGATGTCGATGATCTCAAACTTTAGATCTATCTCTAAAAGTGTCTTTGACACCTTTCCCTTTATGCTTCTTGGATTTTGAAGCCACGAGTTCATGATCTCCTTCCTCCACCTCAACTTCTTCTCATTATATTATGATATTGTGATTTAGAAGTTCATGTTTTAAAATTCCGCTCACTCTGGGATACGAAGACTATTCTGCATGGACTCTCAGTCAATGGAGATGAGTACTATATTATCTAGTAGAAAAATTTGTTTTGTATCTAGGTTGAATCTAGTTATACATTCCTAGATTAGTTTGAGAGCTTGTACTGTGACAAGAAATCTAGTGGCTTCAACCAAACCACTCCCTTTGAGCTTTTGTTTCATAGGATGGAGATTCTCCTCACTCAATCTTCTATATAGGTTGTCTAGATCATAAACTATAAGGGTTGTATTCATCAGATTATGCCATTTAGATGTAATCCCATTCAACCCATCAAAACCCAAGAATTTGGTGGCCATAGCATTTGATTCTTCTTTTGATTTACTATTGAAAAACTTTGGAGTATGCTGGCAGATGATTTGTGAAATTGTAAGGGATAAAGGGTATATAAGAGAATAAGTGAGAAAAGGTAATTATTGACTAATTAATTGAGTCTTTTATAAATAGCTTGTTTCCTTACCGTTACTTTCCATATCTCATGCCACACCAGTGAGAGATTTTTGAAAATATCTGTTAGAGTTCCAATGTTAAAATTTGAATTTAATGCATCTTTTTAACGGTCTTAAGAAAATAATTTCCCCCATTTGAAGTGGTTATAATAGTAACTTTATTGACGCAGTGGATTTTTACTTTTCCACTTCTCTAAAATTAACACCTTTGTTGGAAAACTCACTTCAAAGGTAGAAACCCAACTATGGAGAAGCTAAGAAGTGATTTTCCAAAAATTTGCAACTAGTCCTTTTCTTCATCAACTTCTCTTAGGTATCAAACAAATTACATTAATTGTACCTGATCATTCAATCCTTGTGATTTCTTATCCTTATTTCTTCATAAATTGTCATTTTCAAAAACTAACATTCTCAGGTGATTTTCGAACAAGGGAGAGGTTGAAAACTGATTCTACCAAAAAAATCTCTTACTCACATTCTCCCACTCTGAGACCACTTTATCCAATGTAGGGATTCAATCTTGTTTCCTCAAAATCTAGATGCTTGGCTTTTGGGAATCTTTGATACACTTTCTATTGTCTTTCAGAAAGTACCCTTCATAAGAGAAACTCTACAAGTGGAGAAGTTTATTATATCTTCTTGACCAAGCTACTTCCTCTGGACCCAACTCATTCTTAACTTTGAGAATCTCGATCTCCAAGCTTGGTTGTGTGCTTGATGATTCCCATGTTTGCTTCCTGTGGGAAATTACCTTCATGGGTTGAAACTTGTTGAGGAGAAGGTGATTTTTAGTTTCCTAACAAAGAGGAAAAATATCAATTTGAAGCTTTTCATCCATATGAATATCATCAATAGAACTAAAAGAATAAAAGTCTTTATCAAATTAGGAACTATAACTTACCCATTCCCAGGATGAAATCTAAAACCAACCCGACTTACAAGCAGAAAGAGGCATGAAGGGATTATTCGATAAAGACCACCAGTCCTAGGGAGATTCTAGAGTTAGACTTGAATTTATTATCTCAAAGCTCACAACTCTATCTAAACACAAGGTCTTCACTTTTGTTTTAAAGTCTAAGGAACAAAAGTGGGGCAATAGTTGGCTCTATCTGGGGACTTGGATATGGTTACATCTAAGCAAGGAATCCAAATCTCTAGTTTTGCAAATTTAAATGAAAAGGAGGCTCACAACAAAACTAAAGAAAAGGGAGGAAGCAGGAAAGGAAAGACAAAGTGATGAAACCTAGAAACTAAGGAAAAATAGAAACTGGAACTAAACGTAACTATCATAAAATATAGTGGTTACCTATTTTCAATTTGCAACTTGATATAATTTCAAATCTTGACCATTATAGGTCAAAGGTAGTACTTCACCAGTTGGATATGCTAATTTGAAACAATTTCTATCCATGCATTCCTTTAGGCACCCTTCATTTATCTCATAGCAACATTGAATCTCTGATCATGAACTTTCTTGGTCTGGTTTTCTTATCAAAGAGATTCTTTATCCACATTTGATGTTTTGTGATATGATCAACCATCTCCTATCATTCTTCTTCTAGTTTATTCAGATACATAATTTTCTTTTCTAGCCCATCCTTATAGATTTCATTCTTGACTACCATTCTCAACTTGATAGTGGCCAATTCAAAAGGTAGGGGAAGACTTGCCTCAACTCTGTATACTAGCTCAAAAGGTAAAATAACAATCACCCTCTTTGGAGTTATTTTGTCAGCCCAGAGTGCTTCATGAATTTTCTTGTGCCAAGTCCTTTGGTTATCTGATACAAGTTTTCTCACTATACTCATCAGGTTCTTATTACTTGATTCAACTTGACCATTCCCTTGTGGGAAATAGTCAGATGAGTGACTACCAGTTATACCATACTCAAAATAGAAGTTGGTAATTTTAGCTGAAGAAAAGTAAGCTACATTATCCATGACTATTTTAATAGGCACACCAAATCTTACCATAATGTTCTCTTTGATGAATTCGCACACTACTTCGAAAGTAGTTTTCTTTATGGTCTTTGCCTCCACCCATTTTGTAAAATAGTTAGTTGCAGTGATTAAATAAGTGTGACTGGAACTTGACTCAAGATTGATAGGCCTGATAAAATCAAGGCCCCATTGTTGAAAGGGACCTTCTATTATTACTAGTCTAAGAGGGAGAGCTGCTAGTTGAGGCCAACTTGTGAACATCTTACATTTTTCACACTTATCCACCCAATGATATGCATCTTTGAACATTCCTGACCAATAATAACATTGCCTCAAAATCTTAAATGCAGTTACAGAAGATGAGAAATGCCCACCACAAGCTTCGTCATGAAACATTTTTAACAATCTCTTCTACTGTTGCTTGTCTACACATCTAAGAAAGGTTCCATCTATAGATCTTTTGTACAACATACCCTCCCAAATGACATATTTAGTAGCTTTCAACCTTAGTTCTCTCCTTTGTTTGGCTATCAACCTTTCAAGGCATTCACCATAAGTCAAGAAATATACAATATCTTCAAAACAAGGGCCTTTTAAAATTACTGCCAAAACTAATTGTTTTCATTTTGGGTTAATTATCTCCTTCACTCTCTGCCATAGCCTTGTACAATGCATTGCCTCATACTAGTTTTTTTGGCTTCATCTCTATGTCATATTCTTGTGTTTTGGCTACCCAAGCTCCTCTATTATTACATCCCACTTCTTGTTGGGTTAATATACTCTTTACTGCAATGTTAGGAACAAATACAATGGAGTGAGAATGTAAGATATAAAATATGAAGTTCTTCAAGGATTTCACCACTAAGAAAGCATGCTTCTTAGCCTGGGAATATCTTAGCTCATTATTTTTTAGTGGCATACTCATAAAGGGAATAGGAGCTTGAACTTCTTCTCTATTTTCTTGCATAAGAATAGCTGACATTGTATGTTCAGATGCATAACAATAAATCATGAAATCCTTCTTGCAATTTGGGTGGCATAAGATAGGGGCATTAGCTATTGTGTCCTTTATATCTTGGAAGTATTTTGTACTAGGATCATTCCATTTGAAATTATGATTACCTTTCATCATGTCTAAAATACATTTGGTGATCTCTAAGAAGTCAGGGATGAATCTCCTGAGAAAATTTACCTAGCCAAAGAATGACTTCACTCCAGTTTTACTTATAGGTAAACTTAGCCTTTGAATTGCTTTGAATCACTCTAGGTTGATTTTGATATGTTCCTGTGATACAATATGACCCAGTAGTTTTCCTTTGGTAACACAAAAAAATGACTTCTTAGGATTTAAAGAGATCCCATGTTCTCTACACCTTAGCTATACTCTCTCTAAATCCTTAATATGATCACTTATTTTCTTAGAGAACATAGTTAAGTCATCCAAATATATGAAAATGATCTTATCTTTCATATCATTAAAAGAAAAATCCATACCTCATTGAAATGTAGCACCAGCGTTGATAAGGCCAAATGACATTCTATGGTATGCAAATGTGCCCCAGGGAGTGGTAAACATGGTCTTGTGCTAGTCTTTCTCTTCTACTTCAACTTGCCTACACCCAGAAAATCCTTCAAGCATAGACATCATTTCGGCCCTTGAAACTATCTACAAGTGGTCTATGTTGGGGAGTGCATAATTGTCTTTTAAAGAAGCTTGATTTAAATTTTTGAAATCTATGCATATCCTTATTTCTCCACTCTTTTTTCTCACAAGGACAATGTTTTCTATCCATGCAGAGTGGTGGATAGGGTAGATAATCCTAGCTTTGAGCATCTTGTCAACCTCTCTAAAGATGGCATCTGCCACTTTAAGATTGTAGTTTCTTTTCTTCTGTCTGAATGGGGTAGCATCAAGTTTTAGGGGAATTTGATGCTTGAAATTTCCTCCCATAAAGCTTTTTAAATCCTCACAACTCCAAGAAGGGACATCTTGATATTCTAGAAAAAGCTTTCTAGCTTCCGGTTTCTCTTCAAGTGTGCAACACTTTCCTATGTTTATCATCCTGGGATTTGACTCATTCCCAATTTTCATCCCTTTGTATTCTCCAGTCATTAGACCTTTTTCTATTCTTTTCTTCTTGACATAAGTGTCATGACAATTGAACAATTTCTGCAATGATATAAAATATGGGGGAATGATGTTACCTTGCAATTGAGTCATGCCTAGTTCATCTTCCTTCTGTTTCCTTGAACAATCTTGTGGGAGATCATTTGGCTTTTCTTTAGAGGAACTATCATTTCATTCAAGGAAGAGTTGCAAGCATTTATCATCATCGAATACTTGTCAATCATCTACATTATTAGGTACTGATGGTTTTTATATTACTTCTACTTGGTACTTCTTGTCTTTCAATTTTGGGTGAGGTAGTAGTAAGGAAGCAGAGACTACTAGTGAATCTACTTTGGAATTTAATTCTCTAGGGACATATTCAATTGCAAAGGCATCCAATCCTTGAATCTCATCCCATACTCTTGTTTCTGTAACTTTTCAACTTTTGATTTTTGATAGAGTATTGACTTTTGATTTGGCGCATGATCAACTCACCGTCGCCTCAAGATTTTAGAATTTTCACACCCTTTTCTTTCATAGAAATTATCTCAAGTAACAACAACTCATATTCAGCCGTATTATTGGTATTTGAAAACTCCAATTTGAAAGCCATCGGCTCAGGTTCACCTTTGGGTGGGATTAATACAACTTCGACACCAGATCTAGAGGAAGAACAACTACCATCAAATTCCAATGTCCAAACTTCTCGAGTCTTTTGCTTCTCAGAAGTTTTAACCTCTTCTTGTTTTCTTTTAGGTTCATCAAAAATGCCTTGGGAAAACATCATGTAGTTAATGAACTCCAATTCCTGATACAAGATTTGAGCTTTTGGATCATCAGATTTTAGAACTATGAATTTTGACTTCTCTTCAGGCTCTAATTTGACCTTCTTATTTCCCATAAGAATTACTGCCTGAGACCAATCCAATTTAATCTCCCTAACTAAATCTCTGTAAAAAATTCTGCTGAGCAATAATCCATAGCTTGTTGGTATATCTGCAACAAGAATCATCAATAGCATCTTCTTTTTAGGATGGACAGCCATAGCCACTTGGGCATCTTTTATTTGACCAAGCATAGGAACCTGCTTAGCGTCCATTGAATAGCATCTACCATGAACTTTTGTCATGGTGAGGCCTAAGGCTTTGGCTACAGGGGAGGGCATCACATTATCAAAAGCACCTAAATCTATGATACAGTTGCTAAGTCTACAACTATTGATATACAACGAGACATAGAATGGTTTGGGTTTTTGACCTGGGAAAGTAGCTAGTACAGTGGTTTCCCCTTGTTCAAATAGTTTTTCTATCAAGGAATCATCTTCATTGGAAGAGGTGATATTATGATTCAAATTTATACTATCTCCTTTTAAGTAATCCATGAATCTTTTCAATTCAGCAGGATTCAACCTTAAATAATCTATGGGAGAAATTTGGATCCTAGAATTTTTACAGAACTAAAAGAAGTCAAAAGAATCATTTTCCTTACCTAGCTATGAGATTTTCATTCCCTGACTAGTTTCTTTTGTATTCGAAGTAGATGCATCATTGGTTCTTGTAGAAAGAGTGACAACAGTAATTTTGTCTTTCTAGCTCTGAGTTAGGACTGTGTAGGTGGTGCCATCTATGGTAGCGTAACACTCTCCTTGCTTCTCAGAATTAGATTCATACTCAAGAATTAAATGTACAAAGTCATTATGTGAGCATGAATCTAGTTCATTATTTGGTGTTGTAGTGTCTAACTCATTAGTAGATAATAATTACATCATACGAGCTATTTTAGGGAAGCTCTCACTATTATGATCTGTCATTAAATGAAACATGCACATGTTGTCTTTCTTTGGGGGAGCCTCAAGTGCAAGCCTCTATTGTGGAGTAGGTAATTGTAATGTCCTTCCATCATTATTTCTATTATTCTAATCTTAAAATGGTTTTCTAGTACAAATTGTTGAACTTGGGGAGTTGTCTTTTTAAAGCGATGATTTCATTGGACATTTTTTGCATCATCTCATTGGTCGATGTAGTGTTAGTTGAACTAGCACCTATTTGTATTTCTCTTTTCCATCTTCCAATCAAAATCATGTCATCTTCCAACTCAATGGTTGTTCTTGTTAGAAAGTAAAGTCCACCAAGATAATTGAGAGGGTGGGGGGTGAATCAGTTATCAGATAAATGTAACTTTTATCAACTTCAATAGCATTTGACCATGTAAGAAATATAATTACCAACCATGGAAAGATATTCATACACAATAACACAATAACACAAGATATGTTGACTAGGGAACCTCTTGATCAAAGAGTAAACCCTGGTGGGAATGATGCCCACAAAAAATGCACTAATATGAATATTCCTTGTGAAAGGATGGAATCTGTTAGGAGTCTTAGAAATAAATTTAGTACATATGAGTCCATGTTAGGAGATTTTGAATCCTTGTTAAAAGATTCTAACCCTGTTAGGAGTTATGGAAGACAAAAGGACCCACTACCCAAACAGCTTCAATGGAAAGATCACTAAACACACTGTCCAAATGACCTTAAGATTATTCAATAGAATAATATGAAATATTTTATCTCCTCACTATGCCAAACCGCACTCTTTTCTACACTAGATCTCAATTTCAAATCTCTGTACTTCGCATGTCTTCCTTCACAATTTCAATTTCACAACTTCATTGGCTCTTTTCTTCACTTCATGCATACATTCACATTCAACCATAATCAACCACACTACAGCAAGTAAAAACATTCCTTCCTTTATACCACACTCAAGTAATTACAATTGAGTCGACACACAATTACAAAATAAAAGTTTCCACATGCTACATCAAAATTACACAAAACTGTTGGCTTCCAAATACAATAATTATCCACTCATGCAACCTCAAATTTTGTGCTATCATCCACATCACTATCAAAATTTCTCTAAATTCTCTTTAATTGTGTAAAACTAGATTCCATCCTGATTAGGATATATCATCCGATTTCCACAAACTGCTACTCAGGAACACTGCCTGCATACTGCTTCCACCAAAGTGATCATAAATTTCATGAATAAATGAATTAATTTTTGCACTCTTAACCATCAAAATATAACATATCAAAGAGTATATCCTCAACATCACAAAGCTCCAACTACAATATCCCATGTGTGCTAATCCAAACATTGTCTGCTTCTCTGCAAGTCTCCAGAAGGTCATTGTGTTGACATCAATGACAATCATAGTCATGAATGCCATGAAAATTGCTATAGAATGATTGCCAAACATTCAGCATTCATTCCTAACAATCTCCCCCATTGACATTGATGGCAACATAGATGAAAAACATCCAATGTTCCAAAAATCCAATACTGCAACAATGTTGCTCTGATAAACATTTTTGAATCCTCTTCATCAATTAAATCTTGCTTCATTTTCCTATTTAGTTCTCTCCAACAGATCGTACAAATGGTTTTTCATGTACACTTCTCCCCCATTGACATCAATGATAAAAATTTCATCATTATGTCAACGACAACTCCAATGTCAAAAGACACTATTTAGGAAAGACATTCACAAGAGTCCTCATGACTCAGCTTAGATACACATACTCCCCCAGAGAGGAAGTACCAACATCCAGTCTAGAAGAAAGATTAAGCTTATATACCACTAGATAGATGCAACCAACTACATCACTACTCAAAAGTAGGCTGGGGCATAACCCCAACCATACCTCTTAGATACTCAAATGTATCCTTAGGCAAAGGCTTTGTAAATATGTCTGCTATCTGTTCCTCTGTGCTTATGTACTCTAGTCTGACTTCTTTCTCAGCAACTTTCTCTATTACAACATGATACTTGATCTCTATATGCTTTGTCTTAGAATGTAATACATGGTTCTTAGACATACTAACTGTGCTGGTGTTGTCACAATGTATGACAAGAGTCTCAACAAACTTAATTCCAATATCCTTTAGCATTTGCTTCATCCAAATTATTTGGTTACAATTTTTTGTTGCTGCTACATACTCTACTTCTGCTATGCTCTGTGAGATACAATTCTACTTCTTTCTTAGCCAAGAAACCAATCTTCCTCCAAGAAAAAAGGCTCCACCACTCGTGCTTTTCTTATCATCAACATTGCCTCCCCAATTAGCATCTGTATATGTACATAGGGTAAAATCATCAAATTTTTCATAAAATAATCCATAGTTCATTGTGCCTCTTAAATATCTCAGTATCCTCTTTACTACTACATAATGTGATTCTCTAGGTTTCGCTTTAAATCTTGCTACAATTCCAACTGAATGTGGTATATCAGGTCTTGACTGTTACCATAGGTGTTCCAACTAGTTTACAGTTCTCAATTCCAAATATTTTCAATAAATCATTCAAGTACTTTGTTTGACTTACAAAGATACCATCATTGTTCTATGTTATCTATAATCCCAAAAAGTATTTCATCTCACCAATCATACTCATTTCAAATTTTGTCTTCATTTCATCATCAAATTTTTCACTAGCCTCATCTTCTCCAAAAATAATGTCATCAACAAAAATAACTATTATAAAAAAACCATTTTCAATTTCTTTTGTGTATAGATTGCTATCAGTTGTTCCTTTAGTAAATCCCAATTTTAACAAATACTTATCCAGCCTTGCATACCAAGTTCTAGGTGCTTGCTTTAGTCCATATAATTCTTTATTCATTTTACATACCATGTCTCCTTCTTGACTCAAAGGAAAACCTCCAAGCTACTCAATGTAGACTTTTTCTTCCAGTTCACTATTCAAAAATTTGAACTTAACATCCATCTGATATACTTTGAATTTCTTAAAAGCTGCATAGGCCAAAAACATTCTTACTACTTCAATTCTTGCTACTAGTGCAAAATTTTCTTCATAGTCAATTCCTTCTTGCTGTGAGTATCCCTTACATACTAATCTTGCTTTGTTTCTTACTACTTATCCTTGTTCATTCATCTTGTTTCTGAATACCCATTTAGTTCCAATAACTTTTTTTAGGTCTAGGGACCAATTCATATGTCTTGTTCTTTTCAATCGGATCTAGTTCTTCTCTCATAGCATTAATCCGATGTTCATCTTCACAAGCTTCATTAGTAGATTTAGGTTCAATTTGAGAAATTAAACATAAATGTACCTTATTCTGCATCAGAACTCCTTTTTCCAAACTTCCAATAACTTGTTCAACAAGATGATGTCTTGATAGATACCTGTTTGGTGTCATAGTCTCAGATCTTGCTTCAATTGTAGATTCTTCTCTAGATTCCTCTCTCATTTCTTTAGCATGACTCTCATTCAACAATTCACTGTCAGTCTCATAGAATAATTCAGTAGTTTCAGTGTTAGGCTTAGGATGAGCTTCTTCATCAGATTCATAATCAAGCATTCTTTCCTGAATTTTGAACTTTTCATCAACTTTAACATTTGTGCTCTCAACAATAGTTTTAGTTCTCTTATTGTAACATCTATATGCTTTTCACTTCAAAGAATATCCAAGAAAAATACCTTCATCACTTCTAGGATCAAACTTTCCAATATCAAACTTTCCAATATCATCATCTCTCTTTATATAACATTTGCTTCCAAAAATTCTAAAATAATTAACTGAGGGTGCATGTCCAAACCATAATTCATAAGGTATCTTATTTGTGTTCACTTTGATTTGTACTTTGTTCATTGTATATACTATTGTATTCACTTCTTCTCTCTAGAATATCTTCACCAAATCATTCTCAAATAACATAGCTCTTGTTGCTTTAGTCACTGATCTATTTCTTCTTTCTGCAGTACCATTTTGTTCAGGTGTTCTAGGGGATGAAAACTGTCTCTTAATACCATTCACTTCACAAAAGGTGTTAAACTCTCTAGAAGTAAATTCTCCACCTCTATAAGATCTCAAACATTTAATCTTCATTCCAAAGTCATTCTCAACTTTATTCTTAATGATCTTAAACTTATCAAATGCTTCATATTTTTCTTTAAGAAATGCAATCCACATCATTCTTGTAAAATTATCAACAAGAATCATAAAATACCTTTCTCCATTGAATCCTCTAGTCCTAGTAGGAATGTTGAAGTCTGTATGAAAAATCTCCAACTTCTCTACAGATATGAACTTACTAGGAAATGAACTTCTCTTTTGCTTATCCATCACACATTCTTTGCAAATCATGTTAGTAGGCTTCATAATTTTAGGCAAATCCCTTATTGCAATTGTAGTACTCACTTTCACAATGTTATCAAAGTTTATATGACAAAACCTTCTATGCCAGAACCAACTGTCATCAATCTTAGTAATCAAACATGTCATCTCAGTAGGATTCAACTTGTTGGTTCCCACTTTTTCCCACAATGTTAGGTTTACACTATGATGACAAACTAGTTAGTAACCGCTCCAAAGTTTGATAGGAAAAAGTGCCAATTGATGAGGATGAAACTATCCTCCTTCTTTGAGCTCCACATCACTTAGGCGAGTATTGCCTTATCTACACACTCATGACTCTTCTTGATAAACAAAAGGCCTACAGATAGATTATTGTGGAATAGTTTTCAGAATCCTTTAGGTATCATGTACCCCAATGAAATCAAGTCTTATGCAATAACCTATTTGCATAGAACGAGTCTGAAACCTAGAATGGACCTCCTACTACCCACTATCAGCATGGAAGGAAAATTACTTCATATGAATGATTAATGTTTGGTTGAAAGGACCCCTAAGATACCCTAAGTCTCTCATAGACCAGTGCCTTATCCAATGGGTAATAGAGTCAAATACATCATTGTAGTAGAGAGCTATGAAACAAGAAGACAATGCATTCTAATATGTTGATGCCTTACATCAATCATACACCATTAATCAGACCTCACTTCAACAATCCACCTATGTACCCAAATATGCTATCACCTATTCAAAGGATTTTAACCCTCCCCTTAGAAGAGACATATAAACAAGCAACACATTAATCATCATCCACTGAAAGACAAGCATAAGATACTCTTGATACCCCAGCTCGTACACATCTGAAAACAAATCTTGAACTCAGTTATCTTTGCGAAGAAAACTCTATTGTAGACACAGGAAATACAAATAGAAAGATCAAACATCCTTGATGCTATAATCAACAAGTTCAGGATTCAAAAGGAGACAATCTAATAACAGTACAAATATATTGAATTCTTATACATAAGACAAATTTTTACAACTTATATTCTATTCTCAAATCCAGAAAGGAAAGAGGGAACACCCTATATGCAGAGAAGAAGGAAATATCTATAGGAAAAGGACCCTTCATGGAAGTAGCTCTCATAAGAAAACTGGAACCCTTCAAAAATAAAAAATAGCTATAATATATACCACTAGTCATCTTGGAATCCCAAAAATCAGGATGCAACAAGCTTCAGATGACTAGGGCAAGGGTTAGGGTTTTCACCCACCAAACCAACTAAATTTAATCAAGAATTTATTATAGGGGAGAAAACCCAAGCAACCTCGAGAGATCAGATCCTAGAATGATCTTCATTTATGATAATTCTTCTGACTTGTGTACTAAAGATCATGAATTCACCATGTTTATCAATTTGATCACTCACTTACAACATTCCTCGAGCAACTCTTTACCCATTCCTTCACCATAAAAATCTTTTTGCAATGAATCATCAAACTCTTTAGACCACTCTACAATAGTTGACAAAATCATATCTACCAGATCTAGCCGGTTAAGCATTGAATACCAGTCCTTTTGTCATTAAAACCCTTAATAATTTTAAATCTAGAAGAAAAAGATACATGCATGGCACGAGACAACATATTGATGGTTAGCATTCAAATTTAGATCTACTTTATATCATCACCATCAGATCTCCTCACTTTACCTGGGCTCAGAGGTTAACTTTATAGGAATCCTGGTTTACATTTTTCTTTAGTCACGAGATTGCTAGACATCATCTCTAACCCTAGGTCACCATCTAGAGAATCAGTGATTGCATAGTCTCATGATCTCATAACCTTTCTCTTAACCATGATATAATCTAGAGATCATGTGACTAGCATTGATATAACTTTAATCAGATGCCTGTCACTAAGTCTCAAGACCCAGAGAGAATATTCTATTTCATTCAAAGACTGAGCGACAAAGGTAAGTCTCATGATTGCTTAATCTTTTAGGATATTCCTTTTTGATCATGAGACTTGGAGACAAAGCCCCACACATGGGCCCACCTAGTGCCACCTGTCACCACACTATTTTCCTACAACTACTCGGTCACATCTGAAAACTACCAACTATCCATCCATAGCCTGACTCATCTTGAACCTTGGTATATCTGGTGATTACATGACTAAAGAAACTCCAAGTTGTGTGATAAATTTGCTAATTGCAATTAGATCAAGAGGCCTCGTGACTGAAGGGAAGACAAACCATCTTTTAACCCTTTGACCCTATTTGGATATCACGTGACTAAGGCATATCTCCTAGTCGCTGAAAAGATTTTCTTCACTTCTCGACCTGGCGACCATAAGAGATTTTAATTTGCTCATTTGGTGACCCATCGACTATAGTCAAATCTAGTCCTGAAAGAAAAAAAATATCTTTACGAGATCACATGACTGAGAAGATATATACTATAATATTTCATCATGAGATTTGGCAACTATAGTCTATCTCATAGTTGCGGCAACTTTATTAACCTTTTAAAGACATTCAGCAATCACCTGACTTGGAGATCTAGTGACTAACAAGGAGTCTCTTAATCGCTAAAGCATTTTGAATTTTCAAATTTCTATCTGAGATTACGTGACTACCATTGATCTCCCTCCTCATTTCATCCTATGGTCTATATTAAGTCATGAGAACTTTTCTAACTTAACTACTTGATTTAGTGACCACAAGACTAACTGTGTCACTAAATCACTGAATAAATACATAACCACTAGGCCCAAACATGAAGTTAACCTTAACTTAACCTAGGGAAATCTAGAGACCATGCAACAAAGATATTCATGGAGTCTCATAACCTTTTTCTAAACTAGGGTTAAATCCTGAGAAGCGTGATAACCTTAAGTTGATATATCACTGAATAGCTTTTAAACTCTAAGCTCACTAACAATCCACCACATCACTACTCTACAACCAATAGGAAATGGACACCTCAGCTCCATCTGACACTAGATCCACCTGTACAATTTCTTATGATGTGGGCCTACCATCTTGTGATTCAATGACTAACAGCATCTCATAGTCGCCAGTCAAAAAGGAATATTCAGAGTTCATTGGGAGATCATGTGACTAAAGAAAAATCATAGTCACAAGAAGGAAAGGAATATTCGGTCTTCATCATGCGACTAAGAGACTGAGGTCAAGAAACTTGGGCCCACCTGGACACATGGCACCCTATGATTTTTCTATCAATCTATTGGCTTTTAAACTTGTTCCCACATGGTGCTAGGTTTACACTATGACTGACAAAATGGTTAGTATTCACTCCAAAGTCTGGCAGGGAAAAAGTGCCAATTGATGAGGACCGAGGGTATCCTCCTTCTGCTTTGAGCTCCACATCACTCAGGCGGGTATTGCCTCATCTACACACTCATGACTCTTCTTGATGACTAAAAGGCCTGTAGATGTATTATTGTGGAATAGTTACCAGACTCCTATAGGTATCCTGTACCCCAATGAAACCAAATCTGATGCAATAACCTACTTGCATGCAATGAGTCTAAAAACCAGAGACCTACACTAATAGTAAGAAAGGGAAAGAGTGGGACTAAATGTGAATGATTTTAAATGGATTGAAAGGACCCCTGAGATGCCCTAAGTCTCTCATAGACTAGTGCCTTGTCCATTGGGCCACAGAGTCAAATACAGTATTGCAAGGGACAGCTATGAAACAAGAAAATAATATACTCAATGTGTTGATGCCTAACATCAATCACACACCATGATCAAACCTCAACTTAGCACCCACCTATGTATTCAAGTATGTTATTACCCACTCAAAGGATTTTAACCCTCCCCTTAGAAGAGACCTATAAACAGATAATACATTAACCAGCATCCACTAGAAGACAAGCATGACATATCTTTGACACCTCAGCTCATACACACATGAACACTAACTCTGAACTAGTTATCCCTGTGAAGACAACTCCACTTGCAAGCACATAGGTAGTGCAAATAGAAAAATCAACACCCTTGATGTATGATTAATGAATCCAGAATTCAAATGGAGATAGTTTGGTAACAATAAGAATATATTAAATCCTCACACATAAGACAAATCTGTTACAATATGCACTGTATTCTCTAAACGAGCAATGGAAGAAGAACACCCTATATGTAGAGAGAAGGAGAAATCTATAGGAAAAAACCTTTCATGGAACCAGAAAGGAACTCTAAGCTGGAACTGACAAAATTCAAAACCCTTGTTCTATCAAAAACTTGCAATATATACCACCAGTCATCTTGGAAACCCAAAACAGGTTGCAACAAGCTACAGATGATTGGGGTCAAAGTTTCACCCACCTAACCAACTAGAACATAACCAAAAATTAATGCAGGGTAGGAAACCAAGTAATATAGAGAGAGAAAATCTCAAACAGATCTGCAATTATGAAAATCTATGAGCCAAGATAGAAAACTAGGAATTGCCATGAAAATTAGTCTAATCAACCACCTGCAAACACACCTCAAGCACAAAACCACACTCCATCAGGTACAAAACAACCTTTGCAAATGACCACAGAGCCCTTGGACCACACTGCAACAACAAGAACCACCAAACCAATCAAATCTAGCCATGAAAGCATTCAATCCTGGTACTTCCTATCACAAAAACTCTCTGCAAGTTTGAAATCAAATGTAATGGCTACATTCATGGTGCCAAAAGTGAATTAGCGGTCATCATTTCAAATCAGATCAACTTTAAGTCCTGACCGTAGATCATTTTATCTTTCCCAAGCTTCGCAACTTTACATTTATCTTTAGTGGCGCAGTCGCGCAGTCATTTACCTATCCACCACAGGAATCCTAGTTTCATCTTATGCTTGGTCGCATGATTGCAAGGCACCAAACTAACCCTTGTGATCATGCAACCGTGGTCTCCTAACTGCATGGTTACAATCAAACCCTACCAAAAAGTCCTCGGCCATGTTACCTCCACAACCCCACAACCGCAACAACAGTTGTTGCATGATCGCATAGCACAGAGACGGGCTATGCGAACATGTGACAACCCATGAACCTTAACCGCTAGCATAACCTCTACCGCTACCTACCATTAAGTAATAGTCCCACCAAGCACATCCACCTCAGCACTCATCAGCCAATCAAAGTTCAACACATCATCACACCTGGCAAATGGATCCACCGCATGTCAACCCTTTTAAACTCTGCAAGATCAGACGGTTGTCGCATGATCACAAGGGGAAAGAATATTCCTTGCAGTCATGTAGCAACTGTAGGATTGAAAGGGCTCTGAAAAATAGGCCCACATCTCTACCCTACATCCAATAGAACCTCACCACCTCAACATCCTTTGATAGTGGGCCCACTACAAACAAACCCATTGACATCTAATCGGACGGTGGGCGCATGATCACATGGGGTGAGAATATTCAATGCGATCACATGCCGACCGTAGATTGAAATCACTAACACAAGCCCCACCGACATTTCTGACTCATCATCACATGGACCAATTGGAAATGAGCACCTCAGCACTGTCTGACATGCAGACCCACCTGGACCCACGACACGCCCACATAGGAGAATCCAACGGCTGTCACAAAAGCATGAAGGATAAACACCATGCATCTTCACCATGCAAACATGTGACAACCACTAATTTTGTCCAAACTTTAACCATGTCAGGCAATGAGAAGAACTAGGTCCCACCAACCGATCGTAGCTGTGCAAATAGGAAATGCCAACAAACAGGGTAGAAGTGGGAGGTCAAAAACACACAGGGTTTTCGACAAAAGAGGATAAAAAACACACAAAGTTTTTAGCAAAAAAGACTGAAAACACACTAGGTTATCGACAGACTGAAAGGTAGCAGGGAAGCTGAAAACATCATGGGTTTTCAAAAACATTGTGGGTTTTCGACACTGAGGTATATTCTGAAATTGTTTCCTGCAGACCTTAAAGCTTAAATAACTCCCTGGGTTTTATGATTTAGGAGATGTGATCTGAATTGGAGCATGGTGACAACATGAAGAACACATGGCCAGGGGTGCACACCATGAAACATTGTGGATTTTCTTTGCAAATCAAAACTGTGTAGTAGGGTGGGATAACTTAACAAAAAACTGCAAGGAAGATAGGCCATTTTCATAAGATTTTTACACAAACAAGAAAATGGACTAACACAATCCATGTCATTGCCAAGATGCACCTTTTGAACACCTCACTACCACATGTCACACTCTGATTATTCCTTCAAACTAGATGCTCCAACTCATTTTTGACCTCAACTAATCTGGAGATCTAGCGACTATGCAAAATTTTATTCTTTGAATGAACCACCAAGATCTGGAGACTACGTGACTAACTAATAGGTAGGTCACTAGATGATATCCATGACTATCGTGACTTGGTGACTAACCACTACATCTAGAGATCTCATGACTAAAAGAAAAGCTAACCACCTGGCAAGTCACTAGAGGATAAGGAATATTCTAAAAACATTAAGAGACCTATGTGACTAAAGGCCTCAGGAGATCGCTAGATTGAAAGGAATATACCATTTGAACTGAGAGTTTGAGAAACTAACTAGGAAAGATAAAGTGCACATGCTTTATGAATCACTTAAGTGGTCTGAAAAAGTAACGAAGGAATATAACAAGGCCAAGATAGATTAGGGTTTAACCCTCCAATAACTAGAAATGTGAATTTAGACCTAGGGTTTCAAGCCAGAGACATAGAAAATACTTGCACAGACCAGAGAAAAAAGATGCAGCCATGAAAACTTTTGTAGGTGCTAACACAACTGAAATACATTAGCTCTGGTTCTAGATCCTGTTCCAATCAAATTTCCATCTTTATCCTTTATTACACAAGTTTTCTCAATAAACCAAACTTGATATCCCTTATCAACTAACTATCCAACACTCAAAATATTATGTTTCAATCAATCCACAAAGTAATCATCATTAGTATTAATCTTTCCATCAAGAGTAATAGATCCTATACCTTTAATCAAACAAGGTGCATTGTTTCCAACTCTCACAACTCCTCCATCGTAATTGTTAAACTTTATGAACTTTTTCATGTCTCCAATCATATGATTTTAACAACCACTATCTATAATCCAATCAAATTTCTTTTCAATTTGGGAAACTAAGGTTTTTTCTTCCTTAATATCAGTTTTAAGATTCTCTTCTTTAATTGCTACAAATCCTATATCATCATTATTCTCAATATCACTTTCACTTAGAGTTCTTTCTATACTAGTTTCAAGGTCTTCATCATTAGCATAATAAAATTCCTTAGATCTTCTAGGCTTGAAATTATTTCTATACTTTTTAACTCTCTTAGGACATTTAGATGCAAAATGACCATATTCTTGACAAGTCCAACATTTAAAAATTTTCTTACTATCTGGTTCTCTTTTCACAAGCAAGGAAATACCTTATTCAATCTTTTGGTCTTCTTCATTTCTAGATCTGTTGTTGCCAACATAATCTCCACTCAAAGTGATGCTTCTTGACAAAGTAGGGTGAACACTAAGAGCACTAAATGTTGTCTCCGTTCTAGGTAAGTCTCCTGATAACCTCAAGTTCATTTCTATTGCTTCCAATCTTCCAAGAAGAGTCTCTCTTATAAAGTTCATGGCACAAGGTATAACTTATTTAATCATTTGTGTTGTATGCTTAAATATAGGAGTCAATGTCCTCAGAATTTTCCATATCACTTCATTCCCTGTCTTTGTTCCTCCACAAGATTTAATCCCTACAACAATTTCTGACATTCTACCAATATAGCTTCTAACAGATTCATCTTTCATCATTCTTATATCTTCAAATGCACATATCCAATTATGTAATCTATCTTTCTTTGTATGCTCATCACCTTAAAAAGTAGAGCGTAAAGCTTTCCAAATTTCATAAGATTTTGTTAAACATTTTACCTGACTATACTCATTCTCTGGAAGTGTTGTCAAAAGTGCTTCTCTTGCAAGTATGTTATACATGAATAGATCTCTCTCATCGCTAGAACATGTTTCAAGATTGTCTTCTTCAATGATAGTCTGATCATTCTTTGTAATCAACCAATAAACTCATCCTAAATAAAGTAGATGTGTCTTCATCTTTTCCTTCTAGCTGTCAAAATTTACTCCATCAAACTTAGGGCTTTCTTTCCTAAAATTCACCATGGATCTCCTTAAGCTGTTAAAATTTTCTTTCAAGAACCTGCTACTCTGATACCAATTGTTAGAAAGTAAAGTCCAACAAGATAACTGAGAGGGGGGGGTGTGTTAGTTATTAGATAATTATAATTTTTATTAACTTCAATAGCATTTAACCATGTAAGCAATATAATTACCAACCATAGAAAGATATTCATACACAATGACACAAGATATGTTGACTAGGGAACTTCTTGATCAAAGAGTAAACCCTAGTGGAAATGATGCCCACAAAAGATGCACTAATATGAATATTCCTTGTGAATGGATGGACTCTATTAGGAGTCTTAACATATGAATCCCTATTAGGAGATTTTGAATCCCTGTTAAAAGATTCTAACCTTGTTAGGAGTTATGGAAGACAGAAGGACCCACTACCCAAATAGATTCAATGGAAAGATCACTAAACACACTATCCAATTGAACTTAAGATTATTCAATAGAATAATATCACATAGGTTACCTCCTCATTGGTCCAAACTGCACTCACTGCTACACCAGATCTCAATTTCAGGTCTTTGTACTCTGCATGTCTTCCTTCACAATTTCACTTTCACAACTTCATTGGCTCTTTTCTTCACTTCATGCATACATTCACATTCAACCATAATCAACCACACTAAAAAAAAGAAAAACATTCCTTCCTTTATACCACACTCAAGTAATTACAATTGAGTCAGCACACAATTACAAAATAAAAGTTTCCACACGCTACATCAAAATTACACAAAATTGTTGGCTTCCAAATACAATAATTCTCCACTTGTGTGACTTCAAAGTTTGCACTATCATCCATGTCACTATCAAAATTTCTCTAACTTCCCTTTAACTATGCAAAACTAGATTCCATCCTTATTAGGAGATATCATCTAATTTCCAAACCACTACTCAGGAACACTACCTGAATACTGCTTCCACCAAAGTGCTCATAAATTCCATGAATAAATGAATTACTATCTATGCTCTTAACAATCAACATATAACATATCAAAGAGTATATTCTCAACATCACATAGCTCCAACTACAATATCCCATGTGCGCTAATCCAAACACTGTCTGCTTCTCTGCAAGTCTCCAGAAGGTCACTGTGTTGACATCAATGACAATCATAGTCATGAATGCAACAACAACTACTACTAAATGATTGCCAAACATTCAGAATTCATTCCTAACAAGCATTATCCAGGTCTATAGGTTGTGCTCTTCTTAGGTCTTAGTTTATGTTGGGTGGCATGGCACCCATAAAGAATATCTTTAGATTCACAGGAGTGGGTCTATCAACCGTGGGAATTTTGTGGGCAATTTTATTGAATTTAGAAATGAATTCTCTCATACTTATAGAAGCTTGCTTCTTGATGGAGATCAATTTTTCCAACAAGGCATGTTCATCTTCAGCCATTTTAAATCTAGCTTCAAAAGTTGACCTCATAGTAGCCCAACTTGTAATTGAAGCATCATCCAAGTGATAAAACTAGTCGGCCACTAATTCAATTAGAGTTTCAATGAATAACCTAACAGTGACATCTTCATGTCCAATTCCTAGGATATGAGTTTCCACAAAGAAGGATTTAATGTGTTCATCTATGGTAACCTTTCCATCTCCTGAGAACTTGGGAAAGTTCTTTTTAGATCCCGAAGGGAGTGGGTGATATGTTGTGAACTACAAAAGACCAATTGTGGTAGCCCATGGGGCTACCATGACTGTAGGTGCAAGGTATTAAGGAAAATTAATAATAGGAGGAGAAACTACTCCATGTAAAGTTAATACTTGGTAAGCTGTAGGTAGTGTGACTTGTGTCTTGGGAGGTGAAGATGGTATGCTCCTGCTTCTTTTGTCACCTTTCTGATAAGGGAAGTCTATTATGGGAAAACTAAGCTCTGCAAGCCTTACAAATGTAGGGTCTTTTCCACCTTGCCCCTTGGTACTTTTGAAAAATCTTCTTTGATCCAGAGCTCCAGAATAGTTTTGTTGCCTAGCTTCACGTTCTACTCTACATTGATTTCTTCTCTGAATTTCTCTTTCAAGTGCTTTTGCTCTCATTTCTTCTTGTTTGAGCACTTGAATTGGATTCCTGTAATGCTTTGCATTTTTTCTATATCTCCAAGAAAAAGTATTCAAATATGAGACTTCATCTTCTTGATCATCTTGAAAATTGAGATTGGGTTGAAGTATAGGGAACACGTTCTCATGAGGTAACACCATTTTTCCTCATGAAAAATATTTTGGTCTATAGATTATTTCTCTCCCCAGTAGAGTCACCAAAAATATGTTGGTAAATAGATTGTTCTTTTTGGATTTAACTCTTTATTCACCCAAAATCTCTTAAGAAACAATATGAATATGAATAGTTGGAAAGTTTCTATCTATTCGATTAACTTCCCTCTGAATTTTTATAGGTACATATTGCTCATGAAAAAGATATGCAATGAATTTTGTTTGTTCTAAATCCTAATAGGGTATGTTCTTGACCAGAGAATAGAAGAGGTAACTAAACTAGCTCTCAGTGAGAGACTAATCCTATTAGGAATGAATGCCTAATATAACTAATGGGGGAGTATTCATAACCATTCTATAGTAGTTTTTGTTGCATTCATGACTATGATTGTCATTGATATTAACACAATGATCTACTAAAGATTAGCAGAGAAGCAGTCAGTGTTTGAGTTAGCACACATGGGATATTAAAGTTCAAGTTATCCGATGTTGAGGACTTACTCTATAATGTGTTATATGATCATGGTTAAGAGTGTAGATAGTGATTCATTTATTCATGATAGTTATGAAGAAATAAGTGGAAGCAGTATTCAGGCAGTGTTCCTGAGCAACAGTTTGTAAAAATCGGATGATATCTCCTAATTGGGATGGAAACTGGTTATTCACTATTACAGAGTAGTAGAAGACATGTTGATAGTGATGTGGATGACAATGCAAACTTTGAGGTCACACGAGTGAAGAGTTATACTAATTGGAAGCTGACAATTTTGTGTAAATTTTATGTAGCATATACAAACTTTTATTTTGTAATTTGTATGCCGACTCATTTGTAATTACTTGAGTGTGGTATAAAGGAAGGAATGTATTCCTTATTGTAATTTAAGAATGTGTGATTGAATTGAGAAGTTTTTGAAAAAGGATTGCGGATCCATGCAATATTTGTTGAAAGAGGATATGCAAAGTACAAATATTTGATATTGAGATCTGGTGTAGTAGTTAGTGCGGTTTGGCATAGTCAGAGAAGAGGTAACATGTTGTTGAGATCAATAGTAATTTAATATTATTCTATTGAATAATATAGAGATCAGTTGGATAGTGTGTTCAGTGATCTTTCCATTGAAGTTGTTTGGGCAGTGGGCCCTTCTGTCTGCCGTAACTCCTAACAGGGTTATAATATTTTAACACGGATTCAAAGTCTCCTAATAGGGACTCATATGTATTAAATGTATTTCATAAGACTCCTAAACAAGTCCATCTTTTCACAAGGAACTTTCATATTAGTGCATATTTTGTGGGCATCATTCCCACTGGGGTTTACTCTTTGATCAAGAGGTTCCCTAGTTAACATATCTTGTGTCATTGTGTTATTGTGTATGAGTATCTTTCTATGGTTGTTAGTTACATTACTTATATGGTTAAAATCTATTGAAGTTGATAAAATTTATAATCATCTAATAACTGATTCACCCCCCCGCTCTCAATTATCTTGGTGGACTTTACATTCTAACAATTGGTATCATAGTAGCAGGTACTTGAAAGAAAAGTTTAACAACTTAAGGAGATCCATGGCGAGTCATTTCAGGAAAGAAATCCCTAAGTTTGATGGAGTAAATTTTGATAGCTGAAAAGAAAAGATGAAGAAACACCTACTTTTTTTAGGACCAGGTTATTGGTTAATCACAAAGAATGAGAAGACTATCATTGATGAGGATAAAATTGAAGAATGTACTGAAGGAGAAAGAGATATATTCATGTGTAACATAATTTCTAGAGAAGCACTTTTGTCAGCCCTTCCAAAGAATGAGTACAATCAGCTAGAATATCTAAAGACATCTCATGAAATTTGGTTAGCTTTACAATAAGAAAGTCATATTACATAATTGGATATGTGAATTTTAAGATATAAGAATGATGGAAGATGAGTTTGTTACAAGCTATATTGGTAGAATGTCAGAGATTGTTGTAGGTATAAAATCTTATGGAGGAACAAAGATAGAGAATGAAGCGATATGGAAAATTTTGAGGACATTATCTCCTACATTTAAGAAAACAACATAGATGATTGAAAAATTTATACCTTTTACTAAAAAATTTACCAAAGAAACCCTTCTTGGAAGATTGGAAGTAGTAGAAATAAACTTTTGATTATCAGGAGACCTACCTAGAATGGAGACAACATTTAGCAATCTCAGTGTTCACCCTACTTTGTCTAGAAGCATCAGTGTAAGCAGAGATTATGCTAGCATCAGTAGGTCTAGAAATGAAGAAAATAGAAAGATTGAAGAAGGTATTGCCTTGCTTGTGAAAAGAGAACCAGACAGTAAGAAAAATTTCAAATGTTGGACTTGTCAAGAATATGGTCATTTTTCATCTAAATGCCCTAAGAGAGTTAATATGTATAGAAAAAACTTTAAGCCTAGAAGATCTAAAATTTTTTATTATGCTAATGATGAAGAACTTGAAGCTAGTATACAGAAAACTTTAAGTGAAAGTGATAATGAGTGTGATGATATAGGATTTGTAGCAATAAAAGAAGAAAATCTTGAAATAGAAGTTAAGGAAGAAAAAGTCTTAGTTTCTCAAGTAGAAAATAAATCTGATTGGATTATAGATAGTGGTTGTTCACATCATATGACTGGGGACATGAAAAAGTTCATAAAGTTTAAAAATTATGATGGAGGAATTGTTAGATTTGGAAACAATGCACCTTGTTTGATTAAGGGTATAGGATCTATTACTCTTGATGGAAATACTAATACTAATGATGTTTACTTTGTGGATGGTTTGAAACATAATCTTTTGAGTGTTGGATAGTTATTTGATAAGGGATATCAAGTTTGGTTTACTAAGAAAACCTGTGTGATCAAAGACAAGGATGGTAATTTGATTGGTACCGGATCTAGAACCAGAGGTAATGTATTTTAGTTGAATCCTACTGAGATGACATGATTGATTACTAATATTGACGACAATTGGTTATGGCATAGAAGATTTTGTCATATAATTTTGATAACATTGTGAAAGTGAGTACTACTCTTTCAGTAAGAGATTTGCCTAAAATTATGAAACCTACTAACATGATTTGCAAGGAATGTGTGATGGCTAAACATGTAAGAGAAGCTCATTTCCTAGCAAGAAGTTCACAATAGCAGAGAAGTTGGATATTGTTCATATTGATTTGAGTGGTCCTACAAGGACTAGAGGATTCTATGGAGAAAATTATTTTATGATTCTTGTTGATGATTTTACAAGACTGATGTGGATTACATTTCTTAAAAAAAAATGTGAAGCATTTGATAAGTTTAAGATCATTAAGAATAAAATTGAGAATGAATTTGGAATGAAGATAAAATGTTTAAGATCAGATAGAGGTGGAGAATTTAATTCAAAAGAATTTAACAATTTTTGTGAAGTGAATGGTATTAAGAGATAGTATTCATCCCCTAGGACACCTGAAAAAAATGGTATTACGGAAAGAAGAAATAGATCACTGACTGAGGCAGCAAGAGCTATGTTATTTGAGAAGGACTTGAAGAAGATAATCTAGAGAGAAGTAGTGAACAAAATAGTGTATACAATGAACATAGTACAAATCAAAGTAGACATAGACAAGACACCCTATGAACTATTGTTTGGACATGCACCATCAGTTAAGTATTTTAAAATTTTTGGAAGCAAATGTTATATTAAGAGAGATGATGACATTGGAAAGTTTGATCCTAGAAGTGATGAAGATATATTTCTTGGATATTCATTAAAGAGAAAAGCTTATAGATGTTACAATAAAAGAACTAAGACTATTGTTGAGAGCACAAATGTTAAAGTTGATGAAAAGTTCAAAATTTAGGAAAGAATGCTTGCTTATGAAACAGATGAAGAAGCTCATCCTAAACCTAATCCAGAGCCTATTGAATTATTTTATGAAATTGACAGTGATTTGTTGAATGAAAGCCATATTGAAGAAACTATTGAAGAACCTAGAGAAGAGATAAGTATTGAGACAGTGACCCCTAATAGGAATCTATCAAGGAACCATCCTATTGAGCAAATTATTGGGAGCATAGATATAGGAGTTTAGACTTGAAATAAGGTACAAGAATAGTTGTTTTTTATTTCTCAAATTGAACCTAAATCTACTAGTGAATCCTGTGAAGATGAACATTGGATTAAACCTATGAAAGAAGAACTAGATCAGATTGAAAAGAATGAGACATGGGAATTGGTCCCTAGACCTAAAGATAAGAATGTTATAGGAACAAAATGGGTATTCAGAAACAAGATGAATGAACAAGGAGAAGTAGTAAGGAATAAAGAAAGATTGGTATGTAAAGGATACTCACATCAAGAAGGAATTGACTATGAAGAAACTTTTGCACCAGTAGCAAGAATTGAAATAGTAAGAATGTTTTTGGCTTATTCAAGTTTTAAGAAATTCAAACTATATCAGATGGATGTGAAGTCAGCATTTCTGAATGGAAAATTGGAAGAAGTCTACATTGAGCATCCTGAAGGTTTTCCTTTGAATAAAGAAGGAGATATGGTATGCAAACTAAAGAAAGCTTTATATGGACTGAAACAAGCACCTAAAACATGTTATGCAAGATTGGATAAGTATTTGATAAAATTATGATTTAAAAAAGGCACAGCTAATAGCAACCTGTATACAAAAGAAATTGAAAATGGTTTGTTGGTTTTAGTTATTTTTGTTGATGATATTATCTTTTAAGGAGAACATGAAGATAGTGATAAATTTGCAGATGAAATGAAGATTGAATTTAAAATGAGTATGATTGGAGAAATGAAATACTTTTTAGGATTGTAGATAACATAGAGAAGTGATGGTATCTTTGTTAGTCAGACAAAGTACTTGAATGACTTACTAAAGAGATTTGGAATGGAGAACTGTAAACTAGTTGGAACACCTATGTTGACTAGACATAAATTATCTAGTACAGATGAGCCTCCTATAGTTGAATAGAAGAAGTACAGATCTATGATTGGAGGATTGCAATATTTGACCCATACAAGACTAGATATATCACATTCAGTTGGAATTGTAGCAAGATTTCAAGCTGAACCTAGAGAATCACATTATGCAGCAGTAAAGAGGATACTGAGATATTTAAGAGGCACAATGGAATATGGATTATGGTATGAAAAATATGATGACTTTACCTTATGTAAATATACAAATGTAGATTGGGGAGGTAGTGTTGATGACAAAAAGAGCACCAGTGGTGGAGCATTTTTCCTTGGAGAAAAATTAATTTCTTGGCTAAGCAAGAAGCATAATTGTATTTCACAAAGCACAGCAGAAGTAGAGTATGTGGCAGTAGAAAAAAATTGTAATTAGATAATTTGGATGAAGAAAATGTTGAAGGATATTAGAATAAAATTTGTTGAGCTTGTTGTTATACATTGTGACAACACCAGTGTAGTCAGTATGTCTAAGAAACCTGTATTACATTCTAAGACAAAACATATAGAAATAAAGTATCATACATTAAGAGAGAAAGTTGTAGAGAAAGAAGTTATACTTGAGTATGTAAGCACAAAGGAGTAGATTGCAGACATATTTAAAAAACCTTTACCTAAGGATACATTCGAGTATCTTAGAAGTATTCTTGGGGTTATGCCCCAGCCTAATTTTGAGAATTGATGCAGATTGTTGCATCTGTCTAGAGGTATATGAGCCTTATCTTTCTTCTAGACTGGATGATGGTACTTCCTCTATGGGGGATTATGTATATCTAAACTGAGTCATGAGGACTCTACTGAATGTATTTTCTAAAATAGTATCTTTTGACATTGGATTTGTTGTTGACATAATGATAAAACTTATGTCATTGATGTCAATGGGGGAGAAGCATACATGAAAAAACTATCTGAACCATCTATTGGAGAGAACTAATAGGAAAATGAAGCAAGATTTTATTTGATGGACTTGTGATTTGATTGATGGAGAGGACTTAAAAAGAATTTTCTAAGCAGTAGTGTTGCAGTGGTTGGTATACATGGAACTTGGATGTTTTTTCATCTATGTTGCCATTAATGCCAATGGGGGAGATTTTTAGGAATGAATGCTAAATATAACCTATGGGGGAGTATTCATAGCCATTTTGTAGTAGTTGTTGTTGCATTCATGACTATGATTGTCATTGATGTCAACATAGTGATCTACTACAGATTAGCAGAGAAGCAGACAATGTTTGATTTAGCGCACGTGGGATATTAAAGTTCAAGCTATGAAATGTTGAGGAATTAATCTATAATGTGTTATATGATCATGGTTAAGTGCATAGATAGTAATTCATTTATTCTTGATAGTTATGAATAAATCAGTGGAAGCAGTATTCAAGCAGTGTTCCTGAGCAATAGTTTGTGGAAATCGGATGATATCTCCTAATCGGGATGGAATATGGTTATGTGTAGTTAAAGAGAAGTAGAAGACACATTGATAGTGATGTGGATGATAGTGTAAACTTTGAGGTCACGTGAGTGAAGAGTTATACTAATTGGAAGCTGACAGCTTTGTGTAAATTTTATGTAAGATATGAAAATTTTTATTTTGTAATTTGTATGTCGAATAATTTGTAATTACTTGAGTGTGGTATAAAGGAAGGAATTTATTCCTTGTTTTAATGTAAGAATATGTGATTGAATTGAGAAGATTGTGAAATTGGATTGCGAATCCATGCAATATTTGTTGAAAGAGGATATGCGAAGTACATAGATCTAATATTGAGATCTTGTGTAGTAGTTAGTGTGGTTTGGCACAATTAGAGAAGAGGTAAAATGTTGTTGAGATTAGTAATATTTTGATATTATTATATTGAATAATATGGAGATTAGTTGGGTAGTGTGTTCAGTGATCTTGCCATGGAAGCTGTTTGGGCAATGGGTCCCTCTGTCTTCCATAACTCCTAGTAGGGTTAGAATCTTTTAACAAGGATTCAAAGTCTTCTAACATGGACTTATATGTACTAAATCTATTTCGTAAGACTCCTAATAGATTCCATCCTCTCACAAGGAACTTTCATATAAGTGCATCTTTTGTGCGCATCATTCCCACTGGGTTTACTCTTTGATCAAGAGGTTCCCTAGTTAACATATCTTGTGTCATTATTTTATTGTGTATGAGTATCTTTCTATGGTTGTTGGTTACATTACTTATATGGTTACAATCTATTGAGGTTGATAAAATTTATAATTAATTGATAACTGATTCACCCCCGTCCCCCTCAGTTATCTTGGTGGACTTTACTTTATAACAAATCCAGGCAATGATTTTGATCCTAACTCTAACCAACTTTGTGATTTCACAATACTTATGAATTCATGCCAGTGGGAATGCAACAATGAATCCTACTTCAATGAATAAAAATGCAATAAAACAACACATATGAATATAATCTAAACATGACACATGAGTATTTTCCCAACTTCTAAGTAATGCTCTGATTACTGTCAATTAGTTGCACTAAAGAGTAGAAACATAGCTCCATCTATTTCCCAATTTCAATCCAACTTAAGGAAAACAAACATTCAAAATTGCAAAAGCATGGAAGAGTAAATAAATGGCACAAACACATTCCAGATTGACTTCACAACAAGATGTATTTCACACCAAAATTTAGTCGACCATTTCATTGATTTTTAAAGAGTTATGTAATACCCCAAAATTGACACCTATTTAATTTCATCAATTTTGGTGCATTATCTTGATTTTACATCACCAAAGTCCTAGTTCCCTAGGCAATTTTCTCTCTTCTACCTGACTTAATTTGACTTGATGTCAATTGCAAAGACCATAAATTGCAATAATCAAATACTAAATTAATTCCTAAGTCTCTTTGACTTTATTAGCTAAAATTATATCTATGATACATTAATTTAATTGTAAAGTCTTATGTGCTTTAAATTAAATTTAATCAAACCACCCCCTTTAGCTAATTACACATCAAAAAGGAATTAATTAATTGCTTGTTATTTGAATGGACACCTTTTCTTGAATTAATAATTTGAGATATTCAAAAAGTCCTTATGTGGCATTTTCCATTCCTTTTAATTAAATAATTCATGCCTTTTTGTCTCAAAGGGGAATGAAGAGTCAGGAGTTTCGAATCAAGAAACTCTTCATTCCTCTCCCGGGCCGGGCTTTTCTATTTAGTGAGCCTCTTTTTCTCATTCATAGAGGGCAATTTGGAGAGCAATTGAACTATAGTGAATTTTTATCTCATTTTATTCAAAGCTTTTTTTTATTGCATATTTAGTCTATTATCTCATCTTAGTTTGATACTGCATTTCATATTAGAGTTAATTTGCTTATTTGTTTCTTAGCATAATATCATCTTTATTTCAAAATCAACTAAAAATCTACTTTTCATATTTCCTTTCAAGTACTTTAGATTAATTGCATATTTCTTTCAAAGCATTCCTAGATTAATTGCATTCATCTTAATTTGATTTTGCTATGGCTTTCTTGGAAAATCCTCCATTGTAGTAGCGGTCTTACAGTTGTTGGCTCTCCAATCTGAGAGCGATTGACACCCCGCCTGCATAGGAGGCAACAGGTCACTTCCTCACAAATTTTGAATTGAATAATTCATATTCTCTTCATAATTCGATCATAGGAGTAATGACTATGTTGTGTGTGTGTTGAATTTAGAGGTCCACATTCACTCATATACAAGTTACATATAGGCTTCAAGAATTAAGCCATTACAAAATCCATTGAATCGATTCACATTCCACAAGGGTCAGTAAATGAAAAGTGGCCATTTATTGACTATACAATATATATCAAAAAGGAAAAAAGGGGAAACCAGTTGCTCTTTTCTGATTTCTTCCACTTCTCCAACTTAGCCTTATGAGCTTTAGCAGTCGCAAGAATCAGAATCATCCTTTCAAAATCAAGAATGTGAATGTTTTTATATCTTATGAGCCAGCGGGAATGATCTTTCTCTATGTGCTTCATCGCATCTTTTTGGGATTGCATTTTCTCCATGGCCTTGTATATACATCCGTCAAGTTGTTGAAGATCGAGTATTCTATCAAGATGAGACCTAGATAACTCTACAATATAATCCAAGTAGTCAGTGAATGACTTCTACATATTGGTTAAACCAATCAGACTCTTCCCATCTCTGCTAGCTGGGGACTCAGAATGAAGGCTGGTCAAATATACAAAGATTTTACTTTTCTCTTTGGTGATTTTTTCTTCAGTAGTCTTCATTTCTATCTCTACCTTGATTATCATTTCCATTTTGAATTCTATGCCCTAGAGCCATTCAATCAAAGGTTCATCCCCTTTCTGTAGTATGTTGGCCTTGATTGTGTCCTTAGTCTTCATTGCGACTAACCAATGTAGTAACACCAGGCACTCTTCACATCTCAACCTCTCTATTGTGAGTTTCTTCAAATGTCTTCTGATACAATCCTTCGCTACCTCCAAATTTAGAAAGACATCTTCAAGTTGTTCGATGACTACTAGACCTTTGGACTTGATTCATTTGATCCAACTCTTGCAAATATGCCCGAAATGTCTATCCTCTTGCAATTTGGCAATTATTGCCTGATTCTCAGCTATAGTAGGATCAAATGTTGCCAAAGTACTGGGTAGATTTTCCATGGGAGTGACCAACTACTTGATGAAGTTATTCATTTCTTTGGTCTCCACCTTGAGTTGAGTCTTAGTAACTTTGAGTTGTTTGAGATCTTCTTCGATCAAGACATTGCTAGAGTTCCACAAATCTACTTTTTTGTCATGGTGGGTGAGTCCCATGTCTAAGGGCTAGAGTAAAAAATATAAGGTAGTAAGATCTTTAATTCTACCATCCTCTAGTAGTTTGGCTATCTCCATAGTCAAGTGTCCTATGTTTGAATTTCGATCAAGAGTGGTCATATTCCTAGTCTTCTTAGTCTTACTTATGGTTGGGACCGACTACATTTCTTGTGAAAGCATCTCGCCATTAGGAGTGGCTAGCTCAACTCTCTTTCTGTAATGTCCCCACCATGGAATCCATAAGGAATCAGGTCTATGACCTAAAATTACATCTAAAATATTTTTATTTATTTTTAACATTCTAACATGTCATTATTACCATTCACCAATATATTCCTTAAGGTTCCCTTAATGAATTCATTTACAATTATCAAGCACTACATATCAAAACTAATTGCCTTAGTGAATTAATTCAATTCATTTTATTTACCAAAACATCATTTTCTTTTAGAAGTGCAACCACACATTTTACTTATCCCATCCACTAAGTACATTTATTCTTTCCTATTTGTTTACTCCTTAACCTTATCTATGCTCAACTCAATTCCACCATGAAAACTCAATTAAGCCTTTTCCATTAAGAGTCCTTACTTTCTATTTATAATTCAATATAATAATAGAAAGAGCATAAAGTACTTAACCATATTTTTCTAACCAACATAAACCATTTAATGAATCATTTTTTTCCACAAGTTTAACTTCCACAAATTATCATCTATAACCTTGTATAAGTCTAGTTAAAAATTAAGATTAAAACCTAGTTTGAATAACCACACATTACTCATACTGAACTATACATTTAAGAATCACATCTCATTACTACTTTCAATATCATACATGTTTCTTACCCTTATTATTTCACCTAGAAATACCCTTAAACCCTTAGCATATATTTTCACTATATCAAAATGAGTATTCCTTAAGAATTTTACAACTATAAGTGCTTTGCAAAAGCTTACATAGAATCATTACAATTTCATTTAAAACTCACAAGAGAGATAGGATAGGAATTAATTAAACATAATCCATGCTTGATTTACCAACATTCAATCCCTTTTTGAAATTCCTAAATACTACCCTTCCCATATACATAACTTCTTTCTTATGATTCTCAGTTAGAATTACAATTACAATAGCAATTAATACACATGACCCGAAGACATACATAAAGATAATTACATCAACATGCCCCAAGGGCTACATCACATATTTATGTATTTTTAACAAAATATATGTTAGGAATGAATGCTTGATGATTGGTAGTCATTCTAGAGTAGTGTTTGTTGCATTCATGACTATGATTGTCATTGATGTCAACACAGTGATATTCTAGAGTTTAGCAAAGTAGCAGGCACAATTTTGTTTTGCGCACATGGGATATTTTAGTTGGGATTATGTGTAGTTGATGGTATGTTCTTTGGTGTCTTATTAATCTATGGTTAAGAGCACAAAAAGAAATTCATTCATTCATGAAAGTTATAAGCATTTTGGTGGAAGCAGTATTCTAGCAGTGTTCCTGAGTAGCGGTTTTTGGTAATCGGAGGATATCTCCTAACCGGGATGGAATCTGATTCTGTGCAGTTAAAGGGAATTTTGAGACTCATTGGTGGTGACATGGTTCATAGTGTAAACTTTGAGGTCACATGAATGGAAAGTTATTGTATCTAGAAGCTAACAGTTTTATGTAATTTTGGTGTAGCGTGTTGAAATTATTATTCTGTATTTGCATGTTGACTCATTTGTAATTATTTGAGTGTGGTATAAAGGAAGGAATGTTTTCCTTGTTTTAAGATGGGATTGTGATGGTTATGATATGGAATTATGATATTGGGATGTGAATGTATGCATGAGGTGAAGAAAAGAGCTAATTCAGTGATGAAGGAAGACTTGTGAAGTACAAAGATTTGGATTTGTGATCTTGTGTAGCAGAGAGTGTAGTTTTGGCATAGTATGAAGGAGGTAACATATTTCATATTATTCTATTGAATAATCCTAAGATCTATTGGACAGTGAGTTCAGAGATCTTGCCTTGAAGCTGTTTGGGCAGTGGGTCCTTCTATCTTCCATAACTCTTAACCGGGTTAGAATCTTTTAACAGGGATTCAAAATCTCCTAACAGACATTCATATGTACTGAATGTATTTCATAAGACTCCTAACAGGGTCCATCCTCTTACAAGGAACTTTCATATTAGTGCATCATTTTTTGGGCATCATTCCCACCGGGGTTTACTCTTTGATCAAGAGGTTTCCTAGTTAACATATCTTGTGTTATTGTGTCATTGTGTATGAATATCTTTCTATGGTTGGTTACTACATTGATTATATGGTTTAAAGCTATTTAAGTTGATATTGAATTTGATAAATGGTTTAAATATCAGATAACTGATTCACCCCGCCCCCCTCTCAGTTATCTTGGTGGTCTTTACTTTCTAAAAATTGGTATCAAAGTAGCAGGTCCTTGAAAGGAAAGTTTAACAACTTAAGGAGATCTATGGAAAATTTTAGGAAAGAAATCCCTAAGTTTGATGGAGTAAATTTTGATAGCTAGAAGGAAAAGATGAAGACACATCTATTGTGTTTAGGACCAAGTTATTGGTTGATTACAAAGAATGACAGAACTATCATTGAGGAAGACAAACTTGAGACTTATTCTAATGATGAGAGAGACACCTTCATGTGTAACATACTTTCAAGAGAAGCACTTTTATCATCACTTCCAGAGAATGAATACAGTCAGGTAAAAAGTTTAACTAGATCTTATGATATTTGGAAAGTTTTACATTCTACTTTTGAAGGTGATGAACATGCAAAGAAAGCTAGGTTACATAATTGGATTTGTGCATTTGAAGACATAAGAATGATGGAAGATGAATCTTTTAGAAGCTATATTGGTACGATGTCAAAAATTATTGTAGGAATAAAGTCTTGTGGAGGTGAAAAAATCGAGAATGAAGTGATATGGAAAATTCTGAGAACATTGACACTGGTATTTACGAAGACTACACAAATGATTGAACAAGTGATACCTTGTACACCAAGATTTTCAAGAGAGACTCTTCTTGGAAGATTGGAAGTAGCAGAGATGAATATGAGATTATCAGGAGAACTACCTAGAATGGAGACAACATTCAGTGCTCTTAGCATTAGACCTACTTTGTCAAGAAGTACAAGTGTGAGTGGTGATTATGCCAGTAGTAGTAGATCTAGAAATGAAGAGGATAAGAAGATTGAAGAAGGTATTTCCTTGCTTGTGAAAAGAGAACCAGATGGTAAGAAAATCTTTAAATGTTGGACTTGTCAAGAATATGGTCATTTTGCATCTAAGTGTCCTAAGAGAGTTAAGAAGTATAGAAACAATTTTAAGCCTAGAAGACCTAAAGAATGTTAATATGCAAATGATGAAGAAATTGAAGTAGGAATTGAAAGACATTTGAGTGATAGTGATAATGATAACCTTTATGACATAGGATTTGTAGCTATTAAGGAAGAAAATTATGAATCTGATATTAAAGAAGAAGAAGCCTTAGTTTCCCAAGTTGAAAAGAAATCTGATTGGATTATAGACAGTGGTTGTTCACATCATATGATTGGTGATAAAGGAAAGTTCATAAAGTTTAACAATCATGATGGAGGAGTTGTTAGAGTTGGTAATAATGAACCTTGTTTGATTAAAGGTCTAGGATCTATTACTCTTGATGGAAAGACTAATACCGATGATGTTTACTTTGTGGATGGATTGAAACATAATCTATTGATTGTTGGACAATTAGTTGATAAGGGATATCAAGTTTTGTTTTCTAAGAAAACTTGTGTGATTAAGGATAAAGATGGAAATTTGATTGGAATAGGATCTAGAACCAGAGGTAATGTATTTCAGTTGAACCCTACTAAGATGACATGTTTGATGACTAAGATTGATGATAGTTGGTTATGGCATAGAAGGTTTTGTCATATAAACTTTGATAATATTGTGAAAGTGAGTTCTACACTTGGAGTAAGAGATTTACCTAAGATTATGAAGTCTGCTAACTTGATTAGCAAGGAATGTGTGATGACTAAGCAGAAAAGGAGTTCATTTCCTAGCAAGAAGTTCACATCTACAAAGAAGTTGGAGATTGTTCATACAGACTTGAGCAGTCCTACTAGGACTAGATCATTCTATGGAGAAAGGTATTTTATGATTCTTGTTGATGATTTTACAAGAATGATGTGGATTGCATTTCTGAAAGAAAAATCTGAAGCATTTGATAAGTTAAGGTAATTAAGAATAAATTTGAGATTGAATCAGGAATGAGGATTAAATGTTTGAGATCTGATAGAGGAGGAGAATTTACTTCTAAAGAGTTTAACACATTTTATGAAGTGAATAGCATTAAGAGATAGTTTTCAGCCCCTAGAACACCTAAACAAAATGGTATTGCTGAAAGAAGGAACAAATTAGTGACTGAAGCAGCAAGAGCTATGTTGTTTGAGAGTGATTTAGCAATGACATTTTGGAGAGAAGTAGTGAATACAATAGTATATATAATGAGTAGAGTACAAATCAGAGTAGACACAGACAAGACACCTTATGAATTGTGGTTTGGACATGCACCCTCAATTAAGTACTTTAGAATTTTCGGAAGCAAATGTTATATTAAGAGAGATGATGATATAGGAAAGTTTGATCCTAGAAGTGATGAAGAAATTTTTCTTGGATATTCTTTGAAAAGAAAAGCATATAGATGTTACAATAAGAGAACTAAGACTATTGTTGAAAGTGAAAATGTGAAAGTTGATGAGAAGTTTAAAATTTAGGAAAGAATGCTTGATTATGAATCTGATGAAGGAACTAACCCTCAGCCTAATATTGAAACTACTGAACAATTTTTTGAGACTGACAGTGAATTGTTGAATGAAAGTCATGCTGAAGAAAATAGAGAAGAATCTACAGTTGAGACAAGATCTAAAACTATGACACCTAACAGGTATATTTCAAGACATCATCCTATTGAGAAAGTTACTGGAAGTTTGGACAGAGGAGTTATGACTAGAAAGAAGGTACATTTATGTTTGATTTCTCAAATTGAACCTAAATCTACTAGTGAAGCTTGTGAAGATGAATATTGGATTAGTTCTATGAAGGAAGAACTAGACTAGATTGAGAAGAACAAGACATGGGAATTGGTCCCTAGACCTAAAGACAAGAATGTGATTGGAACTAAATGGGTATTCAGAAACAAGATGAATGAAAAGGAGAAGTAATTAGAAACAAAGCAAGATTGGTATGTAAGGGATACTCATAGCAAGAAGGAATCGACTATGAAGAGACTTTTGCCCCTGTGGCAAGACTTGAAGCAGTAAGAATATTTTTGGCTTATGCAGCATTTAAGAAATTCAAAGTGTATCAGATGGATGTGAAGTCAGCATTTCTAAATGGTGAATTAGAAGAAGAAGTCTACATTGAGCAGCCAGAAGGTTTTCCTTTGAATCAAGAAGGAGACATGGTATGTAAACTGAAGAAAGCATTGTATGGACTAAAGCAAGCACCTAGAACTTGGTATGCTAGATTGGATAAGTATTTGTTAAAATTGGGATTTACAAAAGGAATAGCTGATAGTAACTTGTACACAAAAGAAATTGAGAATGGATTGTTAGTTATAGTTATTTTTGTTGATGACATTATTTTTGGAGGAGAAGATGAAGCTAGTGACAAATTTGCTGATGAAATGAAGATAGAATTTGAAATGAGTATGATTGGAGAAATGAAATAATTTTTGGGATTACAGATAACACAAAACAAGGATGGTATCTTTGTAAGTTAGACAAAGTACTTGAATGATTTGTTGAAGATATTTGGTATGGAGAATTGTAAACCAATTGGAACACCAATGGTTACAGGACATAAACTATCTAGTAAAGATGTGACACCAGCAGTAGAGAAAAAGAAATATAGATCCATGATTGGTGGATTGTAGTACTTGACACACACTAGACCTGATATAGCACATTCAATTGGAATGGTAGCAAGATTTCAAGTTGAACCTAGAGAGTCACATTATGCAGCAGTGAAGACGATACTGAGATATCTTAGAGGCACAATGGACTATGGATTGTGGTATGAAAATTCTGATGATTTTACCCTATGTGCATATACTGATGCTAATTGGGAGGGTAGCATTGATGATAAGAAAAGCACTAGTGGAGGAGCCTTTTTCATGGAGGAAGATTAGATTCTTGGTTGAGCAAAAAGTAGAATTTTATCTCACAGAGTACAGCAGAAGCAAAGTATGTAGCAGCAGCAAACAATTGTAACCAGATAATTTGGATGAAGCAGATGCTGAAAGATATTGGAATTAAGTTTGATGAGCCTATTGTCATACATTGTGACAATACCAGTACAGTTAGTATGTCTAAGAATCCTATATTGCATTCTAAGAATAAGCATATAGAGATCAAGTATCATGTTGTAAGAGAGAAATTTGCAGATAAAGAAATTAGATTGGAGTACATTAGCACAAAGGAACAGATAATAGATATATTTACTAAGCCCTTGCCAAAGGATACATTTGAGTATCGAAGAGGTATGCCTGGGGTTATGCCCCAACCTACTCTTGAGTAAAGATGTAGTTGGTTGCATCCCTCCAGTGGTTTATGCACCTATCTTTCTTTTGGACTGGATGTTGGTACTTCCTCTATGGGGGAGTATGTGTATCTAAGCTGAGTCATGAGGACTCTTGTGAATGTATTTTCTGAACAATGTCTTTTAACATTGAACTATTGTTTGACATAGTGATGAAATTTTTATCATTGATGTTAATGGGGGAGAGAATCATGAAAAACATTGAGGAACTACATTTGTTGGAGAGACTAAATAGGAAAATGAAGCAATATTTGATTGATGAAGAGCAGTAGAGTAGTTGAGTAGCAGTGATAGGATTTTTGGAACATTGGATGTTTTTCATCTATGTTGCCATCAATGCCAATGGGGGAGATTATTAGGAATGAATGCTTGATGATTGGCAGTCATTCTATAGCAGTGGTTGTTGCATTCATGACTATGATTGTCATTGATGTCAACACAGCGATATTCTGGAGTTTAGCAGAGTAGCAGGCACAATTTTGTTTTGCACACATGGGATATTGTAGTTGGGATTATGCATAGTCAATGGTATGTTCTTTGGTGTGTTATTAACCTATGGTTAAGAGTGAAAAAATAAATTCATTCATTCATGAAAGTTATAAGCATTTTGGTGGGAGCAGTATTCTGGCAGTGTTCCTGAGTAGCAGTTTTTGGTAATTGGAGGATATCTCCTAACCGGGATGGAATCTGATTTTGCATAGTTAAAGAGAAGTTTGAGACTCATTTCTTGTGATTTGGTTTAGAGTACAAAATTCAAGGTCACATGATTGGAAAGTTATTATATCTAGAAGCTGACAATTTTATGTAATTTTGGTGTAGCGTGTTGAAATTAATATTTTGTATTTGCATGCTGACTCATTTGTAATTATTTGAGTGTGGTATAAAGGAAGGAATGTTTTCTTTGTTTTAAGATGAGATTGTGATGGTTATGATATGAAATTATTATATTGGGATGTGAATGTATGTATGAGGTGAAGAAAAGAGCTAATTCAGTGATGAAGGAAGACTTGTGAAGTACAGAGATCTGGATTTGTGATCATGTGTAGCAGAGAGTGCATTTTTGGCATAATATGAAGGAGGTAACATATTTCATATTATTCTATTGAATAATCCTAAGATCTTTTGGATAGTGAGTTCAAAGATCTTGCCTTGGAGCTGTTTGGGTAGTGGGTCCTTCTATCTTTCATAACTCTTAACCGTGTTAGAATCTTTTAACAGGGATTCAAAATCTCCTAATAGAGATTCATATGTACTAAATGTATTTCATAAGACTCCTAATAGGGTCCATCCTCTTACAAGGAACTTTCATATTAGTGCATCATTTTTTGGGCATCATTCCCAGCGGGGTTTACTCTTTGATCAAGAGGTTCCCTAGTTAACATATCTTGTGTTATTATGTCATTGTGTATGATTATCTTTCTATGGTTGGTTACTACATTGATTATATGGTTTAAAGCTATTGAAGTTGATAAATGGTTTAAATATTAGATAACTAATTCACCCGCCCCCCCCTCTCAGTTATCTTGGTGGTCTTTACTTTCTAACAAGATAAAGGCACATGATTCAATAAATAAAATCTCTACCACTAAACAATCCACAATCCAAACCATAACATAAACCACAAACAATACCTTGAAAGAGATTTTCCACCCAACCATGTGAAACTGATAAAGTTCCACCCCCCATGCTAGGAGATAGAACCAAGGTACTCTCAAGACCTTAAGGCAATCTATGTCTCAAATACCAATAAGTCCAAGACTCAAAAGAACAAGAATAAAGCACATAAAATATCATCATACTAAACATCAAGGTTAATGTTCTAGGAGACCACCTAAGTGAGTGTCATCACACAACCTATATATTGGGATCTTTCCAGGTAACCATATAACCCTAGTCCCCCCTTTATGAATAGGGATCCATCTTGGTAGTTATCCCTAGTCTTGGTACTCCAATTAGGTCTGTGTGGCCTTTATTATATTTTCTTTCATTATCTTTTGAATCCCCCTTTCCCAAGCTAATTTTTAAGGTTATCACTTTTTACAAACCCACCCATAGGATCATTTGGAAACCACTTTAGGGTTCCAACACCTATGGTGAGCCTGATGAAGGGTGCTCCCCTTAAAACCACAAACACATAACAGAAATAAAGAAAGAAAACAATATGCAAGAATAGAAAATTGGCTTCTTATTATCTCCACAAATGTGGAATTACAAACTTTCAGAATTACAATATGCAAAGCCACATGGGCATTCCCTTACAATATTATGTAGGTCAAAGCCTCAAACTATTACCTAGATCTACTACCCAGAACTATTCTGAACTGCCTAAGACAATAATACAGCCTTCCTTATATAGGCAATTTTCCACCGCCTGGGAAAGTTCCAAAATTTTAGCCAATAAGGCCGACCAAACTTAGAATTATTTTATTTTACATTTTATTACATCATAGTCGGCTCAAGATAACCTTTGAAACCCGAACAGAAATTTTGAAGAAAATTATTTTCTGCCATTTCAGGTGGCCCAACTTTCGAAGACCATAAGTCATCACCAGTTGACCCGATCGGCTATTATAACCCCATTTCGGAAACGCCATGAAGTACTCTATAGGCTTGACCAACACCCGTCACTCAAATTTTCGACCTCATCTGGGGCCTCTAAAGCCTTCAAAACTGAGTTCAAAGTTTCTGTACCCTACTGCCAATACCAAAAATCTTCAATATCTTCCAATATACACTTGATCTGGCAATGAAACTTTACTGGCAGACTTATATGACCAAAATGAACCTCCAAGAAAGAAATCAGATCATTCTGAGCACATACGAAAATTACCAAAAATAGTAACTTTCCATAAATAGCAGCTCTGCACAAAATAGCCCTTATTGAATACAAAAATAGAAATATTTTTGGGTGATGCAAGATTGCTCTTACACCCAGGATGCTCCTGCATCAGACACCCAGGGTAATTTGAGAAGTGACCCTGTCACAACTCAGGTGTGCAGAGGAAAACCAAGATGGCTAACCTCCTCCTTTGTCAGCCATGATGAATCTTCAACAAGTCATCCTTTCCACTTGACCAGATATTCTTCATATGTCCTGTTCCTTGTGCTTCTACCAACACGACTGTCCAGTATATCTTCGATCTCCTTAGTGTCTGAACTAGTTGCTGGAATACTCCACTTTGTTGCTGTGATCTCATCTTCAACACCTCCTTCATGATACTCTGTCAGATCTGAAATGTTAAAAACTAGTGAAATATTTAGCTCAGTAAGCAATTCTACCTCATATGCATTTCCTGAATCATTTTTCTTCAGTATCCTACATGGTCAAAACTTTTTCATTTTCAGCTTGTTATATGTACCAACTGGAAACTACTCCTTCCGCAAATGAACCATGACTTCATCACCAACCTAAAATTCCTTATACCTCCTTTTGTCTTCCACCTTAGCCTTATACTATGTGTTCATCTTGGTAATATGCTTCCTCACCTCCTCATGGATGTTCTTCAAGTGTTCTGCAAAATCCTCAGCTTCAGCACTACTTATTTCTCCTTTATCTATCTTTCTCAATTCAGATGCATTTCTTGGACTACTTCCATATACAATCTGGAATGGTGATTTACCAGTGCTCTTGTTGACAGAATTATTGTATGCAAATTCCGCCTGTGGTAAAATCAAATCTCATCCTGTTGGCTTATCTCCAACCAAACATCTCAGCAAATTTCTCAAACTCCTATTCACCACCTCTGTCTGTCCATCAGTTTGTGGATGATGTGATGAACTGAACTTCAAATCTTTCTTCAACTTCTTCCACAATGTATGCTAGAAATATCCAACAAACTTAGTGTCCCGATCTGAAACTATGGTCTTTGGCAAACCATGAAGTCTCACTACTTCTCGGAAAAACAATTCTGCTACATGAATAGCATCATTAGTCTTCTTGTAGGGAATGAAATGTGCCATCTTCAAAAATCTATCAACTACCATAAAAATTGAATCATGTCCCCGCTGAGTCCTCGGTAAACCAAGAACAAAGTCCATACTGGTATCCTCCCAAGGCTTCTCTGGTATAGGTAATGGCTGATACAACCCTGTATTCTACTTCACTCCTTTCGCCATCTGACATACTCTGCAACTCTGTACAAAATTCTTCACATCTTGCTGCAATTGTGGCCAATAATAATTTTCACTAACCAAAGCAAGGGTTTTATCATGACCAAAATGTCCAGCCAATCCTCCGCTATGCTTCTCCTTGATGAGATTCTCCCTCATAGAACTTTGTGGAATGCACAACTGACTCCCTCTGAATAGCATATCATCTTGGATGATGAAATCTAACCATTTTGTCCTATCTAGAGTAACAGGTTCTATACAAGCTTTCCAAGCTTCACCAAAATCAGGATCCTCTGGATACAAATTCTTGAGTTCCTTGAACCCAACCACTTCAATCTGCATTTCTATCAGCAATAGTTGCCTTCTGCTAAGAGCATCTGCAACCCTATTAGACTTTCCACTCCTGTGTTTCAAAACAAATGTATAACTCTGCAAAAACTCAACTCATTTCAAATGCCTCTGATTCAACTTTCCTTGACTATTCAAATATTGCAAAGCTTGATGATCAGTATACAAAACAAAATCTTTAGGAAGCAGATAATGTCTCCACTTCTTTAATGCTTGAACTATAGCATAAAATTTTTGATCATAAATAGAATATTTCCTCTTGGCATCATTTAACTTCTCACTGAAATAAGCAACAGGTTTACCTTCTTGGCTCATAACAGCTCCTATTGTAGTACCGCTAGCATCACAATATACTTGAAACACCTTATTAAAATCTGGAAGTGCTAAAACAGGTTGTTCTATAACTTTTTGTTTCAATAATTGAAAACTCTTTTCTGCCCCATTAGTCCACTTAGACTCTTTTTTATCCCCTCTCATTGTTTCAGTCAAGGGTCCACAAATACTACTAAAATTTTTGATAAACTTTCTGTAAAAGCTAGCCAAACCATGAAAAGTTCTTACCTCAGTATCACTCCTTGGAGTAGGCCATTCAAGGATAGCATGTACCTTCTTTGGGTCTATATTTAGACCTTCTGCTGAAACTACAAATCCCAAATACACTAACTCTTTCTTCACAAAACTGCACTTCTTCAAATTAATCAACAATTTCTCATCTCTCAACTTCTTAAACACCATACAAATATGTATCATATGTTCCTCCAATGTCTTGCTAAAAATCAAAATATCATCTAGGTAAACAATGACAAACTTACCCAAAAATTCTTTCAGAACCTCGTTCATAAGCTGCATGAAAGTGCTTGGTGCATTGGTTAGCCCAAAAGGCATGACTAACCACTCATATAGTCCTTCCTTTGTCTTAAAGGCATTCTTCCATTCATCTCCTTCTCTGATCTGAATATGATGATATCCACTCTTCAGATCTATCTTTGAGAAATACACAGCTCCACTCAAACAGTCCATAATATCATCCATTCATGGCAATGGAAACCTGTACTTGATTGTGATCTTGTTTATTGCCCTGGAATCTGTACACATCCTCCATTCTCCATTCTTCTTTGGTGCTAATACCACTGGTACAGCACAGGAACTCAGACTCTCACAGATCAATCCTTTCTGTAACAGTTCATGTACTTATCTGTTTAACTCCTCACTTTCTGCAGGTGTCATTTTGTGTGCTGCCTTATTCGGCAAACTTGCTCCTGGGATCAAGTCCATCTGATGACTAATCTTCCTGACTGGTGGTAATCCATTAGGCACGTTATCGGATATAATATCCTGAAACTCATTCAATAAATCTGCAACTTCTACAGGAACATCTTCTACTTCCCCTTTACCAGCTTTTGGAATTAAAGCAAAACATACATGCTCATGCCTCATACCATCTAAGAAATTTCTTCCATCAACAAAAGTTATCCTTTCATTACCACATACCTTTTCTTCAGTCTCCTTCAACGGTTTTAGCTTATGTCGCACTCCATCCTTTGTTAGGGAATAGGTATTCGCACGACCATCATGTACAGCACATTTGTCAAACTGCCATGGTCTTCCCAACAACATATGACATGCATCCATAGATATGATATCACACAATACCTCATCTTGGTATCCACCAATCTTGAACTTCACCAGGCATTGTTCATTGACCATGACCCTGTGGTCATCCTGTACCTAGGCAATCCAATATGGATGTGGGTGTTTCTATCTCTTGAGCTTCAACTTTGTCACCATCTCTTCTGACACCAAATTGTCAGTGCTTCCACTATCAATAATCACATCACAACATTTACCTTCACAATTGCACCTGGTGCGAAACAGGCTCCTCCTTTGCTCAGGTTCATTCTCACCACTCAATAGGACTCTTCTGTTAATCAATATTTCTCCTCTTTCAGCATCTTCAGAATTTGATTATCTGATATCTTCATCTACATGTGCAACTCTGGCCTGGCCTTCATTTCTCCTGTCTGTTCTACCTTGGCACTAAGGACATTTGAATGCCCTATGATCTTCTTCTCCACAGTGAAAACATGTTCCACGGAAGCCACCTTTTCCAGATCCTTGTCCTCTTCCTCTTCCTCTCTTATCTCTATTATTTTGATCCTAGAAGCGATTGGAATTATTTCCTCGCTAATTCTGACTGCTACTGGCCTCATCCTTCTTTTTGGGATCTTCATTTCAGCCACCATATGACCGTCCACTAGATCGTCCACCACGACCTCTTCCGTTTTGTCTGCTCTCAAACTTCTTGTTCAGCTTTTCCTCTACTTTTAGGGCAAACTCGTATGCCTCTTCAATACTGTTCATTCGAACCAGATTCAACTCCTCCAGAATGCTTGGCCTTAACCCATTAAGGTATCAGGCAACTTTCTCCTTATCAGCTTCTGCATGGCCTGTTCTGATGAGAAGTCGATAGAACTCCTTTGTATACTCCTGAACAGATCTTCCTGTTTGCTTCAAACTTTGCAGTTTCTTTAGTAGGTCAAGCTCATAATCAACAGGAATGAACTGTCACTTCAATTTATCCACCATCCGATCCCATCTTGTGATTTTATCTTTCCCTCTTCTATTTCACTCCAATTGAATCTCTTGCCACCAAATCTTCGAATGACCCTTCAGTCTGGCCTTCACAAATTTGACCCTATCAAGATCCTCAACATCTTCATACTCAAAATATTCCTCACATTCATTGATCCAGTCGATCAATTCCTCTGGGTTAAGATTTCCAGAAAATGTAGGAACCTCAATCTTAGGTCTTTTCCCAATTTTGAAAATCGCCCAAAAAAGTCTTTCTTCCTCCTGGTTCACAACTTCGGCTTCTCCTTCTTGATATTCTTCTTCAGCTTCATCCTCGCTTTCATCTCTGACATTAAGATTCATTCCTCTGCGAATCTCTTATTGCAATGCTTGCACTTGTCTCTGTAGCTCTCTAACCTCAGGTGGCACAGCACCAGCTCTTCCGCCACGTTCTCTTCATGGAGGCATTTTTGTGATGCGCGCTGAAACCCTAACCACGGTCCTGGTGCAAACTGCCTCATAGTCGGTGATCTGTTTACACACTCAAGAACCTGGCTCTGATACCACTTGGTGAAGGGTGCTCCCCTTAATACCACAAACACATAACAGAAATAGAGAAACAACAACAATATGCAAGAATAGAAAATTGGCTTCTTATTATCTCCACAAATGTGAAATTACAAACTTTCAGAATTACAATATGCAAAGCCACATGGGCATTCCCTTACAATATTCTGTAGGTCAAAGCCTTGAACTATTACCCAGATCTACTACCCAGAACTATTCTAAACTGCCTAAGACAATAATACAGCCTTCCTTATATAGGCAATTTTCCACCGCCTGGGAAGGTTCCAGAATTTTAGCTAATAAGGCTGACCAAACTTAGAATTATTTTATTTTACATTTTATTACATCATAGTCGGCTCAAGCTAACCTTTGAAACCCGAACAGAAATTTTGAAAAAAATTATTTTTCACCATTTTAGGTGGCCCAACTTCCGAAGACCATAAGTCATCACCAGTTGACCCGATCAGCTATTATAACCCCATTTCAAAAATGCCACGAAGCACTCTACAGGCTTGACCAGCGCCCGTCACTCAAATTTTCAACCTCATCCGGGGCCTCTAAAGCCTTCAAAATTGAGTTCAAAGTTTCTGTACCCTACTGCCAATACCAAAAATCTTCAATATCTTCCAATATACACTTGATCTGGCAATGAAACTTTACTGGCAGACTTATATGACCAAAATGAACCTCCAAGAAAGAAATTAGATCATTCTGAGCACATACAAAAATTACCAAAAATAGTAACTTTCCATAAATAGCAGTTCTGCACAAAATAGCCCTTATTGAATACAAAAATAGAAATATTTTTGGGTGATGCAAGATTGCTCTTACACCCAGGATGCTCCTGCATCAGACACCCAGGGTAATTTGAGAAGTGACCCTGTCACGACTCAGGTGTGCAGAGGAAAACCAAGATGGCTAACCTCCTTCTTTGTCAGCCATGATGAATCTTCAATAGGTCATCATTTCCACTTGACCAGATATTCTTCATATGTCTTGTTCCTTGTGCTTCTGTCAACACGACTGTCTAGTATATCTTCGATATCCTTAGTTTCTAAACTAGTTGCTGGAATACTCCACTGTGCTGCTGTGATCTCATCTTCAACACCTCCTTCATGATACTCTGTCAGATCTGAAATGTTAAACACTGGTGAAATATTTAGCTCAGTAGGCAATTCTACCTCATATGCATTTCCTGAATCATGTTTCTTCAGTATCCTACATGGTCTAAACTTCTTCATTTTCAGCTTGTTATATGTACCAACTGGAAACCGCTCCTTCCGCAAATGAACCATGACTTCATCACCAACCTGAAATTTCTTATACCTCCTTTTCTCATCCACCTTAGCCTTATACTATGTGTTCATCTTGGTAATATGCTTCCTCACCTCCTCATGGATGTTCTTCAAGTGTTCTGCAAAATCCTCAGCTTCACCACTACTTATTTCTCCTTTATCTATCTTTCTCAATTCAGATGCATTTCTTGGACTACTTTCATATACAATCTGGAATGGTGATTTACCAGTGCTCTTGTTGATAGAATTATTGTATGAAAATTTTGCCTGTGGTAAAATCAAATCCCATCCTGTTGGCTTATCTCCAACCAAACATCTCAACAAATTTCTCAAACTCCTATTCACCACCTCTGTCTGTCCATCAGTCTGTGGATGATGTGATGAATTGAACTTCAAATCTGTCTTCAACTTCTTCCACAATGTATGCCAGAAATATCCAACAAACTTAGTGTCCCGATCTGAAACTATGGTCTTTGGCAAACCATGAAGTCTCACTACTTCTCAGAAAATCAATTCTGCTACATGAATAGCATCATTAGTCTTCTTGCAGGGAATGAAATGTGCCATCTTCAAAAATCTATCAACTACCACAAAAATTGAATTGTGTCCCCACTGAGTCCTCGGTAAACCAAGAACAAAGTCTAGACTGATATCCTCCCAAGGCTTCTCTGGTATAGGTAATGGCTGATACAACCCTGTAATCTGCTTCACTCCTTTCACCATCTAACATACTCTGCAACTCTATACAAACTTCTTCACATCTTGCTGCAATTGTGGCCAATAATAATTTTCACTAACCAAAGCAAGGGTTTTATCACGACCAAAATGTCCAGCCAATCCTCCACTATGCTTCTCCTTGATGAGATTCTCCCTCATAGAACTTTGTGGAATGCACAACTGACTCCCTCTGAATAGCATATCATCCTGGATGATGAAATTCAACCATTTTGTCCTGTCTAGAGTAACAGGTTCTGTACAAGCTTTCCAAGCTTCACCAAAATCAAGATCCTCTAGATATAAATTCTTGAGTTCCTTGAACCCAACCACTTCAATCTGCATTTCTGTTAGCAATAGTTGCCTTCTGCTAAGAGCATTTACAACCCTATTAGACTTTCCACTCCTGTGTTTCAAAACAAATGTATAACTCTGCAAAAACTCAACCCATTTCAAATGCCTCTGATTCAACTTTCCTTGACTATTCAAATATTGCAAAGCTTGATGATCAGTATACAAAACAAACTCCTTAGGAAGTAGATAATGTCTCCACTTCTTTAATACCTGAACTATAGCATAAAATTTTTGATCATAAATAGAATATTTCCTCTTGGCATCATTTAACTTCTCACTGAAATAAGCAACAGGTTTACCTTTTTGGCTCATCACAGCTCCTATTGCAGTACCACGGGCATCACAATCTACTTGAAACACCTTATTAAAATCTAGAAGTGCTAAAATAGGTTGTTCTGTAACTTTTTGTTTCAACAATTGAAAACTCTTTTCTGCCCCATTAGTCCACTTAAACTCTTTTCTATCCCCTCTCATTGTTTCAGTCAAGGGTCCACAAATACTACTAAAATTTTTGATAAACTTTCTGTAAAAGCTAGCCAAACCATGAAAAGATCTTACCTTAGTAGCACTCCTTGGAGTAGGCCATTCAAGGATAGCATGTACCTTCTCTGGGTCCATTTTTAGACCTTCTACTGAAACTACAAATCCCAAATACACTAACTCTTTCTTCACAAAACTGCACTTCTTCAAATTAATCAACAATTTCTCATCTCTCAACTTCTTAAACACCATACAAATATGCATCATATGTTCCTCCAATATCTTGCTAAAAATCAAAATATCATCTAGGTAAACAATGACAAACTTACCCAAAAATTCTTTCAGAACCTCGTTCATAAGCCGCATGAAAGTGTTGGGTGCATTGGTTAGCCCAAAAGGAATGACTAACCACTCATATAGTCCTTCCTTTGTCTTGAAGGCAGTCTTCCATTCATCTCCTTCTCTGATCTGAATCTGATGATATCCACTCTTCAGATCTATCTTTGAAAAATACATAGCTCCACTCAAACAGTCCATAATATCATCCATTCGTGGCAATGGAAATCTGTACTTGATTGTGATCTTGTTTATTGCCCTGGAATCTGTACACATCCTCCATTCTCCATTCTTCTTTGGTGGTAATAGCGCTAGTACAGCATAGGGACTCAGACTCTCACTGATCAATCCTTTCTATAACAGTTCATGTACTTGTCTGTTCAACTCCTCACTTTCTACACGTGTCATTCTATGTGCTGCCTTATTCGGCAAACTCGCTCCTGGGATCAAGTCCATCTGATGACTGATCTTCCTGACTAGTGGTAATCCATCAGGCATGTTATCAGATATAATATCCTGAAACTCATTCAATAAATCTGTAACTTCTATAGGAACATCTTCTACTTCCTCTTTACCAGCTTTTGGAATTAAAGAAAAACATACATGCTCATGCCTCATACCATCTAGGAAATTTCTTCCATCAACAAAAGTTATCCTTGCATTACCACATACCTTTTCTTCAGTCTCCTTCAATGGTTTTAGCTTATGTCGCACTCCATCCTTTGTTAGGGAATAGGTATTCACACGACCATCATGTACAACACATCTGTCAAACTACCATGGTCTACCCAACAACATATGACATGCATCCATAGATATGATATCACACAATACCTCATCTTGGTATCCGCCAATCTTGAACTTCACCAGGCATTGTTCATTGACCATGACCCTGTGGTCATCTTGTACCCAGGCAATCCAATATGGATGTGGGTGTTTCTATCTCTTGAGCTTCAACTTTGTCACCATCTCTTCTGACACCAAATTGTCAGTGCTTCCACTATCAATAATCACATCACAACATTTACCTTCACACTTGCACCTGGTGCGAATCAAGCTCCTCCTTTGCTCAAGTTCATTCTCACCACTCAACAGGACTCTTCTGTTAATCAACGTTTCTCCTCTTTCAGCATCTTCAGAATTTGATGATCTAGCATCTTCATCTACATGTACAACTCTGGCCTGGCCTTCATTTCTCCTATCTATTCTGCCTTGGTGCTGAGGACATTCGAATGCCCTATGACCTTCTTCTCCATAGTGAAAACATGTTCCACGGAAGCCACCTCTTCCAGATCCTTGTCCTCTTCCTCTTCCTCTCTGATCTCTATTATTCTGATCCTGGAAGCGATTGGAATTATTTCCTCACTAATTCTGACTACTACTGGCCTCATCCTTCTTTTTGGGATCTTCATTTTGGCCACCATATAACCGTCCACTAGATCGTCCACCGTGACCTCTTCTGTTTTGTCTGCTCTCAAACTTCTTGTTCAGCTTTTCCTCTACTTTTAGGGAAAACTGTTATGCCTCTTCAATACTATTCATTCGAACCAGATTCAACTCCTCCTGAATGCTTGGCCTTAACCCATTAAGGTATCGGGCAACTTTCTCCTTATCAGCTTCTGCATGGCCTGTTCTGATGAGAAGTCGATAGAACTCCTCTGTATACTCCTAAACAGATCTTCCTGCTTGCTTCAAACTTTGCATTTTCTTTAGTAGGTCAAGCTCATAATCAACAGGAATGAACTGTCACTTCAATTTATCCACCATCTGATCCCATCTTGTGATTTTATCTTTTCCTCTTCTATTTCGCTCCAATTGAATCTCTTGCCACCAAATCTTCGCATGACCCTTCAGTTTGGCCTTCACAAATTTGACCCTATCAGGATCCTCAACATCTTCATACTTAAAATATTCCTCACATTCATTGATCCAGTCGATCAATTCCTCCGGGTTAAGATTTCCAGAAAATGTAGGAACCTCAATCTTAGGTCTTTTCCCAATTTTGGAAATCGCCCGAAAAAGTCTTTCTTCCTCCTGGTTCACAACTTCGGCTTCTCCTTCTTGATATTCTTCTTCAGCTTCATCCTCGCTTTCATCTTTGACATTAAGATTCATTCCTTTGTGAATCTCTTCTTGCAATGCTCGCACTTGTCTCTGCAGCTCTCTAACCTTAGGTGTCACAGCACCAGCTCTTCCGCCACGTTCTCTTCGTGGAGGCATTTTCGCGATGCGTGCTGAAACCCTAACCATGGTCCTGGTGCAAATAGCCTCACAATCGGCAATCTGTTTACACACTCAAGAACCTGGCTCTGATACCACTTGATGAAGGGTGCTCCCCTTAATACCACAAACACATAACAGAAATAGAGAAACAACAACAATATGCAAGAACAAAAAATTGGCTTCTTATTATCTCCACAAATGTGGAATTACAAATTTTTAGAATTACAATATGAAAAGCCACATGGGCATTCCCTTACAATATTCTATAGGTCAAAGCCTCGAACTATTACCCAGATCTACTACCCAGAACTATTCTGAACTGCCTAAGACAATAATACAGCCTTCCTTATATAGGCAATTTTCCACTGCCTGGGAAGGTTCCAGAATTTTAGCCAATAAGGCCGACCAAACTTAGAATTATTTTATGTTACATTTTATTACATCATAGTCGGCTCAAGATAACCTTTGAAACCCAAACAGAAATTTTGAAGAAAATTATTTTTTGCCATTTCAGGTGGCCCAACTTTCAAAGACCATAAGTCATCACCAGTTGACCCGATCGGCTATTATAACCCCATTTCGGAAACACCACGAAGCGCTCTACAAGATTGACCAGTGCCCATCACACAAATTTTCAACCTCATCCGGGGCCTCTAAAGCTTTCAAAACTGAGTTCAAAGTTTCTGTACCCTGCTGCCAATACCGAAAATCTTCAATATCTTCCAATATACACTTGATCTGGCAATGAAACTTTACTGGCAGACTTATATGACCAAAATGAACCTCCAAGAAAGAAATCAGATCATTCTGAGCACATACAAAAATTACCAAATATAGTAACTTTCCATAAATAGCAGCTCTGCACAAAATAGCCCTTATTGAATACAAAAATAGAAATATTTTTGGGTGATGCAAGATTGCTCTTACACCCAAGATGCTCCTGCATCAGAGCCACTCACTTAGGGTTCCTATTCCCTTACCCCATCACAAGCCACAAACACAAAATAACACTTCCATGTCCTGATTCATAGGTTTAGGAAACTCCCCTACACACTCAAGCCCTCAGAGCGAGTCGTAACCTTAGCCATATACATAATAGGAACCATTGGAAGATTTTCTATCATAAGACACTGTAAATCATATCATATAACTTTCCACATGCATAAATACAACTTTCCACGACTTATTTATAAGTCTAGGGAACCCTCTTGTGCACACAAGTCACCAAGACGAGTACTAGCCTCATAAACTAAGCTCAAGTATATGCCAAGTGTAGAAACACCACATGTAACACCATATAACATCAAAAAAACAAGTAATGAACATACATAGGTGATACAAATTTCCACATGCATTAACACAACATTATGATAAACTTTTAAAGCAATAAAATAAACATTAAGAGAGGTACAAAGATGCAAATATAGACAAGGATCAAGGTTGGAAGATACAGACCAAACCCCAAACCAAACAGGTACCCAACACTAAAATCCATGACTCCAAAGTTTACAAAATAGGTCCAAATAGAACATAAAAGTAATATAAATTATAAACTAATAAATATTGATGGGGAAATGACTAATTCTAGAAACATATATATGACTGTCATAAAAATACAGTCTCGGTGCGATGAGTATAACTTTTTTTTAACCATTGGATTTTCCTAATTTTCACATATGTTGGACAAAACCTAATTTTGCACATTCTCACTGGAGCAATTTTCATAATAATGTCTATTAAAAAGTTACGAACAATGCAATACAGGTATAGGAAAATAAACCAGAATATTTTGTCTCTTTCCAATTAACATATCCTTTTTCATTATCATCCTAATTAAAAATCATTCCCCAAAATAAAATTTGTAGACCATATGAAAAATATAAATATTTAAGAACACACACATATACACCGATAAATATATCAAATTATAATTATATAATCAATCATATACTTCTAGGAAAGATTTCATAAAATCAAAAACCATAAAAACATACATATTCTACTTCCTGAAAAATACATAGAAATACACAGAAGATAAAACATTCACATTTTCATTTCAATATCACAATAAGATATCACGTATGAATCCAATAACATATCATTTATGTAAATAAACACACACATAGGAGAATTAGAGAATTCATCCCATTATAGACCCTACCTGGGGTCCTATAGAGAAATTCTCTTCTCTTGACTGGAGTCTCTCTATAAATCTTCATGCCTTGAGTAGATAGCCTCTTGGATATCTTCCTTTGGCAACCAATCTTCAAACAATCCATACAGGCAATCTCCAAAATTCCCTCACATAAAGTTTAAGAATTCCTCCCATAGAGATAGTAGTCCCAAATTGATTTCCGGATCCAAAATCCCAAAATTTTCCAAAGTTTTAATCCCCCTACAAACTCCTCTCCAAGATTAATTTATCCCCCAAGTGTATGGTTAGAGGAGTTGCTTTATGGGAAGCAACTTCTCCAACTTCCATAGTTGGTTGAAATATTTAACCAAAACTTTCTGTAAACAATAATAAATCTTTTAATTATTTTAATTAAAATACCCTTCTAAAAACTTTGTAATAATTATAATAAACATAATGCTCTCAAGGAAAACACATAGCACAATTGGAAACCAACTAGCCTAACTTCTAGGAGGTCTCGAGTTCAACTCCCTCCTAGGTATCTAGTTTTACTACAAAGAGCTATTATTTATTATCTCTTTTATTATTACTATTATTTCACTTTTTATTTAATACACTTCGTTAAATATACTTTATTTAATTATAATAAAGAACATACCATTTAATCAATAAAAATATACAAATATTATTATTTATATAAGCATGGGTATATGTGTGTGCACCCACATATACACATACCTATATAACATACAATCAATTATAGCATAAATATAAAATAAATAATATATATATATATATATATATATATATATATATATATATATATATATATATATATATATATAAGGAAAATCTCTAACCCATGACATAAATCTCAGAACAACATCAAATCATAAATCACAAGACCATGCCACTTACTGTAATCAAATCCCCCAGATAGGGTAACCTCCTAACAAAAATATAAGTCTGCGGGTAACCTTGAGAGTAATCTTGGTAATATCTCCACACGACAATAGTTCAAGGATTTTGAAGGCATGCTCAGACCTGTGTAGCTAGGTGGAGATGATGCCTAGTACCCGCATCCTGCATCACCAATCAACATGCATATATATATATATATATATATATATATATATATATATATATATATATATATATATATATATATATATATATATATATATATATATATATATATATATATATATATATATATATATATATATATATATATATATATATATATATATATATTTCATCTAACAGTGGAAAACAAGGAGGGAGAGTGCGACATCATGTGGACCTCCTATAGGAGTAACTACGACTACCTCCCCTCATCCTACACTCACACCAAACAATGATATCAAAAAAGCATAAATAGATCAATATGGTTAGTTTTAGAATGAATATTATTCCATATTGTATAAAAATAATGCATCATAATATAATCATGTAAATGTAAATCATCTATTGACTTTTGCAACCTAGTTTAACCACCAGACATATACTCAAGGTAAACAAATCATACAATCCTCAATACATGAACCATGTCTAATTTTGAGTAACATCATTAGACTAAGTAACACATCTAAAATTTTAAGTGATTAGAATTAATTAACCTAAGATAATATTAAAGATTGATAATGAGCATCTCACATAGATGCATATAAATCTATCAGGTGATCTTTTAGCATTAAGGTCTTATACTATCACTAACACACATGAAGATATAAAGGAACATACTTATGTAAATATTATTATTTCTTGAATTAAAATATGAAGTTATGGTGTGTTCGAAGAGGTTTGGTTTAATCAACCATCTCAAGAAGGATCATCCTCACATACAGCCCTTCCTAATTTCTAGTGAGCATAACCAGATCTTGTTAGGTTTGGAGGGGCATTACACTTTCTCTTCCATTCTAGAGTATTATCAAGCCATGATTCTACACTTGTGACCTTTGTTGCAAAAATTAAGTCTTCTATGAATAATTTCCTAATAACAAGTGGAGAAGATTTATGCTTAGAAGTGAAAGGATTAACCTATGCAGATGTTGTGACTTCTTTTTCTTTTTGAGGTGACCCCAAATGCTCTTTTTTTCCTTCATTTGACTCATTTTTTGAACTTCTACTTTCATCACCAACTTTGACAATGGAAGTGGCACCTTGATTAGGAGTGTCACTTTGTACCTCAACGGTTCCTCCTTGTCCTTGCTACTCTGGTTCCGTGGCTCCAACAAGTTCTTCCGTCAACTTGTCAAATTTCTCAACTTCAGCTTCTTCATTTGAACCAATGAATGGAGATGGACCCCCTCCACAAGTCTTCTCAACCAGGATCTCCTTTTTGGGTGGTTGATTACGTCCACCTGTTGGTTGAGTTGGTCCCTTGGCTACAGATGAAGCTGGCAAGAAAGAGGACATAGGAGCACTCACCAGCTCAACTATAGGATCTTGTTGAGGGGAGGGATTCCCAAACCTCTTTCTTCTTCCCATCATCCACTAAACCCACTTATTAGTTTTCTTAATGATTTTAGCCATTAAGACCTCCAAATATTCCATAGCTTGACCTTGAACTGGCTCTGAGCTCATGGGGAAAGGTTTGATTTGATCTCTATATGTACCATTGTATATGTGTTCTCCCTCATCAACAATGCCCTCAACATTATTATTGAATTTGAACAATTTGATTTGTTCAATAGTCAACCTACAATAGAACCTCTCTTGGCTCTCTAGACCACCCTTACAATTCACCCAATAATCTTCAATTTCAGGGATGTGCCTGACCATAGTGCCAATTTGTAGATGATTTTTGGCATAGTTCACTGGATCAAATTGTGATCTTACTACCTCATACTTCTCTGGCTTATATCTACTCTTGAACGCTTTTATCATGTTCTTAGCATTTGACCTCGATGTGCAACTGTAAGCTCCAATGGTAACAAGGAGTTCATAGCCTTTCTTTTTAATTCCCACACTAATCAGGTTCACTTGCAACATCTACCAGATCACCTCTACGAGCATGATCATATCATAGGGGTACCTTGGAAACTTCATGGGAAAATCATCAAAACCTGCAAGACGAAGGTATGAGAAACTAGAAAATTGAATGAAGAAACTCCCAAATTGGGTGATGAATTCCATGGTCTCTGGTGAGAATCTTCATTCTCATCATCCTTGTAACTCTCTACACAACCTCATCATAAATGATTCATTAAATTTATTGAACTTGGCATAATTATTTTGTAACTTCAAATGAGAGAAGAAATCATAAATTTTCACATCATCTAGAAATTCTTCTAACCTAGGGAGTCCTAGCCATACTTGCAATGTAGCTAAAACATAGATCAAAGAAGAAGACATTAATTTGTTTTGGTACTTGGTGAGATTCAAGGCATTGGATAGATTTCCATTACCACTTGAGCCCAATCTATATAATGATGCTCAACGCAGAAAAAATGAGTATTGTATCATCTGGCAAAAAAATCTATTTTGTAGCTAGGTTGAATCTAGTTATACATTCCCTGATTAGTTTGAGAGCTTGTACTGCGATAGGAAATCTAGCAGCTTCAACCAAACCACTCCCTTTGAGCTTTTGTGTTATAGGATAGAGATTCTCATCACTCAATCTTCTATGTAGGTTGTCTAGATCATAAAATCTAAGGGATGCATCTATCAAATTATGCCATTCAGATGTAATCTCGTTCAACCCATCAAAACCCAAGAAGCTGGTACCCATAGCTTCTAATTTTGCTTTTGATTTAGTGTTGAAAAGCTTCAGAGTATACTGGCAGATGATTTGTCAAATCATCAGGAATAAAGGGCATATGAGAGAATAAGTTAGAAAAGGTAATTCTTGACTAATCAATTGAGTCTTTTATAAATAGCTTGTTTCCTTACCATTACTTTCCATATCTCATGCCACATGAGTGAGAGATTTTTGAAAATATCCTTTAGAGTTCCAACATTAAAATTTGAATTAAATACATCTTATTAATAGTCTTAAGAAATTACTTTCACCTGTTTGAAGTGGTTATAAGGGTAACTTTATTAACACAGTGGATTTTTACTTTTTTGCTTCTCTTAAATTAATGCCTTTATTGGAAAACTCACTTCAAAGGTAGAAACCTGACTGTGGAGAAGCTAAGAAGTGATTTTCTAAAAATTTGAAACTCATCCTTTTCTTTATCAACTTCTCTTAGGTATCAAACAAATTACCTCAATTTTACCCGATCATTCAATCCCCATGATTTCTTATTCTTATTTCTTCATAAATTGCAGTTTTCAGAAACTGACCTTCTCAGGTGATTTTCTGACAAGGGAGATGTTGAAAACTGATTCTCTAATAAAAATCACTTACTCACTTTCTCCCACTCTAAGAACACTTTATCCAATGTAGGGATTCAATCTTGTTTCCTCAAAATCTAGATTCTTGGCTTTCGAGAATCTCTGATACACTTTCTACTATCTTTTAGAAAGCACCTTGCATAAGAGAAACTCTGCAAGTGAATAATTTTATTATATCTTATTAACCAAGCTACTTCCTCTGGACCCATCTCTATCTTAACTTTGATAATCTCAAACTCTAGGCTTGGTTGTGCACTTGATGATTCCTATGTTTGATTCCTACTGGAAATTACTTTCATGGGTCAAAACCCATTGAGGAGAAGGTGATTTTTGGTTTTCTGACAAAGAGGAAAAATATCAATTTGAAGCTTTTCATCCATATGAATATCATTTACATAACTAAAAGAATAAAAGTCTTTATCAAATTAGGAACTATAACTTACCCATTCCTAGGATGAAATTTAAAACCAACCCAGCTTACAAGAAGAAAGAGGGATGAAGGGATATTCTAGACTTAGACTCAAATTTATTATCTCAAAACTCATGACTCTATCTAAACACAAGGTCTTCACTTTTGTTTTAAAGTGTGAAGAACAAAAGTGGGGCAACAATTTGTTGATTATATTATCTTTAGGGGTAATGAAAAACTTAGTGCATAATTTTCTAAGGAAATGCAGAGTGAGTTTGAGATGAGCATGATTGGACCTATCAAATACTTTTTGGGATTGAATGTGTTACAAACCGACAAAGGTATATTCATAAATCAGACTAAATATGTGAAAGAGATCTTGAAGACATTCAAGATGGATGATTGCAAACCATTGGGTACACCTATGATAATAGGATGCAAGCTTACAAAAGAAGATGATTCTCCAGCAATAGATAAAAAACTGTACAAGTCTATGATTGGTAAACTCATAAATCTTACTCAAACTAAACCTGATATTTCTAATGTAATTGGCATAGTTGGAAGATTTGCAGCAGAGCCTAAACAAAGTCACCTCATGGCAGTAAAGAGAATATTTAGGTATCTATAGGGAACTATAGATTATGGTCTATGGTATCCTAACTCAGAGAATGTTGAGCTTCATGTATATAAAGATGTAGATTGGGCAGGATGTGTTGATGACAGAAACAGTACATCAGGAGGAGCAGTGTTTCTTGGTGACAGACTTGTCACTTGGACAAGCAAGAAGAAGAATTTTATTTCTCAGTCAATAGCAGAAGTAGAGTATGTTGTAGAAGCTTTGAATTGTTCCATAATTGTTTGGATCAAGCATATGATAAAGGATTTTGGAATCCAGATTGATTATCCTATTTCTATTCATTGTGATAACACTAGCACTATCAACATGTCAAAGAATCCTATGATGCATGCAAAGACAAAACACATTGAGATTAAGTAGCACTTCCTCGAAGAGAAAGTAGTAGAGAAAGAAGTCAAATTGGATTATGTAAGCACAAAGGAACAAATAGTAGATATATTCACAAATCCTTTACCAAAGGATACTTTTGAGTATCTCAGAGAGAAGCTGGGAGAAATTCCCTTCCCTGATTTTGATTAGAGAAAGTGGAAAGAGCATTAGTCCTCAATGACTAATGAAGAGTTGACTACTCTACCTCAAGAGTAGTACTAGTTCTTAAATGAGTTGGTGCCCTTTTCCATTGATATCAAAGGGGGAGTATAATATAAAGTCATGAAAAACAAGAAAAGAAACAAGAACAGAAAAATAAAATACACAGTAAGGGGGAGCTTACTCAGCATTGAATATGAAGAAAGGAGTTGCAGGAGTTGATGGAGTTGATGGAGGATCCATCCTTGGGGGAGTTTTGATGAGGAAATGGAGAATTTTATAAAATAATTTATCATTTGGATTGGTGGTGTTTTTCATTCCATATGTTTCCATTAATGCCAAAGGGGGAGATTGTTGGAGATTTGCTAGCAAGCCCGTGCTGACTATATGTTTGTCATTGATAACAAAATATGGTAAGTAGCATGCATGGAAGACTTATGTAGTAATATTTAAGTATAAGTAGCATGGACATGTTATCAACATGATATCATGGACACAGAGGTTAATTGTTAGTACAGACAATTATATAGCAGCTTGTGTCAGTAGTGTTCCTGACAGAGTTACAGGCAATGTTCTATGAGTGATTGTCCATATAGTTATCATGGAGCCTTGCATGTTTGGATATGTTATGGAGACATTCTAGTGAGTTAAATTCATGGACAGTGAGTTTTATGTCTATTAGAAGTGAATTTATGCAGTCACCATTCACCAGTAGCAGTTTCTTGTGTTTATCTAGAAGAGCCTGTTGGTGGTTCCCTTTGATCTTCAACTTGTAGATTTATACTTTGATGGATAACTTTAATGATAATTTGACTCTATCACCACTCCAAAGTATACAAGGAAGAGGGCCAATTAACAAGGATCAACAATGAGATCCTCCTACACTTTGAGCCTTAATGCTCAGGTGGGTGTACCCTTGACTCACTTCTCCAAAAGAGTCTCAAAAAAATATACAACTATGTCCTTTACTAACTGACTGAAAGATATTATCATTTAAATTTGGGTGTGTGTGGTTGATGATAATAAAATGCCTCCAGAGGATGGACCAGTGCCTTAACCTAGGGCAAAGAGTCACCCAATTACATATATCAACTGAAGACCTTAAATCAAACACTCTTGGGCTTAGGATAAGTGCTTTGCCTATTACCCCTTTCCCTCAAACACTAGGACATCAAATTCTTATTTGGTTGTAAACTCACTAAACTCACCTAGAAGACTTTAATCCTAACTTTGTTAGGAACTTAGAGATGACTTCACAATACTCTTTTTTTACTATATGCTAATACACTTTGTGATACTAACATATATGAGCTCAGAACCAAAATAAGAAGACATACACAAATGCAAGATTGGAACTCAATAGCATTCTCATTAACATATTCAGGATCAATATACAATCAAAGCAACACAAAGATAGGAAATAGACCCAAAATCTAGCTCCTCTTTCCTCAAATGTTCATACAATCACAACCACTGCAACTAACCAAAATTTAGAATAGAACCTCAGGACCAAACCCTTACTCTATCAAAAAATTGACTACTTATACCCCTAGTCACCTTGGAATCCTCAAAGAGGATGCATCAAGCTTCAGGTGACTAGGGTTAGGGTTTCAACTACCAAACCAATCAAAATACAACAAAAGTTATTGCAGGGGAAGAAACATAAGAAAATTGGAGAAAATGAATCTCAGACAGATCTGCCATCATCAAAATTTGCAAGAACAGTATAGAACACCAAGGAATTGCCATGAAAACTAGTTAAATCAGCCACCTACAAACACACCTCAAGCACAAAACCACACTCCTCCTGGTACAAAAACATCATGCCACTTACCAAAGGGACCCTCTGATCAATCGGCAACAACCAGCGCCACCAAACCAATTGAAATTAGCTACTAAAAGCATAAATTTTGGTACTTCCTATCACTGGAAACCCTCTACAAATTTGAATTTGAAAAACAATGGTCATTTCCAAGGCACCAGCAAAAAATTAGTGGTCAATATTTGAATTTAGGTCAACATTAAGTCCTGATCATTAGATCCTTCCTTTTCACGGGCTTTATGATTTACCTTTTTAAAAAGACCCCAGTCAAATTTAGCGAACTGGCAACCAAAGACCTTTTCTAGTTCACGGAATACTTAATCTCTCTAACATTTAGTTTAGCGGTTATGTGAACACTTGTTTCTTGAATTTCCAGTCAATTTGGAGCACTGCTATTCTTCTTCATGAACGAGTGAAGCCTTTGAAATTTTTTCAGGCCGCTAAACACCTTGTCGAAATGGCTAGACCTTCGACCCCTGCCTATGCCCACATTATGCCACTTGTCATTACACTACTCACTGCAATCACTCGGTCACCACTGACACAAGACCCACTAACACATCCAAGTAAGATTTGAAATCAATGGATGGTGCATGATCTCATGGGGTAGGAATATTCCTTGAAATCATGCACTGACCATAGATTAAAAAGGCTTCACTGTAGGCCCCACTGACAAGATCTTTCTCAGCAACACGCCGACCAATAAAAAATTTCCAACTGAGTACATGTAGCAGTGGACCCACATCACTTTATCACCTCTGAGAAAAGTAAAATTGATGGCCAGCGTAAGATCTCAAACCCCTAACACATCTCATGAGAACTTATGCCTGTCGTCAATTTTCTACAGATGTTAGGACCCTCTTACAAGCTAGAAACTAGGTCCCACTGACACATGCCTAGTCATAACCATGTGGACCAATCAGAAGTGAACACTCCAAAAAAACATGGCAAATGGTCCCACTAATACAAGCAATAACAAAAGCTCCATTTGTAACACCTGTCAGCGGACCCACAACAGTCATCCTGCACACATGGAGAATCAGACGGCTGGCACATAATCTCAAGGGCTGAAAAGATTCTTTGAGATCATGCACATGTCATAGATTCTAAATCTTTTTCATCATCATGAAAGCCAAACCCCACCCTACCATATCATCATTTCTCTCGACCAATAAGGAACTACCATTTATGCTTATGTGGCAGTGGACCCGCCCGTCTGAAGCATTACATCATGAAAAGGAATCAACGGCCCGTGTAAGTTCACAAGCCTCTAACAAATATTATGAGAACTTACGCCTACTGTTGGATTGAGATGCTGTTAGAGAATAGGGCCCAGGAAAGATTTAAGCCAAAACTATAGAAAAATTAAAGGTGTAGGACTTAGGAAAAATTAAACCCGCCAAACTTTAGGCCTAAGGAAATATCAAGCACTGAGCACTTAGGGAAAAATTTGCACACATGGGTTTTAGGGAACTTAGGTGGCCCAAAAAGGTAACATTAAAATAGAACAGGGCCAAGGTAAAATAAAGGGTTTTTCATGCAACGGCTAGATTTTGAAATTTTGCTTAGTATTTTTCATGCAATGGCTAGAAGCCATGAAATTTTTTTTGAGTGATAATAGTGGCTCTATCTAGGGATGTATGCCTCCTGTAGGCATAGCAAGGATCTATAATCACTGGTTAAAGTAGACCATCCCACTTGAAAACTGACAACAAAGAGCAATAGGACCAAAACCCTACAGACCAGGACAAAACAAGACAGGGACAAGAAACTTTACAAAACTTACAGAATGTACAGACCTAACTACTATTCATGGAAAATAGAATACCTTCAATTGAAGTATTTTTTCAAGAATTGTCCATGAACTAGCAATTCTTGAATATCACCATTTAATTCTTTCACAATGTAAGAATCCTAGGCCCATTTTTCATGAATTTGATATGGCCCTAGCCAGAGTGGATCAAACTTACCATGCTTTCCTTTATCCTCTAATCTAGCATTCCAAATTAACACCAAATCACAAGGCTCAAACTTCCTATCAACAGCCTTCTTGTCATACAAATTCTTGATTTGCAATTGCAACTTGACATTTCTTGTAACTGATTCTCTTCTAGTCTCATCCAACCTAATGAGGTCCTCAATTCTCAACTGCATCTCATCATATATATCATCATCATATAACTGAACAAACTTGTACATTTCCAATAAATTATTCTGAGGCATTCTTGCATGTATTCCATATACTAGGTTAAATGGTGTACAACCAATTTCCCTTTCCATAGTTACCCTATCAGCCCATACAACTAATGGTAGTTTTGAATTCCATGTGCTCTTATTCTTTTCAAGAATCCTCCTGAGGATCTTAATCAAACTCTTATTAGTAGATTCTACCTGTCCATTTCCCTATGGATGATAAGGTGAGGAGTAAGAAATCTGAATTCCTAAACCTTTACAAAATTCCTTATATTCAGCAAACCTGAAGCACATGGCATTGTCACTAACTATCCTCTCAGGGCAACCAAACCTTGTAACAATATTATTCAATAGAAAATTGATAACCACCCTACTAGTTGCATTTCTTATGGGATGGCTTCTACCCACTTTGTAAAATAATCTGTTGCAACTAGTATCCATGAGTGTCCTCCACTTGACTTGTTTGGTATCTCCCCAATGAAATCAATTCCCCATTGTTGGAAAGGAGCTTGTACCTCAACTATCCTTAATGGCATGTTGCTTGAAAATTTAAGCTTACTAGAGAACCTTTGACAAGAATCACACCTCCTCACCAAACTCTTTGCATCCTTGAAGATTGTAGGCCATGAGAATCCTGCTCTCAATATTTTTTGAGCAGTAGTTCTACCCATATAATGCCCACCACAAACTCCCTCATGCATTTCCTTTAACAACTTGTTAGCCTGATCTTCATCAACACACTTCAAAAGTATGCAATCTAAATTTTTTCTATATAATTTACATTTCACAATTACATACTTGATGGCCTATAATTTTAATGTCCTCCTCTGATTATCATTCATTCATGTTGGACATCTCATATTTCTCAAGTAATAGATGATATCTTGATACCAGATACAATCATCCATATCACAAGTATAATCAATTTTAGCTTGATTTATCTAATTTGCATCAAGATTGGATTAAGCCATTAGTTTTTCCAATCCTTGTCCTCTAACCAATTTAGTAATTTGGATATCAATGTTGAATTCTTGGATCCTATTGATCCATCTACATCTTCTCCCAGACACCTCTTGTTGTGAGAAAATATCTTTTACTGCTGCACTTGGCACAAAGGCAATCAAAATTGCTCCCTTCAAATAACATCTAAAAGCTTTCACAGCCTTGACCAATGCATAAGCTTGTTCTAATTAATATCATACATCAATTCAGTAGCCTATAAAGATTTACTGAAGAATGCAATAGGCTGCTCAAAACCATCCTTATTTTTCTGCAACAACACTGCAGCAATAGTATGAAAAGATGCAAAAGAGAAGATATGCATTGGGATATTGTAATCAGGTGCCTTAAGCACAGGTGCATCTTTAATAGCTTGCTTGATATTCTTGAAAGCTTCATCAAGCTCACCTTCCCATGTAATAACAGATCCTTTCTTTAACATCTTGGATATAGGTCTAGTGACCTCAACAAAGTTTGTTACAAATCTTCTCAAGAAATTTACTTGACTAAAGAAGGATTGAATTCCTTTAATATTCTTTGGCCTCTGAATCTTATCAATGGCTACCACCCTATCAAGATCAATCCTAACTCCTTTCTTCCCCACTAAGTGGCCAAGCAACTTACCCTCAGTGACACCAAATGCACATTTCCTTGGGTTTAATGAAATGCCATATTCCAAGGCCCTCACAAATATTTCTTTAAATGAGTACAATTGTCTTCTTCCTTCTTGGAATAGATAGTTAAATCATCTTGATAAACAATAAGGAAATCATCAATAAAAAATGGAAAGGCAACATCCATTGCTCTCTTAAAAGTAGCACCAGCATTTGTGAGACCAAAAGGCATTCTCACATAAACATATGTCCCCCAAGGTGTTGTGAAAGTTATCTTAAACTATTATGATTCTTTGATAATTACCTAATTATAACTAGAGAAGCCATCCATCATAGGCATCAATTCTAATCCAATCACTCTCTGCAACATAGCTGCCATATTGGGCAAACAATAACTATCCTTTAATGAGCTGATGTTCAAATTCCTGAAGTCCACACAAAGTCTGATGTCACCATTTTTCTTTCTAATAGGGACAAGATTTGAAACCCAAGAAGAGTGCCTTATAGGCTTGATAATTCCAGCATCTCTTAACTTCATCAATTCTTCTTGCATCTTAGGTGCCAAAGTGGGATTTATAGGCCTTTATTTTTGCCAGAAAGGTTTAGCATCTCCCCTCAAAGGAATGATATGTTGAAAGAAGTCTTCTCTATAAACCTTTAGGTCATCATATGACCATGCAAAAACATGCTTGAATTTTCTCAATAACTCAATCAAATATTTTCTCACATTGTGAGACATGTCCCTACCAATGTTTACCCTCTTAGATGCCTCATGTGTTCCAAGGTTTATCCCCTCTAGATCAGCATGATCTTCTCTTTTGATATTATTTTGAACTCTATCCTGGTTATCAAAGACAATCTCCAAAACAACAAGCCCCTTGGGCACCTTGTTACTTCTAAGTTGAATAATTGCATTGCCAAAAACAACCTTTTTTTCTTCTATAGACTCAACCAAAGTTGAGCAATCAAATTCTTGACCATGATACTGATCCTCACAACTCATAAAATTCAAGATATCATTATCATCATCAAAAACTTGCCAGTTTTCAATATTGTTTGGTACACTAGGCCTAGCTTGAATTCCAACTTTGAAGATACCAGTAAATGTAATATCACTGGGATTGATTGCTATATTGGCTAACAAGTTAGCCATCTTATTTTTACTCCTATCCTTCTACTCAATATTAAAGGCATCAAAATGTTCAATCAAATCCCAAACTACATTCCTATATTGTTTTAACCTTTTTTTCTTGGAAGAATATACTGACTTGACTTGGGACACTACCAACATAGAATCACCAACAACACCTAATCACTTAATACCATATTTTTGTGCCAACCTCAGTCCTAACAACAATGCCTCATATTCTTCTATATTGTTGGTACAAAATAAATTCAATGTGAAAGAAAATTTGTAGGTGTTTCCATTAGGAGAAATAAGTAAAATATGTGCTCCTACTCCATCCTTGCAATTTGCACCATCAAAGTACATTACCCACAAATCACCCTTCACAAAATTAACACTTACCTCAATAGAGATAGGTGATAAAATAGGTTCCTTCTCAAGTATAGGGATCTCTACCCTAAAATAATTAATATCAGTATCCACAAAACATGTAGTTTCATTATCAATACTTCTCTCAGTCATGTGGCATACTCTTGGTTCTCGCTCAATCTTGACAAACTGATCATCAATCTTGAAAGTGGCATAGGATAGATCACACTATAAACTTCCACCCATGGTAGCACTCCACCTTCTAGATAGTAGCATCCCATAATGAGGGATGTCCACCACCAAAACACTCATTGTTAACTCTTTCTCTGGATGTGCTACCAGCCTATATGGTATTGCATTGATAGTCCCAATGACTGGTACCTCCCTCTGATCCATTGCATAACATCTACCTTGAGCTGTATCAACTTTAAGGCCCAATTTTTCCATAATCTTAAAAGGCATAATAGTATTAGAGGCACCACTATCAATCATACAATGTCTTAATTTCATTCCATTCACAAGGACACTTAAAAAGAATGGATCAATGTTTTCAAGGCTAGCATTGACAGAACTATCCAAATATATAGGAAGAATTTGAGATACAATTCCCTAAGTAGCAACACCTTTCAAAGCTTTATCCCGAGACCCATTGCATGCAACATCATTATTATGAACATTATCTACCCATGCAATAGCTCTATCTTTGTGTTCAGGGATCCTCAACAATTCTAACAATGGAACCTTAACTGTAATTTTGGACAATACAGATAACATATCAATAGGAGCAGAGTGAGGAATCTCAATTTGCATAGCCTTAGTATCCTTTTTCTTATCTGATACATTAGGTGTATTGGCCACCCTCATTTTTTCAATCTTATCTATTGTGTTAACTAGCTTCTCAATCTCACTAGAAAATCTTTCAACTCCAACTCCCTTAGGCTCACAATTCTTACCTTTTACATTCTTGAATTTCACTATGTGATCACCTTTTGATTTGTCCTCATTAGGCTCTCCAGAGTTGGTACTCTTTATAAACATTCTTGCAGCTTTTCCATTTATATCCCTTGCCACCATGTCCCTAGTTTGCACTTGGGCAATCATTTCTATAGTAATCCTATCCATCTCTTCTCTAGAAGGTCTTCTTAAATTTACTAGCTCAGAAGAAGAGTTCATATTACATGTCTTCTCCTCTATGTCTTCACTATCAGAAAAAACCTCTTGATGAAAAAGGACCTGAGTGTGTCTCTTCACATTTACATCTGCTTCTTCATCAAAATTAGAATCATCTTCATATCCTAGATATGAAGTAGCCATGTTGCATCCAACATCATCTTGATCTTCTTCTTGATCTACCTCCTCATTGTCACAATCTTGATTTGCAACCATAGAATATGCAACCACACAATGCCATACAAAATGAGGGGAGTGGCATGCAACACACCAAGGTATGTCCTCCATGACATTTATTGAAGCTTTTTGTAGAGGGTCAAGGACACCTCTATCATTATTTTCTCTTGCAACAGGGACAACAGGCTTGCCATCCTTCCATTGGGTGTTGTAGGGGTAGTTCTACAATCTATTCTGCTTATTGAAATTGTTGTTGAACTAAGGCCTTTCATTGGTAGGAGCACTGATGTTCCTATTTGTAGGTGCCTTCAAATCCTTCAATGCATTGAGCACCTTATCTAATTTATCTTCTTCTTACGTCCTAGTTCCAACATTCCTATCATTTTCTTTTTTGTATTTCTTGTCCCCAAACAACTTAGGGTCATCTCTCTTCCCACCCAACTTCCCTGATATCTTCATATTGTTCTCAATATTGATAGAAATCCTAAAAATGTCTCTAAGGGTTCTTGGTTCCTTGTCCCTCAACAAGTAACCCATCTTTCCATCAAATGCATTGAAGTATGTAGTTAGACAAACATTGTCATCTAACCGCATAACTTGAAACAACTTATGCATACCCTTTTGAAATCTCATATTGAATTCAACTGTAGATTCATTCTAATTTTTCCTTATGGTATTGAATTCATTCAACATGAAACTAGCATTAGGCCTATCACCATACTACTCTTTAAAACATCTCTCAAAAGAATCCCAAGTATCAATACATTTATCAGGAAGTCTCTTAAACCAATCTCTAGCATCCTCCATTAGAGATTGAACAAATAATTTCATGACTACATCCTCATGCTCTACCTCATAATCATTAAGCATATCAAAAAATAACCTAAGATGCTCCTCACAATTAATAGCATTATTACCAGCAATCTTAGGTACCTTATCTCTTATATCATTTGGAAAAGCATTTAGGTAGCCTAGTATCCCATCAAAACTAATTTTCCTATAGCCTTCTAGTTCATAGGTCTTCTTTGAAATCCTAAACTAGTGTTCCCACTAGAATTATTATTTTTATCTACATTCCCACCCACTTGCACATTTGACTATCTATTAGGATCAAAAAATGATTTGGTAGATACATTAAGAATTAGATTACTAGTAGTAGCATTGCTAAGTGGAACAATAGTGTTCATAGATGGCATATCTAGCTCAGTAGCAGAAGGGCCATGACATTAGCTGATGAAGCCTTCAAGAATTGGATCTTTCTTCTTTTCTCTGCAATAGTAGCATCAACTTCAACTCTTTCCAACTCTTGAGCTAGAGCTTCATCCTCTTTTCTTTTTCTTTCTATCTCTGTCTCCCTATTTGATTTAGCTAGTGGGACCCCTGGTATTGTCACTGGTTTGCTTATTTGGACACCCACCATCTTCTACTTTCCCTTTTCATTAATAACTATAGTAGGCCTAGTGATCTCATGTCCATTCCTACCCTTAGGCAAAGGAGCATAACTTTGCACTTGTCTGATCATAGGGCCTTCTTCATCAAACTCATGGTATTGCAACAAGTGTTCCTACTCACTTCTTAGAGCTTCAAGATCACCAAAAACATCATGCTACAACACCCTAGGAGAAAAATCAAGCATCTTGTTTCTCTCCTTCATTTCATTAATTTTTCTTAAAAGAGATTGCCTCTCCATTAGAGCATTTACTTTTTTAGCCTCTCTCTCCTCTTGTAACCTTTTGTATATGGCATCCTACTCTACCAACTGCAACCTAAGTGCATTTAGGTCATGTGGATCTATCATGTTGTCTTCAGAGCTTGATGATACTTCCACATCAGTAGGATGCCGATATGGGAAATGCACTCACCTTGGTTCCATGGGCTGCCTTCTCAATATGTCCTCATCAAGATCTAGATTTGGCCCATAACCTTTTTCTCTAGCATGTTCATCCTAACCTGTAGGTAATGAACCCTTATCTTGAAATACTACTTCTGGGGTATCATAAAATTTGTCTTCAGAGTAGCCACTATCTAATCTAAAACTTATGTCTTTTGAATCTTCCTCATTAAAGGATACAAGTGGTGCTCTACCTCTGGTATTTCTTTGCTCTCTCATAGGAGCACTGGCAGACTCTTCATTCCTCCTGATCCAGCTTTTCTTTTCAGCTCTAGGTAATTGTTCCAAAGCAATCTCTAGATTTTTCTTGACAAAAGACCTAGTATTCCTCCTTTTGTCGATCTTTTACAATTTATAGCACTGGTTCTAACCTTTTGAGTTGCCACCCACCAAAGTGGGAAAACCTTAGCTGAATACAATAGGAAAACAAGAGTGCACTTTGAAAACTTTTATCTCTAGACTCTCCCCAATAGAGTCGCCACTTTGTTGGGGACTTGGATGGGTAAATCAATCTAGTCAATAAGATTTTGAATTTGAAAGATAACTACAACTAGAGATTCCAACGAATATAATTCTTCATTGTTGTTCTCCCTAGTAGAGTCACCATTTTGTTGGTGGTTCCCTTTGATCTTCAACTTGTAGATTTATACTTTGATGGATAACTTTAATGATACTTTGACTCTATCACCACTCCAAACTCTACAAGGAAGAGGGCCAATTAATAAGGATCAACAATGAGATCCTCCTAAACTTTGAGCCTTAATGCTTAGGTGGGTGTACCCTTGACTCACTTCTCCAAAGGAGTCTCAAAATAATATACAACTATGTCCTTTACTAACTGACTAAAAGATATTATCATTTAAATTTGGGTGTGTGTGGTTGATGATAATGAAATGACTCTAGAGGATGGACCAGTGCCTTAACCTAGGGAAAAGAGTCACCCAATTACATACATCAACTGAAGACCTTAAATCAAACACTCTTGGGCTTAGGATAAGTGCTTTGCCTATTACCCCTTTCCCTCAAACACTAGGACATCAAATTCTTATTTGGTTGTAAACTCACTGAACTCACCTAGAAGACTTTAATCCTAACTTTGTTAGGAACTCAGAGATGACTTCACAATACTCTTTGTTTACCATATGCTAATACACTTTGTGATTCTAACATATATGAGCTCAGAACCAAAATAAGAAGACATACACAAATGCAATATTGGAACTTAATAGCATTCTCATTAACATATTCAAGATCAATATATAATCAAAGCAACACAAAGATAGGAAATAGACCCAAAATCTAGCTCCTCTTTCCTCAAATATTCATATAATCACAACCACTGCAACTAACTAAAATTTAGAATAGAACCTCAGGACCGAACCCTTACTCTATCAAAAAAATGACTACTTATACCCCTAGTCACCTTGGAATCCTCAAATAGGATGCATCAAGCTTCAGGTGACTAGGGTTAGGGTTTCAACTACCCAACCAATCAAAATAAAAAAAAAGTTATTGCAGGGGAAGAAACACAAGCAACCCAGAGAAAATGAATCTCAGACAGATCTTCCATCATCAAAATCTATGAGAACAGTACAGAACACCAAGGAATTGCCATGAAAACCAGTCAAATCAGCCACTTGCAAACACACCTCAAGCACAAAACCACACTCCTAGTACAAAAACATCATGCCACTAACCAAAGGGACCCTCGGATTAGTCAGCAACAACCAGCGCCACCAAACCAATCAAAATCAGCTGCTGAAACCATAAATTTTGGTACTTCATGTTATTGGAAACCCTCTGCAAATTTGAATTTGAAAAACAACAGTCATTTCCAAGGCACCAGTAGAAAATTGACAGTCAATATTTGAATTTAGGTTAACATTAAGTCCTGACCATCAGATCCTTCCTTTTCGTGGGCTTTATGATTTACCTTTTTAAAAAGACCCCAGTCAAATTTAGCGAATTGGTGATCGAAGACCTTTCCTAGTTCATGGAATACTTTATCTCTTTGCCATTTAGTTTAGCGGTTATGCGAACACTTGTTCACTGAATCATTAGTCAATTTGGAGCATCGCTATTCTTCTTCACAAATGAGTGAAGCCTTGAAATTTTGTCAGGCCACTAAACACCTTGTCAGAACTGCTAGACCTTAGACCCCCACCTGGGCCTGCATTATGCCACTTGTCATTACGCTACTCACTACAATTGCTCGGTCACCACTGACATAGGACCCACTAACTCATCCAAGTAAGATTCTAAATCAATGGATGGCACATGATCTCATGGGGTAGGAATATTCCTTGAAATCATGCACCGACCGTAGATTAAAAGGCTTCACTATAGGCCCCACTGACAAGATCCTTCTCAACAACACGTCGACCAATAAGAAACTACCAACTGAGTACACGTAGCAGCGGACCCACATCACTTTATCACCTCTGAGAAAAGTAAAATTGATGGCCAGCATAAGATCTCAAACCTCTGACACATCTCATGAGAACTTACGCCCATCGCCAATTTTCTGCAAATGTCAGGACCCTCTGACAAGCTAAAAACTAGGTCCCACTAACACATTCCCAGTCATAACCAGGTGGACCAATCAGAAGTGAACACTCTAGAAACACATGGCAAATGGTCCCACTGATACAACCAATAAGAAAGTTCCATTTGTAACACCTATCAATGGACCCACAATAGTTATCCTACACACATGGAGAATTGGATGGGTAGCGCATAATCTCAAGGGTTGAAAAGATTCTTTGAGATCATGCGCCCACCATAGATTCTAAATCTTTGCCGTCATCATGAAAGCCTAACCCCACCCTGCCATATCATCATTTCTCTTGTCCAATAAGGAACTGCCATTTATACTTATGTGGTAGTGGACCCACCCATCTAAAGCGTTATGTCATGAAAAGGAATCAACGGCCAGTGTAAGTTTGCAAGCCTTTGAAAAATCTTATGATAACTTACGTTCACTGTTGGATTAAGATGCTGTTAGAGAACAGGGCCCTGGAAAGATTTAAGCCGAAACTATAGAAAAATTAAAGGCACAGGACTTAGGAAAAATTAAACCCACCAGACTTTAGTCCTAAGGAAATATTAAGCGTTGAGGACTTAGGGAACAATTTGCGCACATGGGTTTTAGGGAACTTAAGTGGCCCAAAAAGGTAATGTTAAAATAGAACAGGGCTAGGGTAAAACAAAGGGTTTTTCATGCAACGGCTAGATTTTGAAATTTTGCTTAGGGTTTAAGGCTAGAGGCATGAAAAATACTACAGAGGCCAGGGGAAAAGACCAGAAGCCATGAAAATTTTTCTGAGTGATAACAGAGCCTTCATAGATTATGTTGGTACAAGAGTTACACCTATCATTATGGTATACATGCTTGGATTACTGATTGGAGAATAGTTATGAATGATTGGTTATGAGCACATAATATAATTCATCTTGAGGAGAAAGTATCAGTTAATTTGGTAGAGCCAATAGTGTGTAGTGTATGTCTACACCTATTGATTTGGACATGTCCCAGTTTATGATGCGTGCTTAGTAGAGCCAACAGAATTGTTACTGGAGAGTGTTATGGTTTCTCTAATATGATTTCAAGGTGGTTCTAACAAGATGACTTGATTATATCATTTTTAGGAAAGATATTTATAAGTAGTCATTTGTGATTGCTAAGATATGGTTCATAGTGGAATATGAAGAGCAGAGTAGAGAGTGTGAAATATTGAGCCATCAGCAAAAGGTCTATGTGACCAAGTAAAGAGTATATGTTATACATTGGAACTAATCTAGATATCAAGTCAAAGCATAGTTCACCAAGATCTAGATATAGTGTGTATATGTTAATTGGAAGGTTGTAGCCTTCACCTCTTTGAGCAATGTGCTCTCAGACAGTGCATCCTCACCCCTAATAGGGTTAATTGTAAAAAAATCCTAATAGGGTTCGACCCTTGACCAGGTCACTATACTTATTGCATTGTAAAGATCAACTCCTAATAGGGTTGTAAGGTCTCCTAATAGGGATCATAATAAACTAGTGCAGATGATTAGTGGGTGTTAATTTCTACTAGGGTTTTTACCTATTTGGGTTTCCCCATAACGAAAATATTGGTGTTGTGTTGAAGTGTTCTTTCATTGTGTTTATTGTTATAATTTAAGTATACTTAATTGGATAAAGAATTGAAACTTGTAGATAACTAATTCACCCGCCCCTCTCAGTTATCTCTTGGGACTATTCCTAACATTTGTGCTAGGAGATCTTGGATCAAAGTGACCCAAAATAGATTTGGAAGATGGAGGAGAAGATTGAGTAGCTGATGGATTTGCAAATTTGGATTCCATTGTGGATATTTCTATTAGATGCAATGCATCTTTTTTCTTTGGGATTCACATCATCTTTTCTTTAGCTTTGGTGGGCCTTTGTGGCCTTTTGGATGTATTAGATTTTTCTTTTTCTTTGTTGGGCCTTTGTGGCCATTGGTATGCATTGGATTGCTTGATTGGATTTTTCTTTGGTTAAGCCTGTTGTTTAGACTAGACATGACAATAATTGGATTTTTGTGGATAATTGACTTTATGCATTCTTGAGTTGGCATCCAAATTGTGAGAAGCATTGGAATGAATAGGAGGAGTTGTATGGGATGGAGGAAATATGGATGGAGAAATGGAAGGAGATTGGTAGATTTGAGGTGTGGGAATGTGCCATTGTTGATCCTAACTAGGGATATTTGGATTTTGGATGAAGGATTTAGTAGGATAAGATGGGGGATGATATTTTGGGATGTAAGGTCCCAAAGTGGATTTGGTATGTGTAGGATATGTGCTGGTAGATTTTGGGACATAGGGACCCAAAATGGATTTGGAGGATGAAGTAGGAATGTGATAGGTTTTATTTAGTTGCAATGATGGAGGGGGAGGAATAGCATTGTACGCTCTGAAGGGATGACATGAAGATGCAGTAGTGGTCTTGGATGGATGCTTGAATTTGGCTTTAGTTGTACCAACATTTTTGGAGGAAGTGCCTTCTTCAGATCTGTGACCAATTCCACATGATTTTAGATGTTTCTCATCTTGAATGGGCTCTAGATTTTCCTATTCATGAGCACCTAGGCCTTTGCCTTGATAATTCCATTTCTTGAGCATTTTATCAAAACAAGGATACTTCTAACTTGGGGAATATGATAAACATCCAGTATCAGGCTCCGTAGTGGAAGATATGGAGCTAATTTCTTTTGCTTCAAGTGGACTACCATTGACAAATGTAAGTGGACCAAGAGGATATAGTGCTGGTAGTTGGATAGTTTGGTTTGGAGGATTCTCAAGTGTAGAGGATAGGATGATGGGAACTTGACTGGGATTGGGAGATAGAGATGGATTTTCAGATGGAGGAATTGGGATTATAGGATCTTCGATTGGACGAATTGGGGTGATATGATCTTGACTTTCATCTGTGGGTATCTCAACATGCTTTTGGACAAGATCTTGACTGGATATGATTGATGTAGATAGAATTATGGGAGATGTATGGATGGGCTCTTCAGATGGAGTGATTGGAAGAATGGGGGATTCTACAACTATGATGGCAAGAAGAAGGGTGAACTCATGAGGCTCATCAGATATGCTTTGGATAATGCTAGGAGGAGGAGATGTTGATGGGGGTTGGATGGATTCAATAGATGGAAGGGACTCTATGATGCTAGGAGATGGAAGAGGATCAATAAGTGGGCTATATGGAAGAAGGATAATATATGGGAGAGGTTGATGGGGCTCATCAATGATGGCTTCACATGAAGGATTAAGATGGCATGACTCTTCTACTTTAGGAGATGGATTTTTTTATGGCTTCACTGTGAAACTCCTTGGAGACTTCCAGATTGGAGGAGGTGATGAACTAGAATGTGTAGAAGGTGGAGGGCTAGGATGGTCCTTAAGTGAAGATGTGGTGGAATATTTTGAACTTTCTTGAGGGGATGATGGTGCAAACAAGGATATGGATGATGGTGGGATTAGATAGTTCACATAGGTGGGTTTTGAGGAAGCTTGTGAACTTGATGAACTTTTTGGTGAGGTATGGGAGATGGTATGAGATATAGGATATGAAGCAAATTGAGGGATGCATTCTTTTTGTGGAAGAGGATTTTCAGTAATGTGGTTTAGAATAGAAGATGTTGGATTTAGATAGGATGAAGGATTAGAGAAATGGATTGGAAGATGAGGATTTTGGATTTGAAAATGATTTGGAGGATAAGGGGATGGAAGATTTGGATAAGAGATTGGAAGACTAGGATTTTGGATTTGAAAATGATTTGGAGAATAAGTAGATGGAGGTTTTGGATAAGGGAAGTAGCGTGGAGTGTTTCTATGGGAAGATGGTGATTGGAATACAACCATAGATGGAGGTGGAGGTATGAAGGATGCATATAGAGGATATGTAGGCTCAAGATAGGAAGAAGGTGTGGATGAATAGGATAAAGGATTTTACATGCCAAGGACATGAAAGGGATTTATAGTGGATAAGCATGAAGGCATGATAGGATAGTTTGGAGGAATGATTGGATGTTGGGAGATGTTTGGGGAAATCTTGCTAAGGTTTTCAAAGAATTGATCATGATCTACAAGATTCTCATCATCATTGGGACAGGATGGAGTGGTAGAAAAGAAGTGACAACCAAACTCATCATAATAGATTTGAGACATGTTGGCTTGTGAATGAGTTGGATAGGGGTGAAGGATGAGGATGGATGGAAGACTAAAACTCAGATTGGGATGACTGACAAGATTAGACTAGGATGACAGGGTTCTGCAAGCTTGGCTGAGTTTTGGATTTGAAGGATTTGACTAACATGGCAACAAGTATTTTGATGTATAGAGCTCTTCGTTTGTGTATGTTTCAATAGATGTTTTGCACTAAGTCTGAAACTTTAGAAAACACATCGAGCAGAACTACCTAAGGGAAGGTGAGTATCAGAATCCTTTCCCATAGCTTGATACCCCCTAAAAGGGGATACATATGGTGAGTGTCTTAAGGTGATCTAGTAAACCCCTTGGATCAGTCCATGCATAAGGATTGTCATAACTTTAGGTGTAGATAGGGTAGCTTCTATTTTATGAAGTTCCTAGTTGTTTCATGGAGTCATCCCAATTAGTTTGTACGTGTGTTGTTACCCTTGATTTTTCTTAACTCTCAATTTTAGTCTTGGTCAATAAAATCCTAAGTTGAAGTTGAAGTTTAACTTTGTCAAGTTCAAGTTCAAGTTCAAGTTCAAGTTCATTAACCGTTATGAGTTATGTAGCGTCAATGTTTGTCTATTCCTTTAGTATGGTCTATCAGTATTTTTAAGTTGAACCTGAACCTGAACCTAGTCCCAAACTTTAAATTTTGGTCAAGTTCGAGTTCATGTTTGAAGTACAATGTTTGGCATATGGAATATTGCACAGTTTTGTTCTTTTGTTGCATTGAAAGTTTCCTTTTCAATTACTCTAGGTATCAAATCAATAATGGGAAGTTTTCGTACAAAGTTACCAAAAGTGACAAGACAATTCACATGTGTGGATGGTGGATGTGATAGTTGTCTACGCAATTTAAAAGAAAGTCATTATTTTGAAGAATATGGTAATCAGAGCATGATTTAGAAAATCAAGACATTCATGCTGATTAAACCTAGAGAATTAATGTGGAGTGACTTCATATGTCCCATCAATCATTCCCTCATAAATTTATTTATTATAGCTGTCCTTCAAGGTTTCATTCAGGATTTTATCAATCTTGATAATAAATGAAGAATGGTTAAACATTTTGTTAGTCATTTTTCTTGAGGAGAAAGAAGGAGTGGAAGAATTGGTGGTAAGAAGGTTACAGAAAATATGGTGCATAGAAAAGTGGTGAGTCTTCTTCTTTCCTGCACATCTTTTAGTTTATTCAGAAGGTCATTTTGTGTTGTGAATCTTTTCTCTTCTTGTTGGTAAGATGCCTTTGTTTCACCCCAAACTCCCAAAAGAGGAAATTATAACCTACTTGTAATTAGTCTCCCTTCCAGATATTGGCGATACCTCTTTGGTAAATGTAAGTTTAGGGGAACTATGTGATAGGGTCAGTAGTGCCTATGAAGGTTCCTTTTCAAGAAAACTAGCAGGGACTAGGTTAATGGAGGCTACTGCTTTCCCCCAGTTCTAATTTTTCCCAAACTGGTGTTAGAATGCACTAATAAATATGATGCTGAAAGCAGATGTATCAAAGATGCTTCAAGAGAAGTTTTGGTTAAAATAAGTCTAGAGACATTAATGGCAGCTCTGTGAATTCTAGATAAAGAATCCTGTGAGCCTTGGACCTATGATGAGGTGAACCATGTGTATGAAGAGGACAAGAAAAATCATAGTTCCTCAATAGCTCAAACATGGCTTGTGAAACTAGAGAAAGGGGGGTCCAGACTGCCTAAACCCCTAACAATCAAACATTTATGTAAGGAAATCACTAATATTGTATTCCTTCTAAATAGGGTGAAGGGGAACCCACATGCGTTCCATTGGGAGAATTGGATGTACTATTTTATCCAAAAAAATTTATAAGGGGAGAAATTTATTGATTTGATAGCAGAGAGACTTCACAAAGAGCTCCTAAATGTAACCAACCTGACTACTTTTTACATGTCTTCCTATCTTGTCTATGTTTTGGGTTGTTGTAGGAATTGGGAGGGGCTACCTCATGAGTTGTGAACAAATGGTATGAAAATATATGACTATTTCATGTGCCTGCGGAGTGAAAGATTTCCTAGTGAGTTCAAAATGGTTAATGATATGTTTTCAGCCAAGCTAGACTTTGAATTACATGGAAGGGATAACAATAGGCTCTCTAAGGAAGTGAAACAAGTGATAAATGTATATGGATGCCATTTTATTCAATTTCCTAGATTTACATACCTTGGAGTTGGAGCATTTGATGAAGAACTATTATGACTTCCTAGGTTTTATCTAGATAATGTGGTCTTAATCAAACTTTGTAGATAGCTTGTCATCATTGAATGGAAATCAGGCAACTCTAAGAAGTCTTCAAGCATCTTTTTCCATATTGAGTTGGGTTATTACTGTACACAAAAAAGTAGTGCACTTCTCTAAGTCATTACAAAAAAGGAAATCAATGGAAGGGAAACCTTCAATAGCGACCTAGAGCTCTCTATGTATGGAGTTGCAAGATTGTAAAATTGCTCTCAGCTAGAGCTAATAAACTTGTGACCTTTCTAGTCAACCACACAATGAGAGATTCCAAAATTGAAGACAAGGGAAATAGTGCCAATATCCTCAAAGAATCAAATGAAAATGCAATGCAATGCAAGCTAATCTAAGAATGAGGATGCAAGCTAGTCTATAGAAATGAAAGAACAATGCAACTAAACTATGGAATGGAAAGAACAAGTGTTACAAATCCTTCCTATTTAGACTATGTGAGATTAATCTATTGCATAAAGAAAGTCTATACTAAGAATGCCATGATTATGCAACTATGAAAGAAAATAAAGCAAGCTAAATGAAATGCAACAACATTGTCTTCAAAACTTGAATGCAAGAATGTCTTCAAGGAGCTCAAAATGACCTAGAAAACCTGCAGCATAACATTAGCATAAAAGAGATGGATCTAGAATGAAGAAGAGAGCTCTCCTTTTATAAGAAATGAAAAAGAATGGACCATGGAGATTAAGAGGCAAAAGACTTAATCAATGGTGGAGCCTGAAAGAGGAGCAATCCATGTGCACAAGTATCCTCCAATGAGAAAATAAGAGTTGACTTTTGTGTCCATATGAGACAAAAAGTACTTTTTCTCTTTTTATAAAATAAGAATGATGCTTTATTTGTGCAACTTAGGATAAGAGGAAAAGTGGGGGCTTTTTATTTATTAAATGGTTAGCCCAAGGAATAATTGAAAATGATGAAATAGGATTTGATCAAGGAAATTGATATAATTGAAAATATTGATTCAGGGATTTGACAAATTACTGAATGGGGGCCCAAAGTCTAGGTGACCATTTTAGGGTGCATATATTTTCCCCTTTTTGACTAATGTGTGATCATTCTGGGAACACATGCAGTCAAAGAAGTTGGAATGTGAGTTCATTTTGGGATCACAAAACAACTTAGACGTGTGTTCATTTTGGGAACATGCCTGGAAAAAAATAAACAAAAGATTTTGGACATGAGTTCATTTTGGGATTATATCCAAAATAAGAGATAAAAAATCTCAAGCTAAGTGAAAGCTCATAAAAGACTGGTTGAATCAAGAAAATCAAGGATTAAATCCACTAGGTACTGGCCCCTTAGAATTGAAATTGAAATTAGGTAGAGGAGAAGTAGTAGATTGATAAGGTTGATCAAATCACTAGAAATCATAATCGAAGATGAAGGACAATAGAATAACCATCAGGTAGTGAAAACATGCCCCAGTGATGAATTAGAAGAAAATAAAGGGGGTGAATGGAAGACTAGAAGTTTGAAAGACATGAAAAGGAAGAGGTTCCATCAAAGATCAAAGAATTATGCTTCAAAAGGTCAGTCAACTGCACAAAAGAAAGAGAAAATGTTGAAACATGATTTTGACTATCAAGATGACCTCGGATTTCAATTTCGAGTCTGAAAATGGATCCAGGACGTCGAAATTAGCCAGGGGTGCAATTTTTGTGCAATTTTGAGGTGTTGGGAAAATTGGTCAAAAAGTCAAAATGCTATAGGAATAGAAAAGGATTTGATATGAAAGACAAGAAGTGAAAGACATGATTGAGAAGAAGTGAAAGGTGATCACAGTTGACCAACTAGTCCTTGATGTTAGCTTGTGGTGACTAATTAGGAAAGTACTGTACATTTTTCCTCTCGATGTCGCCGGGGTTCGGGGCCGACATGTTATAATTCATTCTACCCCTAAAGTGGAAAAAATATTGTATAATATGGCTTAGGGTTAGGGATTTTTTAATCTATGATTTTAGTACTTGCGGTGGAATTGAGCTGTAATGGATTATGGATTGTAATCAGGTTGTAATCACTGGATAATAATAATATTGGACTCATTGTTGGTGGACGTAGCCCAGGGATTGGGTGAACCACATTAAATATTTGTGTCTTGTGTTCTCTTCTATATGGTTTATTGTTTTCTGATATTAGTTATATTTGCACATAATTTTTATTTCTTCTTGGTTAATCCTAACAAGTGGTATCAGAGCGAGGTTATTTTGTTTGTTCTTTCATCTATTCTCTAAAGCAGGTCTCACGAGTTAGTGGGAGAGTCTCTCGGTTAAGTGGGAGAAATGGCAGACAAGGGTAGGCTGAAGGTTGATAAGTTTAATGGGTAGAACTTCTAGTTATGGAAGATATAAATGGAGGACTATCTCTATCAAAAGGATCTATGGCGGCCATTAGAGGGAATAGCTAAGAAAGAGGCAGCAATGTCTCAGGAAGATTGGGATATTTTGGATAGGAAGGCACTAGGGAGTATTCATCTATGCTTGGCACAATTGATGGCATTCAATATTACTGGAGCAACAAAAGCTAAAGATCTGATGGACACCCTAGTGAAGTTGTATGAAAAGCCTTCAGCTTCAAACAAGGTATTTCTTATGAAGTATTTATTTAATATGAAAATGGTAGAAGGTGGATCAATCGCTGATCATTTGAATGAGTTTAATATAGTCACAAGCTAGTTAACCTCAGTTAAAATTACTTTCAATGATGAGGTTAGGGATCTCTTGATTTTGTGTTCTTTGCCAGAAACCTAGAATGGCTTGGTAATGGATGTTAGTAATTCTGTTTCTGGTTCAAATACCCTAAATTTTGATGATGTTTTTGGTGTTATATTGAGTGAGGAAATTCATAGGAAAAGCTCAGGGGCATCCACATCAGGTAGTGTATTGAATGTAGAAAGCAGAGGCAAAACAAGAGATAGAGGAAACAACTCTAGAAATCATGGCAAATCAAGAGGCAAATCAAAGGGAAAGAGGTCTGAATCCAAAGGGCCAAATGATTGATGGTACTGTGTAAAACCAAGACATAAGAAGAAAGATTGTTGGTCTTGGAAGAAAGATCAAGGAGACAAAAATGATGGAAACAAGGAGGCAAATGTGGTAAGTAACAAATCCAAAGAGGATGCTTTGCTTTTGTCTTTAGAAAATGTTGATGATTCATGGGTGTTAGATTCGGGGGCTTCATTTCATGCTACACCCCATAGAGGTTATTTTGTTGATTATGTCCAAGGGGATTTTGGGCTAGTTTATTTGGGAGATAATGAACCCTATCAGATTGTTGGAAAAGGAAAAATCAAGATGAAGTTGTAGAATGGGAATCATTGGCTACTACAAGAGGTAAGACATGTTCCAAGGCTGAGTAGAAATTTAATTTCAGCAGGGCAACTGGGTGATGAGGGTTGCACAGTTACTTTTAATGATAGAAATTGGAAGGTTTCAAAAGGTTCCTTAGTAGTAGCAAAAGGTGTGAAAGTAGGCACCTTATATCTTTGTATAGGTCATACTATTCCTTCTACTTTAATTGTTTCAAAAGAAAATGAATATTCAGGAATAGTGGTTGCAGTTGAGCAGGAAGAACATCATACCATTGCTATAGATTCTGACACAGCACTGTGGCACAACAGACTCGGGCACATGAGTGAAAAAGGTATGAAATTACTTCATTCAAAGAAAGTTTTACCTGGTCTGAAATGTGTCAATATGGATTTCTATGAAAGTTGTGTTTATGGAAAACAAAAGAGAGTTAGTTTTGTGAAGAATGGGAAGGAAAAGAAAAATGAGAGATTGGAGCTTGTGCATACAGATGTATGGGGACCAGCTCAAGTATCTTCCCTTGGTGGCTCTTTGTATTATGTTACATTTATAGATGATGCAACAAGAAAAGTATGGATTTATTTCCTTAGACAGAAATCTGATGTATTTCAAACTTTTAAGAAATGGAAATGCTTGGTTGAGAATGAGATTGGTAAAAAGTTAAAATGTCTTAGATCTGATAATGGTGGTGAGTATTGCAGCACATAATTTGAAGAATATTGTTCCTCTAATGGTATTCATAGGTAGAAAACTATACCAAGGACTCCACAAGAAAATGGAGTGGCTGAACGCATGAACAAAACAATAATGGAGCGTGCAAGGAGTATGAGGTTGCATGCTAGGCTACCCAAAAATATGTGGGTAGAGGTTGTGAACACTATTGTTTATTTAATCAATAGAGGCCCCTCTACTCCTTTGGACTATGGTATTCTAGAGGAATCATGGAGTGGTAAGAAGGTGAGTTATTCTTTTCTCAAAACCTTTGGTTGTGAAGCTTTTGCACTTATAGAGTCTAAAAATAGAACCAAGCTGGAAGCTAAGTCAAAGAAATGTGTATTTGTTGGATATGGCATTGATGAATTTGGTTATAGGCTTTGGGATTTTGAAAATCATAAAATTGTGAGAAGCAGGGATGTCATATTCAATGAGAAAGTATTGTACAAAGATTTGTTGCTATAGCATGAGAAGAAAGAAAATGATTATGTAGTACTGAATGATACTCCACAAGTTCATGTTCCAGTAGTTCCTTATGCTCCACAACAACAATAATAACAAATACCACACACACCAGTGAATGTTAGATGGTCAACAAGGCTAAGTAGACCTCCAGAAAGATTTTCTCCATCTTTGTATTCTATTTTGTTAACAGATGCTGGTGAACTTGAATGTTATAATGAAGCTTTGCAGGTGGATACAAAGCTTCAGTGGGAGTCTACAATGATAGATGAAATGGACTCTTTGCTAAAAAATCAAACATGGGATTTATGTAAGTTACCTGCAGGTAAAAGGGATTTATGGAATAAATGGGTTTATAGGATAAAAGAAGAGGATGGAGGTAAGAAATTATTTAAAGCCAGATTAATCGTAAAAAGATTTGCACAGAAACATGGTATTGATTTTGATGAGATATTTTCTCCTATTGTTAAAGTGACTTCTATCCGTACTGTTTTAAGTATTGTGGCTACTGAAGATTTGCATTTAGAGTAGCTTGATGTTAAAAAAGCTTTTCTTCATGGTGATTTGGATGAAGAAATATATATGGTTCAGCCACAAGGATTTGAGGTCAAGGGTAAGGAGAATTTGGTGTGCAGATTGCAGAAAAGTTTATATGGCTTGAAGCAAGCACCTCGGCAATGGTATATTAAATTTGAAACTTTTATGAATGAGCATGGATATAGTTGGTGTCATTTTGACCATTGTGTTTATTTTAAGAGGTTGGATGATGACAGCTACATTATTTTATGTTTATATGTTGATGATATGCTTGTAGCTGGGTCTAACATGGATCATATTCAGGGGTTGAAACAACAGTTAGAAAAATCTTTTCTATGAAGGATTTGGGGGCAGAAAAACAAATCCTTGGTATGAAAATTTGCAGAGATAGGAAAAATAGGAAATTGTCTCTATCTCAGGTTGATTATATTGAGAAGGTGTTGCAACATTTCTCTATGGAAATTGCCAAAGCTGTCAGCACACCTTTGCCTGGTCATTTGAAATTGACTAAGGATATGTGTCCCAAGACACCAGAAGAAGAGACTAAAATGTCTAAGGTACCTTATGATTTAGCTATAGGGAGCTTAATGTATGCTATAGTATGTACTAGGCTAGATATTGCACATGCAATGGGTGTCATTAGCCAATATATGAGTAACCCTAGTATTGAGCATTGGAATGTAGTCAAATGGATTCTCAGATATTTGAGAGGTACATCCAGTAAGTGTTTACACTTTGGGGGTTCTACTACTACTCTACAAGGCTATGTTGACTCATATTTGGTAGGAGATATAGATAGCAGGAGGAGTACTATAGGTTATATATTTACTATTGGTGGGATATCAGTGAGTTGGATTTCTCGACTACAAAAGGTGGTTGCTTTATCCACTACAAAGGCAGAGTATGTTGCTACTATAGAGGCAGCAAAGGAGATGATATGGCTTCAATTCTTCATGGAAGAATTGGGACATCCACAAAAGGATAATTTTCTACATATAGATAGCCAAAGTGCCATTCATCTTGCAAAGAATTCTGCTTTGCACTCAAAGACCAAACACATACAGTTGCGGTACCATTTCATTCGGTCAGTTTTGGATGATGGAAAGTTAAGGCTGGAAAAGATTCATACTGATGATAATCCAGTAGATATGTTTACAAAGGTAGTAACAAGGGAGAAGTTGAACTCATGTTCAGCTTTATTTGATCTTCTAGACTGAACAAACTAAAGGAACAGCTGATTCCAGGGTGGTTTGATCCAGTGGGAGCCTCATATGGTAGCGGTATTGCTACAGGATCAGTCTCCAAGTGGGAGGTTTTTTTGTATAGTGTGGATACTGATCAGTCACCAAGTGGGAGATTTTTAGCTTGTGGTGACTAATTAGGAAAGTACTATCTAGAAAAGTATTGTACACTTTTCCTCCCAACCTTGTGTGGTTGATTGTAAAATTTCTCTCAGCTAGAGCTAATAAACTTGTGACCTTGCTAGTCAACCACACAATGAGAGATTCCAAAATTGAAGACAAGGGAAAGAGTGCCAATATCCTCAAAGAATCAAATGGAAATGAAATGCAATGCAAGCTAATATAAGAATGAGGATGCAAGCTAGTCTATAGAAATGAAAGAACAATGCAACTAAACTATGGAATGGAAAGAACAAGTGTTACAAATCCTTCCTATTTAGACTATGTGAGATTAATCTATTGCATAAATAAATTCTATACTAAGAATGTCATGATTATGCAACTATGAAAGAAAAGAAAGCAAGCTAAATGAAATGCAACAATAATTTCTTCAAAGCTTGAATGCAAGAATGTCTTCAAGGAGCTCAAAATGACCTAGAAAACCTGCAGCATAACATTAGCATAAAAGAGATGGATCTAGAATGAAGAAGAGAGCTCTCCTTTTATAAGAAATGAAAAGGAATGGACCATGGAGATTAAGAGGCAAAAAACTTAATCAATGGTTAAGCTTGAAAGAGGAGCAATCCATGTGCACAAGTATCCTCCAATGAGAAAATAAGAGTTGACTTTTGTGTCCATATGAGAAAAAAAGTACTTTTTCTCTTTTTATAAAATAAGAATGATGCTTTATTTGTGCAACTTAGGATAAGAGGAAAAGTGGGGGCTTTTTATTTATTAAAAAGGGAGGAAATATTCCTTTTAAATAAATAAAGATGTTAGGATAAAATGGTTAGCCCAAGGAATAATAAATAATGATGAAATAAGATTTGATCAAGGAAATTGATATAATTGAAAATATTGATTTTTGAAAATATTGATTCAGGGATTTTACAAATTGCTGAATGGGGGCCCGAAGTCTAGGTGACCATTTTTGGGTGCATACAATTATAGATGCAAGATTTTTCAAGATGCCTTAGCAATGGAAGGAGAATTGTCTACATTTCATTTAAAGCCTTACACTCTTAGAACCAATTTTGATTATAGGGGCTTCACTAGGTCAAACCTTAGTGTCCCTAACACATTCATGCATATTCCTAAGTTAGACAATTTCTAGGCCAATTGTTTTGATGAATTGGAAGTCAAGAAAAGGTTGTGGTCCAAATTGACCATGAAGTAGATTATCACTTTCAGACTGGATATGAACACATATGGGTTTGAAGAGGACAGAGAAGTTGATGTGCTTGACTCCCAATTCTTGGAGAAAGTAGAGGTCCTTCCCATCTCAGAGTTAGATTGGATGAAGCTAGAGGAAGATGACCTACAAGTGAGAATGGAAAGGGTGATTAAATGAACAAAGGCATGGTTGTGTTTGAGAAAAAAGCTTCTATAATTCCTTTGCAGCCTGCCAAGAAGTAAGTGAAAACAAAGAAGAGGAGTTCATCGAGGAAAACTTCTATTTTAACTAACATGAATATTGACAAACCTTTTGCAGGAAATCTCGAACCTAATGTCAAACCTAAAGTTGAATGTGAAGTTGAACTAACTTCTCCTCAAGTTAAAGTTCAAGTTCAACTCTGAGATGAACCTGTAGCCCGAGTCACTTGATCAAGATCCAAGATAAATAACAAGGCTAAGTAGCAAGAAGTGACTCTTAGTGTCATTGTGAATTTGGATCCATCCGAAGCTGACTTACAAGAAAACCTAGTTGTAGATTCCAGTGTGCCTGATATGTCAAATAACTAGCAATTATAGGATAATACTAAGAATACTCCAAAGAATTGTCTGGCTCTTCTGAGTAGTTATAATTCTCAGAAGACACCTTCTACAGCTCCATAATGGATGGAGAATTATGTTTCCAAAAAGAGAAATGTGGTCCCTCTATCTGTGCCCATTAAAGATGTTGTGTGTAGGTATTTAGGAAAGACTCCAAAGACTAAGAAGACAAAAATGGAATCCAGAATTGACTTTGATGAAAATAGTGGCTGCTGGATGGCAGAAATCACAAAACTAGTAAATGACAAAGATAAAGGGGAGGTTTCAACCCAAGATTTCTAGATATCCAGAGTTGATTTAGGGAGAGATAGCAGAGTTGCTAACATGAAGTTCTTTGATGTCTCGAACAAGAAGATTGCCAATAGAGTCTGGAAAGATGCTAAAGACAAGAAAGAAATGAAAGAGGCTATGAAAAGCATGGTCCAATACATAAGCACCATCCAACATCAGGAGCCTTTTCCTTTGAGAAAAATTCTAGCTTCTATTACTATTAAATCCTCAAACAATCAAAAGTTTCTCGATCAAATACATAGAAACAAGATGATTAGCAGAGCATTTGAAGAATGGGTTGAGCAGGTAAAATTAGTGGTTGTCAAGCAACTAACTCACCTAAATCAATCTCACATTGAAGGGGGTCACCAGATAAAGAAAGTTGAGGCAAATATCAAAGAGTGGGAGATAGATAAGGCTACCTAGACAAAAGAACTCCAATGGATGGATGAAGTTTAGGAGTACGGTCTTCAAAAATTTCTTCAGAAAGACCAGTCCCAGGGTTAGATGACAAGACTCTATATGTTTTGAAGGAGTGTATTGACTAGAGGAATGAAGCCATTGCTTAGGGAATTTTTGAAATAAAAGACCTCAAAAATATACTAAGCATGTTGCGAGGAACTTAGGTATTCCATTGCATCTGATAACACTTCATTTTGGGACATAAAATGAACTATCGTGTGTCAAGCTTGTGTGCCTTTTCCAGCTTTCATAATTCACACTTCATTTTTGGGCTATAAAATGAATATAGATTTTCTTTTTACATCTTTGTTACACATAGTAAATAGGCCCTATGAACACTATTTGTGGATGATCTTGAGATAGTTGGCTTCATTCACTTGTTTTGCATATGAAGCTCTTCTTGATGATAGATCCCCTTGTAGGTAGCAAGGTTACTGTGATTATCTCACATTCAACTTGGTTTGGTCCTCAAATTTGATTGGCACGTTCTCTCTTGGTCCAACTTAGAGAGCTCGGTAGACATCATTGTTGATATCACAAGCCTTGGTGAGGTAATTCTAGTCTTAGCATGTCAAAGAATCTATTTGTTGTGTTTGGGTAAAATTGAAAAGGCTAGAGGATTATGCTCTACTCCCTTTTTGGGTAGTATCAAAAACTCATATCCTTGAATTTGGACCAAGTCCCCATGTGGAATATTTTGTGAGTCACCTTTAGAGAGGGTTAACTATAGTGGACATTCCCTTTATTAGGTCAACCACATGGACAGAACCTCAAGTGGTAATAGCCATTTTTGTTGTGGTAGCAATAGCCACTATATAAATGTCTTTGTGGAAGCAATATCCATGAGTTTGGTCTCTTGTTGGGCTATCAGATCTCCCTAGCAGCTCCTGATTGATTAAATTCTCAGACAGTGTCAAAACCCTAGTGTGCCTAGATTTGAGTTCACCCTCTTGAGATCACAAAAGTTGCAGAGTCAGACCATTACTAAAAACCCTAGCGAGGCCAATTTTTTCATTTTCTAGGACTATGTACATTATTGAAAAACTTTTGAGAACATACACAAGTAGCATTCCTAGGGATTAGAACAATAAGTCATTACTGATTCTTCATTTGCAAGGTTGCTTTGGTCCTTGTTCATTGTTTTAAGATGACTGATTACTTCCATTTCTTGTTGTTTTGCATGTTTTCTATCTACTTAGTCCTTTGGAGATGAACTACACCTAAGAAGAAATATTACACAGATCTTCAAACCTAGACAAAAAATTTTGCAAACAATCTGAAACTGAAAAATTGCAAATCTGAAGCAAAAATCCTTTCTAGAATCAAAATTCATCCTAGAGTCTCAGAAACTCATACAAGTTTCCACTAAAAGTCATGCCAGAACCCCTATATTGTTGTACGGGATCCCATACTTTGTCATATAAGTTTTGTCTAAAAATTGAAGCAAATTCAAACCCTGGTGTCAACTTTTGTATGAGCTTTGTCAACTGTCATGCCAGAGCCAACCCAAACTTGTACAAGCCTAGAGAAACTTGTATCAAAATTTTCAAAAGTTGTCAGAAAGTTCCAAAATTTGTTAGAAATCTATTTTTTATAGCCAACTTCTAGATTTTGTCCGAAAATTCACTATGTTAGGAATAGAGCAGAACAATCAAAGAAATCCAGTCTATTTATCTAAAAGTGGTCTCTTGAGTTTGATCTAGTCTTCTGATCTTTCAATTTGAATCATGTTGATCTTGTGTTAAAACCTTGTCAACATCATCTTCAATTCAATCCTCAAAATGGCTAAGTGTTGGAGCTCGTATCTACCATCTTTTGGGAATCTACCCATACAACTAGGGCACAATATCCTTCATTTATGTCTAATGAATCTTCAAATCAAACCAATGTTGAGAAGGTTGCATCATTTGATCTCCTTGAATCAATTCTTTCTTCATTTGTCTTCATCTTTCTCTTTTTCTTCACCCAAGGTTAATGGTGGAAACTAGAGCTTCATCACAGTGAAAACAAGGAGAAAAACCCAAATTCTCTTTAGCTACATCTGTTGTGATTGTTAAGACATTTCATCAACCCTGTGACACTACTAAATTTGGAGAAGATGCTCTTGGAAATATTTACTTAAAGGGTGGTTATGTCACTCCTACTGCATCAACTCACGTAGGTAATCAACCAACCCCACATCATTCAATCCCCAACAGTCCTCATAACAAAACAATGTCTCAAGGTAGAGCATCCCAAGGTCATCACTCTAATCATGGCAGAGATCAAGAACCCACACCTTCTAAAATTGCCCAATATCATAATGATGATAACTTCAAAAGAATGGTGAAACATTTATTAAAGGAAGATAGAGGGGCATACTTCCTAGAGTTGGCTCAACAAGGAGCTAAACTTCCTCCAAACTTTAATGTCGAAGATATCATCACATGAGAGGAAGAAACTCCTATCATGACCATGATGAAGTAGATGCATGCCATGCAACTCAAACTCAACAAGCTAGAAAAAGAGAAGGAACCTAAGGAGTTATCCATGGAGGCCCTTTGCCCTTTTCCATTTGATAAAGACTTGTCCATGCCACCATTCCCCAAAAGAGTGGAAATGCCTAAATATGACAAATATGATGGAAAATTTGATCCCCAAGATCATGTTAGAGAATTATGTACTCAATCTATGGAGTTCATGCATGAAACAACCTACATAATGCATCTTTTCCCATGATCTCTAGGAGGAGAAACCATCCATTGGTTCTCAAAAATGCCACCTACAATCAAAACCTTTGAGGGGTTAATCAATCTATTCTATCAACAATACTCCTACAACATCAAATATCTGGTCACTATGATCGACATTTGCAATCTGAAACAATATCCAGGATAACCATTCCTGACTTTTCTCAAAAGATGGCAGAAGAAGTTTTCTCTATATGCTAGACCCATTCCAGAAATAGAGAAGCTAGAAATTTTCATCAACAATCTTGTTCCAAAAATAAACTACCATTTACAAATGCAAAATCACACATCCTTTGATAAGATGGTAGACAATGCAATTAAAATTGAGAAAGTACTTGTGAAAAAGGGAGATATATCACTTCAAAAAGACAAGTATGAATCTGGATCTAGTTCTAAAGACAAGAACAAAAATTGGAACAAGAATAAAGGCATCGTCACAGATGGCATTGTTGATACTATTCGTGCCCCATCCAAGGCACCCACTTTCAATCTCACTGTTGGTACCAAAGCCATTAAAGCCTCCATGGTAAAAGTGAGAGAATCTAATAAGAAGCCATCTAACTACAAACCTTGGGCTAATGATCCTAAACACAAGTTTACTCCTCTTGGAGAGTCCTTGGAATCCTCCATGAAAATACTGTCATCCAATAAAATCATCACTTTGCCTGAGATCCGACCATTTGATCCTAAACCTAAACCAAAATGGTGGAAAGAGAATGATTTATGTGACTTCCATCACAATGAGGGTCATAAAGCCAGTAACTACCAATGCTTAAAGCATCTCATACAAGATAAAATTGATGTTGAACAGATTTTCATTGACAATCATAAAAGAAATAATGATCATACAGCATTCATGGAACCATTTCTAAAGCACAATCAAGGAGATTCATCTTCTCAACCTAATATGGGTGCTAAGGTCAATTATGCCTACTTTGGAAATAGAACTATCATAATCATGGTTGAAAATTTCTTATCTGAACATTGCAATGTCATCACCATTATGTGAAAAGATAGAGATAATCAATCAACAAACACAGTTACTCGATCACAAGCTCAGGCACATCTACAAGGACAAAACTCTGATTCATCAAATGTCCCTAAGATGCCTTTTAATCTTTCATCTACTTCTAAATAGAGGGCTACCTCAAAATCATCAATTCCTAAGGACACAAGACCCACATCATATAGTATTGTCCAACAACTTCAGCCTACTAATGCAAAAATATCAATGTTTGAGTTGCTTCGGATATCTCTTGCTCATAGGGCTATTTTGGATAAAGCTCTTCTCGGTTCCAATGTTCCTGATGATCTTGATCTAGAAAGATTCCAAACTATGGTTGGTCATCTAACATCACCCCAGTATATCTCCTTTTTAGAGGAAGATGATAATTCTTTGAGTCATCTGCATAACCAGCCCTTGCACATTAAAGTCTTGATCCAAAACCATAGATTCAAATGCATGTTGATAGATGGGGATGCTGGTCTAAACATGTGTTTTTATAGATTGATCACATAACTAGGATTATCTAAAACTTCTATTGATCCTAAAAGAAGATAACTATCAAAGCATATGATGAGCAAGAAATATCTTCCAAAGGAACAATTGTACTACCTATCAGAATAGGGCTAGTTATCAGAGACATCACATGCCAAGTTCTTGATCTACCTTTGGCTTACAACATTCTTCTAGCGAGACCCTAGGTACATGAAATATGAGCTATTCCTTCCACATACCATTAGTGTGTGAAATTTCCTTATGAGGGAGTAGAAGTGACCATTCTAGCTGACATATCTACAACTTGCAATGCATTGAAGGAAAGTGTTGACAAACTTGTCCCCAATAATAGAGAATCTTCCACTAAGCAAATAGACATGTCATCTACATCCAAGATGGAAGACATTGCAAAAGAAGTCAAAATAAAAGACAATGGCATGGGATAATATACTATGGAACTAGTCCTATCTTTAACATCTCTCCCTATCTCACCTAAATCTTATGGATAATCTTTAAAATAGCCAAAACTAGAATCTAAAGAACCTCTAGCTGTCTATAAAGGAAATTGTGTTGCTGAACAAGTATCCAAACAAGAATTTGAAGAGGATGAATTTGTGCTTGCATGGCTATACAAAGATGAGTCTCAATCCCAAACTGTTCAAGCATGTGACTTTAAAACACCAAAAGTCTCTTCCAAATCATATGGACTAGGGGATAAACTGATAGCTAAAATGGGATTTCCTAGAAAAGGACCTCTAGGAGTGAGAGGAAAAGGTCTCATGGCACTTATTTCACATATTGGTAGGCCAAAAAAAGATACTATGGTCCTAGGCTATAAAAAGAAACCCTTCTATCTCAAGGGTAACTCCTCTCATCTCATAGGATAGATAGAACTAGAGGAGAAGAACAATGAGGAAGAAGAAAATAAACAATCTGACAGTGATGATTTAGATAGCTCTGAACTTATTCCCTATGAACACTTATCTCAAGAAATCTTAGATCTTCTCAAAGCTAAAGATGAACCAATAAAAAGAATTAATGTAGTAGAAACATAAGAACCTACTACTATACAAACCAGTGATTCCTAAATAGACTCTCATGAGTATGAATTCTGATCAGAATCTAAAGGTAATCTAGCTTGGGGAATCCGTCCAGATTTCACCCATGTGCTTAGATTTCCTAGAGGTACAGAATGAGAAAATGAATCTAATGATTAAGAATGGGGAGTCATTCTAGAGGAAGATGAACTCATCATAGAGAAACATGTAGATGTCAATCACCAATATGCGCCTACACCCAACATAAGTCTAGAGAGAAGTAATGAACTTAATGAATCTGATCCACCTATTCCCAAAGTGGAATCCAACAATGACAGTGAGACTTTTAATGAACTAAATATCTTGAGTATTAGTATCACCTTTGATTTTGTGAGTCAGATCATTTCCAATGATGCCAATACCATGTGTGTTAATATGGTTAGCCAATCCATTCCTGAGCTTACTATCCAACATCTAAAGCTAATTGACCAAATGTTTGAAAATCCAAACCAAGACATCTATACCTTCAAATCGGACTATGCCCTTGTGTGCTATCTTAATGCCATTGAACCTATGATGACTTCCATCAGTGAACTAAGCATTAGCATGATGGAATTCGATATCAAATATATCATTCAAAAGAATAAGATCCGAAAGAAAATGAGTTTTGAGGGTGAAAACCACTTTGTGGTAGTCTCATAACCAAAAATAGTAAAAATAAAAGATGTATCTAAAGGTGAAAACCTCTCTAAGGCACCCAAGGATGAGATATTTGATATCCTTTTGAGTCATTTATAGGACAGATCTCTAGTAGTGATTGAGGCCACTCAATATATCAACTTGGGTACAATAGAGGAACCACAACTGATTCATGTAGCACAATCTCTATCAGAGGAAGAGAAACAAGCATTCACTACTTTATTAATAGAAAATAAAATCAACTTCACATGGAAGTACTTAGATATGCCAGGCTTGGATCCTGATCTTATAATGCACCATCTCTCTATAGCTCTAGGAGTAAAACCTGTCAAATAGAAATTGTGCAAGATGCATCCACATGTAGCACTTCTTGTCAAAGCTGAGCTAGAGAAATTGCTAAAATTTGGATTCATCCAAGTTATTGATTATGTTGAGTGGATCTCAACTATTGAACCTATTTCCAAACCATATAAATCAATTAGAGTATGCATTGATTTTAGAGATGTGAACAAAGCATGCCCTCAGGATGATTTTCCACTACCTAACATTGATATGATAGTGGACATGACTGTGGGTTTTGAGATGTATTCCTTAATGCATGGTTTCTCTAGATATAATCAAATCAAAATTTCTCTAGGGGATCAAGAGAAAATTGCTTTCACATGTGCATGGGGTACCTTTTGTTGGAATGTCATGCCATTTGGCCTCAAAAATGCTCGTGCTACATATCAAAGAGCCATGACATCAATTTTTCATGACATGATACATCAAACTATGGAGGATTATGTTGATGACACCTTAGCTAAATCAATGATAAGCTTTGAACATCTAAATGACTTGAGAAAAATACTAGATAGAATGGAGAAGTTTAGTCTCAGACTAAATCCAAAAAAGTGTGCTTTTGGTGTCACTTCTGGAAAGCTCTTGGGCTATATTGTTTCAAAGAAAGGCATTTAGGTTGATCCTACTAAATTCAAGGCTATAATGGAGATGCAACCTCCCAAAAATATCAGTCAAATGAGAACTCTTCAAGGGAAAGTGCAGTCAATCAGGTGTTTCATATCTCAATTAGCTGATATATCACAACCTTTTACAAAAACATTTAATAAAGGTGTGACTTTTGTATGGAATGAAGAATGTGAGAAGAATTTCAAACACATCAAGAAATATCTATCAAACCCTCCTATCTTGATGCCTCCTATTCAAGGGAATCCACTGATTCTATATGTCTCTTCTATAGATACATCACTGGAGGGATTGCTCACACAACATGATGACAATATGAAAGAGAGAGCTATATACTACATTAGTAAAACATTAGTGGCTTATGAGAAGAACTATATAATGATTGAAAAAGCTTATCTAGCTGTGATCTTTGCATCACATAAACTAAGACATTACATGTTAGCTCATACCACACAATTGGTAGCTAAGATAGATCCATTGAAATACTTATTGAGAAAAGATTCCCTCACAAGTAGATTAGCTAAATGGGTGATCCTATTAAGTGAATTTGACATTGAATATGTTGAAAAAAAAGCTATCAAAGGCCAAGTCATTGCTGATCAATTGGCTGATGCACCTATGTTTGATGATACACCAATGCAAATGGAATTCCTAGATTCCTCTATCATGAATCTCTCTTCTAGAACATGGTAATTGTTATTTGATAGCTCCTATACATATAATGGATCTAGAGCAAGCATATTGTTTACCACATCACAAGGTTACTCAATACCTAAAGCATTTAGATTCAAGTTTCCTTGCACAAACAATGTTTCTAAATGTGAAGCCCTTCTTAATGGTGTGAAGATAGCCATTGAGTGGCGAGTAACAGAGTTACATGTTCATGGAGACTCTCGGCTAGTTATCCATCAAGTCAATGATGTATACCAAATGAAAGATGAAAAAATAGTTCCCTACAAGTGCATGGTAGATGATCTCAAGAAATATTTCATATTTATCACATTTGAGTAGATTCCTAGATTGGAGAATAAGGTTGCTGATGCTATGGAAATGCTATCATCTCTAGTACAATAGCCTGAACATGAGCTACGTTGTGAGTTCCTAGTGGAAGCACTATCATTTCTAGCCTATAATTGTCCAAAAACCAAAATGATTTGCACTATTGAAGGTCATGATTCTTCTAGATACAAACACCTATTTTCCTACCTTCAAGACTAAATCATTCCTAAATCCTTTAACCGGTAGGAGAAATGAAACCTTATCCAAAATGCATCTTGATATGTTATCATTTTCAATGATCTATACAAATAGAGTCTAGATGGCACTCTCCTTAGGTGTTTAGAACATGATGAGTCTCAACGTGCATTAGAAGAAGTCCATGATGAAATATGTGGATCACATTTGAATGGTTTAACACTAGCTTGAAAACTTATTACAGCTAGGTACTATTGGCCTGAAATGAAAAAAGAGGCTATCAAATATGCAAAGAATTGTCAAAAGTGTCAAGTCCATGGGAACTTGATTCATGCACTAGGGAGAGATCTTATCCCCTTTACTACATAATGGCCTTTTCAACAATGGACATTTGATCTTATAGGAGCCATACATCCTCATTCTTCTAATGGACATACCCATATTATTACAACTATAGACTATTTCACAAAATGGGTAGAAGAAATCCCTTTAACTCAAGCAACCAGTAAGCAAATTTCCATGTTCATTCTGAACTACATAATATGTCGGTATGGAATCCCACATTCAATAGTCATAAATAATGGTGGATAATTCAAGAATAAAGACATAAATGATCTATGTGCTAAATTCAAGATTACACAACATTGGTCATCTATCTACTATCCTCAAGGGAATGGACAAGCAAAGGCTTCAAACAAGAATCTATTGAAAATCTTGCATCATACAGTTAATAAAAAAGGAAGAAACTAGAATCTCATGGTCAATCCACCTCTCTAGGCCTACAAAACAAGTGTCAAAATTCCCACTGGGGCTACCCTATTTGCTTTAGTTTATGGGTCTGAAGTGGTACTGCCTATTAAGGTTGAAGTCCCATCACTAAGAATCAAAATGCATGGTCTAGTAACTTATGATGACTATAGAGTGTCTAGGTTGCAAGACATTGAACTACTAGATGAGTGTAGACAAGCAACATATGATCATCTCATAGTATATTAGAAAATAATTTCTAGAGGCTACAACAAGAAAGTCAGACACAAAGAATTAGATTGGTGATCTAGTCTTGAGAGAGAATCCTAAAAATCAATCACATTAAGAACACAAGTGGAAGTTTGAACCCAACTGGTTGGGTCCCTTTGTAATCACTACTAATTTTGTCTCTAGTGCCTATCAAATCTCAATGACTAATGGAGAAAAACTTTGAGAACCAATCAACATTCTCCATCTGAAGAAATTCTATGCCTAAGGCATGCAGTCTGTGAAAATGTCCTCGAAAAATTATAAAAATTAGAAAAAGTCCTAAAAAAATGATCACCGTGGTGAAAACCTATTGGAAAGTTGACTATACTAGTGTATATGACTTAATATAGTGTTTTCATTATGAAAAAAAATTCATATGATGTTCTGGAGTCGGTGCACTTGATGAGAAGATAAAAAATTGGCTAAGTGTTGAAGACTAGACAATGTACAAAATACCTAAAGATTAGAGCATCAACACACGTGCATATGATAGTATTATGGAATTCACCCTAGAAGATAAGTTGGTTAGAGTGTATACATGCTTAGTCTATAAGTGCATGATCAGACATGCAGGTATGATAAAGTTACAGGCAATTGAAGTTACACAGACAGTGAATGCTAGAGAAGAACAAAGAAAGCAGTCGACTGTTGGTATTTTGGTTAGAAGTTATATTTTCATGTTGTAAAGGCTATGTGCCTATTGTAACTAGGTTTTAGACATGTAATTATCTTTTTTTTTGTAAACACACTTGAGCCAATTCAATTAGAAGCATTGTATGTAATCGGTTAAAGGGCCGACCTAGTTAATTGTTTTGTATGCGCATATAAATATGAGATGCACCCATTGTAATAAGTAAGGAAGTGAATATAGAGTTTTTATAAGAAGAGTAGAAGTGTTTGAAGAGTTTATAAGATGTATTAGAGCTTTGCAAGAGGTTAAATAATTAGTGCATCAAAGGAACTGATCAGATAAGTAGTGTCACAACACCAGTTCACCCAGCAGATATAGTGTGTATCTAAGATCAAAAGGTTGCAGCCTTCACCATTTGAGCAATGAGCTTTAGGACAGTGTGTCCCCACCCCTAGCAAGGTTTATTGTAAAAGACTCCTAACAGGGTCTAACCCTTGACAAGGTCACTGTACTAAATACATTGTAAAGAAACTCCTAACAGGGTTAAGGATCTTCTAGCAAGGATCACAAAACACTAGTACAGATTATTAGTAGGTGTCAATTCCCACTGGGGTTTTTACCTATTTGGGTTTCCCTGTAACCATATTGGTGTTATGTGTTGAGTTCATATTTCATGCTTATGTTGATGTTCATTTTAGTACTTAAGTATTTAAGTTCAGTTTAAAGAATTAAGTAAAAAGATAAAATACAGTGAACACTGATTCACCCCCCCCCGCTCTCAGTGTTCACATTCCTAACAATTGGTATCAGAGCTCTAGTCCTCAGCAAAGAAGTTTAACCACTTGAGGAGATCATGGACAAGATAGAAATGAAACATCTGAAAAGAAATCTTGAAGCTGCTCTTGAAGACTTGGACAGATCTAAAAAGGAAATTGAGGAACTAAAGGAAAAAAATAGTGATGCTCAAATAGTCATCAAAAGACTGAGAAAAGATCTAAAAGGATATTCTACTAGTGAATTAGGAATAATGGTCAAAAAGCTAAATGAAGAGAACACATCTCTAAAAGAATAGGTTGAAGAGTTAGATGACAAACTAACTAACAATCTGGAAGTCTATGATGAACACATCAAAGAGAACCTCCAACTGAATGAAGAATTAGGGAAAGAAAACATGGAAATCTTGGAGCTAAGAAACAACAAAGAGAGATAGGAGTCTAAATTGAAAGAGGCAAAGAATCATATTGATAAATTTCACACAAGTTCTGATTTGATAGAATCTCAGCTATATGCAAGAAGACTTAAAGGAGATACCAGCTATATTGGATTCAATGAAGCTCAAAATCAGATTGACAACATGCCAACAAGAATGAAAGCACCAAAAGACTCTACTAATGCTAAGAAGACTAAATATCAGACTAAAGATAAAGGTGAACCATCTAGGGATGAGCACAAACTAATAGACTGCACTTGTTATGCATGTAACAGGCATGGACATATAGAAAGGAATTGTACAGAGGTAAGACCTTTCAATGGTTACTATTATTCATGAAATAAATTTGGACATAAAGCTATGAATTGTAAGACAAGTCAGAAGAACAAAACTCAACATAATCAGAGAAATTAGAATCAGCCAAATATAAGGAGTTCTCAGAATGTTACATGTCAAATATGTAACTATAATGGTCACTCAACAAGACAATATAAAATGGTGACCCATGTCAATGCGCCAAGGAATATAAGGCCTCCATTCATTTTTCACTCTTGTAACAAGGCTAGACACATCTCAAAGTTTTGTAGATCAAGAACACAAGGTCAGGAAAGCCCTTAAAAGCCTGAAGAACTAGTATTGGACACCAAAGGAGAGGTTAAGTTTGTGAAATCCTTAGATGATGTGAGCATGATCTGGTTAGAGGTAAATAAGAATAAGGTTGATGAACATGTATTGGATGCATCCACAGTGGACACACCCTCTACATCAGGATGAATGACCCTCAAGGTCATAGGGGGAGCTAATTTAGCTCTATACCCCTGCACGACCAGTATACTCACTCTCAGAGTATGCACATATGGACTTAACCTTTCAGAGACTAGAAGATCCTATGTGCAAGAGTGCACTAGCTGATTGTTAGCAAAATGAAAGTTATAAATTTTCAGTGACATCCTGGTTTATGCGGCAAGCATTAATGGCATAAATTCTACTTTAAAGTGCACAAAAGTTTGTAGATCTCTTATTGCATTCAAATTCAGAGTGATTAGAGAGAAGAAGAGCCCTAGCATTTGATTGTGAAGGATTACAGATTGATTCACTAGTGTTTGCCAATGCATTTGATCAGTTGCGAAAACCCTAATTTTTCATGCTGATTCAGAAGTCTTTGAGATCATTTGGAAAGTGATATACAAGTAAGTAATGGATACTCCCATTATATTTGATGTAGTAGAGAAGAAGAGATATGTTTTTAAAAGGCATCCATTCAAATCCACACTAGACAACCTAGAAGGAGCATTCTCTTGCACTCTCATGGGTGTTATGCATGTGGAAGATATTAGGGCACACATATATTGCAAGAAGGAACCAGTAGGTTTGGATAGAATAAGAGTGCACATGGAAACAATGATGAAACCAGATAAAACCTTCTTGGATAAGTATGCTATGGAATTTGAGTTCTATGAGTCAAATTGGATCAAGATTCTACTCAGCATGATCCATGATGACCTATTTTGGATAGGTGAAGTCCCAGTCAGGATTATAGGAGACCTAATTCATGAGATGATAGGCCTCTCAAGGACTAGCATTATTCTTCCAGTGGGTAAAGATGTGAGGAAGATTGTTGAAGAAACATGTAAATCAAGAAGTGATAGGTGCATAATGACTATAGAACCTATAGAGAAAAATGACATCAAATTGATGTCCATGATATTGGGATATAGGTTCCAGCACACCAGTAGAGTAAATAGTGTATCGAGAGCCACCATTCTAGTAGCAATAAGATTGGTAAGAGAGAATGGAGATTTTAATCTATGTGAGATCTTGCGTGCATAGCTAATAAACAACATTAAGGCCATCAAGCATGACAAGACCAAGATATTTAGGTTTGGGTCTTTAATTATATACATGTACTTCCATATTCTTGGAAAGGTGTCTAATTTATATCTAGACAAATCTGTTCCCACTATACCTCAGATATCCTTCAAAGAAACCACTGAAAACACTTTGAGAAGATACATGGAATTGGAGTTGAAAACATTTAGAATCAAGATGCAAATGAGATATAGAATACCAAAGAGTATTATAGAGAAATACAAAGATAGTATTTGTTTCATGGTTGAGACTGATATAACATGCATGGAGGCTGTTGAACCAAGAATAAAGTGGATTCATCCACTAGGATATGAAGTGGAAGATCCTATTATAGAGGCTTATGCTCAAGTTCTTTTTTCAACACCTAAGGACCCCAATGAACCTAGATGGGGGACTTATGAAGAGAAAAAAAGAGAAGTAGGTGTTGTATTGAACAGTGATGCAATAAAAAGAAAAGTTGCCAAGGTTACTTTAGAGATTTTGAGAATTCATGGAGTATCTCAAGAAGACCTAGACAAAGAAAGGCAAGAGAAGATTGCTTTGGAATTAGAGAGCACAACTGCAGAAAAGACAAAATCTGATGACCCAAAGATGAAGAAGGTGAAAATTGAGAAATCTGATGATCAAAAGGAGAAAACCTTGTTGTTAGATATGGTGAAGCCTCACCTCAAAACCAAGACAAGAACATTGAATATTATGGATAAGAACTTTGAATTGGTTGCTAAGGAAATAGAGAAAAAATTTGAGAAGGTTTTCATAAATAGGCACATGTACCCACCTACTGCGCCTATAGCTCAAGTGCCCACAAAGGTTGCAAAAGAGTAAAAGACCATAAATATACCATCTATAGCTCCACAAGATTTAGCGCATACATTGGATGTACCCACGTACATAGAGAAGCTTGTGCCTACAATAGAAGTTCAAAAAGATGATTTAATTTTTATTGATAATGTAAAAGTTACTATGGCCAACACCGAAATTGAGTTGGAAAAGTTTGAAGAGGTGTTTGTGAGTACTCAAGAGGATCAGACTCTATGTGGTAACACCCCTCCTAATCAACAAGAAGTATTGATTAAGGATAAGAAAGAAGAAGAAAAGAAAGAAGAGGAAAAAGAAAAAGAAAAAGAAGATGAGAGTATGCAGATAGATGAGCCATATGTTGAGAAGTAGATCAGTGTTAAAAATGAAGCAATGGAGAGTACTCCTATTAGTCCACTACCCTCAACAACATTGTTTTCATGTTTGATACCTGACATAACTAGTTTGGATTCATGGGGACAAGATGACCTGATCAAGATCAGTGTCTTAGCTATGGAGAAGGCCAAAGAAAAACAAGTGTTGAGGGATCTCTTATTTGTTGAGTCAGTGAACATATTGAACAACTTGTTGACTTCAGACAAGAAAGTGTCCAAGGTTAGTATAGTTGATGATGCTAGCAATATCCTCACAACCTTTAAAACTAACTTTGCACTTGACCTAAGTTTACTCAAAGTTGTCAAAGATAAGTATAGAAAGAAAAGGCTAAGTGAATTGGTCAGTAACTTTTCACTTGACCTAAGTTCACTCAAATTTGGACAAGCAACCTTGAAAGAGTTTATAGCAAAAGGAAGAAAAATTATTGCTGATTGTATGGATCAAGATAAGTTAACTGATGACTAGTTCAAGAAGATCCAAGAAGTAGGGGCCATGATTGAAAAAGTGAGGAAGTCAATAGAAGATCCCTCTATTTATATAAATGTGTGCAACAATGTATATCAGGGATAGATTGACAAAATTGAGAAGGCAAAAAAAGAGATGTAAAAGATAAGGGCTAGGCAGACTCAGCTTAGAAATGCACTTGCACCCTACCTAGATGTGTTGAATCAAAATATCAAGGAGATTGATGCCACCATGGTGACATATGATCAAGGTCCTAGTTTAGATTTGGAGAAGATGGAGAAACTACAATATGCCTTATGCACCCATCTCCAAACAATGAATGCATTGATTACATTTTGGAAGCAAGAGATCCAAAATTTGCAGATAGCATACCTGAATGTACTTTTATTGTAAGTACTTGTATAGATTCCATTTTGTAACACCTTTGTCATTAATGTCAAAGGGGGAGTATGTATAGAATATGGAGCTATAGCTATGTATAGTAAACAGATATAAGGGAGATATAAGTTAGAGTATGACTAAGTGTTTTTTGTATTAAGGGATAGTTAGTAACTTTTCTATATCCCTTTGTTGCCATTAATGACAAAGGGGGAGATTGTTGGAAAGTTGACTATATTGGTGTATATGACTTAATATAGTGTTTTCATTATGGAAACAAAGTCATATGATGTTTTGGAGTCAGCGCACTTGATGAGAAGATCAGAAATTGGCTAAGTGTTGAAGACTAGATAGCGTACAGAGCACTTGAAGATCATAGCATCAGGGCACATGCATAAAATAGTATTATGGCATGCACCCTAGAAGATAAGTTGGTTAGAGTGTATACATTCTTATTCTATGAGTGCATGATCAAACATGCAGGTATGACAAAGTTATAGGTAGTTGAAGTTACACTGACAGTGAATGCTAGAGAAGAACAAAGCAAGAAGTTGATTGTTGGTATTTAGGTTAGCAGTTATATTTTCATGTTGTAAAGGCTATGAACCTATTGTAACTTAGTTTTAGACATGTAATTAAATTTTTTTGTAAACAGCTTGAGCCAATTCAATTGGAAGCATTGTATGTAATCGGTTAAAGGGCCAACCTAGTTAATTATTTTGTATGTGCATATAAATATGAGATGCACCCATTGTAATAAGTAAGAAAGTGAATATAAAGTTTTTATAAGAAGAAAATAAGTGTGAAAAGAGTTGATAAGATGTATTAGAGCTTTGCAAGAGGTCAAAGCATCAGCACATCAAAGGAACTGATTTGACAAGCAGTGTCACAGCACCAGTTCACCTGGCAGATATAGTGTGTATCTAAGATCAGAAGGTTGCAGCCTTCACCATTTGAGTAGTGAGCTCTAGGATAGTGTTTCCCCACCCATAATAGGGTTTATTGTAAAAGGATCCTAACAAGGTGTGACCCTTGACAAAGTCACTGTACTAGATACATTATAAAGCAACTCCTAACAGGGTTAAGGATCTTCTAGGAAGGATCATAAAACACTAGTACAGATTATTAGTGGGTGTCAATTCTCACTAGATTTTTTACTTATTTGGGTTCCCCTTAACCATATTGGTGGTATGTGTTGAGTTCATATTTCATGCTTATGTTAATGCTCATTTCAGTACTTAAGTATTTAAGTTTAATTTAAAGAATTAAGTAAAAAGATAAAATACAGTGAACACTAATTCACCCCCCCTCTCAATGTTCCCATTCCTAACAAAACCTAGCAATAGGAACCTTAATGTATCATGCAAAAAAAATAAAAAATATCAAAAGTACAAAAAAATTGAAAAAATGAAAAATATAGAAAAATGAGAAAAAGAAAACATGCCTTGGTGAAAACTTGGAAACAGGCACCTTGGTAGCAAAAAAAAAATAGAATCTCTACCAAGATGGTGAAAACCTAGCAAATAGGTGCCACTTGTTCAAAACGCTCCATCTATTAGCGCAATCTTTGTCTTTCCCATCTTTTAGTCTACTTTAGTCTGTATATATCCCTGTTTCAATAAAGTCAGTCTATTCACCAATTGGCAAAGTGTTCATCTCCTATCAATGTTCAAACTTGGGGGCAATCAAAGTCATATCCTATAGTCCTTAGTATCTCAGATGTGTCATATCCAATCAGGGTCCTTTGAAGCTACATCCAAGTCAGTCAGTCGGTCTCCTTTCCAAAAAGGATTTTGTATCTACAACAACACAAATGAAAACATTCTATGCTTCACATGCTTTTATCTCCTTGTATGCTTACTAGTTCACATTGATATTTTTCATATTGTGTCCTTTCGAGATCTTCGATGATGTCCTTTACAAGATTTAGAGATTGATGACTGGGGGCATAATCTTTTCTTTTTTTTCTGCTTTGAGTGAAAATCTAATAACTTTGGAAATTATGGAATGAAATGGTGTCCATCTATAAGAGCCTCCATTTTGTGTTGGATGGCCATGAGTACCTCGACCATTGATACCCAGAAAATTCAAGGAAGTTTGATCTAGCTTACATCTTTTTGAATGATTTCTCAATTCTACTATAAATGGCTATTATCCAAGGATGTGAATGATAAAGGGTCACTAAAGGTAATTCACATTAGAGACAAGAATGAATTATGCAAACTATTTGGTGTGTTTGTTCTGCAAGGCATATTCAGGTCATCATGACATTTATGTTTTGTTGCTTATACAAATTGCTATATCAAAATGGACATGATATTTAGGCCATCCTGACATTTATGCCTCAGTGCTTATATCTAATCTGACATTCCCAAAAAAAAATCAATATTCATATGTCCATGGTTGTCTAGCCAGTGGATGTTGTATTGACTTTGGTGCAAAAATCAATATTCATAGTTTCATAGTTTCCTAACTAGTGGATGTTATATTGATTTATCTAGTTACCTAATAAAAATTCAATGATGAAAATGACCGACACATGATCAGTGACTAGGTCCTAGGTCTTAGGTTTGCATTTCACTTTGCACTTTGCACTTTGCATTGATCTCACTATTGCCTTAATCAGATTGACACTTAAATGATTCTTCAAAGCGATGCTTGAACTTGACCTGAAGATTGAGTCTCACATGAAGGTCTCTTCACAGATCCACAAGCAGTCACCATCTTGGGTTAAACATCCTTTTTGAAAAATGACCGAGTACTTGTCTTCATCAATACCTACAAAACATATCATGTGTATCATTGCATTTACATTACTTATCATAAATCATTCCATCATTCATTGCATTACATACATATGCATCCTTAAACCATAACAAAATCATACATTTTCAAAATCCATAAACAATCACATTGTATAAACCATACATTTGAAAGAAATCATTGCATTGCATATTCCATACAATATACACCAATTAAAGCATTTACATCACATGATATCATCATACACAAAATGACAAATACAAATGAAGTCATAACCAAAACTCGATCTCATATATATATCATCAAAACCTCGGAATAGTCAGGGTTGCACTAATGACATAGTATACAAAAGAATGGGCTCATGTGAGCTATCAAAGTCAAACTAGTATCAATGGACAAAATGACAAAAACTATTAGAAAACAAGACAAATCAGTTGTCTACCTGATCCTCTACATCTGGTGAAGGTGGTGGTGGTGCATCTAGCATTGCCTTATCTCGTAGTGCCCTGGCTCCCTCTAACATAATCATATACTAATAGTATAAAGGTACTCTATGTGCCAAAGGTACAACAACATAGTATGCAAAGACATAATAGGCACTCTATGTCATCTGATGGGTAATCTCTACCTGTAATTGCCTGTTCTCCTCCTACACTATCTCAACATGATGCCTCTCAGAATCCTTGAGTTGTGTCTCAAGTCTGGCATTCTATAGTCTTAGGTCTCTAATCTATAACCTAAGTCACCTAATCACCTCCTGAGGAGTCTACACCAATCTTGGATCTACATCTGCAATGGGCATATCAGTGTCCTCACTTGGATGATCAACAACATCTTCCCTAGATGTGCCTTGTGGCATCTCACCTTAGCTACCAAATCAAACTCTATATCAACCTATGTAGGATTAGTATCTACACCTACATCCTATTGAGCACCAAGTACCTCATCAACACTACCAATACTACCCCATGCTCTCCTATGCTAAACTATAGGCCTTCCTGCTATAGAACTAGAAGGGTGAGTTGGTTTCATCTAACCAACTGGTCTCTATGGTGGGGAAATGCTCTAGGCCTCAGAGGTGTAGGTTGTGGCATAGGAGCCTGTACATCATGCCGTCTCTAGCCCCAACCCATTAGCCCACCTATAACATCCACTAGCTCCTCCATATTGGGAATTAGCTTTGTTGAATTAGAAAATTGGCGCATAAGATGCTCTGCTAACCAAGAAATGAATCCATCTATGACTCCAACATCTACAACTTGTGGTCAGTAATCCTAGTCTCTCACAACATATCCACTATAATCTTGTGTGCAAAGAGCATAAGACAATCGAGGGCCCCATCCCAATCCAAGCTCTCAAACTAGTCGTGCATAAGCAACATGCTCTTGTGGTACATCCTAAATGAGACCATACTGTCTCTAGACCCATGTGATAATAAAATGCTCAATGCAAGTGGTAGAGCATACAATCAGTACCCTAGTCTGGAAAAGGAATCTAAAATGAGCATGCATAGTAGGCCATGGCTCAACCTATAAGTAAGGTCTCCAAATGCAGTAGGTCATGTCATCAAGGACACACCTCCAATACTCTGTGATACCCATATAGACCTATGTCACATAACCATAATATACATAGATAATAGGCTCCTTCAACTGATGTTGAGTCTGACATAATGGATGACATACTAGGATGTACTCCCATGTCCAAATCTGAAGTACTAAAGCACTAGAAGCAAATGACTTTCTCTCCTGATACACTATCTCATGCATCTCAGAGAACATATGGGCCAACATACACTATCCCCAATCTAACTCAAAAGGAGTAGCCATCAATCGAACAACCATCAGGGCCTAGCCCATCAAGAGACCATTCTGTTGATGGTCAGACATGATGATCCCACCGATCATCCCTACTAGAATACACTCCAGTCTATGGGTGTGCCCATATCTCTAAACTAATGACTCCTGTAATATAGACTGAGTCAACTAGGTATCATCACTGAATAATCTCCTAAAGGCAAGTAAACCAGAGTTCCCCAAACTGACATAATCAAGTTGAGGACCATGGAATGGTATCTATAATATCTAATAGACATCCGCGGGTGTGACTGTAAGCTCTTTAGTAGGAAAGTGGAAAGTTTGTGTCTCAGAATAGAACCACTCTATCAACATAGTAAGTAACCCATGGTTCACCTGAATCTAAGGCAACTGTATCAAGTACTCAAATGTACATGAAGCTAAATGAACCCTCATCAGGGGGTGTTGAAACGTAGAGTCTCTGAGTCACTGGGTGAAAAATCCGAACATGCACATCAGGGTAGACAACCTACATAGCACAAAAATAGGGTATCCTATCAGTAACTTTGTCAAAAATCAGGTTATATGTATAGACATTGAATAGTTGAATACTTTAGAAGGTACATTAAATGCTAAGGAATCAGCCTATAAAATCAAAAAAATCAACAATTTGATCTAAGGAGGTGAAAAACACTCGTTGTTTTCCATATGACTTTTTAGACTAGTATCAAAACTCATACAAGTTTCTACAGGTTGCCATACAACAATCCATGGGTACACAACAAAACATAGGTTCTCGTATGACAATTGAGGGACCTGACGAAATGTCATACAACACATGGGTCCCTCTCATATGAATTTTAGATGGTTCCCAGATGACAATTGAAAAGAAAATGAAAACTCGTACGAGCCCAAGTGGACTGTCATACGACTTTTCGTAGTGAAAAAATTCAAAATTCTAAAAATGTACAAAAATGATCTAAAAATGCTATAAACATGCAAAATTTGAATTCATAGATAGGCATAGAGGTCCACTTACCAGGTTCCCATACTAGGGAGGTCACTGGTATCTTCGGCTACGCTCAAATCGATGCGAGGAGACTGGAACTGCATGGTTTGCCATTTTTTTCTCTCAGAGGGCTCCACAAGATTCACAAAAGACAAAAGTGAATAATGAAATGAAAATTAGCCTTTTGGTCCTTATATAGCTTTTGACTAATTTTTCAAAGTGCTCTATTTTCCATGAAAATTGCACCCCTAGCTAATTTTGATGTTCTGAACCCATTTTCAGGATCAAAATTGAAATCTGAGATTGTTTACTATGTTAAAAACATTATTTAAACATTTTGGACCCAGGATGACAGACTACTTGCATAATCGACCTTCAATCATCATAAAAATCTAGAATTCAACTTAACTAATTATCTTACATCAAACTATCAAATTTTCAACTTGGTCACCAATGGTCAACTCATAGTCAAACCTAGTCAAACTTGGTCTCTAGGACCTCCAAACGATGCAAAATGCATTCTTGGACGTGTATAACCACTTCTCAAATAGATTAACATGCTTCTAAACCATTTAAAGCTAACTTTTCTTGTCAGATTTTGATTTTAATCCTGAAGGGGGCATGGTATTGCATATCAATTAGTCCGTAAACCAAATCTTTTCCTCAGTAATCAAGACAACAACCACGTCTAGTTGTTGATTCATAAAAAAACCTCGTTGCTTGGTGCACATCGCTTGGGGCATATCGGATTCATCAAAGATCCATATCAATCTAGTATCCTAATCTATCTTGTAAACTGTATCAGCTTTTTGTAACCATCAGTTCATTAGTATTATTTCCTTGGTTCTTCATAACTGAAGGGTTTGGATGTGATACCATTACGATTCCTTTTGATAATTAGGTCTTGAATTAGGTCACTCACTTCTTTGTAATCATAAGGTTAAGAATCAAGTGTTTTGATACTTTTTCATAATCACTGGTTCATTGTTGCTATAGTTGACATCATCGCGATTCTTGGTCAACCAAGACCTAAATCAGCTTTTTCCAATCTTTCAATCAGTTTCTATCTCAGAATCGGTCTCTCTCAAAATAGTTTCAACATAAAAAATAGACTATCTTTGAACCACTACGCTTCACACAGTGATTTAAAGAGGGGCAAAATGTAATACCCCAAAAATGGGCTATAGGTTCATTAACCTCTTACATCATCAAATCGAACAAAATTGACATCAAAGTCCTAACCTAAGGCGCATCTGCACATCAGTTCATCGAAACCCTAATTGATTTTATCTTAATTTTGCATTGGAGAATATTCCTTGAATATTTCCTAGTTTATCCTAATTATCTTTAATTAAATATTATTTGGTGATAAATCATATTTATCCTAAAGTTTGATTAATTGAATATTCTCAAAATTTAATTAATTAGATTTAATTCTATCACTTAATCATTTAATTAGATTTAATTGCATTTATTCCTAAATTATATTGTTTAATTTTGAAAATAAATCAAAATCTATCGAATAATTGATTAAATTCTTATTTAGTTAATTAAATCCAATTGTCAATATTGAATGATATTGTTTTTGAATAAAATTTTGATTTAATAATTGATTAACCCATAAATCAATTATTTTAAATTCAAAATCAATCAAGTTGAAAATAAATCACTGAATTTATTAAATTAATTCTTAATTATCTATGCACATCTTTTGAAACTCAACATCTATTTTGAGTTGAAAGCTAATCTCAACTTCTTATTTAAGTTAAAATGTTGTTTTTGCATGATTTTGTGAGTTATTTATTCTTGATTTATTGTTAACTCAAAAATCAACTTGAGTTTATCAAGAGTGATTTATGGTTTTTCTCAATGCATCCTCAAGCCCTGGATTTCTATAAAATCAAAGCTCATCTCTTCACAAATCATCTCTCAATCTCTCAAATTTGCACAATTACTCTAGCAAATTTACAACTGAAGAATCAAGATTTTGTGAATAGGCGACTTTGTGAGATCATTCATAGTTTTTCATAGCTTTGCATAGCATTCATATTCATTTATCATATCATTTGTTAGATCAATTTGTATATCAATTTCATTCATCTAGATTAGATTCATATCTATTTTTTCATCTAATTACATAAAAAATCCAAAAAGATAGATTAATCTACATTCATCCTACATTTCTCTTTTAGCATTAAATCCTTCATTTAGGTGTTGCATTGTCACTAATCTTGGTCTAATTTGAGAATACATACTCACATCTACTAGAAGGCAGTAAATCACCTAGTTAGCTTAGTTTTATTTACTTGCAAATTTTGATTTTGCTCACCTCTAATATTTTACTAAAGTGTTGTGTCCACAACTAGGTACAATTTTCACACACATAAAGATAACAATCAAGGGAGAAAGAAATCATCTTCAAAAAATGAGAAAAGGACAAAGAAACCTTGTACATGAACAAGAATAGTGACTTATGATTCTAATCCCTAAGAATGCTACTTGTGTATGTTCTCAAAAGTTTTGCAATCGTGCACATAGAAAAGAAAATAAAAAAATTTCGCTGCACTAGGGTTTTTAGTAATGGTCAACTCTGTAACTTTTGCAATCTCAAGAGGGAGAACTCCAATCTAGGCACACCGGGGTTTTGACACATTTCGAGAATTTAATCAATCGAAGATGCTAAGGAGATCTGATAGCCCAACAAGAAACTACACTTGTGGAGATTTCTTCCACAAGGACATTTATATAGTGGGTGTTGCTACCACAGCTAAAATGGCTATTACTGCTTGAGATTCCATCCATGTGGTTGACCCAATAAAGGGAATGTCCACTATGGTTAACCCTCTCTAAAAAGGAGACTCCAAAAAATAGACCACATGGAGACTTGGTTCAGATTCAAGAGTTTTGATTTTCTGATGCTACCCAAAAAGGGAATAGAGCATAATCCTCTAGCTTCTTCACTTCACCTAGACATGGAAAACATATTGATTGACATGCTATAATGAAACCACCTCACCAAGGTTTATATGCCAACAATAGTGGCTACTGATCTCTCTAAGTGGGACCAAGAGAGAATGTACCACCAAAAAATGAAGACAAAAACCAAGTAAGATCGTGAGATGATATCAACTCCTCCCTACCTACAAGGAGATCTATCTTTGAGAAGAGCTTTGCATGTAAAACAAGCGAATGAAGCCCACTCTCTCAAAAATGCCACAAATAGTGTTCATAGGGCCTAATTATTATGTGTAACAAATATGCAAGAAAGAAAATCTATGTTCTTTTTAGAGCCCAAAATTGAAATGTGATTTATGAAAGAAAGAGACACTCAAGCTAAACACATGAGAGGTTCATTTTATTTTCCCAAAATCAAAATTTTATAAGGATGTAGTGAAATACCTCAAATCCCACGCAACATGCTTATTAGATTTTACCTAATTTTTAGCTTTGTTGAGCAATCCTACGAGCACAATGATCAGAAATAGCAAGTATCAATCGTTAGCGTTAGCCGTCAGCAAAAATTTGAAATCGAAATCTAAAAGACTATTTTGAAATTCTGACACAAAAATTGAAATTTTGGTACCAAAACTCGTACAACACTAGAATGTTTCTCGTACGATAGTCTAGACACGATACAACATTGGGTTAGTATACAGACAATAATTCAAAAACTCATATGATAGTCCACATACAATCAGCACGACACTTTAGATTGTCATCTATTGTACGACAGACAAGGGATCTTGGTACGACAATCTATGGAATGTCGTACAAAATTGTATGGATAGAAAATTAAAAATCACAATTTTGAAAAGAAATGATAGGAATTTGAAAATTTAGAATGGAACCCATTTCAAGGCCCCACAGTGGGCGCCAGAAATGTGCATGTGAAATTTGTACCTAATTGGAACACAACACTTCAGTAAAATATTAGAGGTTAGCAAATCAAGAAATCTGCAATATAAATAAACTAAGCTAACCAAGGGATTTACTATCTTCTAGTAGCTGTGAGTATGGTATTCTCAGATTATGACCGAGATCAGTGACAATGCAACACCTAAACGAAGGATTTAAATGATGAAAGCTGGATGAATATGAATTCAAATTAATCTAGTTTTTTGTATTTTCTATGCAATAGAATGAAAAATTGATATGAATTTGATCTAAAATGCATTGAAAATGAGTTGAAAATGCAAATCCAACAATGCTATGAATACATTGAAAATAATGAAAAATCTCACAAATCACCTATTTGTAAGAACTCAATTCTCCAAGTTCGCAAGTATGTCCAAAATTCATGAGATGAAGGATACAATTCGTGAATGAAAGATCGAAAGCTTGAAGGATCCAAAATGAAGAGTTGAGCCTTGTTTTTATAGAAATTCAAGGCTTGAGGGTGCATGAGAAAAATCCATAAATCACTCTTGATAAACTCAGCTTGATTTTTGATTTATCAATGAATTAGAAATAGTTAACTCACAAAATCATGCAAAAACAACTTAACTCAAATCAGAAGTTTAGATCAACTTTTTAACTCAAAATAAATGTTGAGTTTCAAAAAGATAACAACTTGAATTGATTTTTTGATTTAAAGTTTAACTGCTCTTCTCAATGTGCATGGATAATTATGAATTTAATTAATAATTTAAGTGATTTATTCTCAACTTAACTAATTTTTAAATTAAAATAACTGATTTATGGGTTAATCAATTATTAAATCAAACTTTATTCAAAAATTATATCGTTAAATTTTGACAACATGATTTAATCAATTAAATAAATATTCAACTGATTATTTTGAATAATTTTGACTTATTGCCAAAGTTAAATAATATTAATTAGGAATAAATGTAATTAAAAAATTAAGTGGCTGAATTAAATTAATTAATCAAATATTCAACATATTCAATTAATTAAATTTAGGATAAATAATTACATTTATCGCCAAATAATATTTAAACAGGATAGTTAGGAATATTCCTTGATGCAGAATTTAGTAAAATTGATTAGGGTTTTGATGATTTTATGTGTAGATGTGCCTTAGGTTAGGACTTTTGTGCTGATTCGGATCAATTTGTTGATGTAGGAGGTCAATGGACCTATAGCCCATTTTTGATGTATTACAGTAACAATATACATCGATAAACATACAAGCATTTAACTATAAGGCATGGGAAATTTGCAAAGCATAAAACATCCATATAAACAAAAAATTAGTAAACATCAATACAACAAACACATGGATTTAATACCTAAAACATAAAAAAAGAATATTCGTAAGGCATGAAGCCAAATATATATGTTCAATAATGTCATACATTGAATATATTGAATAAAGTTAAACTAGCTTCCTCAAAGCCAAATGGATGTACAATGTATCACTTATATAATATACAAAAAATATGTCCACTAATGCCATATAGGCATACAATCTATATCACTAATCTAGTCCTTTCCCACCAGGGGAAGAAAACAAATCTCAAGCTATCTTCGATCATCGCATCGATGGAGATGCAGTGGATGTTCTAGTCTTCCTAGTGCACTCACTAGTCCTCCTGTCTAGACTCTTATGTAGCTCGAGATGATAAAAAAAAATTTAAGCATCAATAACTAATATACATCAAAATTGAATTATACAATGACATAAAATTGAATAATCACTTACCGCTAGCAAATTGTCACTATGTACCTCCACCAAAGGTGTATGCTAACAATCTAGAGTAATAAGTCCCTACAATAATGATCAAAATAATAATTAAAATACATACATGAATATCATTATAAAATTCAATACAAACTATTAAAATAACAATTAAAATTAAGTGATCTCTTTCATACCTTAGTTAGTGCTTCAAAACTAGCTACTGCTGCAACTACTCTGTGATCGAAAGTATCACGAATAAAAGGAGGAGTCTCTGATGTCAGTAAATAAAAAAGAAACAACAAAATTATTATGTAGTTATCAAGATTACATATATTTTTTACAACCCTACTAATGAATAAATGATACCTCTGTGAAGGTTCCACCACATCCTTCGGTGTGCGGTGTCGATGTCAAAGCTCCAACATTCAACTAGTGCACATGTACATGACAAATCATAAGGTAACCATTCATATAATAATGTACTACTGACATGTTAATTATAATGCATTATTACATATATACCTGTGGACTCAATGGTGACATCACAAAGCTAGCTGAAAGAATGTGATCGCCGCAATGACCACTCTGCCTCTAGATTTTGATCATAATTTGTCTAGTAATTTAGTTATTCAGTCATTTATTAATTAAATATAATCAAGTAAATCAAATTAACATGCAAATAAAGATACCTCAAGGAAAGTGGCATGATGTCCTTCGTTGTATGTTGTGAATGTCGATGGTCCACTAGTGAGCTAATGTACATGCACAATAAGTTATGATAAAATTATTCATATAATTATATAATAATCAAATATATTAATTAAAATGTTTTATTCAATATATACTTGTGGAATCGACGATGGTGTAGAAGGGGATAGGAGGATCATTGCCACTGCCACTGCCACTAACACTCTTATCCTGAATTTTGATCATAATCAATAGATACTAAATTAATTATTTATTCAAAAATAAATGAAATACGATCAAAGCAATTTAATGAACTAGGAAATATTAACCTGTGTGTGAATACCAAATGTCATATTTAGAAAATTATCAGTCATCATTCTATGATCCTCTTCCTCTCTCTTGGCAGTACTAAACGTGCACAAGCATCCACATGACTGACAAATATACCCCCTCAAAGATTGACCATGGTCACCCTCAACTAAAGGAGTGCCACACTGAATGAGAGTCTCTATCAAAACACTAATCATGCCTAGTGTGTTCGCCTCTACATGTTCCTTCACAATGGAAGGAATACTAACACGATCCACCTATGGCTTTCCAATAGGAACCCTAGGTGTGTTAGGGTCATGATGTGCCCCCACTCTATCAAATGATGACCCCCCTCTTCTACCCTAAGAATCTAGATAGTCAAAATAATTTGGCACCTCCTTGAGTACAAGCTTGCAATAGAGTTTCCTCAAGAAATATATAGGAACCTCATGATTGTTACAAGGAGGTGAATCAAATACCAACCACCATCTCTCCCAAAAAAATTTAAATGTCTTCATTTAAGAACCAATGAATTGGGAACCTCCTTGTTGTAGTTCTAAGAGTATCTGTGTCCCCTGGTTTTTAAAGAATTTGTAAATGTCATCTTTTATGATTTTTTTCTTTTTTGTGTCCGTATAAGATAATTTATTTTCATAATATTGTTTTTGTTCTTCTCTTTCATCCTGTCAAAAATGAATTTGCCCACTAACCGAGCTTACATGGTCAAGATTTCTTCCAATGATTTTGTAAGTCTTTCCCTTCCAGGATTTGTACCAATAGAATCTTTTAACATCTTAATTAAAAATTCTAATTCTTTTTTCCCTCTTTCAATCTGGTTGACCAAATTTTCTTGTGTTCCAAGAGGAGATTTCTTGATTGGTGGAGGCAGTTAAGGTTCATTTTCTTAGTTATTTTCTTCATTTGTTTCTTCATTCATTTCTTCATTAGGAGGAGGGTTTGGTTGAGGGAGATTATTTCTTCTTGGCAATTTAAAAAACTAGATTTTAAAATCTTAATTACACATAAAATCTAAGAAAATAAATTTTAATACAAATAAGAGGTATGGGTTGTAAAAACACTTACATCTTCTTCCAGGTCAAGCTTGATGACGTAGTGGAGCCATTTTGTATGAAAATTTATGGATGAATGAATTAAAAAAAATGGATTCAGAAAATAAAGGGATTCTGTGTACATGCTTGGGAAGCCCTTTTTTGCTACAAACGCGGGTGTGTGGAAAGCAAAATGGGCTTTCCCAAATGCAGGAAACACTATAAAGTGTTTTTACAAAGTGCACACAGTTTGTAAAAATACTTTATAGTGTTTTACAAGGCATGTGCACCCTATAAGGAACACATGCTATGGTTTAGATTGCCCAGGCCTAAGGCTTGGGCAACCCAAGCCATAGTGCATGCACCCTATAGGGTGCATGTGCTTTAGTGCGTACACACTATGGTCAGTGGGGGACCAAAAAGAAAAGTGGCACCTTTTTGGTCCCCCATCTTTGTGCATATACCCATATCTTCTAGTAAATTTTTGGTTTTTTTTTTTATGTTTATGATTGAGTTAATTAAAATTAGAACCTATTTAGTCATTTTATAGTATCTCTTTATAAACATTCCAATATTGTTCATTTAAATTCACAAAATACATATATGGATTGATATGTGTATTCATACATGTACCCATAAACACAAGATATATATAGATAATATTTATATACATAAATACATGGAAATCTATAGATGTACATATATAATATAATGTATGCAAGTATTATATACCAAAATTGTATGTATAAAGTGGAGTTATTGTAATGGTAAGTTAATATATTTAATAGATATAATTATATCAATATAGTCAAAGTTTCCACTAGAAAATATTGAAAAAGACTATAATATAACAAATTAAATATTTTGATTATGATAGTATTTAGGCTGCATCAAAAAATAATGAAGATACTAATAATAATGAGTAAGATAATCATGATTAAGATTATCAGATATGAAAGGACTATTTATGAACAGTATGTTAGGAATGGGAACACTAAGAGGGGGGGTGAATTAGTGTTCTATATATTATTACTTTTCTGATATCTTGAAACTTAACTTAATTTCTTAAGTGTTGAAATGAATATCCATGCAAGTAAGATAAATAACCATAACACATAACACCAAATATGATTACGGGGAAACCCAAATAGGTAAAAACCCTGGTGGGAATTGACACCCACTAAGAACTACACTAGTGTATTATGATCCCTATTAGAAGATCTTGCAACCATGTTAGGAGTTGATCTTTACAATACTTTTAGTACATTGACATTTTCTAGGGTCAGACCCTATTAGGAGTCTTTTTCAATAAATCCTATTAGGGGTGGGGAGACACTTTACTAAAGCTCACTGCTCATGTGGTGAAGGCTACAATCTTCTAGATATCATATACACACTATATCTACAAGGTGAACTATTGTTGTGACACTGCTTGTCTAATCAGTTCCTTTTGTGCGTTGATGCTTTAGCCTCTTGTAAATCTCTACAACATTCTCACTTCTCTTAGCATACTTCTTCACTACTTCTACTAACTCTATATCTCATGCCATCCTTAATTACAAAGGTGCATGTCTCATTTATATGCGCAAACAAAACTATTCACTAGGTCAGCCTTCAACCTATTACATATAACACTTCCAAGTGAATTGGCTCAAGCATGTCTATATAAAATTATATTAACATTTTTATAACCTAAATACAATAGGCGCATAGCCTTTACAAAATAATAATATGATCGTTGACCAAAATACCAACAGTCGGTTCTATACTTTGTTCTATTCTGGTGCTCATTGTTTGTGTCACTTCAACTCATTGTATCTTCATCATACTAACTCATCTGATCATGCACTCTAATACTTAGCATGATTACATACTAACAAGCTTAGATTCAAGGGTGCATGCCATAACTAGGTCATATGCATGTGTGTTGATGCTATATTCACCTGGTGCTTCACTGACTATCCAGTCTTCCATACTTAGCCAATTTATGATCATGTGACCAAGTGCGCTGACTCCAAAACTCTATATGACTTTTTTGCCATAATGACAACACTAAATCATAAAATTATATTCAACTTTCCAACAATCTCCTCCTTTTTCATTAATAGCAACAAAGGAATATGGCAAAGTTACTATATCTTACACAAAAAAATTCTTACATATACTCTATCTTATGTCTCCCTTTTACTATATACTCTACTCCTTTTTTACATCATATATACTGCTCCATATTCTCCCTTCTACTATATACTCTACTTCCCCTACTTCCCCTTTGACATTAATGACAAAGGTGCTCAAAAAGGTGTATCTATAAGTACTTACACAGAGAATACATCCAGATATGCAATCTTCAAATTTTGGATCTCTTGTTGCCAAAATGTGGTAAGTGCATTCACTATTTGAAGATGGGCACACAAATCATAAGTCAACTTATCCATCAAAAAGAATACATCTGAATATACAATCTTAAAATTATGGATCTCTTGTTGCCAAAATGTAGTTAGTGCATTCACTATTTGAAGATGGGTGCACAAAGCATAAGTCAACTTCTCCATCTTCTCCAAATCTAAACTTAGACCTTGATCATATGTTACCATTGTGGCATAAATCTCCTTGATATTCTGATTTAGCACATCCAATGAGGGCGCAAGTGCAATTCTTAAATGTGCTTTCCTAGCCCTTATTTTGGCCATTTCTTGCTCTGCCTTCTCAATTTTATCCACTTGTCCTTGGTAGACATTGTTACACATGTTTACATATGTGGAGGGATCTTCTATAGATTTTCTTATTGTTCTGTCATAGTTTTTGCATCTTGGATCTTCTTGGATAGGTCTACAATAAGCTTATCTTTATTCATACAGTCTTCTATTATCTTTCTTCCCTTAGCTATAAAATAATTAAGCAAAGCTTGACCAAATTTTAGAGAGTTAAGGTCAAGTGTGAAGTTACTTATCAATTCACTTAGCCTCTTCTTCAAGTACTTTTCTTCTGCTACTTTAGCTGCTGATTCTTCTAGGCTAGAGAAGTTTGCCTTGAAATTTGTTAGGAAGGTACTGACATCATCCACTAAATGAACTTTTGTTACCTTCTTCTTTGCTGGCAGTAGACTATTCTGAATGTTGACTGACTCAACAAACAATGGATTTCTCATTACTTGTTTTTCCTTTTCCTTTTCCATTGCAAGCACACTGATTTTTATCAAGTCTTCTTCTCTACATGAGTCTAGGCTTTTTGTGTTAGGATTCAAACTTGACAACAATGATGCTAATGGCATGGGAGTGAGAGGTCTGTCACTTCTATCTTTACCTTTATAGGCTTTTCAATAGAGGGCTCATTTGTTGGTTCATTTTCCTTTTCCTCTTCTTCTTTCTCCTCTTCTTTTCCTTTTTCCTCTTCTTTTTCTATCTCCTTTTCTTCTTCTTTCTCCTCCTCTCCTTCTTGTCCACTTAAGTCTTCAATATGAACTTCTTCCTATTGTTTAGGTGAGTTGTCACCATATAGAATTTCTACTTCCTTAGTGCTCACAAATGCTTCCTCAAACTTATCCAAATCCTTATCTGTGGTCACCATTGATATCTCTACATTATCAATCATAATTGTGTCATCTTTTATTCCATGCATGGGCGTAGACTCCATTTCATCATTAGGAATTGTCACTGTGGGTGCTAAATCTTGTAGACCTGATATAGGTACATTAGGGACCTCAGATTCTTTTTCTTCCTTAGATGGAACTTGGGTTGTAGGCGCAGTGGGAGGATACATGTGTCTATCTAGGAATACCTTCTCAAAAGTCTTTTTAGTCTCTTTTACAACTAATTCATAATCCTTGTTCATGATCTGTAGAGTTCTCAGCTTTGTTATTAGGTGTGGCTTCACCAAATCCAACAATAGTTTTTTCTCTTCAATTGAACATACTAGAAGACTTTCATCTAGTATCTTTTCCCTTATTCTAAAATCTTCTTCAATAGCTTGTGTTTTCAAAAACTCTAAGATGTTCCATACACTATTTGTAATAACTGTCTTAAGTTCCAAGACTATTTTCTTGAACTTAATCATATGCTTTATTATCATACCATGGATCTCTAATTTATAAATCTCACTGTACTTATCATATAACTTTCCTATTTGATCGATTCTTCCTTCATCTACTATCCTAGTTTTCAACACTTGAAGACTCGGTGTGAAACCTACCTTGGGAGGTTCTTGAGTGTTCTTCCTTTGACTTCTGGTTTTCCTAGAGGATGGATGGCTTGTGTTGGTCTTCTTCTTCCTCTTAGGCATCTTTCTATACTTGGGAGGTGGTGTGGACTCCAAATCAATTGTATCTATGGGTGTAGAGGTGTTTTCTTCCATCTTCACCTTCTTTCCCTTGGGGTCATCATACTTCTCTATTTTTTATTCAGAAGGGGGTGTGCTCTCAAGTTGCATGGAAATCTTGGCTTCCCTTGCCTTATCTAGGTCTACTTGTGTCACACCATGAATCTTCAATATCTCAAAGGTGATCTTAGAGGATTTCCTCTTCGTCACAACATTGTTCAAGACTGCATCTACTTGTCTAGTCTTCTCTTCATAGGTACCCCATCTTGGCTCATTGAGATCATTTGGCATTGTTAGGAGGACTTGTGCATATGCCTCTAGAATGTGTTCCTCCACTTCATACCCAAGTGGATGAATCCACTTAGTTCTAGGCTCCATTTCTTCCATGCAAGTTATGTCTATCTCCACCATGAAGAATATACTATCCTTATACTTCTCAACTATACTTGCAGGTATCCTATACCTTCTCTACATTCTTATCCTAAATGTCTTGATTTCTAGCTCCATGTAGTCTTTCAGGGTGCTTTCTAATGATGCCTTGAAATAAATCTGAGGCATTGTGGGAAGAATCTTGTCTAGGTAAAGATCTAACACTTTCCCAACAATATGAAAATACATGTAGATTATCAGTGACCCAAACCTGAATATCTTACTTTTATCATGCTTGATAGATCTTATATTGTCCATCAATTGTGTGTGCAAGATCTCGTACAAGTTGAATTCACCATTTTCTTTCACAATCCTGATGGCTACTAGAATAGTGGTTGCAGACACACTATTGACCCTATTAGCATGTTGGAACTTGTATCCAAGTATCATAGATATCAATTTAATGTCTTTCTCTTCCATAGGTTCAATTTTCATTTTGTGCTTGTCACTACGGGACTTACAGGCCTGCTCAACCAATTTCTTGACATCCTTGCCAGTGGGAAGGATGGCATCGGTCTTAGGTAATCCATTCATCTCATGAATTAGGTCTGAGGTGATGTGAACTCGAACTTCTCCTATCTATAATAGGTCATCATGAATTCTCCTTAACATGATCTTGATCCACTCGAATTCATAAAACTCATAAGCTATAGCATACTCAATAATAGGGTTTTCTTCTAGGTGCGCGAACTCATCTAGGAATGTCTTGTCAGGATTCATCATGGTTTCCATGTGTGACCTAATCCTATCTAATCCAACTGGTTCCTTCTTACAATAGATGTATGCACATATGTCTTCTATGTGCATGACACCCATCAGAGTCCTAGAGAATGCTCCTTATAGATCATCTAGAACTGACTTAAAGGGATGCTTCTTAAAGACATATCTTTTCCTCTTAGCAACATTGAAAACAACTAGAGTAGCCATAACGTACTTGGTTAATCACTTCAAATTGGTTTCCAAGGGTTTCTAAAACATCACGACTGAACTAGGGTTCCATAGAAAACTTCCAACCTTCTACACTGATAAACCATTTGCAATCACTTAACACAAACTTCTTTGATCTCCTGTGCTCTCCAAAGGCTAGAACTTGAATGAAAATGATCGAATAAATGATCTTTGATAACTGAAAAATATAGAATTCCATAGAGAATTCCAATCTTCAATTCTACTCATAATTAGGTTATGCGCTATTCCATACATCAACAACTAGTCTCTGAATAGTTATAACCAAAGGTGCATACTCTGAGGGTGATTATACCAACCACGCAGGGGTCTAGAGATAATCTAGCTCCCCCTATGACTATGAGGGTCATTCATCCAAAAGTAGAGGGTGCATCCATTATGAATGTACCCAATACATACTCATCAACTTTATCTTTCTTTTCTTCTATCCAAATCAAGCTCTCATCTTCTATAGCTTGCACAAACTTGACTTCTCCTGCTTCATCCAATATTGATCCTTCTAACTTTTTAGGGCTTTCTTGTCTTTGTACTTTTGTTCAGTAGAACCTGTTAGCACATGCCAAAAATTTCATGGCTCTAGCTCTCTTCCCCTGGTCTCTGCAATGTTTTTCATGTCTCCAGCTAAAACCCTTGGCAAAATTTTTATAAAAATCTAGCCGTTGGGTCCTTAAATTTAAAATTGCCCTGGCCCTATTTTATTTTCACATTACCTTTTCACGGGTCACTTAAAACCCTATATTTTGCATGTGTCATTTAAAAAGACTTCTTTACATGTCACGTGGTTAGGTTTCATGTGTCGGAGGGTCCCCTTTAATCTTTCCTAAGTTCCCAGCACCCTACAAGTTTTAAATTTTCCTAAGTCCTGAGCTTTAATTTTTCCTATGTTTTGGCAGCCTTTATTTTCCCTGGGCCCAACTCTGACACCATCTCCATCTAATGCTGGGCGTATGTTCACAAGTGATGTTTTAGATGCATGAGATCTTAAGACCACCATTGATCTCATTGGGTAATGTTTCCTTTCCTTTTAAGTGGGTCCACATGCCAGGTGTGCCATGTCAGCATTTTCTTATTGATCCACGGGTAAACAACTCAGCATGTGTCAGTGGGACCTAATTTTCTGATGGGTCAGAGGGTCCTGACATCTGTAATCCATCCAAAAATAGGCATAAGTTCTCATAGAATCTGTCAGAGGCTTGAGATCTTATGCCAGCCATTAATCTCATTTGTCTCAAACGTATCTTTGGCAGTGGTCTCGGTGTCAAGTGGAGCTGATTTGGAGGTTTTTTATTGGTCCACGTAGTATGAGGTGGAATCCTATCAATGGGACCTAGTTTTTGGATGTGACAATGGGTCCTGATCTTGTCAGTGAATCGATGAACGACGTATAATCTTATGGGTTTTGTCAGAGGCTTAAGATCTTGTGACGGCCGTTGATTTTCTTTCCTGTCAAATGGTTGTCAGATATGGGAGGAGATTCTCGATCTAACGGTGGGCATGTAATCTAATAGAATCTTGGATGGGTATGCAAACTTCAGATGGCTGACGACCTTCCTGATGCGGGCCCGGTCAAATTTTCTCAATCTTTTGGCGATTGAGTTAAGATCTAAAGACCGCGAAGCATGAAGATTGGATGGTCATGACTTAAAGTGAACCTAATTTTAAACATCAACCACCGATTTTCTACAAGTTCCATAAGGTATCCATTTGATTTCAAATTTGAATTTGCAAAGGGTTCCTGTGACCAAAAGGACTAAAATTCAATACAGAAGCAACTGGTGCTGGTGGGAGATGATCTGTTTACTGTTGCAGTGTGGTCCAAGGTGTTCTTTGATCATCTGCAGGGTTTGTACTGTGTGGTTTTATGCTCGAGGTGTGTTGCAAGGTTGACATTTTGAGTGTTTTTGTGGTTCTTAGTACCTTCACAGAGAATTTTTCATGATTGCAGATCTCTCTGGATCTGTTTCTCCGAGATTGCTTAGTTTCCTGCCCCTGTAGTAAGTTTTGTTGTAATTAGGGTTGGTGTAGTTGTTGAAACCCTAACCCTAGTTGTCTGAAGCTTGTTGCATCCTAAATTCTTTGGGATTCCAAGGTAGCTAGGGGGTATAAATGATCAAAGTTTTGATTTTTTAAGGGTTCCTTCTTCTGCAAATTTTGGAGAAATGGTTCCATGAAGGGTCCTTTTCCTATAGATTTTCTCTACTTCTCTGCATATAGGGTGTTCCTTTCTCCTTTGTTGGCTAAGAGAATATGATATGTATTGTAACTATTTGTCTTATGTATGAGGATTTAGTATATTCTTACTATTACCAAGCTATCTCCATTTGAATTCTGAACTCATTGATCATGCATCAAGGGTGTTTGATTTTTCTGTTTGCATTTCTTTGTGGAGTTGTCTTCGTAGAGATAACTAGTTTAGGATTAGTTTTCATGTATGTATGAGCTAAGGTGTCAAAGATATGTCATGCTTGTCTTCCAGTGGATGCTGGTTAATGTATTATCTATTTATAGGTCTCTTCTAAAGGGAGGTTTAAAATCCTTTGGATGGGTAATAACATACTTGAATACACAAGTGGGTTGTTAAAGTGAGGTTTGGTCATGGTGCATGATTGATGTCAGACATCAACACATTGAGTATACTATTTTCTTGTTTCATAGCTATCTTTTGCAATAGGGTATTTGACTCTGTGGCCCATTGGACAAGGCACTAGTCTATGAGAGACTTAGTGTATCTCAGGGGTCTCTTCAACCTAACATTAAAATCATCAAATCAAATACATTTCCCTTTCATGTTGGTAGTAGGAGGGCCTTTCTAGTCTTTAGACTCATTCTATGCAAGTAGGGCTATTGCATGTGAATTGGCTTCATTGGGGTACAAGTTACCTGAAGGGGTTTGAAGATTATTCCACAATAATCTATCTGCAGGCCTATTGTTTATCATGAGGTGTCTTGAGTGTGTAGATAAGGCAATACCCACCTAAGTGATGTGGAGCTCAAAGAAGGAGGATGTTCTTTATCCTCATCAATTGGACTATTTTCTTGTCAAACTTGAGTGCCTAACCTAAAATTCAAGCCCATCTTTTGATTCAAGTTTGGTCCTACAAGGAAAAGATCCAACATAACCTAGAGATGTGTCTAGCCTTGTTACATGAGTGACAATGATTGGAGGCCTGATATTCCTTGGTGCATTCATGTGGGCTACCATACTACACTATCTAGCTATGTGACCAACATAATTGCATATATGACATGTGATGTTCTGAGAACTTCTAACATTCTACTGAGGATGATTTCTCTGATTGTTCTTAGTTTGATTTATTTTATTTTATCTACAATTCATATCTCTATGACCAAACTTATTGCATGAATAATAGTAACCATTGCAAGGTCTTACCTCTTTACAATCTCTTGCTATGTGACCATGTTTATTAAAGGCATAACCTAGCTTGTGCTCATCTTTAGATGGTTCAACTTCAGCTTTGGTATGATATTGTCTTCTTAGCTTCTATAGATTCTTATGATGCTTTCTTTCTTTCTCACATGTCATTGATCTGATTTTGTGCTTCATTGAATCTAATACCGCTGGTGTCTACTTTAATCTTTTGTGCATACAATTGAGACTCTATGAGATCCTTGCTAGTGTGAAATTTTTCAATATCATTCTTTGCATTAGTCAATTTAGTTTCCATATGTTTCTTGATGTTCTCTAATTCCAAGATTTTCATGTTTTCTTGCCTTAGTTCTTCATCTAGCTATTTGTTTTCTTTGACTTGTTCTTCATAGGCTTCCTAATTGTTAAGTAGCTTTTCATCTAAGTCTTCAATATGATCCTTCAGAGATGAGTTTTATTCATTCAGATTTTTTATCATTATCCCTAAGTCACTTGTAGAACAATCTTTCAAATCCTTTTTCAATTTCTTGATGAATGCTTGAGAACCACTAACCTTTAGTTTTAGTTCTTCAATCTCTTGTTCAGATCTATCAAGGTCTTCAAGAGCTGCTTCAAGATTTTTCTTTAGATATTTCACTTCTCCCTTATCCATGATCTCCTCAAGTGGTTAAACTTATCTTCATAGGACCAGAGCTATGATACCAATTGTTAGGAATGGGAACAATAAGAGGGGGGGGGGGTGAATCAATGTTCTATATGTTATTACTTTTCTGATATCTTGAAACTTAACTTAATTGCTTAAGTGTTGAAATGAATATCAATGCAAGTAAGATAAAAAACCATAACACCAAATATGATTACAGGGAAACCCAAATAGGTAAAAACCTCGGTGGGAATTGACACCCACTGAGAACTGAACTATTGTATTATGATCCTTGTTAGAAGATCATGCAACCCTATTAGGAGTCTTTTATAATAAACCCTACTGGGGGTGGGGACACATAGTCCTAGAGCTCATTTCTCAAGTGGCGAAGGCTACAAACTTCTAGATATCAGATACACACTATATATGCAAGGTGAACTGTTGTTGTGATGCTACTTGTCTAATCAGTTCCTTTTATGCACTGATGCTTTAGCCTCTTGTAAATCTCTACAACATTATCAATACTCTTCACATACTTCTACTCTACGTCTACTAACTCTATATCTCATGTCATCCTTAATTACAAAGGCACATGCCTCATTTATATGTGCAAACAAAACTATTCACTAGGGCGGAATTCAACCTATTACATATAATGCTTCCAAGTGAATTGTCTCAAGTGTGTTTATATACAATGATATTAATGTTTCTATAACCTAAATACAATAGGCACTTAGCCTTTACAAAACAATAATATAATTGCTAACCAAAATACCAACAGTTGGTTCTATACTCTGTTATGTTCTGGAGCTCACTGTCTGTGTCACTTCAACTCATTGTATCTTCATCATACTAGCTCATCTGATCATGCACTCTTAGAATTAGCATAATTACATACTAAAAAGATTAGCTTCAAGGGTGCATGCCATAAATAGGTCATATGCATGTGCGCTGATGCTTTTTTCATCTAATGCTTCACTGACTCTCCGGTTTTCCATACTTAGCAAATTTCTAATCTTGTGACTAAGTGTGCTGACTCCAAAACTCTATATGACTTTGTTGCCATAATGAAAACACTAAATAGTATAGTCAAATTTCAAACACTATCTTTAATAGTCATAGGAGGCGGGTGTACTTTTACAAAATGGCTATTTAAAAACTCTTATCAACCACATAGAGGGGGGCCCAAAAAAATGGGGAATGAAAGGGGAGTCTGGCATGAAAGGGAAACAACATAGTTAATAACACTGGTGAAGGCAACACACAAGAGAAGATTGGGGGAGAAAGAAGTGAATTAAAAGGAGGAGGGGTGGATCATCCCAAATATCAAGCATCTTGGAGTTTTACTAGTTAACAAAAAAATGAATTCATAGTTTGGAGGCAATATAATCAGAGGATAACGAGAAAGGGAAGACAACTCATAACCTCTATGCAGCATGCCAAGATTGAAAAGAGGATATAGATGTCCATTGAAGGAGAATGGAACAAAGACTCACAAATAAACTTTCTAGCACACATTTATAAAATTTCTAAAATTATGAAGATTTTTATTCTTGTGAATTATTGATTTATATAGTTATGATCACATAAATTACAATTTTCATGTATTGGTGTTGCTACATCTTTTAATCTCATCAACTTCATATTTTGTTATAAGTCTTTTGTATTTTAAGATTTTACTATTTTATCCCTTCTCTATGTTGCATGTTATTATATAAGAAATACATTAATGATCGCCTTATCCATCACGCATTGAATGTTAGATCTATGTTTATCTTAAAACCATTGTTGTGGCTAGTTAGTGTAAGGATTAATTCAGATCTATATGAGTGCACATTTTTTTTATATGTACACAATACTTTCCATTTAATGTGTAGCTTATGTATAATTTAACATTAACTCACTACTAAATATTAGAATCAGCTTTACAATATAAAATTGAGTGTTCTTATACTCCTTTCGAAGAATGCTTCAAATAGAATACTACCGTGGAATAGCCTTTCCAATTGATATGTCATTTTGCATTGAGACTTTCACTTGATTTGGAATTTTGCATTGTGGACATCCTTGTTCCTTCAGTAGTAGTATATTGAATCATTAATCAAATCCATCTTTGTTTCACCAAGTGGGTGGCAACCGATGGTGAAACTATCTGGGGACTCTACCTAGAAAGGGTTGCATACCTGCTTATTTATTTTATAATAATAACTCATGATGCATATTCATAATATAGTTCAAGATTAAGGAGTCAAACTACAAATTCTTTGAGTGTGAATGTAGGAAAGGCCATCAATGATGAGCCCCTGAGGCTTAGGTCCAATCCTTAGGATTTATTTTTCTAAGTTTTTAATGAAATTATTTTGCTCCTTAATAATGATTCTCATAGCTATGATATCAATAAAGAATTTATTCATGATCATGTATCTAATTATTTTATCTAGTTTTATAGACATGCATGTAGTTATAGATGTTGGACACGGTGGTCATAATGCAAAAGCAAGGTAGCGAGACTCGGGTATGCAGTAATAATAATTTGTTAATTGAGTATGGCATGTAGTATATAACTTGTTTATTATCTTGAATTCTATTTACATTGTATAAATTAAATGATATTATGTTGTGTTACTTAATTATCACAAAAAAAAACTTTCCACATGTTTTAGTGTGTATTTTGTGCTTGCGCAGAGGGTTCCTCGTCGGGGCATTACAAAATTACCACAATTAGTGAGTTATTTAATGCAAATAATGTCAATAAGCACTCCATGGATATCTAATTAAGAATGTTAATGCAAAGCTCTCAGTAAGCTTCCATTAGTGACAGTCCTAAGATGAGAAAATGATAAAGATTAACACAATTAAAGCCTATTTTACTCAAAATAATGCTCAAATTATGCTAAAATTGCCTTTCTAGCTAAAATTCTCAATAGGTTTGATGCAATTCTCAGATATGTGAATCCATTATCCTGATGTTAGCCTTGCTTTTATAGATTTTTGCAAGCATAGGGGGTGGAGTTGAATTAATCGTGATTGAGTTAGAGTTAACTCCATAGTTTCAACTTTAGGGACAATTTAAATGGTTTGTCCTCAAAGCTTGGAACAAAGAGACAAAATGAGTGGTCAAGATTCTCTCACCTTATGAGTGATTGAGATTAAATCTTGGATTGATCCATATGAGTCCAATCTTTAATTCCTATTGGTTGAGGTATTTTCCTCTCATGTGGTGGGTGAGGGAAAATAGGAGTTAATTAATTGAATTTAATTGATTTATTTAGCCATGTTTACCCCTTGAATGGGTTGATTTGATTTTTAATTGAACTATACAATTAATTAGATTAATTACATAATTAATTGATTTATCTTGATTTATTTGATTTAACTAATTTATTTGGCTTTTAATTTTCAATTAATATTGAATTTTGGCTTGATTGCAATTAATACCTTGATTTTGCCTTAGTTGCTCACTTGATTTGACCTTGACCATTTTTAGGTGATTACAGGAACTAATAGCCATAATATAATTTCTTCTTGTTATGAAAGATGTAATGTTGAACATTATTTTAGTTTTGATTCAGTTTCTTTTTTTCTTGATGAAGATGATTATGAAATTAGGATGGATGGTGGTTTTAGTGAAGTTTCTAATTCTTTATTTAATGGAGGTTTAGATATGGAGAAACAATTTATTTGTCATAATGTTTATAAGGGGTACTTTTGTTTAGTTTCTAACCCTTTGTATTTAGAGATAATTGATCAACCAAATGTTATAGATGGTGTATCGGTTTGTGAAGTTGATGATGTGTATGAGATTGAAGTAGAATTTTCAGCTCCTTTCTAGTTGGTTGAGTTTAAGGTAATGAATGGTGAGTGTTTTATATTTCATGAGGATATATTACTTGATGTTGGATGCATTTATTTTCCACCTAATGTTGAAGTGAGAAATGATACATACTTTCTTGAGTATGATTTTTATGAGAAATGTAATTGGAATGACGTGGGTGATTTTAATTATGGAATGATGTTTCAACCTATGGATAGTTATGTATGTGAACAGTATGTATACAATAATATTTTCATATTTCTGGTCACATATGTTGATGAGAATCAAGTCATGGTCCCACAATAGTGTGTCCCACTTTTTGGCTAGCTTTGACACAGAGATCAACATTCTGACAAAAAACTTCACTTTCAAACACCTGTTGCTGCAAAATTATTAGGAATTTAAAGATAATGTAAACTAGAGTCTTTTAGAATTTTCTTTCTAGTTTCTAAATATATATTTTTTTAAACAATTAAAATTCATTTTTCCTTCTCCTACGAAAAGTGGTTTATGTGAAAAACTATGTTTTTGAGTTAATGTAACTTGGATCAACATAACTTTTTTTAAAAATATGATAACGATGTAATTCTTTCAAGATTATATTTGTAACTTCAATATCTAAAGGATGCAATTGATTTCATTTATTTTGGATTAACATTTCATAGTTTATTGAGTTCTAAAGTGACAGTAACTGTAATTTAGACATAAGGTCACTTGGATCGCTCTAACTTGATCTCTGTATATCAAAATTCTTTTTTTCTTTTTTTTTATAGAAATGTAACACAAAAATAATCTTTTCCTACATATTTTTCATAATTTGGTTTTTGTAATTTACTGTTTTTCCCGAACTCTTGAAGAGACATGTTGTTGAATGACCAAACAACCTATGTTTAGTTAAAGTAATATTTAAAAGTGATAATGAACTCAATATGTATTAAAATTATATTCATTAGAAAGATTGTTTCGAATAGAATCATACTACATATATAGGTTTTTCAAATGGATTCATTTGATCAACCAAAACACAAAGTTGAAGTGATTTTTTGTCAGCATTTTAATAGGTGCTAAGGAGACTCCATTGTAGGTATGAATGAGGAGTATAGATGTCATATCAATGTTTTTTTAATCTACGAGGCTTTGAGATAACAATTTGTAATTAATTCCTTCAAATGAAACCTCTAAATTCTTAAATCATCATATTTTATTAAAAATGTGTTATCTCAGCAAAAATCAACATGTCTAAAAAAGTGTCACACACTATTGTGGGACCACTGTCCAAAAATTTGATAAAGGTAAATATCGGTGTTTCCTTTTTGGTGGCCCAAGCCACCAAATGGAAGTTGAGTCTAATTATTTCTTGAGAAGAATAAGATCATGGAAGATGGAGTGGTCTTCTCAACCATAAATTTTGAGATCTTACTATGCCTTCAAGAGGCATACATCCACAATTAGAGCCACTATTGGTACTCTCAAATTCTTGAGATTACCATGTTGAAAATTGGAAGGAGTCTCATTGTGGACTTAATTGAAGATGCCCTATTTTGACAGTAAATATTCAAGTACACAATGATTTTCATGTGTAGCATCTTGATAGGTATGTTTTCCCCTTCACATTCAGCAATTTCAGTGAGCATCATCCTAAAGCGACGATGTCTGCAGATCATGAAACAAATTTGATAAAATATCTAAAAATTATGAATAGAAATAAAAGTGGGAACTAAGACCGAAATTCTATAGCATGTTTTACTCCACAACCAATGGATCTCAATGCATATTTCATCAAACAAATAATACAAAATGTTGGTGTCAATGTAGTTCACAGGGTTAGTAAGGAGGTTTTAGTCCCACATTTAAGGTTCAAAGGGCCCAAGTCATGTTTATACATGTATTGACCCATATATTATATTTTGACCAAGACAAAGGTCTTGGTCAACACACTCATGTGTATGGATAACATGTTGGTGGCCAGTGATGTAGCACTTGTAGTGAACTAGATGGTGTCACATAGCACACATAGCGAGACTAATTTTGGGCCAAGGTTGATACATGTTGTGATCCTGTGATCCCACGATGAAGGATGATGAGGAGAGATAAAGTTCCCAAGATCATGAGAGGCTTCCATGTGGTGTGTGCATTTGAGATCGAGTGTGACACATAGCATGGTTTTTTGATGATATTGATGACATGGCATGATGACTAGGTGATGAGGTGGTGGCTCAGGGGAGAATTAAAGGGTGACATATGGCATGTTTTTCAAGGCAAGGCAATGGGCCCAAGGGTGACAGATGGTGAGTGTCAATAATCCCATGAATAGGATGACAAGGAGAGAGAATATGCATGGAATAATGATGTGCCACATAGAAAGAGGTGACCATCCCACAATGATATGGTAGGATTTAAAGATGATGTGGGGTGATGACTAGGTGCATGTGGAAAATTAACAGGAAGACCCCAAGTTGACACATGGCTTGTGGTTTTGATTTTATAGGTTAAAGATGTGGTTAGTGGTTAATCTTGTGACCATACAAGAAGGTAGTGGTGAGGTTACCGCTTGTGTTCATGGTTAGCACAAAATATTACAATCATGTGTAAGGTTTTAGTTGTGAGGTTCCTCTGATAGTTGGTGTGACTTGACAAGTCAAGTAGGTAGTTAGCACAAAATATTGTGAACCCTCACATAGTTTTCAAATATGGTTAGGTGTGAGATCGTGAGGTTTGCAAGCGGTTAACAAGAAATGCTACAAACTCAGGAATGGCTATAGGAAATACTAGTCCAAGCTTTGTTGGTTGTCTTGGTGGTTAAGATTTGGAGTTGTGAGGTTGCTACATGTCAAGACTATAGAAGTAGTCCCTTGGGTCAAGTCTAAGCAAGAATAGGTGAATCTAAGGTTAACACATGTCAAGACTATAGAAGTGATCCCTTGGGTCAAGTCTAAGTAGGAAAGGAAATAATTGCACATCTTTCAAGGTAAAAATTAAAGTAAAAATATTATTTCCCATCCAAGTAAAGTCACTAGAGTATATAATGTTGTTAAATATTAATGTGACAAAGATGTATTAGCTAGAGGGAATATCCATTGTGTAGAAGTAAGAAATATACTGATATTATTATGCACTTGTATTTTCCAAATGGATCTTCTTAATGGTTCTATGAGATTTTTATGATAGATGAATATGACAACCATTTTCTGTTCAAATATTGGGGGTTTATTGTTACAAGTGAACTTTTATTTTCTATTGTGCAACAAGATGAAGAAGGAAACAAAATACAAATATATCTCAATTGGGGAGATCAGATATCTCTCAGATCAAAGAATGGGTAGAATATTTTCAGTTAGAAGGAAGGAGAAACATGTGTCATCTGTGAATCAGATCTGAATCTCCTCTCTCTTCTATATATTCTCCTCTTTTCTCTATGGAAAGGGCTCCAATCTTTATGGTTCCAATAGCAATATTTTTTGGGTATGAGCATCATTGTAAAATAATTTGATAGAGAAATTTTGATGTATTTGCAAGTTTTGAGTTTGTAGTTTGTATTGATGTTATATGACTGAGGTAGCAAATGGTTTTTACAAAAATGAAATTATGATTCAAATATCTCTAGTTTATACATTCCTTCAAGTTCTAAATAGAATAATAAAAAAAGATTTATTCTCATTTAGTGTCTTGTTCTGAGATATGTAATTTCTATTCATGCTTTGATCTAAGGGGTCAATTAAATTATTTAATAGATTTGTAGATTTTTTGAGTTTGTGCTAGGATTCTAATAAGTAGGATGGGTTGGGGTTATTGTTGGGAAATATTGTAAGGAAATGTTTCATAGATCTTATGCTATTAGCATAAAACTCTATCATATGTAGTTATATCTTCTTATTGAGTTTATAAAACAATGGATAAGGCACTAATCTTAGATTTTATGGATTTTTCAAATGTGTTGTGGTTCATGTTCATGTTGTTCTTGCTACAAAAATGATTAAATCATGAATATCTTTACTTTCTGTGTAAGTTATGTGAGTTACATTATCTCATTCTCCACAACAATTAAGAATTAATGAGTAATTAGCCATTACATAGTATTTTCTTGTTATTGTTGATCTTCTTGTGAGATTTATTGTTTATGTTAATGTCAATTGTGTGTATAAGTGAATTTATTGAAGGGCATTAAGGTCTACCTACCTTGGTTTTGCAGAGCCTAAAGTATAGAGGGAATCAATATCCATGTTAGTTAGTTCAGTCCTCTTAGGAAGTTTAATAATTGGAGTTGGTTTCTCTATAGAATTTTTTGAAGAGTGTATTCGTAGATTCTTGTAGTGTAAAACCATTTTTGGAACCAACACTCACCATCATTATCAAATATGAGACATTTTATTCTTTTACCAGTCTCATTCTCAACCAATATTTTCCATTTTTTAAAGTTTCAAACACATTAGATTTCTATCAAAGGAAATAAATCTATACTTTCCTAGTTTCATCATCAATTAATGTAACATAATATAGAGAGCCACCAAGGGAAGATACCTAAGTTGGTCCCCATACATCTGTATGCACAAGATCTAATTTATTATCTTTATTTTCCTTCCCACTCTTCAAAAAACTAACTCTCTTTTGTTTTTAGTACACACAACTTTTACAGATATCCATATTGAAAATTTTTAGACCTGGTAAAACTTTCTTTGAATGAATTAATTTCATATCATTTTCACTCATGTGTCCAAGTTTATTGTTACATAGTGTTGTTTTAAAATATACAACAACTGTTTCATGTTCTACATGCTTGACTATAGAAATTGTTCCTGAACATTGACTTTTCTCTGTAACAATTAAAGTAGAAGGAATATTATGAATTGTACAAAGATATAAGGTTCCTACTTTCACACCTTTTTCTACTACTAAGGAACCTTTTGAAACCTTCCAATTTTTATCATTAAAAGTAACTATGCAACCTTCATCACCTTGTTTCCATGCTTAAATTAAATTCCTACTCAATAATGGAACATGATTTACGTCTTGTAGTAGCCAATGATTCCCATTATACAACTTAATCTTAATTCTTCTCTTTCCAACAATCTGACAATGTTTATTATCTACCAAATAAACCAGCCCAAAATCACCTTGGACATAATCAAGAAAAACATCCTCCTCATATTTATTACTTGCCATATTTATATCCATGTTGCCTTCTTGTTTGTCTCCTTTATTTTTTTGAGACCAGCAATATTTCTTTCGATGACTTGGTTTCCCATAGTACCAACAATCATTTGGTCCTCTAGATTGTGACCTCTTTCCCTTTGATTTTCCTCATGATTTCCCATGACTTCTAGAATTGTTTCCTCTCTCCTTTGATCTTCCTCTACTTTCTACATTCAAAACACTACCTGGTGTGGATCCACATGAGCTTTTCCTACAAATTTCCTCACTCAGAATAACACCAACAACATCATCAAATTTTAGTGTATATGAACCAAAAATAGATTTTCTAAGAACCATTACCAAGCCATTCTAGCTTTCATGAAAAGAACACAGAATGAAAAGAGACCTAATTTATTCACCAAAGTTGGCATTAATAGAAGATAATTGACTGGTAACCATATTAAACTCATTTAAATGATCAACTATTGACCCACCTTCTACCATTTTCATATTAAATAAATGTTTCATAATAAATACCTTATTCAAAGCAAAAGGCTTTTCATATAACTTCTCTAGGGTTTCCATAAACCTTTTAGTTGTCTTTACTTGTGTAATAGGAAATGCCACTAATTATGCCAGGCATAAACTAATATTTTCAAGTGCCTTTTTGTCCAAAATATCCAAATCCTCATTAGACATTCCTATCGGTTTCTTATATTTTCCTTCTAATAGCTGCCATAAATCCTTTTGATAGAGATAGTCCTCCATTTACATTTTCCATAACTAAAAGTTCTGCCTATTAAACTTCTCAACCTTCAAATTAAGCTCATTTTCCATTACTCCCACTCAATTGTGAGGCCTTTCTATAGAGGATAACTGAAATAAAACTTGGATCTGAAAAGCTCTAGCTACGTGGTCTTCTACCCCTAAGGTGGTGCTCACTCTGAAAGCTATTTCATTCATTTCCTCTCAGACTCTATGTCAGTCTCGTAGTCCTAATGGTCATGAAAAAGACCCAGAGGAAAAGTGATAGCTTATCTCTTCTGGAAATTTATCCACTAGTTTTGGTTCAGCTCCAAACTTCTTGCAGAATAGTTTGTCCTCTCTTGAGGATGAGGAAAACATGCAATAGTTTTCATGATTTTTTTATCCTGGAATGTGCAAGGTCTAACTGACCTGTCTAGAAAGTACTATGTTTGAGATACCCACTCTAGACTTCATAGTCTAGATGTTTTATGTTTGCAGGAAGTTAAAATTTTTAGTTTTTTTCTTACTTTTTCCTATCGCATCATATGACCAGACAACATTGTTTTTTCTTTGTAGCACGAAGTTGGTAAGGGTGGTGTCATTACTATTCTATCACCTCACCTTCATTCTACTATTACTGGGCATGGGTCTAACCCAATGTAGCGTGTCACTTGGATCTTGCTTCATTCCATAATCATTCCTTTGGCATTATTAATATTTATGCTCCCAATGATGCTGTGCAAAGATCTCATCTTTTTTGTTGGTTGGTGGATAATTTACCTCTAGCAACATGGGTGATGTGTGGGGACTTCAATATGGTTGAGCTAGCCTCTGACAAGGAAGGGATTTTTCCTTTTAGATGGACAATTGGAGAGAGAGAAGCATGGTATTATATACACAATAAATTGGGCCTTTTTGATCCCAATGCTAACTGCCATCAACAGAGTGGGGTCTAGCACACTTGGTCCAATTTCAAAGCTAGTTCTTATCACATATTTAAGAGATTAGATCTTGCTATGATAACTGCTCAATCTTTTTTCTCTTTTTCTAAAGATCAGGATTTACATGTCATTCCTTTGACAGATGTGACCTTGTCAGATCATTACCCCATCTTTTTTACCATTATGTGGCATTCCTCTGCCCAACAGGCTGCTTGTACTCAATTTTTTCTCAACACGTCTATGCTGATGCATGCTTCCACCATTTCTCACATTATGTGTGTCTAGAATTTAGAGCCTCGACTTGATAGCCACACTGGTTGGATCCAGTGGTGGAATGATGCCATCACCCGTACTACCAGATTTCTCTGCATTTACGGCCACCAGTTGGCTTGCTATAGGAAATGTGCCTATGAAGCAAACACCAATTCTCTTTTCAATGCTTTTGATGCCCTTTCTCTGAATCCCTTCGATGCCAAGCTTCATCTTAAGATTTCTCATCTTCTCTATGAGAAACAAATTGCAGACAATTATGCCGTTGGGGGAGCTCAAATCAAAGCCCACCTCCATTGGCTAGAAGTGGGTGACAAAGCTTCTAAAGAATTTTTTCATGCTCTCAGAGCCCATCATACCAACTCTGGTATTCAAAAAATCAAACAAGGTCATGAAACCCTTTCTGAGCTCCCTGATATTCTTCAAGCTTTTGTTCAACACTATGAAAAAGTGTTTTCTTCTTAGGGAAATTATGTAGCTTGGGAAGATGCTCTCAAGGTGTGTATTATTGTTACTCCAAACCACCTAGCAGTCGAGTAGCAAGCCTTCTATGAGAAACTTCTCACTATCAGTGACCTTAAAGAGGATGTCTCTTCTATGGCAGATGACAAGTCCCCAGGGTGTGATGGCTTTCCTTATGAATTCTACAAGCATTTGTGGGATGTTATAGGTCCTGATCTGCATAAATTTTATCTTGAGTCCTACCATAATAAAATCTTGGGTGCTATCATAAATAAAGGGAATATCAAGTTCATACCTAAAGCTACTAACCTTGAAGATATCTACAATTGGAGGCCCATCACTTTGTTGAATGTCTCCTACAAGATCAATGCTAAGGCTTTAGCTCTCAAGATCAGACATCTCCTTCCGCTTATTGTTTGCTCAGAGAAAATTGGTTTCATCAAGTCCAGATATATCCTTGATAATATCATTGTTGTCTGGGAAGGAATGGAATGGGCTCGTCAATCCAAGAAGCCTACATTGTTTCTTAAGATTGATTTTGCCAAAGCTTATGATTGCATTGAGTGGCCTTTCATTCTTGCTATGCTGCAAGCCATTGGTTTTGGTCCCAATTTTTTGCAGTCTATGGAAATGCTTTTTGGTGATGCTTCTACTTGCATTACTATCAATGGATCCCAGTTTGACACCTTTGGGATTTTCAGGTCCATTCGCCAGGGTTACCCCTTGGCCCCTTCATTATATGTGCTTTTTGTTGAAGGCTTTAGGTACCTTCTTTCCAATTCTATCTCCTCTGGATTAGTTCATGGCATTTATCTTCCCAATTCTCCTTCTCATCTTGTTAATGGTCACTTTGTTGATGACTCCTTTCTCACTCTCCTTGAGGATGAGGATAATATTTCTAATGCCTTACAATGCTTAGACAATGCTTAGATACTTTTTGTCAAGCCTCCAAGTCTTCTATTCAATGGCACAAGACCCTCTGCTATAGACAATATTTCATGCATGCCCCTCCTTGTCTTGCTAAGTTCGATTGGAAATGGGTTCAACATGGGGAAGTTTTCCACTTCTTGGGAATTCCCTTTTCTTTTCATGGCTCTCCTATATATTTATGGAATGTTGTGATTGCTAAGATTAAAAAGAAGCTTCAGTATTGGATCTCTAAACCCCTTTCTCTTATAGGGAAGTTCCATATTTGTTCTAAGGTTATGGTTGCCACCCTTGTTTACTACTCTTCTTGTTGGGCTCCCTCTAAAGCTTCATATTTGAAGCTAGAGTGCCTTCTCAGAGACTTCCTCTGGGCTTCTAGAGCTGATAGTCATGGGTTTCATAGAGTTGCTTGGGATTATTGTTGTCTCCCTAGAGATTCTGGTGGCCTTGGCCTTCTTTCCACTCGAAAACAAGGGTATGCTCTTTGTGCCAAGTGGATTATCCATGCTCTCACTAGAAATGAGGCCTGGAAAATCCTTGTTAGGCATTGTTTTTATTCAAGCTACCCTATTCACAGGCCTTCCTGGAATAGAATTGGCCTTTAGACTCTTCTTATTATGAGGGAACCTATTCAAATCAAGGGAACCTTCATCATTAAGAGCATATGGAAGGCCTGGGAAGCTATCAAGCCTTGGCTTTGATGGGATGGTGATGGCTTTCACAATGGTATCTCTTTTAATCAATAGAACCTCTAGTGGTATCCGCTATTTTCCATTTAAGGTATTCCTCTTGCTAAGACTAAAGGAGCCAGTGCTCTTCATTTTTTCAAACATGGCATCTGAAATCCCATGGACCTCTTCTCCAAGGTCACTATGAGCCTCTACTCTTGGGAGGACATTCAATTTCAGTATCACCTGGCATGCCTAGATCATGAGACTTTTGATCTATTGGTTTCTACCATTCCAGATCATTTTCTTTATAAGCTTGGTGTTCAGTCTGTTCGCCCTTGGTGGAATGATTGGAAATGGTATCCTGCCACTCCTTTCAGCAATTACAAGCCAAGGTTGGGCTACCAGTGGTTGTCTCCCCATCTTCCCATGGTGGACATTCTCAACCAAATATGGCATTTGCACTCTTCTACTTACCACTGGAACTCTTATTTCTAGACCATTTGGTCTGCCATTCCAGAGCCCAAGATGGCTCTTTTTGCTTGGCGTTTACTCTTCCAAGGGCTTCCTATGGGTCCTAGACTCAAACATCTTGGATTTCATGACCCTTGGTGTCTTTTTTATGGTTATCCTGAAACCTTTTTGCACATCTTCTAGTTCTATAAGAGAGCTCAACAGTATTGGCAGTGGATTCATGACTTCTTCAAACCTTTCAAGCCCGAGCCTTTCTCTTCACATATGATTATTCTAGGAGATTCTGTGAAGCTTCCCTCCAAGTTTACCTAGATTTGGCATACTTTTAGGATGGAGATTTTGTTCACTTTGTGGAAAGATAGGAATTTTTTTTCTCTTTTCTCACAACTTTCTTGATATTAATGCTGCTTTGTATAATAAAGCTTACATATGTAACAATGTAATGATGCAGATTCAAGTGCAAGCTAATAAATTATCTCTAGAGGTGGCTCACCTTCAGGAGTTTCTCAATCATTGGGGCAACACTCCTTGCACAATTACTTGGATTCCTCATGATTCAGTTTCTACAAAAGGTACTTCACCCAGGGGGCACCACCATGGGCGTAGCTCTTCAGCCCATTGCTCCTATACTCTGTGGTCATAGGTTCCTCGCCACCACTCTCTAAGAGGTGGCGATGATGGTTGGCAGCGTCTCTCATCTTCTTTTCCATGTCATCCCTCTGGGTGGTCTCCAGCTCTGGCTCAATCTGCCCCTCCTATTCCTCCTGTTGCTTGTCATGGCTCTAATTGGCCTCCAACCACCTTCTCCAAGTTCCCCCGCTTGGCTTTGGCTATTTCTCCACCTCAAGTGGAAGAGAAGGAAAAAGATGCTGAAGATGATGGTTGGTCGATTCCTGACCCTCCTGTCAATCCCAATGATGTTTGGGGTTCTGATGATAGAGATCCTCCTCCATCTGATGGCACTACTCTTGCAGCATGATGACTTTATGTATTTTTTTTATGAATAGTTTCTAGTTCCGGCTTCTGCTGTGTGGACTCTCGTGTGGTGATTTTTATGTCCCCCGACCCTTTTTTGTGAATATGTAACTTTTATATTCAATTAATAGAAAAGGCACTATTCATGAAAAAAAAATTGATACCTACAGATCTAGATAGGATCTTGCAATAAAAATTTACTTGACATGCTTATCTATCCTATTTGAATCTTTAAAGAACTTTTAGGAACAATTCATTCTCAAATACACCCATGTGTAATTTAAGGTGGAGGAAAAATGTAAAGTGGAAAATTTTACCCATGTGTAATTTAAGGTGGAGGAAAATTGTAAAGTGGAAAACTTTACCCCTTTGATTTGTTACACTTCAGCTAGGTTATTATTTTATGCAACCAAAAGAATGCATTTAATATACATTTTTAGCTAAGAGATGACAAATAAGTCAAAATCATATTTTTCCATATTACACTTATTCCTAGGAAATGGTTCCACTTTTGTATATTTTCTCATTTTATTATCTCAGGTCTAAACCACACTTGTAGAGGTGATCCAAGCCACTAATCTTCCAAAAATAAGCCTTAAAATTGTGAATTTGAATTTAAATATGTTTCTTTATTTTCTCTTCAGCTAACTAGTATGTGTTAACTTTACATGAAGAAATCATTTCCATTGACACTTGGGAAGTTGTGTAACAGGACTAAACACAATTTATTTAAAACACTTACAACTTAATGAAAAGAGGGCTTCTTACACACATTTTGTACATAAAAGAATCATCCAGTGATATCAAAGAGCATCAACATTCTTGATGAGACAGTGTTAATAAAAGTCATTGAATGGTTTAGAATTTTTTATTTTCCTTCAACAAGTTAGATCCAAACCTATAAATGTAATCTAGATCACATCTCCACTTTGTGGTTCCAAATAAACTTCAAGTTTTAAAAAAGGGTCTATTTTTTTCTTCTCATAGTTTTGGTGTGTTATCTTGATTTATGAAAGATTTATTTTGACAATTGAGAAGTTGTATACAAGGACTAAACCTTATTAATTTAAAATACCTATAGACTAATTGAAAGAGTACTTCTTGTCCACATCATAGACAACAAAAGAACTATCTAATGATATCAACACTACATCAACATTCATGATCATAAAATATGATTTGTTGTTTTCTTGATCTTGTTCAAAGTTGTTGAGTTAGCATCCTTACAAGGGTTTGATACAAAAGAGAAACTATCCCCAAATTGTACAAACAATAAGCACATAAATAAAATGTTTATCTAAAGTCCTAATTGAGAAACTCAAGGTGAGATGAGAGAAACTGTCAAAATTAAGAAAGATTTGGTCAATGAACTTGTTACAAAGCTAATTTCATGGGTTCATTTCTACAAGCACTGACCTAAAATCACAATCATTGAGGTGACCTTAATAGAAAATAGAAAATAGATTCTTTATGGACTTTAATAGACTCCTTTGATAATTCTTAATGTTGTACTATACTGACATATCATTTCAAGACACTTCATAAAGTCATATTCTATATTAAATCAAGAGTCAAATAAATGTATTCATAATTTTGATTTTTAAATATTAAATTCAATATATTATCTTTCCCAACTCTTATTCTTAAAATGTCTGATGTCAGTGAAGATTAATTCATCTCTACTTAAAAATTAAAGACTCCACGGCCAAAACCACCAATTTATTGGAAAAAAAATATAAATTAAAAAAAAAATATAATAAGTATTCAACAACAAACTGGATGACTATAGGTATTCATACCTACCAAAAAAAATAATTAAAGAGTCAATTTAAGTATCATAGCATTTAGAAATCAAATCATTTAAAGTTGAGCAGGATCTTACAACTAGTGAGCAATGAAATACAATAAGGTTATGGCGGTAGTCTTAAATGTTAAGGTTTGAAATTTCTTAACTTGAAAATTAAGAACATAATCTTGACAAAGATAGTCGATGAATTGGAAGAAAAATACTTGGTTTCCTACAAAATTGTGCCCCCATTTACCAATACTCCAAACACTTTTTTGAAGTATGATGAATCAAATGTAAATTATGGTATTATTAATAAACAGTTCATAGTTTTTTTTAAGATAACATGAATATTTTCAAAATGTCAGTCCACAGTATCAACTAGTAAACACTGTTCAACATGCTTCTAATTGGTACCGTTATCATACTAAAAAGATAACGAAGTTCATAATAAGCACAATAAGGTATTCTTTTTCCATGTACTTTGCGCTTCCAATGAGCGGAAAAAAATTGAAACCAACTTGCGTCAAAAGAAGCCTGGCATTCCACAGGTTCTTAATATATTTGAAGATATGTAACGCCCCGCCAGGCAACCCAAGAGGACAAGACATAAAACCTCTATAAAATGCAAGTAGTGAATTTTTATTTTATTTTATTTATTTATTTTAACTAGAATAATATTCATCATTACACTTCATATTTCTAAAAGAAGAAATAATTTTCTACTACTTGAATGTAAGATTTATACAACTTAAGTCCTCCCGGGTTCCCTAACGTCGCTACTAAAGCAACATCATATAAACCATTTACATGCATAAGATATTCACAGAATCATGAGCTTAAAAGATCTACATTCATTTTAATGCACCAAGTTAAATGTCCCTAACTTATTTCTTTTATTAAACATAGGTTAATCATCCAACATCATTATTCCTTTTATCAACTCATTCCATAAATTCATATTGATTTCATCTACATCTACTATCCTTTATATCACTTTTCTCTAATAATTTAGGTAAGAGATTAATATTCATTAAGGTAGGCATTATCCTAGGTACTTCATTAACATGAACCAAGTATTAACATTATAATCAAGTTACTATTTTATTGCATTGTTTCATAACCATTCATTGTTAATAATTCCAATCACTAACCTATCATTTCTCAATAATTTCCTTGGATCCTTTCATCAAGAGAGAATACATTACTTTTGTGATACATCATTATATATAACTATATTTAAGATTATTTCCTTTACATATGGACAACATAAGAGGATAGGAGAAATAACATAAACACTTTCTTTTAATGCTAGTAACATGTCTAATATTCCACATTCTTTTCCCTTTCTTTTACCTAGAACTACCCATTCCCTTATGCATTTCTTTGAATTGAGATTGCATCAATACTACAAGACTCCTTTTAGGAGATTAAAAATTATATGAATACAAATACATAAGTACATCTCAACATATTAAAATATCCAATAAGAAATCTTCAACTGCAGATCTGGAAAGGAATATGTGCTAGGATCATCCAAAGAATCACGATCAATACCTCGATATAAATATTAACCACCCAACCACGTGGAACCAATAGGCCCACTCCCCCGAGCTAGGAGATAGAACCAAAGGCCCATACAAGAGGTAACAACTAGGAAATTCCTAAGGTGGTGATAAAATTTCCCCAAGGTCACAACAAAAAAAGAAAAGACAAGAAGACCACAAGGACTACCAGAGGCATGATCAAATTTGGTAGAGACTCTAAGCTACAAGCTAGGTGAGTGTCATCGCATAGCCCTCACCCCTTGGGTTGTCCTGCTACTAGCCACTCTTGGCCCCGGCCCCCAAGTAGGCACATGCGGAACCGAATGCCTCTTGTACAGACAAGGTCATTCAGTCGTACCTACACATAGGTACCTTCTCCCACTCCCATCCTTAGTCTTTACTAGCACTAAAGGCATGGGCGAGGCACAATTAATCTTGATCAGTGTGTAATTTCTCATTCCAATAATCTCCCATTCCCAATTCATTTATTTAGGTTATCACTTGATTAAATAACTCATAGTAGGTTATCTTGGTACTAGCCACTTAGGGCCCCAACCCCTCACTATGAGCCACTCACCTAGTGTACTTAGGTTCCCTAACATACATATAAAAATCATAAGAACATAATAGATTCATCATCAAGAATTCATATCAATTCCATAACAACATTTGATTGAGTTTAGGAAAACATATGTTGTCCCTAGTCCACTTGACAACCCTAAACCCAATATGACATTCAAAATGTTCCAAACATATAAGAAGATATACAAGTGATATTATAAACATATTCAGAGTATACATAGATCCAATTAACCAAAAAAAACATTTTAATAGCCTCTGGTGACCATACGAAACCTTAAAACTTAATGATGTTCTTAAACTGAATTATTTCAAGCAAGGTTTAAATGCAAAGAATAGTCATCATAGAACAGTCATCCATATCTTCCACAAAACAAATAATAAAGGCAATCACTTCGGTGGAGATTTAGATAACATAATTATGGACTCTCAATTTGATTTTTAGGAAGATCCAATGGTGGGAAAGAAAGTTATGACTTCTGGTTTAAAACAGAAAATTCTGGTTAGGGTTCAGACCTGCCTTCACTAAAACGGTTGTAATTTTCACAAAACATAATAAAAATTCTCCAAACCAATTGGAAATGAAAGATAAGACTTAGGGAAATATTTTATATCAAATTTAGACTTTTATATAATCATATCAGCCTGTAGCATACGAATACATTTGACAGAAAATTCAGAATCGAGAATAGACAAGCATAGTCTGCCAAAATGTCAAAAATAAGGCATTAATTCGACCCTAAAAATAAAATCAGAGAGATACCCATTTTAGATCTGTGAATTTTACTTCTAGAAAATCAATTTAGTAAAACCCTAGATGCAATTTAAATTATTATAATAATAGATCTCCAAAAATGGGTTGCTAAAAACCCTAGGAAAACACATGCCAATTCTTACAAACAAAAACTCAAAACTTTAAAATAACCATAGAAATGAAAAGTAAAGATATAATAAATAATGATAATATATAATTAGATCCATAATCTATCAGACACATAAAGTAACTAAAATATTCAATCCATACCTCATGTCCTACGAAGGTTGAATCGAAGAAGGAAGGAAACAAAAGAGAAGACAATTCCAAACTTGAGATGCATCCTTTAAACCCTATCCACTTTCAGAAATCTCCATGAAAGAAATAAATAATTCCACAACAAAGAATCCCTCTCTCAACTACTGAAATTCTCACAAAAATGTCTCTCTCCCAAAAGCAAAGATAACCAAAAATTCTTAAAGACATATGCTTACAAACTCTCCCTCACATCTCCAAGTTTTCTCTCCAAAATCTCCATGAAAAGTAAGGCCATCCTCTCCTCAATGCTTCAGCCCCAAAATCTCCTCCCTTTAAATGAGAAAGTAGTGCATATAAATAGATTTCCAAAGGTTGAGAGGAAAAGTAACCAACTCCCAACTAACTCTTAACTAAAGGGTATTATAAAATAACTTAATATCATACAACTATATTACTCAAATATACAATAAAAGATTATTTGTATTCATTCATACACATATGTAATATTATCCTAACATATATGCAGATGCCATCATTAATTACATCAATATCTATATATATAACCTATCCTCATTATTAATAATTAACAATTGAGAATAATATACCTCGCATTATTTAATATTTAATTATTAATAATATTATACTTTACATTAATCCCAAAATATACACCATCAACAATATCTACAATAATTAACATATAATCACATATAAATTATATATATATAAATACATATATGTGTGCACCCATATATATATTTCCATATATATATATTTATATTTATATTTATATAGATACATGCCAAATACCAAACATTATAATCTATAAGATTATGAAGTAATAGATCACAATATTATTACCTATTTATAATTGCTATAGGATATAACACTGAGGTAGAATAAAATCACATGCCTCAAAATAAATCTAATCATCCAAAGAGGCCATACAAATCATCTATGAAACATATCGAGAAAACCATAAGATCAAACAAGGTCAACCAAAGTCAACAAGGAAAGTCAAGCCAAACTCCTGAAACACAACATAGAAAGATTAACTAAGAATCATACCAAGAAGGAGAAATAAATAAAATGAGTAAACAAATCATACAACCAAATGAATTCAAGTGGTCACAAGGCACTAACTACAACCATGCCCAATCGGGTGCGTTGGATCTAGGTTTTTGACCCAAAGGTTGACTGACAAAGAAGGAACCCTAATATTCCCAAATTGGAATAATGACAAAGGAAGACTCATGTAGGGGCCTTAGTACTATCTCCATAACAACAACCATCGAGGATTTGAGGGCATGCTCAGACCTGTGAAGCCAGGTGAAGTCGATGCCTGGTACCTACAAGCCTGCATCACAAAGAAGAAATACATATGCACGGATATACATATAAAAAAAAATATTGCAGACAGATGACCAGGATCGATACATCGTGTGGACCTCAGCTATGTGAGCAACTACGACTTCATCCTGAATCATGAAAACACATCATGTATATATATACACTCAAAGCATGTAGCATCATCATAATGAAGGTTAGAATCTCAAGCATTGTGTTAGTCTCTTATCAATACTAATAATAAATTAACATAATCAAATCATCAAGTGAGATACAAGATTCATCCAAGGTAACCTTAATAGAAGAAAATATAAATAACCACTTATATATATCTATCAAGTACATATCATATAACATCCTAACTATGTTCATAAAGGTCTTGTAGGTACTCAATACATACATGGAGATAAATACATACAAAAATGATACCTTTAGATAGTATGTCTGATATTAGAATCATTGAGTACTAGCTTATGAAATTATTATAAACAACTATAGGAATAGATCAAACAAGTATCATGTACAACTTAAGCTGTAAGAAAACATCGAAGGATCTTAATTCTTTCAAAAACACAAAACTTATATTAGGGTTAGAGGGGTATTACAAGATACAATGATTTCCTTCCTAGAGGTTTAATTCAAATCTAACCAATACATAACTGCCACTTGAACTAGCCTGGCTATGGTGCCCTAAACAGTTAGGGTTTAGATGATAAGATTTAAAACAGACCCAATAAAGTATATCACCAGAACAAAATGGAATAAATATTTTACTTAATTAATCCTATCATCAAAGAGAATAGATTTTCCAGTGTAACCAATAAAATGTTTTGTTTCTAAATTAAGTTATTTGAAAAAAAATTCCACCAGAAACAAAACACTCTATAGACTGAAAATCTTTTCTTTTTTATTAATTTCCTCCATGAAAAAGAGAATTAATGTTTCAAAATAATATAGATAGGAATAGATAGGAAAAAATTTACAGAGTTGAATTCAGAAACAAAGCATTCTAATCTTATCATTCTTCATGTATCTCTATCTATCATTTATCCATTGCCCAATGCCAATTCAATATTTCTATGAAATGTGAAAAGAACCCATCAAACATAAGACTAAATCTCAAGTGGAATCTTACTCTATATTTCAACCAGAGTTTTAATTGTCAGTAAAACATATAGTGGTCAATCCAGTGCAACTATTTATGAAATGTTGAGAAGACCCACTAAATATAAGGCTAATCCTCAATCTGCATCTGATCTACTCCATATACAATGATCGGCAAAAATTACAGACAAGGACAAACAATTTAATTCTATCATTCTTCAAGCATCTATAACTATCATTTATCCACTGTCAATTCAGTATATTAACTCAGCAAACATAAGACTAAATGTCAAATTGGGTCTTATTCTATATTTCAACCAAAGTTTTAGTTATCAGAAAACAAATTATAACATGTTGATCAGCTGAAGACCCCCTAAGACTAATTCTCAAGTTGAATCTAGTGATAATCTACACTATATTTCAACTGAAATTGAAATTTTAATCATCAGAAGTTAAACATATGATGGTCAACCAAAATTACAGCACTCTATGTAAACATTCCTAAAACAGGAACCAAAATCAAGAGAAAAGATACATTTATCTAAGTAATTAGTAAATGCACTGTGACAGTCAAATGACAGGAAAAAAATTCCCAAGTTACTGTTTCGAACTGCCAAATAAGCAATTGAGCATACAGTTCCATATCCTTAAAATCAAAAAAAGTTTATCGACGTAAATATAATCTGAGATTGAAATCTTATAACATGAAAGACTATTAATTAAAATGCACGTGTCAAAGTGATGAGCATTAACAATGCCTGGAAGCCTGAGAGCTTCCTGTATCAGGGCGCAAAGGAAACAGTTCCAAGATTCTCACATCAGAGGCAGTCATTGATGAGTTCCTTCTGGGCTCACTGGTAACTTCTTCCTCTTCATACTCTTCCTCCTGCTCAGTAAACAACAGAATTATGAACTGATATATGAGGTGTTTATATATTATTAGGATTAGATTTAAAGATAATTAGTTTTCAGCTTCTATAATATTTGACCTTGAGTGTTTTTAGATGGATTGCATAAACTCTTTTCATTAACATTTCACAATAGCAATAGATTTATCAGACTTTTGAAAGGAAAATTCTTATATTTATATCTCCATCACAGTACAATATAATGAGAATTTAAAAAAAAAAACAATCAATCCATGCTTAGGGTATTGTACTTACTTCAGTGGTAGTGTTAGATGGCTTCTTGGAACGAAAGAATTGAGTCCATTTCTTTGAACGAAACATTGCAGGCCACTTGGAAGCTGTGAACATTTAAAACACAACCATCTCTGAGCAATGAAGTGAAACAGAAATAAACTAAAACGTAGCAGCCATTAAAAAAAAATTAGGGTTTGCAAAATCTTAGGGTTCACCTGATTCCTTTTCCTTCCTTCTTTTTTCTCGAGCATGGTAGTTTTGAAACCAATAGAAGACATTCTTGCCTTCTACACTGCCATATTGTCTCAGCTGGATTGTGATCTCATGAACATGATCGAAAGTAGGATTTCGAGTTCCACTGTTGTACATGGCCTCCAGAATTTGCTTCTGTTGAGAGGTTGGTTTCCATCGAGCTGCAACCTTGGCAATTCCTGCAGCCTCTGATACACTGGTGGATCTTGATAGCCTGCTCCTGCTGCCACTGTCCACCACACTGTTTGACCTATACAGCCCAGGCCCTGTACATCTCTAACATTTATTAATGCAGGAAATAAAATTGTTTTTAATCTTTCTTTTAGGGAGTTTAAATGGTCTATTAATTGTGCTAGCTATTCTTTTTTTAGGAGTTTAATATGGTCTATTAACTGTGCTAAGTCTAGGAGTTCATGCTGATATTTCTTAAAATGAAGAATAGGGAGCTATTCATGTTCTTCAAAATGATGGATATATATTCCTTCAAAATCAATATTCATTTCAGTATAATCATTAAAGACAATTTTTCAAACAAATATCTTAATATAAAATAAAATTTTAATTTAAAATACAATTGAACCAATAAAATTTTAACATGTCATTAATTTTTAAAATGTATGCAAAAATACAAATAGATATCCAAGTTTATTTCAAGAAAAATTATTGTCATTCTAGAGTTGCACCTATAAGAATTAGTGTTCTATTTAGTTTTATATAGATTTTAAGCGAAGGTACATATAATCTATCACTATAAATAAAAAATTACATTTTTTTTTTATTAAAGGTAAAATAGGTTTCAAGGGACTGTATACAAACTCGAGATCCAAAAAAACTTATGGAACACTTTTGGAAAGATAGAACAGACAAACAATAGTCAACCAATTGAAAATGAGATCCAGAACTACTTTCAGAAGGCCTTTAAAAGATAGAACACAGACAATAAACCCACCACGAACACCCTTGACCTGAGATTGAAATGCTTGTAACATAAAATTATGTGAATAAAGTGTAAATGTAAACATTAAACAATATATGTAAATATATGTAGAAACATTAAATATTACCATAGAACCTCTTAAAAACCTTAAATTGGCATAGATTTTATTATATTTATATTTATTCAAAATAGAAAACCCTAAAAAGAAAGAGATCTCATGTATTAGGTTTTGATTGCTCAGTGTGTTAGTTTTATTAAACAAGATCACTCTTCAGAGTCGCACAAAAAGTGTGCAGAAGACAGAATATCAAAAATAACAAAAAAGAAAAGAAGAAAGTTGATAAACGGTCATAGCAATAATAAACAGCTTAGCAACTAGAGAAATTATAAACGACCAAACCGAAAAAAAACACCAATAAAAGATAGAGAATAGATCTCCCATTTCCTTAAATTTACATTGCTAAAATAGATTTCTTAAGTGGAATAAATAAAGAAGAATCAAATCATTTGCATACCTGACTTTCCTTTATCCATGTGTTATTTTGAGCTCTCACGATACTGCGCCTTCCTTCGCACACTACACCTTCCTTCACCTTGAATTGAAATACTTGATATAAATATTTGGCTATACTCTCAAATTCAGAAAGCTCGCCAACTCTTCACTCTGAAATGAGTGGTGGAAGGATATTTAAATGGGAGAAATGTTATATATAGGGAGGGCTTAGGAGGAGATACGGATGGAAGTTTGAAATAGTCAAAATATAGGGCTTTCAAAATTAAGGTGATGAGACAAATCATTTTAATGTTGGTTCTAAAATACACCCCTAACTTATCATGCAATATGATGGAGATCTAAATAAGAAATTAGATATTATATTTGATATAGAAGAGTTAGTAGTAGCTTTTTCTCTTATAATTTTAAATTTAATTAATGTTGTTTATGATGTTTTCGTATGGGGATTAACAATTGATTTTTACACTTTGATCAAAAAAGAGGGGTCATGAGGGGCCTTTATTAAGGGCCTTCGTTGTGGTGAGGACATATAAAAAATGATAAAGTTTGCACAATTTTCAAATAAATTTTGAACATAAGTTATGGGAAATAGTATTTTATTAAATTTTTTCAATTTCAAGGTAAATAATTTTAAGGTGCTATTAAAAAATATTTGACAAACGTCATTGGAAATGGTATTTTATTAAACATTTTAGAATCAAATGATTTTTTAAAATATAAATTAATATTTTTGGGATTGACAAAAAAGTTTAGACAAAAGTTCTAGAAAACAATATTTTATTAAATATTTCATAACTGAATTAATTATATATATATATAAGATTAATATTTTTGAATTTGACATATTCAAAATAAGTAATTGGAAATAGTCTTTTCCAAAATAATTTAAATTAAATATTTTTAAAAATTAAGGCTATTAATTTTGAATGAATCGTCTATATTATTATTTATAAAATAACATGGAAAATTTACATAATTAGATTCTTGTAAAAAATAATTAGGGTTTCATTATGTGAGAAAATAGTAACAAAATTAGAAGAAAGTTGTTGAAAATAATATTTTTATTAAATATTTTAAAATTAAATGATAAATTATTATAATTTATAATAATGGGTGGGGAAGGTAGAGGAAATGGAGATTGAGTAATATAGTCTGCTCCTATGTATGGATCAATCAAAATCAATTTTGACAGGGCTTCAAAAGGAAAGCCAAGAGTAAGTGGTGTTGGATGTATGTGAGAGACCACAATGGAATCATTCTAAAATAAAAATTAGTTAATCTCATGATTCTGATGAACAATGAGGTAGAATTTAGGGTGGCAAAGTGAGATTTTGAATATGGAAAATAACTCAAATTCTCATGTGAACATTTAGAAGGAGACTCTTTGAAAACCATTATTAAATAGAAATCAACTTTAAATTGGAAATTACAGAAGTGGTAAAAAGGATTGGGGTTTTTTTTATCAATTTGAAAGCTTCACATTCTCACATATTTATAGAGTATGCAACTCGGTAATAGATGGATTGGCCAAATCAGTCATAGATCATATTTAAAGAAGGTTGGTTGGGGTGGAGTTAATGTGGATAGGAAAAACTGCAAAGACACTATCTTGGAGTGGTAAGGTGGGTTGTCAAGCTTAGCATACTAAAAAAATAATGACTTGAAATCCCCAAGTTAGAGGATAAATTACCTCTTCATATTCACATAAAGTTCATAAACAACATGTAGGATTTGAAAGGGATGGCTAACACTTTGGAGTTTGAAGAATGAGGAATATAATGAGGATGATATTTTTGGCAGATGTTGATTGGGTCAAAGGATGGTAAAGTACCATAGGAAAAACACTTCTAATTAATTTTTAAGAGCTTAGCTTGAAGGTAAATTATCTTGGGTAGCAGAATTATGATGTCACCATTAATGAATCGAATGATGACTCAATAAGGTAAGTCCTACAAATGTCTCTATATAGAGAAGGTGGTATTAAATATATCATAAAAAATATTAAGACCTCATTTTCTAAGGATTTGTGAGAGAGGAGGATATTGACATGCCCATTTGGTTGATTTATAGGAAGAGGTAGATGGAATTCCTTGGTAAGGCCTAGAGAAGTAACTGAAATGCATCTTCTTCTAAAGGCATGATTTTTGTATCCACGTTGTTAAAATAGTGTTTAGAGAGGAGTTCCTAAGGGTGGAAAATCACTATCATGTAAGCATGGACATCTCTACTATGTTTTCAAAAACTTTTCTTGATATTGGAAAGTTCGAAGAAATGGTTTATACACCCTACCAATGTCTTATCTAGAAGGGCCTTTTTGGTCAAATTTCAGAGGTTTTGGACAATGTGGAGGGAAAGGAAATTCCACTGTTATAGGATTACTATGCAGTGGTGTTTTAGGGTAGGGTGGTAGAGAGACTTCCTCTCATCACTTTTTTAGTGCCAAATTCTAATCCTCATATGAAGTTGGTGGTGGAAATAAGTATTGTGTTCCTAAAAATGATGCTTGATTTGGTGTCAAATGATGATGTGGGTTGGTTGCAAATATATCTCATGGACGAAGGTTCGGAAATAGATGATGAAGAAGAGGAATTCTTCAAGGTTAAAATTAAAGATGAGGCATCAGATGAAGAAATAAGACTCTAGAGGCATATTTCGGGGCTCATGTAAATTATGGTCCAAAATGTCTAATTAAGGAAAAGAGTGAGGTGAAGAAGTTAAAAAATGTCCTAGGGTAAGGGCATAGATGTAATACCAAATCTTGTATGTGTATAAAACATATTGATAATTGTAGCATCTTAAATTGGATTCACTTCAATTTATGACCTTTTAGGTCCTCTTTAGTATGTTTTGCATTACACAATTGCACTTTGAGCACACACCATTTCCCTTTTTCTCTCTCCTAGGAAATTGAGGTAGGACCTAACACTTTCTCCTAGATTTCCCTATTTTTCTCTCATGGGCTAAGGTAGGATCTAATTTCTATGTAACCTCCTCTTTCTAGGCCCCATTTTTTCCAAATCTAGCTTCGAATTGTCAATCCTTGATACACTTACACCCATAATCCCTATAGATCTGGAAGTTGGATTATGAGCCCGAGATCTTGGCACCTCAAGGAACATGTCAACTTGTTCCCGGGTGGTTGGGGTTTGTTGGGCCTATACCTATTTGAAAAGTTGCATTGATTCCCTCTCACTACAGTCAACTCCCGTGGGGATAATTTTGGAAATTTCACTATAAAATGACACTCAAAGCCCTCATTTATACATGATGGAAGCAAGGTACAAGCACATGTGGGACACCCCAATCTGACATAGACAAATTTTAAGGTGGAAGATAAGGGCTATATTTTGTTCTTTCATTGCAAAGTGAGGACTTCATCAACAATTTAAGTATTTTCAAGCAACTATATGACATCATGGAGATGTAAGGAGATCATGAAGATGGTTAGAGTACTTTAGCCTTGGGGGCTTGGTATGATTTCTATGGTATGTTCTGATTATATATATATACATATATATATATATATATATATATATACATATATATATATACATATATATATATATACATACATACATATATATA